>CP032245.1:27714320-28940987 GCA_005610355.1 Gossypioides kirkii
TTTAATAAAAGGGTTCACATGCCTACCTAGCTTTCCTTAGCACGTGAACTCGTGTTTGTGATGTAGTGTGCAAGATCACTTACCTATAGTTTGCAACTTACTATCAAACCAATACCACCTCTTGATTGCCCTTTTCTTTGCTCATGGATGCACCTTCATGTTGAGAGGCTTCGGATATAACATGAAACACACAAATTACTAACATTCAAAAACAAAATAACTACCTAGCAACCTAGCAGTAGTTCGCCACTCTCACAAACTGGCGAGCTCACCTCGCCTAACTTTAATCTTATAATTAATTAATTTAAACACAATTAAACCCCTAATTCTTGCTTCCTAATCTCATAACTAGTGTTTAATTGCAAATCTAGGGCATTCATTTCATTTCATTCAATTTCACAAATCAACATTGTTCGAAAAAATCACGTTCGTTTTCAATCTCAAGGGGAAAAATTATTTGATTCATGAAAATTCTTTAAAGACTTGCTAAATGAAGTTTATAAACCTCTTAATCATGTCAAAATGAGCTGAAAATTATTTTAAAATAATCACTTAGATATCTATTACTAGATTCACCATTTTTATGCAAAATCAAGCTTTAAAACCATCGATCTTGTTGGAGAATGCCTCTTATTTTAACCAAAGTTTATTTTGGCTTTTCTTTTCTTAGTTAAACTGTACTTTTATTTTTTCACTTAAAATCTAATTAACCTAGAGTTGTTGTTGTAGTCATATATGCTACGAATTTTAGCCTATAAATATGCCTTAGCTACTCTAGGTTTTACACAACAAAATATTTAGATTGAGAGAATTTTGTTCTTTGTTTCGAAGGGTTTTTCTTGTGGGGCTTCGACTTTTTCTTTTAATTCTATCCATTTTTTTACTCCACTTTATTATAGTGAAATCTCCTTTTGCCCGTGATTTTTATCCTCTTTTAAGGAGTTTTTCCACTTAAAATTTGCATGTTCGATCTTTTCAATTCTTATTTTCTTCAATTTGTTCATTTTTTAAATGGATAATTACCCAACAAACTAAAGGAAACCAATTAGAAGTAGTGAAAAGAGCTGGAAGATGACGTGAGGAAGTTGAAAGGAAGTGAAGAACAAGCCAAACTTTAGAAGGATAATTTCTTTTTGGTAGTGACACTCATTTGTCTAAGTTGGAGACTTCTATGAAGCTATTATTTGAAGAGCTAATGAAGGCTCAAGATGAACTAGTGACAAGGAATTACACGTGAAATTTGGCGTGGAAAACCATGAGACTTCCTTTGACCGAGTGTATGATGAGGAAGGTCAAGTATTTTTTGAAAATGTCATGAATATACATCACACAATTATAAGTAACATTAGTTTGCTTGTATTCTTTTGGATCTGTAGGAGGTTAGATTGGGAATCATGTGTCGTGTTATGTGCCCCAACCCTTGCTTCCCCTTGCACACTTTGGTAGAGAATGATGACTTGGCTCCCCGTGTCATCTAGCACTGTAGCCGTACCTTTAGTTAAGGTACTAACCATTCGTCTGTGGATGAAAAGCAGTACTAAATTTTAATCTAGAACCCAAAGCTTCTTACAACTTCCCCTTAAATCTAGAGGTAAATCTCGGATCACGATCTAACACAATTGATAATGAAACACCATGCAATATCACAACTTTGGCAATGTATAACTCTGCTAACTTTTCAAGTGAGTAATCCATTTTACCTGGTATAAAATGAGTAGGTTTTGTCAACCGATCAATAATAACCCAAATAGAGTCTTTCGATTTTGGGGTGAGGGGTAGTCCTACAACAAAATCCATAGTAATCCGTTCTCACTTCCATTCAGGAATCATTATTGGTTGTAACAACCCCAAGGGAACTTGATGTTCAGCTTTAACCCGCTGACAAATTAAGCATTTAGATACATATTCAGTTTTTTCACGCTTCATTCCTGGCCACCAATAGCGTTGCTTCAAATCATTATACATTTTTGTACACCAGAGATTAATGAAGTAAACACTTTTATGAGCTTCATCTAACAATTGTCGCTTTACTTCAGAATTATTCGGTATACATAACCAATTTTGGAAATACACACAATCATCATTCCCAATTCTGAAATCAGTTATCCGATCATTTCTAGCCAGGTTAACTTTACTTAACAACTCTGAATCCTTTTTCTGATACTCACAAATCTTTTCCAAAAAAATTGGTTTTACCATCAATTCAACTAAAAGAGAGCCATCCTATTCAAGTCTTAAATTTGCATTCATAGCCCTTAAAGTGAATAAGGACTGCCGACTCAAAGCATCATCATATTTCCCTGGATGATAATCGATCACGAAATCGTAATCCTTTAATAACTCGAGCCACCTTCGCTGACGTAAATTCAATTCTTTCTGAGTCATTAAGTATTTTAAACTTTTGTGATTCGTAAAGACATGGCACTTCTCCCCGTACAAATAATGTCACCAAATTTTTAGTGCAAATACTATTACAGCCAATTCCAAGTCGTGTGTTGGATATTTCACTCATGAGATTTCAGTTATCTTAAAGCATACACAATCACTCTTCGACTTTGTATCAGTACACATCCCAAACCACAACGAGAAGCATCATTACATACAGTAAATTATTTCCCTAATTTAGGTTGCGTCAAAACCAGTGCTTCAACTAACATACTTCAGTTGTTCAAAACTCTTTTGACATTTATCAGTCCAAAAAAAGCAACATCTTTTTGCAATAGCTTTATCATTGGAGACACTATTATTGAAAAATTCTTAACAAATCGTCGATAATATCTCACTAACCCCAAGAAGCTTCAAACTTCAAATACATTCTTTGGAACTTTCCATTCAGTAATCATCGATATTTTATTCGGATCCACTCAGATACCATCAGTCGCACCTACATGTCCCAGAAAACCAACTTTCCTTAACCAAAATTCACACTTATTAAACTTTGCATAAAGTTGTTTATCTCGATGAGTTTGTAACACAGTTTTTAGATGTTCAACATGCTTCGTTTCATTCAATGAGTATATCAGGATGCCATCAATAAACATTACCATAAATCGATCCAAATAAGGTTGAAATATTCGATTCATTAGATTCATAAATGCTGTAGGGGCATTAGTTAACCTAAATGGCATCACCAAGAACTTGTAATGAGTGTATCTTGTTCTAAAAGCAGTTTTTAATACATCTTGCTCTTTAACTCGCAATTGATAATACACAGATCTCAAATCAATTTTTGAAAATACAGTAGCTCCTCTTAATTGATCGAACAAATCATCGATTTAAGGTAATGGGTATTTATTTTTAATGGTAACTCAATTTAGCTGATGATAGTTTATACACAACCTTATTGATCCATCTTTCTTCTTCAAAAATAAAACTGGGGTACCCCAAGGTGACATACTCAGTTGAACAAACTTACGTTCTAATAATTCTTGCAACTGCGCTTGTAATTCTTTCAATTCGGCAAGAGCTATTCTGTATGGAGCTATTGAGATTGGAGCTACCCCCGACACAAGTTCAATCCTGAATTCCACTTTCTGAGATGGTGGCAACCCAAACAGTTCTTCAGGAAAAACATCAGTATACTGTTTGACTACCGGCACTTGATCAATTTTCGACTCTTTCACCCTCAAATCCAACACATAAGCTAAATAAGCTTCACATCCCTTTCTAACCAATTTATGAGTTGTCAAAGTTGAAATTACACTTGTTGAGCAATCAACCTCATCATCTCTAACACAAATATACTCACCATTTGGACATTTCAAACTAACTTGTTTCATTCGACAACTCACTATTGCATCATGCTCATATAACCAATCCATCCCCAAAATAAGATCAAAATCATCGAAAGGTAACAATATCAAGCTGGCAAGGAAGTCATAACCCTTTACTTTCAATGGACAAAATTTACAAATCTTGTTAACTAATACGCATTGACCCAAAGGATTTGTTACTTTAACAATATAATCAGTAGACACAACAGAAAGTTTCTTTTTATCAACTAATGCCTAGCAGATTGAAATAGTTTTCACACTTGAAGAGCTTGAAATCAAGTATTTTCTTTATGTTTTCATATGATTTAACTTAATATTATCTTTTGAATAAATTGTGCAACCTAAGTGTTAAAAGGTTATTTTATCGTCTTTAAGGCCAATTGAGGCCTAAAGGTTAGCTAACATACTTCTTGAGTGTGCAGAAGACCATAAGAAGTTGTACAAATATGAAGCTGATCACTTTGTCACAACATAGGGTGTTGTACGTTGCAAGAAAGGGACCAAACTTAGAAGATTACGAAGATTGACTTCTTTGTCGCGACATGTTGCGACAACGCTTGTAGGATAACAAGTACTGATGGCTTCATCGTGACACAAGTCCTAGTGCATCGTGACATCGACCCCTGGACACAAAATCTGCATTGAGTGAAGGGTGTTTCGATCTTTACAATGCCACTTAAACACGAAGAACGATAGCATACCTAGAGTTAAGGAAAACGACTGACCAAGGCTATAAATAAGGCCTTTAGCATTAGGTTTAATCACATCGTTTATTAGTTCTTAGTTTTATTTTGTGTTTTTGTTTGAGACTAGATTGTAGAACTCGCATAAGCATTCGAGAAATTATTCCTGATAGATTGCCAATACAATTCGAGTTTCTTTTTCATTCTCTTTATTCATTTATATGTTTTCATATATTATTGTTTTCATGATGATCAAGAAACCCATGAAGAACTAATTCCATTTTAGGGAATTAGGGAGTGGAAGTATGAATATTTAATGGTTGTTTAACAAGGATTTTTATCTTTTGGATCAACTATTTGGGAAAGGAAGAACATCAAACAAACACTAGGCCTGACAACCCTAGAACATCATTTAGGTGGGAATGAACCCAAAATTGGTATTGCCCAACCTTGAAAACCTTTTTCCTAAACCAGTTTAGACTGTGACATCTAGCGATAAGTAGTCTCTATCGACTTGCTATGCTGGCGAAAGATCAAGAGATCCAACTCGGGTACTAATTAGTTGATTGGAGGAAAATGCCCAAAACTCAGCAATTGAAAAACTCATATGGAAGCAACCTAAAATCCCCAAAGCTATTTATCGACATTCTACATCTCAAACTCTTTACTTTACTTAGTTTATTTTTATGCTTTTCACAAATCACTCTTTTATTATCGTTCGTACTATAATCCCTAAAGTGATTACTAATTACTTTTATTCTTTGTAGAGATTTAATTTATTATTGTCTTACTCCTCCTTTGGGTACGATCCTCAGAATACTACTAAATGTTTTGTTGTACACACTATATTTACAACTTGACCTGTATACTTGTGGAAGCGTAAAATCTACACCGAACAGAAGTACGTTCGGGGGCGGTCAAGTTGTTGGCGCTGTTGCAGGGGAGGAAACGCTTTAGTAAATTTTATTCTTTCTTTGTCAATAAAATAGTTAAAAAAAATTTAGGTTATAGATACGATTCTATTTTATTTAATTTATTTGTATTTCATTTTCTTTACTTTTTATTTAATTAATTTTTGTTTATGACTCGAAGCCAAGGAAACTTGGTTGATCCTATTTCTAACCCTAAATCACTGATTAGACATAATTGTAAAAACCAACAATCAATGTAAAACACAGCACTGGAGGAGAGAGAAGAAATAGCAGATCTAACAGAAGATTCCGCTATCAACGTAAAAAGCAATCTCATACCTCCACAACTCCCTGCGAACGAACCAATGGCGAAAGACTTTGAGGGAGTACTTTTTACCTATTTGAGATCTAACTCTAGGGAGTATTGCTAGACCTACTATTATTGCTAATAAGTTTGAAATAAAACTGACAATGATTCAAATGATCCAAAATAATTTACAATTTAGAGGGACCATGGCTGAAGATCCTAGTTTGCATTTAAAATGATTTTTACAATTATGTGATACTTTTCGATTTAATGGAATTACTGATGATGCCATCCGTTTTAGACTATTTCCCTTCTCAGTAACTGTCAATGCCTTTGATTGGCTAGATGCACAAGGACCCGAATCTATCACAACATTGGATGAATTGGCGGGGAAATTTTTGCAAAAGTTTTGCCCTATGGAGAAAGCAATCCAACTCACGAGAGAGTTGTCAAATGTTCAAAAATTTGAGGGTGAAGGGTTTCACGAATCATGGGAACGATTCAAAATGTTAGTACGAAAATGCCCTAATCATGGTAAATCGAAATGGATGCAACTACAAACATTTTACAACGGGTTGGATGCATCTACCAGATCTAGTCTAGATGGTACTACAGGAGGAGCCCTAATGAACAAGACTTATAATGATGCTTATAGGCGAATCAAGAATATGGCAATAAACTCCTGTCAGTGGCCTACTAAAAGGTTCACTTATGGGCAGAAACCCGCTTCGGTGAAAATGATCGAAGAAGATGACAAATACCAACAACTATTGGAAAGACTGAACCGAATCGAGTCTGCTACAAAGGCACCACCATCTCAAGGAGAAGATAAGCCTCTATCATTATCTCGCTAATCCTGAGGAGACCAATTATGTAAGTAGTCAAAATCCCTATTTGAATACTTATAATTCGGGATAGAAAGATCACCCTAACTTTAGATGGGAAGGAAGCCAAGGGGGAGGCGGTAACAGTAACACACAAGCAAGAAACCCTAGTTACCAACCCCCATTTTTACAGAGACAACTGAAAAGAGCGAGTCAAGGTGACCATACCGCATGTAGTCAAAGGTTGGACAAAATTGAAGGGGAAATGCACTCCATTAGGGCGGATGTAAAACAAGTGTAGTCTGATTGTACTTATACTGCCAGATCTATCGTAAAGTTAGAGTAGAGGATGAATAAATTAATTAGTATGGAAAGTGATCTTTCAAGACAAATTGGTTCAAGGATCCTTAGCAACATTGAGAATAATCCTCGACGGGAAGGTAAAGAATAGTTCAAGGTGTAACACCCTAAACCTGAAACTATCATCGATTAGGGTCCCAATGTCTGTCCGATCTTATATTACAATTTATCCCTCATTATTGGTTCGTTTAATCATATTTTAATAGAGTAATGCAATATGCAAAACATGAGTCATCAATTGGAAGTCAACATAACTCGGAAAGGGTGAAAATGTCATATTCACAAATTTTGAAGACTTCTATCGATACCTATTAGACATGTATCGGTAGTAGTCAAGTCAATAAACAATTCAAGAATAGTGTAGACTTCTACCGAAACAAGTGACAGTTCTATCGATACAAGACTCTCTTCTACCGAAACAAGTCATACATTTACCAATACTAAAAACTCCAGAGAGCTAAGAAGTTTAACCCTGCAACTTCTACCGATACAAGTATCCCAACTACCGATACTTGAGTAAACAAAACTACCGATACAATGCAAGTAAGAATGTAACCTCTCTCCTATCCTATACTTCTACCGATATATGCATGAGTTCTACCGAAACAAGTGTACAGAATTTAATAAATCATGCATAAACTCAAGTTTATCAAATGTTCATCACTTCGCAACTTCAAATACATTATGCTAATACATGTTACATAGTTCCAAGACATTTCTTACATCTCCTAGGGTAAGTATAATACATTTAACTAGCATACCGAGTGTTCAACATTTCAACTAACATTCACATCAAGGAGTTCAACAATAAATTCAAGTAATACAAACACAATTTTATCCTAGCACATGCCATATAACTGAGTGAATACTACCGAACAAGCTCCTGGGATAGTGTGATGTCTTCAAGATGACCCGATCTTTAAGTCGCAAAATGGAATCTACAAAACAATAATAATTTCACTAGTGAGCTTCATAGCTTAATAAGTTCGCAAAGTTTATCAATTTACTGAATACAAGTGTTGTTCAAATCCATAAATCAATTGAGCTAGAACAGAATTGTACTTCGGTGATCGTTATTCGCTTTACTCCCTATTGACCCAAAGGTCATGCTTGTTACAAGTATACGATGCTGCTCTTAGACATCGTTACAGTATAAATATTCCCTACGATATTGCTCACACTAAACTGACAAGAATATGCAAACAAACATAAATCTCAGTCATCGTAGGGCTTGTAATCCATTCTTGGATTTTATTCACTTTACAGTGACTCACGATGCTGTAGAGAATCCACAATAAATGTAGGATCTCAGCTATCGGACCATGTGGCACAAGTTCAGGAAATTCGCATCTCGTCATTTCTATCTTTCAAGTTTCCAATCATCGTTTCTCGTTTACAACAATCATAAGAAAGGCAATTATAAGCAGTTATTAATAAGAATTTAACATTACGATCTTACGAGACTGGATTTCGATCGTGGATGGACTCTAGGGACTATTCTACTAATTTTTCTATTCCGTAATCGGTGGCACGATCATAGTCTACCCACAAATCATTCAATTCCTCACATTAAATCACACAATCAATTCATTTTACACAATCTAATCCTTTTTGGTAAAATTATGATTTTACCTCTAACCCTTTACCTTTATTTAATTTAGTTCCTAAGCACAAAACATACAAAATAACCCTTCTCTTATATAATCAATACCAGTCGATATAATCATATATCTCCACGAGTCCCTACAATTTCAATGTTTCTCACAAAATACATATAATTTTACCATTTTAACATTTTAGTCCTTAAACTCTAATTTCATCCAAACTCACTTTACAAAATCAATGAATATATTCACCAAGCATGCAAATCTATCAAAATCTTTCAAGAGCAAGCATTTTCAACAATGGCAAGTTTTATAACATTTGACAGATTCACAAATTGGTCCTTGGATTAGCTAGATTAAGCTAATACAGACTTAAAAACATAAAAATTACTAAAAAATATTATCATTTGCTTACCCAAATCAAAGCTCAAAGATGGACAATGAAAAACCGTAGTTTCTCCTCCTTAGTCATGAAGAAGAAGATGAAAATGGGAAAAATGTGGTGAAAATTCCTATTTCTTTTCTTTTAATTTTATTTATTTAGTAATGATAATTTTGTAATTTTTGTAACTTTCATAATTAAGCTTTCTTAATCACTTTTAGCCTTAATTAACCATTCCACTAACATCCTAATGCCATGACAATCCACTATCTTAACCCCTTTTGGTTAATTTACCCATTTGATCCTTCTAATCAAGCAAATTCCATTTTTCACCTTTTTCAATTTAATCCTTTTTCTTAATTAGCTATCTAAACGCTTAAATTTCTCAACCAAAATTTGATGCAATGATGTTTACATCATATATATTAAATAAATAATATTTACGACTCGACTTGTTGGGGTTGTGGTCCTAAATCCACTGTTTTTGACCCCACTAAAAATCGAGCTATTACAACTCTTCCCCTTAAGGAAATTTTGTCCCGAAATTTCTTACCAGTAGACAGTTTAAGGTACTGTGATCTCATTGATGGCTCTGTCTCTCACGTTGCTTCTTCCAACCCATGACGATTCCACAAGACCTTTACCAGTGGCACTCTTTTGTTTCTTAGCTCTTTTACCTCATGAGCTAGAATTCTAGCCGGTTCTTTTGAATACGACAAATCCGGTTGTATCTCAACCTCACAGGGTGTAATCACATGAGAAGGATCTGATTTGTATAGTCTCAACATCAAAACATGAAATACATTATGAATCTTTTTAAGTTTTGGAGGTAAAGCCAACTTATAGGCTAAAGGACCAACCCTCTCGAGGATCTCATACGACCCAATAAATCGAGGACTCAACTTTCCTTTTCTACCAAACCACAAGACCTTCTTCCAAGGTAAAACTCTTAGAAAAACTCGATCCCCAACAGCAAACTCTATGTCTTTTCTCTTTAGATCTACGTACGAGTTCTGCCTATCAAATGCTGCATTTAAACAATCACGGATTACTCGAACTTTATCCTCCATCTCATGTATCAAGTCGGTTCCCACCAACTTCGGTTCACTCAACTCTGTCCAATATAAAGGTGTTTTGCATTTTCTACCGTATAGTGGCTCGAATGGTGCCATCTTAATACTGGACTAATAGTTGTTATTGTAAGCAAACTCTATTAACAGTAAGTATTTCTCCCAGCTACCCTCAAACTCAAGTATACAACATCGTAACATATCTTCCAGAATATGTATCACCCACTCTGTCTGACCATCCATCTGCGAATGATATATAGTGCTGAAATTCAATCTAGTTCCCAAAGCTTTATACAACTTACCTTAGAACCTCGAGGTAAAACGTGGATCTCTGTTAGAGATAATAGATGATGGTACTCCATGTAGTCGTACAATCTCTGACACGTATAACTCAGCCAACTTCTCAAGTGGATAATATACCCGGATAGGAATGAAGTGAGCTGACTTCGTTAATCTGTTACCCAGATCGAATCTTTCTCCTTCTGTGTCACCGGAAGTCCTGTGAAAAAGTCCATAATGAGCCGTTCCGACTTTCATTCAGGGATGAAAATCGATTGTAGTAACCCAGACGGTACCTGGTGCTCGGCTTTAACTTGCTGACATACTAGGCATCTAGTCACAAACTCTAAAATCTCTCGTTTCATACCTGGCCACCAATACATTTTCTTCAGGTCGTTGTACATTTTCACACTTCCCGGGTGAATGAAATAAGTGCTGTTGTGAGCTTCCGTCAGAATGTCCCGCCTCAAATTTGGATCATTTGGAACACACACCCTACCTCTAAAATACAACATACCACCTATATCCACTGTAAACCCTGTAGTGGCATCACTTTGTATCTGTCCCTTTATATCAACAAGCTTTAAATCATTTTTCTGCAAATTTTGAATTCGTTGTAGAAATAACGGTCATGTCTTGAGTTCAATGGTGATAGAACCTTCACTCTCTAACGACAAGTGGGCATGCATCACTCTCAATACTAACAACGATTTCTGGCTTAGGGCATTAACAACAACATTTGCTTTCCCCGGATGATAGTCAACCACAATATCATAATCTTTCAATAGCTCTAACCATCGATGCTATCGCAAATTCAACTCCCTCTGTATCATCAGATACTTCAAACTCTTATGATCAGTGAATACGTGACATCTCTCACCATACAGATAGTGACACCAAATCTTTAATGCAAAGACTATAGCAGCTAACTCTAGGTCATGAGTTGGATAATTCTTTTCATGTGGCGTTAACTGTCAGGAGGTGTAACTATCACTTTCTCGGCTTGCATCAAAACACAACCTAAACCATTCAAAGGCGCGTCGTAGTAAACAACAAATTGCTTCCCCGATTCAGGCTACGTCAGTACCGAAGCTTCCGTTAACATTTTCTTAACCTGATCAAAGCTCTGTTGACACTTCTCTGACCAAACAAACTGAATGTTTTTCTGTAGAAGCTTCGTTAACGACAAAGCTATGGTAGAGAATTTTTTCACAAACCGATAGTAATAACCTGCTAATCCCAGAAAACTACGTACCTCAGTAACATTTTTCGGAGCCTTCCAATCGAGGATAGCTGAAATTTTGCTAGGATCAACCCATATTCCTTCTACGGATACCACGTGACCCAAAAATCTAACTTTTCAAAGCCAGAATTCGCATTTACTGAATTTCGCATACAATTATTTTTCTCGCAAAATCTGTAATACCTCTCTTAGATGCTAAGTATGCTCTGACTCTGTTCTGGAATAAATCAGTATGTCATCAATAAATACAACCACAAATCTATAACTGAGGCTGAGACACTCGGTTCATCACGTCCATAAATGCTGTTGGGCGTTAGTCAACCCAAATGACATTACCTAAAACTCATAATGTCCATACCTGGTTCTGAATGTTGTTTTCATCACGTCGCAATCTTTCGCTCACATTTGATAATAATCTGACCGAAGATCTATCTTGGAAAATATAGTTGCACCTTTCAACTGATCAAATAACTCATCAATACAAGGTAACGGGTACTTATTCTTGGTTGTTACCGTGTTCAACTATCTATAATCATTGCACATTCTCACTAGTAGTCTTTCTTCTTCACAAACAATACTGGCACTCTCCAAGGCGACACACTCGGTCATATGAAGCCTCTGTCTAACAATTCTTGCAACTGACCTTTAATTACTTCAACTCAATTGGTGCCATACTGTATAGTGGGATCGAGATGGGTGCGGTGCTTGGTAATAGATCAATACCAAGCTCCACCTCTCTGATCGGTGGAAAACTCGATAATTCTTTTGGAAACACATTTGTAAACTCTTCAATAATTGGTAGTTGTTTTAATTTTGTCCCTGAAACTTGTGAGTCAAGTACATATGCTAGAAATGCTTTGCAGCCTTTACGGACCATTTTCTGCGCTGAGATAGCTGAGATCATTCTTGTTCCATTGTTTAATCTACTAGACTCAACCGTAATCACTTCACTTGTTGTGCTTTTCAAATCAATCTTTCTTCGTTTACAGTTCTTTACTGCATCATGCTCAGATAACCAATTCATACCTAAGATCACATCGAACTCGGTAAAAGGTAACAGCATTAGGTCGGTAGGAAATTCACAGGCCTGGACTTTCAGTGGACATTTACGACACACTAGATTAACAATAACATTATGACCTAACGGTTTTGTGACTTGAACATCAAATTTAGTCGACTTGACTGAAAGATTTTTATTAATTGCTAAGGCAGTGCAAATATATGAATGAGTCGACCTTGGATCAATCAAAGCACACACAATATCATTAAAAAGATAAAATATATCGGTTACAACATTGGGAGCAGTATCTTCTTCTCTATCTCTGATGGCATATGTCCGTACAGGTGCTCGAGCCTCAGAATTGGTTACATTACCCCTAGTATCACCTCTAATCTCGCCCGTACTATTGTTCTATCCTGGACATCTACATTTCAATGGAGTAATAGGGGGTTCACACTCTGTTCCTTTTTCACTTTCGAAGTCATCGGGCAGTTTCGCATGAAATGGTCTGTACCGCCACATCAGTAACAAGCTCATTTTATCTTTTGGCATTCACCTACATGATACCTTCCACAATGATCACATGATACCTTCATTTTTTGTCATCGATAATATTGGTGCGCCGTGACTGACCCCCGAAATCATTAATCGGGATATTACTATTTACCTCATTAGTTTCCTCTCTTTCTGAGTCAAACATTCTATGGTTATCTGCAAAAACTGTAATTAGATCAAATCCATCTATATCACATTATCACAGGTTCATATGGCATGTACTTCTAGATCATTTAACACAATCAATATAGTCCAAGAAATGCCTAAATCGAAAGCTTTGATACCACTAAATGTAACACCCAAAACTCGAAATAGTCATCGGTTAGGGGTCCGATGTTTGTTTGATCTTATATTGCATTTTATCCCTTATTATTGGTTCGTTTAATCATATTTTAATAGAGTAATGCAATATGCACAACATAAGTCATCTATTGGAAGTCAACATAACTCAAAAAGAGCAAAAATGTCATTTTCACGAATTTTAGAGACTTCTACCGATACTTGTTGACAAGTATCGTTAGTAGTCAAGCCAGTAAGCAATTCGAGAACAAAGCAGACTTCTCTCGAAACAAGTGACAGTTTTACCGATAGAAAAGACTCTTCTACCGATACAAGTCATACATCTACCAATACTAAAAACTTAAAAGAGCTAAGAAGTTTAACCTTGCAACTTTTACCGATACAAGTATCCCAACTTCCGATACCTGAGTAAGCAGAACTATCGATACCACAATTTTTACTATCGATACAATGCAAGTCAGAATGTATCCTCTCTCCTATCCTGTACTTCTACCGATACATGCATGAGTTTTACAGAAAAAAGTATACAGAATTTAATAAATCATGCATAAACTCAAGTTTATCAAATGTTCATCACTTCGTAACTTGAAATACATTATGCTAATATATGGTACATAATTTCAAGACATTTCTTACATCTCCTAGGGTAAGTATAATACATTGAACTAGCATACGTAATGTTCAACATTTCAACTAACATTCACATCAAGGAGTTCAACAATCCATTCAAGTAATACAAACACAATTTCATCCTAGTACATGTCATATAATCGAGTGATGTAAATACTACCGAACGAGCTCCCGAGATAGTGTTTTGTCTTCAAGATGGCCAAATCTTAAAGTTGCAAAATGGAATCTACAAAACAACATCTATTTCACTCGTAAGCTTCATAGCTTAATACGTTTGCAAAGTTTATAAATTTACCGAATACATGTGTTGATCAAATCTGTAAATCAGTCGAGCTAGAAAAAAATTGTACTTCAGTGATCGTTATTCACTTTACTCCCTGTTGACCCAGAGGTCATGCCTGTTACAAGTATACGATGCTGCTCTCAAACATCGTTACGGTATAACTGTTCCCTACTATGCTGCTCACACTAAGTTGACGAGAATATGCAAACAAGCATAAATCTCAGCCATCATAGGGCCTTTAATCCATTCTTGGATTCTATTCACTTTATAGTGACTCACGATGCTATAGAGAATTCGCAACAAATGTAGGATCTCAACCATCGGACCATGTTTTATCTTTGGCACAAGGCCGAGAAATTCTCATCTCGTCATTTTTATCTTTCACGTTTCCAATTGTCATTTCTCATTTCCAACAATCATAAGAAAGGCAGTTATAAGCAGTTATTAATAAGAATTTAACATTACGAACTTACCGGACTAGATTTCCCTTTTTCTCAATCGGTGGCACGATCGTAGTCTACATCCACAAATCATTCAATTACTCACATTAAATCACACAATCAATTCATTTTACACAATCTAATCTTTTTGGTAAAATTACAATTTTACCCTAAACTTTTACCTTTATTCAATTAAGTCCCTAAGCACAAAACATACAAAATAACCCTTCTCTTACATAATAAATACTAGCTGATATAATCATATATCTCCATGAGTCCCTACAATTTCATTGTTTCTCACAAAATACACATAATTTCACCATTTTAACATTTTAGTCCTTAAACTCTAATTTTATCCAAAATCACTTTATAAAATCAATGAATATATTCACCAAGCATACAAATCTATCAAAATCTTTCAAGAACAAGCATTTCAACAATGATAAGTTTTATAACATTTGATATATTCATAAATTGATCCTTGGATTAGCTAGATTAAGCTAATATGGACTCAAAAACATAAAAATTACTAAAAACGATTATCATTTTCTTACCCAAATCAAAGCTCAAAGATGGACAATGAAAAACCCTAGTTTTTCCTCCTTAGCCATGAAGAAGAAGATGAAAATGGGAAAAATATGGTGAAAATTCCTATTTCTTTTCTTTTAATTTCATTTCTATAGTAATGACAATTTTGTAATTTTTGTAACTTTCATAATTAAGCTTAGCCTTAATTAACCATTCCACTAACATCCTAATGCCATGACAATTGATAGTATTAGAAAGAACCATTGATTTCTCCCTACTTATTGTTTAAGCTGTTCTCATTTAGTCATCCTTAGCACATATTCTAGCATTTTTTAGTTTAGTTTATTTTATTTTCTAACTCAATAGACCTTAGCTTAGTTGCTCTTAATTTTGTCATATTTTACTACTAATGTCGCTGCATGAGTCTATTTAGAATTGCAACCAGAATTGTCACTACAGGATGATGTCCAGAATTGCGCCTAAAATTATCACTGCATGAGCATGCCCAGAATTGTCGCTGCAGGAATTCGTTCAAAATTATCGCTGTGTGAATATGTCTAGACTTGCGCCTCAAACTGTTGTCACACCTGACAGTTATCCGGATAAGAACAAAAATTGTATGAGTTGTCCAGTCTGGTATAACCAACTGGTACGACTATACACAGCTTAATTCTACAGAAGAGACAACTGTACAATTTGGAGGGATATAAATACTAACAAGGAAAGAGAAAAATGGTCTTCTTCTTCTCCTTTAGTCTCTTTTATGCATCATCTTCTAAAACCTAGCTTTTGAGCTTTTCGGCTAGGGAGGCCTAAGCGTCCCATGGGTGAACCGATGTGAAGAGGAGGCAGATCTGCTCCTAGGAGCCCTAAGTGCGACGCAAGAGGGAAGTAAGGGAGCAAGTCGAGTAGTCTAAGAATAGTATTCTCCATTTGTTCTTTTATATTTCTTTCTTAAAAACGCTAGTGATTAATGTTTGTTTCAAGTTTGTATGGAAGTACACTTGATTTCTAAACTAAATGATATTTTATCCAAGCTTGCTTTTACTTTTAATATTTGGGTTTGAATGTTTTGATCACGGAAGTGTTATTGCAGTCAGTATCATTGGAAGGTGTAGCGACAATTTAAACTAACAAGCAAGACAATGAAAGTTGTTTGGGGATTGAAGGAATTTAATCCACTTATTCTTGAATATGTTGCATAGCCAGCACTGGAAGGTGTGGTTAGTGTGCATGTTTAAGCCTTAGATCTAATAGAGAAGTCAAGTTTGGTAAGACATTCATTGTGCTTATTTGCAGCGACAATCACGTAGTATTTTACACCTTGTGAGTCACACTTAGTATTCTGCTGACTATTCACGTTGGGGACCCATTTTATTATTATTGCGTTTTATCTTTAATTTTACATTATTGCTCCGATAACTATTATCACAATTTATCTTGTTTTATCTGTTCATTGCATTGACATTAATAAACAAAAGACAATCATCCTCATGGGATCGATATCCAATAGGTTATAGATCTGTCTACTATATTGGCATCGATAGTGTACACTTGCACATATTTGCTTTGACATTCATAGCGCAATCAAGTTTTGGCACCGTTACCGGGGATGTCGTTTTTTTGATGTTTATTTTTGTTTTTGCACTTTATTTTTTTTATATAATATTTAGTTTATACTAACTTTTTTTTCTTTTTGTCGCTATTTTCACATTTCATTTCAAGTGTTTATTTTATTTTATTTTTGTTTTTGTTCAAGTTTATTTTACGTCTTATTTTGCAAAATAATTAGGAACCATTGTCCCCGCACTTGGGCTTTATTATCAACATAATTCGTACAACTGTACTGCAACTGTAGTTCATATCTTGGATAATAAGGGCCCGATTAATGAAGCCTCTATTGAACAATTGACTTGTAGAAAAGATACGCCGACAATGAAGGAGGCTGAAACAAGCAAGACGAGGAAGGGCAAAGCCAAGGCAGAGAGCAAGGGAATGAACCCTATTACAGAGACAACGTTGCTGCACAAAATGAAGGCTATTGAGAAGTTGGCCAATTCCATCAGCAATAGGTAGATCAGGCTTGTTGCTGCAATAGAGGATATGGACAGATCACAAAATTTATTCTATACTTATACCAAGGTTTGAAATAGCTCTATTGTAGCCACATTAAGGCAGCTGAGCTCGACCTTACTCTCAAAATTCCTAGTGTTTTCACCAATCATTCGAGATTATGAACTCTAATCTGAGGATACTAACTTAGGGGACCGAGACCGATCGACAGCATCCCCTCCCATTGTGAATGTCTCGGATGATGAGAAAGAAGCGAACTAAAGGGATGTTGAGGAGTGTTTGCGAACTATTAAGAGCTTGTTTGAGGATGAGTTTACTGTTGGTCAGAAGGCACATGCTACTGAAGAGGAAATCCCTATTGAAAGGGAGGAAACCCAAGTTGAGGAAGAGGAAAAAAAGATGAAGGAAAAGAAGCTGAGGAAGATTCAGCTGAAAAATTTATCATCGCACCCGAAGTTGTGAGTATAACAACTGAGGGCTTGGTGCCAAACGGAGTGAGTCAAGCGGAAGCTGTGGATGTAATTAATGAGGACCATAATCCTTTTACTATCATGGTCTACATTGGACCACTCGAAGTGATCCATCCGAAAGAAGTCACAGTTGATGGTGTCAGGGCAAAGCCGAATGCTGAGGAGTAATCTGGGGATCGGGCGAAGCCTTAAGAAAGGAAGAGAAGGCACTCCAAGGACAAGAAGTGCAGAAAGGAAGAAAAGAAGAGAAGGAAGAAAAAGCACTATGCAGTCACATCAATGGCTACGAAAAATTGAGTTAGTTTTATTTCAATTTTTAGTTGTAGTGTTCATGCATTGCATGTAGCTGTAGTTTTTATTTTGTTAGTAAGCATTATCGTTGCATTTTCATTGTCATTGCATTTTAGTGTTAGTACATTGGGGACAATGCAAACTTTAATTTTGGGGGAATGCATATAGGGTTTGGAGATGCACCTACATTTCAAAATTTTTCTTTTTGAAGTTAATAAAGCATGCCAGGTTATGAATGGATATTGCAATTGTGTTTAAATTTTTCCTACATTCGATGCTTAATTCTTGAATCATGTGAATTGTCGATGAATAAGTTGGATAAACTTGATTGAATGTTGTATCTTCATTTCTTTAATGCATGATTTAGATTGCATTAGTAATGGATGACTAGCATCATTCCTTGATTCTTGAATGAATCTACCCTTTACACTCCAATGCAAGTGTTAGAAAAGTAATCTAGCTAAAGGCTATCACTACAAGAGTGTGTTGGCGCAATTACATACTCCCTTGGGGTTTGTTGCACTCCATCGTTACTTCTCAAGAACAAGGGTATAGTAATGCAACGACATCCCTCAATCACATTTAAAAATAAAAATAATAAAATAAAAAAAATAAAAATATATATATATATTATTGTACAATAAATGCTGTAGTGGTAGATGGAATTTAGGATTTGAGGCATGATGTTGGCTTTGATAAAGTTGCAGGCTTAGTTATTCATGCTTATGAATTGTCGGCACAAAAATTCTATCATTTGAATGTGATTCATTCATTGGGATTTTAGGTAATTCAAGTTGCTAGAATGATTATTGCCTTGATAAATTTTTGGTATAACCTTGTTAGTTTCTGTTTTACTTGAGAACAAGTAAAAACCCAAGTTTGGGGGTGTGATAATACTAGAAAGAACCATTGGTTTCTCCCTACTTATTGGTTGTTCCCCTTTAGTCATCCTTAGCACATATTTTAGCATTTTTTTTAGTTTAGTTTATTGCATTTTATAACTCAATGGACCTTAGCTTAGTTACTCTAAGTTTTTCATATTTTACTACTAATGTCGCTGCATGAGTCTATTCAGAATTGCGCCCAGAATTGTCACTGCATGACGATGTCCAGAAATGCGCCCAAAATTATCACTGCATGAGCATGCCTTGAATTGTCGCTGTAGGAACTTGTTCAAAATTATCCACTATCTTAACCCCTTTTGGCTAATTTACCTATTTGGTCCTTCTAATCAAGCAAATTCCAGTTTTCACATTTTCCAATTTAATCCTTTTTCTTAATTAGCTATTTAAACACTTAAATTTCTTAACCAAAATTTGATGCGATGATATTGACATCATATGCATTAAATAAATAATAATTATGATTCGACTCGTCATAGTTGTGGTCTCGAATCCACTGTTTTTGACACCATTGGAAACTAGGCTATTACACAAGGTGATTGAGTTAAGATAGAACAAAGTACTGAGTAGCGCAAATTAACCTAAAAAGAGAGAAGAGCCTAGTAACTCTCATGAGATCGTAGACATCCCTTCTGACGATGACACTAAAGTCATGAAACACAAAGAGGTGCCAACCAAAGAGGCATTTGAACCAAAGGAAGACACGCCTAAGGAAGGAAAGAGTGCCTCACTTTCATTCACGAATAGGTTAGAAGAAAAGAGGCGACAAGACGAAGATGATTTTATAAGTTTTCTATACCTTTTCAAATCCCTAAATATTAACTTACTTTGGATTGAGTTGATAGAGAAGGTACCCAAGAATGCCAAATTTTTAAAGGAGATCATGACAAGGCGTTGAAAAATTAAGGTAGGTGAGCAAGGGGAATTTTGGAGGACGTGCTAGTTAAGGTACGGAGTTTCATCAGCCCTGCTGATTATGTTGTGTTAGATTTTGAGGAAGACAGAGATATCCCCATCTTACTAGGAAGACCATTCTTATCCACTGACCGCCCCGAACGTACTCACGTTTGACGTAGATTCAATCTTTTCGCAAGTATTCCGAGGATGTAAATATAGTGTGTTACAACGGAACAGTTGGTAGTATTCCGAGGATCATACCCAAATGAGGCGTAAAGCTATGGTAAATAAAATCCCTGCAAAGAATAAAATTAATTGGTACTTATTTTAGGGTTTATAGTACGAAAAATAAAAGAGTTATTTAGAAAGTATAAAATAAAAGATAAACTAAAATTGAAAAGAAAGGGAAAGTTTGAGTTGTAGAAGATCTTATAAACGACTTTGGGGAGACTAGGTCGTTTCCGTATGATTTCTTTAATTGTTGGGTTTTGGGGATTTTCCTCCAATCAACTAGTTACTATCCCAGTTGGATCTCTCGATCTTCCCTCGGCATAACAAACCGATAGAAATTACTTATCACCAGACGTCACAATCTAAACCGGTTTGGGGATAAGGTGTTCACAGATAGGTAATACCAATTTTGGGTTCAGTTTCACCTAAATGAATTTCTAGGGTTATCAGGCGTAGTGTTTATTTAACATTCTTCCTTTCCCAAACAGTTGATCCGAAAGGTAAAATCCTTGTACAACAGTAATTAATTATTTATACGTCCACTCCTTAATTCCCCAAAATAGAATTAGTTCCTCATGGTTTCTTTATTCATCAATAAAACAATATATGAAAACATATAAGTAAAAAAAAGAATGAAAAAGAAACTAGAATTGTATTAAGCAATCTCTTGAGAGAAATTCCCCGAACGTTTATTCAAACTTCTACAATCTCATTTCGAAACTGAAAATACAAATAAAACTTTGAAAACTAAAGTCTAAGGAATGATGTCTAAACCTTAATGCTAAAGGTCCTATTTATAGCTTTAGATGGACATTCCTCCTCAACCCTAGGTCATCTACCATTCTTCGTGCTTAAGTTACATTATGAAGATGAAAACGCCCCTCGCTTGATGCAAACCTGGAGTCTAGGGCCGATGTCGCAACACACTAGGACCTGTGTCGTGACGTAGCAGGCAGTCCCTAGATTCCTCGCTGTTGATCCCTTTGTTGCGACATAGGGCTGTCTATGTCATGATGAAGCAGTTAGTATCACTATGGCTCAACTGCTACTAGTCTCTTGTGCACTCACGAAGTATATTAGTTAATCTTTAGACCTCTTTTGGCCTTAAAAGCAATAATACAACCTTCTTAGCACAATTTATTAAAAAACAAAACTAGACTAAAAATTGATAAAACATAAAGGAAATTACTTGATTTCAAGCTCATAAAATGTGCAAATAAGTTCAATCTACTAGGTATGAAACCGACAGGTCAAACTCCCCCACACTTAAGTCTTTGCTTGTCCTCAAGCAAGCCAAAAAATAAAGCAAATAACAATGACGAAAGAAATATAGGTGAGCTTAAAACTATATCATACAAAGATTAGGCTTGCAACATTTTTTCTAGACTTTATGTATCTTTATACAATATTAACATGATTATTGAGCAACTTCACTATTTCAAAGTAGAAACAATCTAAGTTCAGTGGGTTACAAAAGATACAAATATCAAAGTTCTATCAGTATGACTCCATCAATGCCTAACATGAGTACTTTGATTATCACGGTATAATAAAAACAATTATAGCGAGATTATGCAATGTCTATATCTATTTATGCATAGAGTCAGTTAGGTCACATAGGGCTTTTCTGTTTGTAATGTGTTGAGGCTTAGGACAGGTATGATTTTCAAAGAACAGTTAAGCACACAAAAGGTTACATAGCACGAAAATAGTTTGACAAATTGTATTGCTCTCTATTCTCCCCCTTTATGTCCCACTCTATCTCACCTCCTTATTTCTCCTTCTCTCGCCTTTTTTAGGAAATTAATCTAAAGTACTCCTTCTAGCTAGCCTATGAGTATACTATTTTCTTTGTTCTTCGAGTAAGCTTTCTCTTTTTCTATTAGTGACTTTGTTAATTTTGTCATTCTTCACACTTTTTCTTACTCTTTTCTTTTTGTGTTTTTATTCTTTTTCTTTTTATTTTTGCACTATTTTTCTCTTCTTTGGCTAACTCTAAAATTCATACCTTATCATTATTTCTCTCTTTTGTTTTACAACTTCCATCGTAATGTGTCTACCTACCCTCAATAAATATGGCCATACATCCATTTTCATGCAAAATAGGACCAAATAAAAGGATATACACAAATCAACATTTGAAGCTTAAGAGGCTTGTAGTGTGGCTCATAAAAAAGGTGTCATAAGGCTCAAAGATGGGTACTAATTGGCAATTCAGAATAGGGTTTCGCTCTTTAGCTCTAGGTGTGTCCAAACAATACCTTAGGTCATCCCTAAACAACTCAATATGCACAAATGTCAATTTAATCACCTAATCTTAAAATTATTGTCTATCATATATACTACCATGCTCATTTCCTCATATTATGCACATCATTTGTTATCAATAAAACTTTTTCTATCTATACATAGTGTAACCTATAGAACTTCAAACATTTCATGCTAAAAAATGTAAAATTCCTCATCATCATGCCAAGTTTATCTATAAAACACAATCAACCTATTATAAATGCTCCTAACCAATCACTTGTATTTCTGCAAGCTCAAGCATACATAAAAAAAGTATAAAAACTATATGCCAACTATATGCCATAATTCCTATGTTACTCCCCACATATTAGATAACACATTATCCTCAATGTGTAGCCTGAAAAGTATTTAAGGAAAGAAGTTACCCGATTGATCGTGAAGGCCCTTTTCTTCTTATGGTGGTTGTAGGGTTCCTACAAAACGAATTAAAGCATATACAAAAATAATTCCTAATCCTACTCCTACGAATTATATAAATCCCTAAAAATTAAAAATTATCAAAAAATTACAAATCTCTAAAATAAAGTCTCAAAAAGAAAAAGAATTAAAGCTCAATCCTCATCCTCCAAATCAGGTTGAGGATCCATTAGAGCCTTGCCCTTACTAGAGTATTTTTTACTAGAGCTCCCGCCTTGTCATCGTGTTGGGCTTCGAATCACCGGTCCTTTGGGAGTTGAGTAATGCGATTGAAACATTGCCTCATACTCGTCATTGGTGTTTGGCTCGTCTTGCTCCTCGTTGACTCCTCCTAACTCAGGTTAATCCTCTTCTCCTTCTTCCCCAAACATGTTTGGAGGGTAATTTGGAGTTGGTAGCCCATGTACTCGTGCAAACTTCGTCAGCACAGGAGTCGTTTCTTTCATCCAAGCTATTATTCCATCGAGCTTGGCTTTAATGCTTCCTTGGATTTTCTTTGTCTTCTCCTTTCTTTTTAATTAAGCCGGTACATCCATTTTCTCTTTTCTTCTCTTATTCCACTCTTTGATTTGCTTCCTTTGTAGCTCAACATATTAGTTGTATAGAGAGTCTTCGATGATGCTCTGAGTCGGCTTCAGAAATTGTTCATCTTCTTTCTTTGGTACGCTCTCCTTCTTGCATAAGGCTGTTACCAAGTGTGGGAAAAAGAGACCACTCTTTTGGCTTTGAGTGCACCGCTTTCTCTTCATATATACAGTAGCCTACACAAACCTACTTACACTGCAAAATGCCATACAATAACAAAGCTCACAAAGAATTGTTAGGAACATTTAGAGTAGGTATAAGTCGTGTAGATAGGAATTGCATCCACGTTGTAGTTACCGGAAACATGATAGATTGGTTGAAATTGGATGGTGTACCAGTGTTAGGCCTATAGTTCCAAGTACCTCTCCCTTCTATCAAAAATTGAATTATTTCCCCCATGTCTATGTTCTCAAATGAATTAAGGTCTATTTTCTGGACATAATCTTTCTCATAGTAAGGAACGTTATAATAATTGCAAATATCTTTAGGTGTCATACGAACATCGTAATCGTGAACTACCACTACTCCTAAAGGTTTTCTCTTAATGATATCATCTTTAAGAGTTGCATAGAATTCGTGAACTACTGGTACTATGGTGTTACATGTGGGAAGAATACAAAATTACTCCCATTTATGATACCACACTAGTGGCCATATTTCCTTGTAAAGAGTCATGGATGGTTCGAAACCATGTTCCTGAATAAGGGTCTGTCCTTACGAGGCTAAAAAGTATTTTTCTATTTGTGCATTGGTAAACCATTCAAAGTTCGAATGACTGTCGCTTTCTTAGATCATTTCTCTCTTTCATGGTGGCATTGTAATTTAACAAAGAAAGATGAACAATAACTAATTGAACAGTAAAAATTTTAAGAAAACACCATAATCTTTCCTTGCCAATGAGGATTGATTGTGCCTTGATGAATAGATGAAATCTATGAAGGGTTGGGATGGGAAGAGAGGGTTGAGAGATTTAAGGTTTGAGGATGAATTTTGAAGTGTTTAGGTAATGGGAATGGGTTTAGTGTTAAGGTAGTATATATAGGGATGTAAAAAGGTAGGTTTTTAAGGGTTAAAATTTGGGTAAATAGGGTTTAAAATATCGAGTTATGCGAATGGGTCAAGTCAACCCTACAAAATTTGTAATCGACGTCGTGACATAGTCTAAGTATGTCACAACAAACCCACTAGTGCCTGTTTGTCGCGACGTAGCTCCTCCTGTGTCACTACAAACCCTTCAATCTTGAAGTTCTACCAGACTGCCTCTTATGTCGCAATGTAGCCTTCCAAAAGTTGCTACATAGCCATCCGTTTTGAGTTTTTAGCATCCTGACCCCTTGGTTGCGATGTACGAGAGGTATGTCATGCCATAGCATGCCTGAGTGTCCTTGGAGCAACCTGGTTGCTTTGTCGTAACATGGCGTAGCTGTGTCATGACAAACCTGTCAAATTTAAAAGAAATACCCTGAAACGGATGAAATGTTATTACGCTAGTAGGTTAGTGACTAGAATTTAACATTAGGGGTTAGTTCTTGTCAGAATTATCTGACAAGAGTGTTAGTGTGAACTTTGGCCCTCGAAAATAGTTCGTTTTATCATTGTTCGTTCAGTAGCCATCATGCCAAGCTACTCTTTGACGGTTATCTCTTTCCTGAAATTTTCCTTTTCTTCCTATGTAGATTAGTGTCATCTCCTTTCGTTGATTGTATTTATTCATGAAGTCTACGAATTTATACCACCACTCTTTCACATGATTGTCTTTATCATTGATCTACTTTTGAAATTCACATGTCTTCACGTTGTGGAGTAATGGCTGCTTGATCACCTCGTTTAGTAAAATTGGTGTATTTACAGTAAATCTATATGCTGATGTTGTGACAACTATTTGTTTTCCTTTATGCTTTCCATCACCGCATTCTAGTTCATGTGGCTCGTAGTACCAATGTAATAATTGTTACTACCATGAATGCACACTTTCGTACTCCATGGAGGTGATTATCACGCTAGTTGAGGGTTGGGACTCTGGCTCGCAAATATTTCCTGTTTTTGCAAAAATTGAAAATTTTTCACATTATTAATTTCTCTAGGGATTTGTTGAACTAGGAAAGTGTTATACATAGTAGCCATTTTCCATTAGAAATTGAATATTTGATAAGTGATATCTTCAACTAATATTTCTTTTATTGACGGTTTTGCGACAATTATTAGTTGAAGATCTAAATTTGGTATATGGGAATCGTCTTCCTCCTCTATGGGGATTGACTCGTCATTTGATTGAGGCTTAATCTCGATTTTTATACAATTATCCAATTCCCCTTCCAAAGGCGAGATCTCGTTTTGCTCGGCAGTCTAATCATCTAATTCAAAACATTCTCTTTTCGTTTCCTCTTCCAACCATTGTTCCTATTCTCATTCTATTTGTTCAGATTCAAAGCACATCTCCCTAAAAGATTGACCATTATATGGATCAAGGATCTGAGTTTCTTCGCGGAGTTGACTTAACTCCAACATCAATAATCTCTGGTTTTCCTTCATCTCCCAATCTTCATAATACCCATCTTCGTAGATTTTGGCATCATAATCAAACATGAGATCTAAACAAAATAAATTGTAGGCATCCATAGGTTTAAACATGATGGGAATTAAAAGGGTAATGTTAGATCTGAAATAAATAAAACTGTTAGTATGATTAAATCGTATCTATAACCTAAAATTTTCCTAATTATTTTAATACAAAAAAAAGAATAAAATTTACTAAAGCGTTGCCTCCCCAGCAACGGTGCCAATAACTTGATCGCCCCCAACCATACTCCCGTTCGGCGTAGATTTCAACTTTCTGCAAGTATACGGGTCAGGTTGTAAATATAGTGTGTTACAATGGAACACTTGGTAGTATTTTGAGGATCGTACCCAAAGAAGGCGTAAAGTTATACTAAATAAAATCTCTACAAATAATAAAATTAATTAGTACTTATTTTAGGGTTTATAGTATGAAAAATAGAAGAGTTGTTTTGAAAGCATAAAATAAAAGAAAAACTAAAATAGAAAATAAAGGCAAAGTTTTAGTTGTAAAAGATCTTATAAACGACTTTAGGGAGATTATATCGTTTTCGTATGATTTCTTCAATTGTTGGGTGTTGGGGATTTTCCTCCAATAAACTAGTCACTGCTCTAGTTGGATCTCTCAATCTTCCGTTGACATAGTAAGTCAATAGAGATTACTTATCGTTATATGTCACAATCTAAACTGGTTTGGGGATAAGGTGTTCACGGATGAGCAATACCAATTTTGGGTTCATTCTCACCTAGATGACTTTCTAAGGTTGTCAGGCCTAGTGTTTGTTTAACGTTCTTCCTTTCCCAAACAGCTGATCCGAAAGGTAAAATCCTTGTAAAACAGTAATTAATTATTCATACGTCCACTCCGTAATTCCCCAAAATAGAATTAGTTCCTCATGATTTCTTTATTCATCGATAAACAATATATTAAAACATATAAGTAAAGAAAAGAATGAAAAAGAAACTAGAATGGCATTAAGCAATCTATCGGGAAAAATTCCCTGAACGTTCATGCGAACTTCTACAATCTCGTTTTGAAACTGAAAATACAAATAAAACTTTGAAAACTAAAGTCTAAGGAATGGTGTCTAAACCTTAGTGCTAAAGGTCCTATTTATAGCTTTAGATGAACGTTTCTCCTCAACCCTAGGTCAGCTACTGTTCTTCGTGCTTAAGTTACATTGTGAATACGAGAACACCCCTCACTTGACGCAGATCTAGAGTCTGGAGCTGATGTTTTGACACATCAGGACCTGTGTCGCGACGTAGAAGGCAGTCCCTAGATTCCTCATTGCTGATCCCTTTGTTGCGACATAGGGTTGTCTATGTCGTGACGAAGCGGTCAGTATCATTATGGCTCAATTGCTACTAGTTTCCTGTGCACTCACGAAGTATGTTAGCTAATCTTTAGGCCTCTTTTGGCCTTAAAAGCAACAATACAACCTTCTTAGCACAATTTATTAAAAAATGAAACTAGACTTAAAATTCATAAAACGTAAAGGAAATTACTTGATTTCAAGCTTATCTAATGTGAAAATAACTTCAATATGCTAGGTACGAAACAGGCAGATCAGCCACATCTCGATCTACCATTGTTTTGAACAATAGCGAGCTTACTATGCGAATTAATGGTGAGATTTAGAGTTTCAAATGTAGGGATAAAAGCGATGAAACTAAGGAGAACAACGAGCGCTGTCACTTGCTAGAATTGAATGAGGAAGAATGGCACAATTGGATTCCCTTCATGAGCAAAGAGCGAATTAATTGATTTAAGGAAAAGGATCGGTTGAAAGACGTAGAGAGATTTAATGAGCGATGGGCTAGAGGAGAACAAAGTTGGATCCGTTCAGCAAGGGTAAGCATACCGGATGAGTCTGGTAGTAACACTTAAAGGTAAAATGGTGGTACTAAATTATGTATATTATTGAATATATTTCTAACATGTTTTTATTTCAATATTTAACAAAAAAATAAGGGTATTTTGTGAAACACCATCTGCTGTGTCGCAACATCGGTGACAGAATCAAGGAAAAAGCTAGACTGATGTCGATGTCAAGACGTAGCTATCTCCATGTCGCAACGAATCGTACAGGTTCAACAATCTCAGGAATTGAGGAGGATGTCGTGATGATGCCCCAAGTGTGTCGCGACTAAGAGGAACTTAGGTGTTTGTCGTGACAAAGACTCTTTGCGTCGCGACATCGACTGCAATTTTTGCAGGGTCGACCCGAGCTGACTACGCAACCCGGTGGCTAAGGGCTTTTTTTTGAGTTTTTACACCTTAAAACTCTAAATCCTAATCCCTATAAATATTAAAACAATATTCTATCTCATTCCATCTTATTTTAACTTACAAAAACCCTTTAAAAACTTAAAAATCCTTTCTTTTCTTATTTTCTCTTTTGATTTTTCAGGTTTCCAAGCAAGGGAGAAACACACCAAACCGGGTTTAAAGTTCCTATTCTTATATTTCCCTTATTTAAATTACCTTCTAGGAAGGTTAGACATACTGTAGAATCTGAACTATCATTGGGTACAAATCCTTCAAATTTTGTGAATGCGAATGTGGAGAATTTTTTAATGAACTTCAAGGAAAAACATTCATTCAAGAGGGGGTTTTGACCTATTGATGGTTTTGTGCAAGGAAATCTATCCTTTAGTTAGGTATCATAGATGGGAATGATTTTGGACAATCCCCACAGAACCTGCAATTTTCCCTGTAGTCCAAGAATTTTATGATACCCTAAAAGATTCTATCTCTAAGACTAGAGATGAATTTAATTGGGAAACCATAGAAATTAGAGGGATTAGTGTTAAGGTAACCCCCAAAATAATTTGTAATTTCTTTAATGCTCCTTATTATGAACAGGATTTCTTAGATCAAACTGACTTAGAATCCTTTAGTGATATAGACATGCATGAGGCAATTACTTATTTAATTGAGGGAAGCGGGGAATGGAAATTTAGGCCAAGCACTAGTATTCCCACTTCATTTAATCAAGCCATCATGTTTCCTTAAGCTAAGATGTGGATCCAATTTATTTTCACATGTATGAAACTTGCTTCAAATATTTCTAATGTTAATGCTTTTTGAGCAGTGTTATTTTTTGCAATTTTGCAGAAAAAGCAAGTTTGTTTAGGAAAATAGATTCACCAAAATATGAGTCGTTGTGTGGGAAGCCAAAAGGTGGGGATTTTCTTTCCTCACTTAATCACGACTTTGTGTAGGAGGGTAGGAGAGCCCATGACATCCACTGAACAAACATTGAAGCTGTTAAAGAGTGTCATTAGTGACACCCTCTTCCAATAATATGGGGAACTTTGTGCTAAGCAACTAAAAGAGAGGAAGATAAAATCACGAGATTTGACGGCTACACCAACTTCCACACAAAGGTTGGCACCAGCCCAAGAAGAAGTTGGTGAAGGAAGTCATTCAAAACTCAATTGGATGATCCAATGGATGCAAGAATTGAGATCGGTATTTCAAGAGGTTGCTCGGCAACAGAACATTAGGGTCCTTAGCTACACATCGGACATGTTTGGGGTGGTGGATGAGGAACATAGTGAGGATGAACCAGAAGATAAGGATGACAGTGATAATAAGGAGAATGAGACGGATGAGGAGGACTAAAGTGTCTCTAGATTTTTAAGTTTTACAGACTTGTATTTTTGGGATTATTTTTTAAGACTTATATAATTTGTAGGAGTAGAATTAGAATTTATTTTTTGTATATATGCTTTAATGTTTCTTTTAGGAACCCCACATTATGGAGACATAATAATTGCGAACATTCACGCCAAAGGAAGAAGGACAACCACCATGAGAAGAAGAGGACCTTCATGATCAATCGGGTAACTTCTTTCCTTACTACTTATAGGGATACACATTGAGGACAATATGTTTTCTAAAGTGTGAGGGGTAACATAGGAATTTTGGCATATAGTTTTCATTTTCATTTTTTTATGTTTATTTTGATGTGTGCTTGAGCTTGTAGAAATACAAGTGATTGGTTAGGAGCATGTATAATAGGTTGATTATGTTTATTGATAAATTTGGTATGATGATGAGGAATTTTTAATTTTTGAGCATGAAATTTTTTAGCTCTATAGGTTATATTAAGTATATATAGAAAGGTATTGATACCAAGTGATGTGCATAATATAAGGAAATGAGCATGCTAGTATATATGATAGATGATAATTTTGAGACAATGTGATTAATTGATTTTTGTGCATATTGAGGTGTTTAGGGATGACCTAAGGTATTGTTTAGACACATCTAGAGCTAAAAAGCCAAACCCTGTTCTGAATTTCCAATTAGTATTTATCTTTGAGCCTTATGACCTTTTTTGAAGAACCACATTACAGGACTTTTTAGCCTTAAATAATGATTTGTGGATACTCTTTTCTTTGGTCCTATTTTGCATGGAAATAGACGTATGACCATTGGTATTGAGGGTAAGTAGATACATTAAGGTGGAGGTTACAAAAATAAAAGTAGGAAAATCAATATAATTTATGAACTTTAGTTTAGTTAAAAAGAGAGAAATAGAGAAAAATCAAAAAGAAAAATGAAAATGAGTAGAAACAAAAGAATCATGAGTAAGAAAACATGTGAATAGTGACAAAATTATAGAGTCACCAAAAAGAAGAAAAAGAAAAGAATACTCATAGGCTGGCTAAAGGGATTGTTTTATATTGAGAGTTCCTAAAATGGAAAAAAAAGGATGGTGAGAGAAGGAAAAATAAGGGTGTGAGATGAAATGGGACATAAAAGGGAAGAATAGGGAATAGTACAATGTGTCGAACTATTTTCGTGTTTGTAACCTTTTGTGCTTAATTGTTCTTTGAAATTCATACCTATCCTAAACCTCAACACGTTACAAGTCGAAAAGCCCTATGTGACTTAAACAACTCTATGCATAAATAGATATGGAAATTGTATGATCTCATTATAGTTATCTGTATTGTACTAGGATAATTAAAGTACTTGTATTAGGCATTGATGGATTCATATTGATGAAACCTTTATATTTGTATTTCCTACAACTTATTGAACTTATATTGTTTTTAATTGAAAACGGTAAAATTACTCAATCATCATGTTAAAGTTATTAAGAGATATATGATGCCTAGGATACATACTACGAGCCACTCTTTGTATAACTATGAACTCAAGCTCTTCATTTTTCTTGTTTTTCTTGCTTAAGGACAAGCAAAGACTTAAGTGTAAGGGAGTTTGATCTGTCGATTTTATACCCAGTAGATTGAACTAGTTTTCACACATGAAGAGCTTGAAATCAAATATTTTCTTTATGTTTTCATAGAATTTAACTTAGAATCATCTATTGAATAAATTTTGCAACCTAAGTGTTAAAAAGTTATTTTAACATCTTTAAGGGCAATTGAGGCCTAAAGTTTAGCTAACATACTTTGTGACTGTGCAAAAGACCATAAGAAGTTGTACAAATATGAAGCTGATCACTTCGTCACGACAGAGGGTGTTCTACATTGCAACAAATGGACCAGACTTAAAAGATTATGAAGACTGACTTATTTTTTGCGACATAACCCATGTATGTCGCGACAACGCCTGCAGGAAAACACTTCATATAGGGACTGATGGCTTCGTCGCGATACAAGTCCTGGTGTGTCTTGACATTGACCCTTAGAAGTGAAATTTGCATCGAGTGAAAGGCGTTTTGATCTTTACAATACCACTTAAAAATGAAGAATGGCAGTAGATCTAGGGTTAAAGAAAACGGTCGACCAAGACTATAAATAGGGCCTTTAGCAATAGGTTTAAACACACCGCTTAATTTATTTTCAATTTTTAGTTTTATTTTGTGTTGTCATTTGAAACGAGATTTTAAAACTCGCATAAGCGTTAGAGGAATTTTTCCTATAGTTTGTTAATACAATTTGAGTTTATTTTTCATTTTCTTTATTCAATTATATGTTTTCATATATTATTGTTTTCATGATGATTAAGAAACTCATCCAAACTAATTCCATTTTGGGGAATTAGGGAGTAAAAGTATGAATATTTAATTGTTGTTTAACAGGGATTTTACCTTTTAGATCAGTTATTTGGGAAAGGAAGAACATCAAACAAACACTAGGCCTGACAACCCTAGAATGTCATTTAGGTGGGAATGAACCCAAAATTGGTATTACCCAACCGTGAAAATCTTTTCCCCAAACCGATTTAGACTGTGACATCTAGTGATAAGTAGTCTCTATCAACTTGCTATGCTGGTGGAAGATCGAGAGATCCAATTAGGGTAGTGACTAGTTAATTGAGGAAAATCCTCAAAACTCAACAGTTGAAGAACTCATACGGAAGCAACCTAAATCCCCAAATCTTTTTATCGGCATTCTACATCTCAAACTCTTTACTTTACTTAGTTTATTTTTAACTTTTCATAAATCACTCTTTTATTATCGTTCGTACTATAATCCCTAAAGTGATTACTAAAGCAATGAAAATGTGCAAGTGTTCACTATCGTATTCAAGTAATAAAGTGACAAGTATGTCGAATATCGTACCCAAAGAGACTGTGCTATGTAAAGTATTTATTAAATATTTAATCAACAAATTGATCAAGAAAAGGATAATATTGGTGAATGATATTAATCTAAAGTATTAATCTAAACTAAATTAATCTAAGTTAAAGCTAAACTAAATTTCCAATGCTCGATTTCTAAAGGTTTAATCAATATGACATAAATGTGTCAGGTTAATTGATTTAATCACTCAATTAAATCTAAATCATGTTCATGCTTGTTACGAAATATTATTCACGGTAAACCTGTACTCTGCTAACTTATGGACAACATTACTTACTAAAATTCATTCATATCTTGAACATATCCCTACGCCAATTGAACCGACTAAATCAATTTTAATAAGCAAATGTGTTATTGCACATGCATACTATATGAAAGCTAAAGAATCTCTTGAGCATATCTCTATGCCAATTCAACCGACTAATTAACAATCATAAGCATGTAAAGGATTAAGTGAAGTAACAATCATATATCTATGTTGAAACAATTTAATAACAAAAATCCTACAAGTTATGCAAGGCTATGTATTGTTTAATACCACCACTAATCTACCTTTCAGCTCCCTTAGAAGATTAGACATGCAAAAATTAAACAGCGCGTCTATTAATCACAATTTCAATGCGCTTAAATAACTAATTCAATAGTTATATCACAAGGGTAATGCAATAATAACTTAGGCATGATAATATTTAATTAAATAGAATATTCAAGTCCTATAACAATATAAAAATGAATTAAATATAAACAAGCAATTAAACACAATCAACCCAATACTTAAAGAATTTAATCCATTTCAATTAAGTAATTAATGGCATTCATAATAACATTCATTATAATAACAAACAATAATATAAAATAAACAAAAAGACTAGGATTAAACTTGTTGATTTCTTTGAACTGTTGTCGCGTTCTTCATTGTTCTTGCTCGATTCTTTCCAGATAGAAGCCTTTGAAGGTAGGGTGGTGGAGGATTTCTAGCTTGAACTGGTTGCTTCAGCTTCTGTGGCACTTTTGCATCTAACGAAGTTGTTAGATCATCAGACTTGACTAGTTTAGAAGTCTCTTTCTCAACATTCACCAATTCTGGTTCTAGTTCTGGTGAAGTTGGTTCTGATTTTGGTAAAACTGGTTCTGGTGAAACTGGTTTTGGCAAAGTTGGAGTTTCAACACTTGGTTTAACTTCCACTGATTCTTGAACATCATTTTGCTCTTCTTCTACTTCAACAACGTTGGGCTACAACATCTTTCCACTCCTCAATGTCAATGCTTTACAATGCTCCTTCCCTAGATTTCTCGAATTCTCTGTATCACTCAACAAAGCACCTTGTGGATGGTTCTTCAGTTTAGTGACAAGTTGACCCATTTGATTTTCAAGGTTCTTCAATGTGGTTGCTTGGCTCTAGATTAAACCATCATTCTTGGCGATGTATGGTTTCAACAGATTTTCTAAACCATTAGAAGGTTCAACTTGGGTTGGTTTCTGAACTTGCTGGGTAAATCCTTGTAGCTGGGTTGGTCTCGATTGAGTGTAATTGTTACTGGGTCCAGCTCCTTAATTGCTCCATGAGAAATTAGGGTGATTTTGCCAAGATGGGTTGTAAAAGTTTGACTGCAGTCCTTGCTTGCTTCGGTTTTGGTTTTGATTTCCCAAGTAATATATTGATTTTGGGTTTGATAGGCATTCTTCGAACATGTGCCCTTCTCCACAATAGACACAGGCTACATTCTCAAATTGATTAGGTGGCTGAGCTGCGACATTATTAAACCTATTAGTAGTAAATTCTTAAGCATTGAGGAAATCGATGATACTTAAGCTGCAAGTGAAGTAATGGATCAACTTCATGGATTCTTGTAACTCGTCTTCCTGAGTTTGCTCGATTAGTTGACCATTGGTAATTATTGCTCGCTATCCTTTCTATAATTTCATAAGCCTCATTATAAGACTTAGAAAGAATAGCTTTATTGGTAGAAGCATCTACTACCATCCTTGTGTGCGAATTAAGTCCATTATAAAACGTCTCCAATTGGATGCAATGCAGAATTCCATGATGAGGGCATTTCCTTAATATCTCTTTAAATTTTTCCCATGCCTCATACAAAGATTCATCATCCATCTGTTAGAAAGTAGTAATTCCACTTCTTAACTTAGCATTCTTGCTTGGAAGGAAATATTTCCTAAGGAATCGTTTAGCTAACTCTTGCCATGTTGTAACAGAATTTGGTGGGAATGAGTTCAACCAGGCTCTAGCTCTATCCCTTAGTGAAAATGGGAACAACTTCAATCGAAGTGCATCATTTGACACTCCGGCTATCTTGAAAGAGTCGCTCACCTCCATGAGCAATCTCATATGAAGATGAGGATCTTCAGTAGGCATTCCACTGAATTGGCCCACTATGTGAAGCATCTGATACATCACCGACTTTAGTTCAAATTATTGTGCCTTGATATCGGGTCTCCTGATTCCCGAATTAAGTTCATGGAACAATGGCACAACATATTGTCTCAAGGCTCTATCCCTATCATTAGCAATAAGGATAGAATTATGAGCATTGTTAGCTCCATGTCCTTGATTCTAGTTCTCAAAATTCATCTCTTCGGCTCTTCGTTGAGATGCTTGTCTTCTTCTTTCTCGAAAGGTTCATTCAATTTCAGGGTTCACTGGGAGTAAGACGATAATTTAGTCAATACTCATAAACACATGAAATAATCAGAAAAGAATAAGTTACTAATTAGATAGAAAAATAAATAAACAAAAATTTAAAACAAATAATTTCACAAATAATTTTGACAATCCAAGAAAACGGCGCGAAAAACTTGGAACGATGAAAATATGCAAGTGTACACAATCGTATTCAAGTAATAAAGTGACAAGTAATGTCGAGTATCGTACCCATAGGGACTTGCTATGTAAAGTATTTATGAAATATTTAATCAACAAATTGGTCAAGAACAAGTTAATATTGGTGAATGATATTAATCTAAAGTATTAATCTAAACTAAATTAATCTAAGTTAAAGCTAAACTAAATTTCCAATGCACGATTTCTAAAGGTTTAATCAATATGACATAAATGTATTAGGTTAATTGCTTTAATTACTCAATTAATTCTAAATCATGTTAATGCTTGTTACGAAACAATATTCATGGCAACCCGGTACTCTGCTAACTTATGGACAACATCACTTACTAAAATTCATTCATCTCTTGAACATATCTCTATGTCAATTCAACTGACTAAATCAATTTTAATAAGCAAATGTGTTATTGCACATACATAATATATGAAAGCTAAAGAATCTCTTGAGCATATCTCTATGCCAATTCAACCGACTATTAACAATCATAAGTATGTAAAGGATCAAGTAAAATAACAATCATATCTCTATGTTGAAACAAATTAATCACAAAAATCCTGCAAGTTTTGCAAGGCTATATATTGTTTAATATCATCACTAATCTAACCTTCAGCTCCCTTAGAAGATTAGACATGCACAAGTTAAATAGTGTGTCCATTAATAGCAATTTCAATGCGCTTAAATGATTAATTCAATAGTTATATCACAAGGGTAATGCAATAATAACTTAGGCATGATAATATTTAATTAAACAGAATATTCAGGGCCTATAACAATATAAACATGAATTAAATATAGATAAGCAATTAAACACAATCAACCCAACACTTAAAGAATTTAAGCCATTTCAATTAAATAATTAATAGCATTCATCATAATAACAAACAAGAGTATAAAATAAAGAAAAAGACTAGGATTAAAACCATCGATTTCTAAGAATTGTTGTCACGTTCTAGAATGGTGAAAATATATAGACTTTTTCACACCCTTTTTGACCTATTTCATGCAAATTCTAAGTAATTAATGTCGAAAAATATAATTTATTTATAAAATAATTAATTTGTGTTAAAATTACCAACATATTGATTTTTAATTTTTTTTATAAATATTCAGCATGAATTTGATGATTTTTCGACAGATTTGCAAAATTGGTTAAAATCGGCCTGGCAGACACTACTGACAGCTTACACCGTTAAGGGAATTTTTTTCACCCAGTTAATAAAGAGCTAAGAAGAATATTTTTCAAGTCAAGGGTCGGTCCGATATGAAGCTAAATTATGCTTTATAATTATATTTTTAATTCAAATTAAATTGGATTAAAAATAAATTATAAAGGCTAAGCTGAAGTGGCTCGATGTGCATGCAACCGAGGGTCGAATCACTTCCAATTGGGCTAGCCATGTGCCGTCCAAGTGCTGACCATAATCAGTTGAAATGTTGATTAAACCTTGCAAAACAGCCCTCAAACTTTCCCAAAATTCCATTCTAACCCCTCCTCTTTTCATGGTTTCAAATTCTCACCCTAGCTTGTTTTAAGCAAACTTTGAACAAGTCAAAGCTTGTGTGTGGTGGCCATCCATGGAGGAGTATGTGGCTGATATTTATTTGCTAAATATAGCCACCACATCTCACCTCAACTTCACCTATAAATACACCCTCATTTCACCTCATTTGACACACCAAAACAATTCATTCTCTCTTCTTTCTCTCTAGTTTTCTCTCTAGCCTTACATGCACATTTTCCCTCATTCCCTTGCCGATTTCCCCTCTCGAAAAAGAGTGGTTCTTCAGCCTTCCATAGCCTTTTTTGATGTTCATTAGAGACCTTGATCTGGGAACAATTGAGCAAGAATGACAAAGAATACGGAAGCAGTTCTTGAGAAATCACCAAATTTAATCCTATTCTTTTTCTTATATTTTTAGATTCTTGTTTGTTATCATGATGAATGCTATTATGAATGATATTAATTCTTTAATTAAAATGGCTGAAATTTTTTAAGTTTTGGGTTGATTGTGTTGATTGCTTGATTATTTGTTTATCATGTTTATGTTGTTACAAGCCCTAAATATATTGTTTAATTAAATATTACCATGTCTAAGTTATTATTGCATTACCATTGTGATATAAATATTGAATTAATCATTTAAGCATGTTGAGATTGTGATTAATGGACACACTATTTAATTTGTGCATGCTTAATCCTCTAAGGAAGCTGAGGGTTAAAATTGTGATTGTATTGGAGAATACTAGCCTTGCATAACTTGTAAGATTTTTGAGATTAAATTGTTTCAATATAGGTGTATGTTGTTACCTCACTTGATCATTTACATGCTTATGAATATTAATTTAGTCGGTCGTATTGGGATAGGTGTATGTTCAAGAGATAAATTAATTTCATAATGTATGTATGTGCTATAACACATTTACTTATTAAATATTAGTCTAGTCGGTCGTATTGGCATAGGTGTATGTTCAAGAGGTAAACTGATTTTTATAAGTGATGTTGTTCATAAGTTAGAAAGATGTCGGGTTCCCATGAATATTAATTCGTAACAAGAATGAACATGATTTATATTTAATTAAGTAATTAGAGCAATTAACCTGACACATTTATGTCATATTGATTAAAACCCTTAGAAATCGTGCATAGGAATAAAATTTAGTCTTAGCTTAACTTAGTTTAATTTAATTTAAAATAATTTAGATTAAGATCTCTCAAATATAATCTTGTTTCCTAACTAATTTGTTGATTAATATTTTATAAATACTTTTCATAGCACAGTCCCTGTGGGTACGATACTCGACATTTACTTGTCACTTTATTACTTGAATACGATTGTGTACACTTGTACATTTTCATCATTCCATGTTCTTCGTTGTTCTTGCTCGATTCTTCTCAGATCGAGGTCTTTGATGAACACTCAACAAAGGCTATGGAAGGGCTGAAGAACCACTCTTTCTCAAGAGGGGAAATCGACAAAGGAATGGAAGGGAAACTAGAATGGAAAGCTAAAGAGCAAACGAGAGAAAGAAGAGAGAATGGATTGTGTTGGTGTGGAAAATGAGGTGTGTAAGGGTGGTATTTATAGGTGAGATTTGAGGGCTATTTTTAGCAATGAATATGAGCCACTCATTCCCCCATGGCCGGCCACCACTCATCAACTTTGACTAGTTCAAAGTTTGCTTGAAACTAGCTTGGGGTGTGAATTTGAAACCATGAAAAGTAGAGGGGTTTGAATGGGATTTTGGGAAAATTTAGGGGTTGTTTGTAAGGTTGAGTTGGTAAAAAATATAAGCTGATTACATCAACATGTGGACGGCACATGGCTAGCCCAATTAAAGGTGGTTCGACCCTCGGTTGCATGCACATCGAGCCATTTCACTTCAGCTTTTATAGTTTAATTTTAATCCAAATTAATTGAATTAAAAATATAATTATAAAGCATAATTTTGCTTTATATTGGACCAACCCTTGGCTGAAAAAATATTCTTCTTATCTCTTCATTAACTCGGTGTAAAAATTCCCTCAACGATTTAAGCTGTCAGCAGTGTCTGTCGGGCTGATTTTCAACAATTGTGCAAAACTGTCAAAAAATCATCAAATTCATGCTTAATATTTATAAAAATAATTAAAAATCAATGTTTTGGAAATTTTAGCACAAATTAAATATTTTATAAATAAATTATATTTTTCGACATTAATTACTCAGAATTTGCATGAATTTAGGTTAAAAAGGGTATGAAAAAGTCTATATATTTTCATCATTCCAATTACTAATTACTTTTATTCTTTGTAGGGATTTAATTTACTATTCTCTTACGTCTCCTTTAGGTATGATCCTCAGAATACTACCAAGTGTTTCGATGTACATATTATATTTACAACCTAATTCGTATAATTGCGGAAGCCTAAAATCTAGATCAAACAAGAGTACATTCAAGGGCAGTTAGTGGAGGTGGTGGAGCTACCGAATTTTTTTGCTTAAATTAATTGAACAATTGGTTCATCATACCAAAGAATACACTTTTCATATCATCTCCTAAAGATTGAGGAATCGATGCACTAGCACTTACTTTGGGATTTGAAGCTTGAGCATTACTGTCAGTTTCATTAGCCACAACTCTATTTGATTCAGCGGACATTTTGTATCTATATAAAATTTCAATATTAAATTGGATCAAATGCATCACGCTATCACAGGGTATAAATGACATGTATATTCTAGACTCCACCAATGTTACGCTAGTCCAAGAATTGACTAAACCGTAGCTCTAATACCATTAAATGTAACACCTTAATCCCGTAATTGTCACTAGTTAGGATCTTGGAGTATTACTAAAACATATCACTTATATAATTAAAATAAAATCAACCATAATATAATCATGATAAGACCATCTATATTAACTTATTTAGAACATACATGATCATAAACAAATCATACAAACATTCAGGGATTAAGTTGTATTGCATATGAACTTTAGAAGAAAAATTGAAAATTTCTCAAAACAGTGGTCACATGGCTATGTGTCTCAAACACACGCTCGTGTCCTTAGTTGTGTATCAGATCGTGTGTGCACTCGAAAAGTAGTCATATAGTCGTGTCACAAACCGTGTGATAGGCCGTGTGTCTATACTGACTTGCCACCCACGCCCGTGTGAGAGACTGTGTGCTAGACCGTGTTCCTATACGAAAATGAGAAACACGACCATGTCCCAACCCTTGTGCATGCCCATGAAACCTATACTATACCTTAAAATGGCACACGACCATGTGACAACCCGTGTGCAGCTTAAATTGCTTCTAAATCAAGGCATTCTCTCACCCTATCTTGCCCAACTAGGTACACTACATATAGATAATTTACTTAAGGTCGTAAACATAATTCAAACCTACTTTTCAAGTCCAAGCACTCTCAGTCAAAACATAACCAATATACCATACAATGCACCACAATAAAAAACAAAGAGATCATATAAATAATTTGGACCTAAGTTATAACCAATGTACCATTCAAAGGTACCACAAGTATTTCAAACATTCTAACCAATCTAATTCACTTGACGAAGATGTATCTACACTTGTATTAACAATATCTAAAATATATCAACATAGTAATTGGTCATTTCAAAACATGTTCATAATAACTAATACAAATTAGTTCTCAACTATCCACAAATAACTTCTACTTCACTAAAAGATCTATATACATGCCATTACCCTAACAAAAGTTAAAGAAGAGCTACCAAAATGATGGATGGTGTGAGCCTTGCTTGATCCTTTCCAAAAATCCAAAATCTACAAAACAACATAACAAGATACATAAATCATAAAACTTAGTAAGTTCAAAATCTTAATTCATTTAACTCCACTCCAACCAAATAGCGTATAAAGCATAAAAGATGTATAAAAATGTTAAGGAACATTATACATGATTTTCACATTACCACAATACAAATTTTTTCATGTTCAACTATCAATATATCTATCAAATATGTTATGTAACGAACTATGAAATACAACGAAATTTAAGACATTATAATGTAAACAAGGGCACCGAAGTGCATACAGGGGCAATTACAATTAGTAATATTATTATTCGAGATAGCATGTCTAATTCTTGCATATTATTAGTTATTTAACATACGAAAATTTTAAATCATAGATATCTAAAATCATAACCAAACTACTATGAACTTACCTAAAATTCACTTCAAATTGAAAATCCAGAGGTTACTCCGCGATTTTTCCTTTTCCTCTATTGTTGTATTTTTGGCTCAGTTCTTGATATATATATATATATATATAATTTAACTCATTACATTTATATACAATCCAAGTTCCATTTAATGCTAAGAACCTTTAAATTTCCATGATTTACACATCCACCTTAATATACTTTATTTTCACACGTAAATCCCTAAATTTAAAATAACCAAAATTTAGCAAAAAGTTTGCTAACTACCCAAGCTAGCCAAATACACTACCATTTTAGTAAAATCCATAATCTTTCTAAATTCACAAGAATACCATGTACTTTAATATTTTAACAATTTAGACCTTAATTTAAAGACTATCAAAATTACCTAACATTTTCATCTCAAATAACAACCAACACCTTAAATCCAAGCTTTAACATTATAAACAACAATATTTCATCAATGGTATCATTCAAAAACTTTGACGGTTTCAAAAACAAAGGTACGGATTATCTAGAACTAGTTGAAATGATTTCAAAAACATAACAATTACAAGAAACGAAATCAAAACAAGCTTACTGCAAGGACTTATGATGGATGAACCTGAAGCTCCAACAATGGTGTCTTTTTCTTTTGATTTTTGGTGAAGAAGAAGAAGAAAATTTTCCCACTAATGGCTATTTTCACTAAATTTTATTAAAGCTTCCTAGTTAATTTACAACTTTGTCCCTTTTTAAATTACCAAGCATCATAGCATTCTCTAAGCCTAAAACCGTCCATATCACTTAAGTATGGCATAATTACAAAATAAAACCCTTCACCTTTATTTCTTTCTTCCATTATTCACATAGTTCAAAATTTATTGAACTTTTAACATGTATTTCAATATAATCCCTTTTATTCAATTAATCAACTTAACCATAAATTTTCACTACCAAAATTTTATACGACCTTAATGACTTCTAAAATATTATATATTTGCTACTTACAGACTGGCATATCAGAACTATGGTTTCAGAACTACTGTTTCTGGCGCCACTGAAAAATAGGATATTACAAGCATAGCCGCTCGATTGAAGCACGTTGCCTTGACCAATTCCGTGGGTGTTGTGTAGCTTGTTCACACGAGGGGGAGCGATGCCTTTCGCACTACCACACGTCTTATGGTAATTTGGGCGATGCAGCCCACATTACGGCATGCCAGCCGTCGACCACGATGCTTGGTCGTTCCTCCATCAATTGTTCGATCGATTTAGCTTAGGGGTCTACCGTGCTTTTTTGGGTTCCACCGAAACACTTTTAGTTTTAAAAAATGTAGTTTGTTTCTGACTCACAATATTATCTAATTTTACAATGAAAAATTAATAAACCTATATGGAGATGATAGTCCACAACTGAATTACAACCCCAAAAATATCTAAATTACAATAAGTCTAATTTCAAGGAACTACAATTTTTGGCAAAATTAAAAAAAACTAAAATCATATAATTTTCAAACATCCATTCACATATAACTCCAAAAACATGAATACGAATAAGAATGTCATCCTTTAAAATCAATCCACATAGAGAGAAAAAAATTCGGTAATCTATTTATACTATAAACATAACACAACCTAGCACTAATACCAATTGAATTCGGGATTTTAATATATCAAAGCATATGAGTTATATACACACAATCTAATACTTACATAAGATTGAGGTAAGTCTCACCATGAACGTCACAAGTGAATTAATTCATAAAATGATTTAGGATGACTTTAACTTGGGTCTAATGTATTGTCAATCCTAATAATCACATCTATGTCTTTATCCTTCCAGGAGTGATCCACTCCAATACCAAAGACAAGACATTTCTCCAATTGAACTTGATAAACAACATAATAGTTTTTTTGAATCAATTTGCTCAATTTTGATTCCTCAAACTACGGACCATTTAGATTACCTGCTAACATAAGTTGCATTCTCGTCATGATCTGACCACATAATGCAACTTAATATTAGTTAAACTTTATGTAATTGTAAGCCATTATTTTCTTATACAATTTTCTTTTCATGCAAAAATCATTGAAGTCAATTATACAAAAGATAATAAATTTATCTATGAAATTTTATTAACTAATTTATTTGAAAAATTACAAGCATTAAAGACGAAATAACTACACTAAGGACACTAGATCTTAACATGGAAAGGAGAAAGAAACCGTGGACTGTACTTCACAACACGTGCGCCAACATTTGCATATACAAGTTTTTGATCTTGGTGTGGGCAAACTTGCTAATAGGTGAGGCAAGGAGACTATGGCGAACATGAGTGACGATCGTTCATTCTTTTGTCCATTTTATCTTTGTACGCTTTAACATATAACTTCTTTGTGTATTGCAAAAATGATTGAATTGACACGAGAAGTTGGTGTTACCACTTGTTATTCACTTCATCACCATCGAGGGAGAGGCTTTGAAGGTTTCCCCATTTTTAAGGGCAGACTTTAGGTCCTCCACCAAACCTTGGAGTAATTGTGGTGGAGAGCCAAAAACTAAAGGAAACCAACTAGAAGTAGTGAAAAGAACTGTAAGATGAGGCAAGGAATTTAAAAGGAAGTGAACAACAAGCTAAACTTTGGAAGGATAATTTCTTTTTGGCAGTGGCACTCATTTGTCTAAGTTAGAGACTTCTACGAAGCTATTATTTGAAGAGCTAATGCAGGCTCAAGATGAACTAGCGACAAGGAATTGTAGGTGAAATTTGGCGTGGAAAACCATGAGACTTCCTTTGACCGATTGTATGATGAGGAAGGTCAAGTATTTTTTGAAAACGTCCTGAATATGCATCACACAATTATAAGTAACATTTAGTTTGCTTGTATTCTTTTGGATCTATAAGAGGTGAGGTTGAGCTTTTCTGCTAAAGCTTGGTGGTGCAAAGTTGATATCTAATAAACTTAGTGTTAGTTCTTCATTGTTGTTGTAATTGAAAAGTACTTATAAAAGAAGTGCTTTTAAAAAGTGTGGTAGAAAGTGATATGAAAAAGTGTGGTTTGTTAATTTGTAGTGTTCTCCATTGCTGCCAAAAATTGTGATTGAATGTTAAAATTTCCTTTTTAGATATGATAGTAGAAAGTAAAAAATTAGTTAAAGTTATATGATATTTAAATAATTTAATATAATTATACATGAAATATAAATTTTAAATGCCTTATAAGTAATTTATATAAATTATTTGTAAAACTAATGATTTATAAAATATTTTTATAATTAAATAAATTAATCTAATTTTTGTATACCTTTAAATAGTTAATATAAATAAAAATATTTTGATAAATTTCACCTCCAAACGCAAAAATCAAAAGCATCTAAATCATAGTTTTTTTTGTTTGGGTGGAAAAACATTTTTTGACCGCACTTTTTTACTCCAAAAATCAAATATTCCTCATTACTTCTGCAGTACAAAAATGCTTTTCAGAGAACACATATAGACCTAGTTCTTTATTGTATTTCAAACTAGTTTTTGAAACCAAAAATACTTTTCGCACTATAAGAAATGAAGAACAATGTGAGTTTGGAATCAAAATTGACTTTTCATAAATTGAGAAAAAAAAAGTTTTCTCTTTAGATATAAAATTATCAAAATAACCCAATTTATTCTTTCCCCAACTAATTAAAAGTTTAATTAATTGTCACATATATTTATTTTGAACTAAATGAATCCATAGCAATTAAATATTTTTTGTGTTTTAACTTAGTAATTAGTAGAGAGTCTATAAATTAATTAATAAAATTCTTAATTTTTTAATATAAATTTTATGTTTAAATTAAAATTTAAAAATAATTTATATTAATTACTTAACAGATATTTAAATTTTATATTTCTTGTAAAGCTGATTGTGAGCCGGGTCGGGTCGGGCTTCAACAAACTTTTAGGCCCAATTGCTAGGTCCAGCCCAAAAAATGGGCCTTAAATTTTGTCCAAACCCAACCCAAGTTATAGAAGTTAAGCCCGAGCCCGACCCGACCCGGTCCATATTAATTTTTTAAGATTATTTTATTATGTACAACAAATTTAAAAAATATATAATATATCAAATACGCTTAAAAACTTTAAAACAAACATTACAAAATAAATAAATTAAAAATACATTAAAAATTCTTTATATTAAGATAGTTACAAATAAAGTAGTAGAAAAATTAACAATAAAATATAAGTTCTACAATATTCAAATAATATTAAAAAAGACAGCGAAACAATAATAAAAACGCATAAAAATAACATCCAAACAATCAAAATAACAACCAAAATAGCAACAAAAATAATAGAAAAAATAGCAACAAAAATAACAATAAAAACAGCACCAAAATAGTAAAAAAATAGCACCAAAACAGTAACCAAAACAGTAAAAACACAACACCAAAACAATAAAAAATAGCAACCAAAACAGTAAAAAACTGCATCAAAACAACAATATAATTTTTTTATTAAAAATGGTTAATTTATTCAGGTCGGGCCGGGTCGGGCTTAGGCCAAAAAACTTACTCGAGGCTCAGCCCATTTTTAGGGCCTATATTTTTGTCCAAATCCTCTCATTTTTTGGGCGGATCTTCGGGTTGGGTGGTCCAGCCCATGATCAAGTCTAATTCCTTGTATTAGTGTATTAAATTATTTAAATATCATTTAAGTTAATTTATTGTTAATTCGTAACATCATATTTAAAGTGAATATTTTAACTTTTTGTTATACATCAGTAATCATAAACTCGAGTTTTAGAAAGGACCCGGACCTTCGACTCATAACCCGAATAGGTTCTACTTGAAGATAACAAGTTTGCAGATATAGCTCGCAATAAGGGCTCGTAGACACGACTCACAGAAGAGGGTTCACAAGCACACCTCGCTAGATAGGGTCCAAAGTGCACACCTCGCTGGAATCGGTGAACACACCCTGTAGGACGGGATCGCGAGTAAGCTCGCGGAAAGGGGCCACTTGCCCCGCAAGCCATCCAGACATGTGACCAAAAAGTACAGAGCCCACAAAGGACATCAGTCCCAGGAATAGAAAAGACTGCGTGCTCCATAGACACGTGTCTAACAAGCTATGGAACTCGTAGAGAATGTCAGTGCTAAGGACAGGGAATGTCAGTATCAAAGGTCATAAAGTCGAGACAAAATAGTGGGTCCCGTTATGAGTTGTAATAGTACTAGTAGGAACATGTATAAATACCCCTTGTACTCCTATCAATAAGACACGAGAAAAATATAACTCAACAATTGATGCGGTGAGCGTCGACACACTTCCGATCATAAGATTTTTCAAGTTGGTTAAGTTTCTTCACTTTTGAAAGAAAATGGCTCACCCAAGTGACAATGTCCCTTCAACTCTTCATCAAGGCAGGTTGGAGCATTAGGCTCCGGTGCCCAATATGACGAAATAGACACGTTTGCTGCATTGTTCATCGATAGACCAGAGAACTTCGACAATGCGGTTTATCGGGGAGCCTCCCCCTTTTGGACCTGAACCTATCCACTAGTTAGGGACTGTCGCTTGTCCTCAACCAAGAAACACCCCCGCAGCAATTCCTGACCCTCTAAGAAAAGATGAAGTTCATGCGAGAGTAGATGGTTGCCCAAGAAGCACGATTTACAGAACAACAAGCTTTCTAAGAAGAACTATTAAGACAGAATAAGGAGTTGTGAAAAAAATGCACATGGATAACTTCGGGCCTCACGAAAATGCAAACACGTAAGATAAAGCCTCAACCACACAGGTGAAAGAGTGGCAGAATGAAATGGACGAGATACGCCGAGATGTAAGGGCGCTACACCTTGAGTCGTAAAGACATGGACTGGTTATTTTGTTCTAACAACCCGCTGGCCTCGAAAACTGTAACGATGGGTTTACCACGTGATTTCAAGGTTCTAAAGGACATGTTCAAAGGCAGGAGGGACACACGGGCTCATCTGATACAATACAATGACTACATGAACGTGCTTGGGGCATCAAATGTAGCAAAATACAAGGTTTTCTCAACTATGCTAAGGGAAGTGCCAAAAATTAGTACTTGTCCCTCCCGTAGGGCTCAGTCCACAACTTCTAGTAGTTGGGCCAAATGTTTTTAGGCCAATTCAGAGCCCATCGGGCAATCATGAGCAACCCCATGGGTTTAATATCGGTGAAGAAACAAGAAAGCGAACCTCTCCATGACTACATCAAGAGGTTCCATGCAACGACCCTAAATACGAAGAATTTGGAAGACTAGTGAGCCATAAATGCCTTTATCTTCGGAGTACAGAATGACCACGTGCAGTACTTCTTTACTGATAATAGACAATAGAGCCTGGCGGATCAATATAAGCAAGCCCACAAGTTCGTAGAGGCAGAGGAGATAAAAAGAGCCTTGCGAGTATCTCTCAAAGAGAAGATAGACAGCCTAGAGGTAGAGAAGGACCTCGTAGTAGACAAGGCCCCCAACCAATCCTTGCGAGTCAGAAAAGAAAAGCCATAGAGGAACCAAGCCCAAGTCGACACGTTCAGAAACCCCCCAATACCACAGTAAGAACAAACTATGATGTATGCCCCCAAGGAAGATTTGAAGCCTACACCCCTCTAAACGCCACGCCAACCTGGAATGCCCGACATCTTAAAAAATATTATGTATGATTTTTTACCCTATGAATGAAAAATCTTTTTCAGGCAGCATTTGTGTCATTTTAAGGTTCGCAAGTAAAGAGTCGTAACCTCCAGCATCGTTAGCAAAAGCAAAGCTCTTAATTGTCATTTTAAGGTTCGCAAGCGAAGAGCCACAACATCCAACACAGTTAACGAGAGCAAAGCTCCCAGGTACCATTTTAAGGTTAGTAGGCGAAGAGCTGTAACCTCCAACATAGTTAGTGAGAGCAAAGCTCTTAGCTGCATTTTAAGGTTCATAGGCGAAGAGCCACAACCTCCAACACAGTTTTTGAGATCAAAACTCCCAGCAGTCATTTTAAGTTTGAGATAGCTCACGGATTCACATCTCAGCTTATTATTGTTAAGAAAATTTTCTAAGTCTGAAGCAACTCGCAAATTCACATCCCAACTTATTATTTTTAAGAAAAATTTCTAAGTTTAAAATAGCTTAGGGATTCACATCCCAACTTATTAATTTTAAGAAAATTTTCTAAGTTTGAGATAGCTCGCATATGCAATTAACAACTCCCAAATATTATACTTAAATAACAAACAAAATTTCTCAAAAAATCTTCATTCCATTAGAAAAGAAAGATAAATTACAAGAAGACTAAGATACAATATTTTTATTCCCTCCATTAGCTCTTTGATCTGCATCATCAGTTGGGGCAACACCCTGATCTGCAGTAGGAGGGACCACGTTCATATCAGTAGAGCTTTCCTCCAAGTAGAAATCCATAGAACTCTTCCAGGTAGACACGAAAAAGTCCTATGCAACCCCCGAAAGACAGATCACATCAAAACCTAGATTGCTCATGTCCAACCCATCCAAGGTATCAAAGTCCACTTTGCGAACATCGAAAAGGATCACATGCCACTTAAGCATGGAGAAGGATGTTTTGCTTCAAATCTGGGATGGAGGCTAGGATGTTTTCAGACATCTTCCTCTTGAATACCTCCAAAGCATCAGCATACTCCTGTAGAGTATTGTCTACTTATTCTTGACGTTCCCAAACAATCTTTTCTGTTTCAGCCGTGTGCTTCAAAGTGGCCTTGTTAAGATTAATTTCGGCCTCTACCGATTCAATTTCTACCTTAATCCTCTTTTCCCTCTCGGTGTGATGCTCTGCAGTGAACTCCTCAGCCTTCATCTCCATCGTAATAGAGTGCTCAGTAAGCTCCCTATTCTCCTTAACTATCGTCTCATTCTCATCCTCATCTTTTGGTATAGTTTGCGTACTCTTTCCAACTCAGCCCTAGTCTTTATGAGCTCATTCTGGCGAGCTTCAACCTATTCAGACAGTAGGCATTATAGAGAGGAGAAAATTTTCTGTGCACTTGGATGGCGAGCTTATGTCTCTTCAATTGGAGGAATGATGGGAGAACTTCGAGGGTAGGTGAATGTGTGTCTTCACCAACTTCGATTAACGAATTAGCCTGAATAGTAGGGGTAGGTTCACCATAGGAGTGGATAGCATCTCAATAGCTACAACAACAAGACTAGTAGGATCCATCCTCCTCTTGCTGTGATGTTTCAATTGCGTACTGATCCGCCCTCATCACTAGCAGAGTTGATGCGCAAAGTCCCAACAGTAGCCTTACGCTTCTTGCGTCCGCTACTTACCATAGTCCGGATGTCCATCACTTTGTTGAGCTCACGAGATAGATTGTCTGTCTCACTTGTATCACTCGAGAAGCTCTAACTGTTCCTTGCACCAACAACAACCCTATGATCAGTTGGAGCAGTTAATAGGTTAGCATTTTCCCGACCCCTCTCCTCGTGTGCAAACTCAGGTAAAGCGAAGAGACAATGTTTCATCTCACATTAATGGTAGAAGAAGTTCAAGGGCTTCTCCTCTTCACTGACCAAGATGCAGCCCAGTCAATCACGGTAATTATGGGGCCAAGTATCCCCCTCAAGCAGCGCACCAACAAACTGAGTGACCTCTTGGTTATCACCTAACCTCCACCCATTAGGGCTGAAACCTTCTAGGCAAAATCTAAAGATATTCCGTATAGTGACGAGGGTTTCCAAAGTCAACAAACGATCGACACGAAGCCTTTGAAATTGTGCAACAACTTCATTAGTGGTAAGGCTTCACTGAAACGAGTGCATGTCCTCGCTAAGATCGAACCATTTAGTGGGGAACCCAAAGTCCTCTTCAAGAAAACTACGAACCCGAATGTATTTCCCCGATCCAGGTAAATGTTCTTGGTGTAATGTTGGATAATAGTTCGCGCTTTCTTGCGAGCGGAGAAGTAATAAAACCCCACAGAGTCTCCCACACTGCTGCCCTTTAGCTGGTATAAGTGTTGGAAAATGGCGAGCATTGGTAGCTTGCAGTGGTGGCAGTATTCAATGAAGTAAGCCATCGCCACCAACCAGGAAAAGCCAGAAAGTTGGTCGAGAGCCAAGCGATAGTCATTGAGGCGTGCAAGGGTAGATGGAACCCAGCCTCCAAGGCATGAAGTGGAAGAAGGATGCTATCCTCTGTGGCCTCGCACAACCAGTGTGACCCCGTCGGAATGGAGAACTCATATGCAAAGTGGGGGAGTTGTATCCCTCGCACAGCCAAAACTCGCTTCAGCACCTCTGGTCTACTGGTGCAAGCATACGACTTCTCGGTAACCAAAATTAGGGTCGATCGAGGCAGACGAGGTGAGATGATCTGGCTATTAGCCCCACCTCATCTTCGGCAAAATTTGAGTAAAGAAAGGGAAAAAACAAAAATTCAGAAGGAAAAAAAAGAATGATTTGAGATTACCTTCGTTTTGATTGTGAAGATTGCTAAAGCCTAAAAATTTAGACCTCCAAAAGTTCCCCCTTTTTAAAGAGAAATTTCTTTTCCGCTCCTAGACGTTTCGTGTAACCAAGAAAAAATAACGGTCTAGATGCGAAAAGGCAAAAACAATTCAACTTTCAACGGCCAGATGCACACACCTAATACTCAACCAAACATGTAACGAAATAGCTGTTATGCACCACAACTCGCAATGTGCTCAGCAAGTCGCATTTATGTTTGATACGATCAGCCTAAGGAGTGCCACTTTATAACGCCCCTCGGGCCCACTAGTGGGGACTGAATAGGTCCCACTTGAATAGGTCCCAGGAATAGAAATGACCACGTGTTCCATGGACACGCATCCAATAGGCTACGGAGCTCGCAGAGAATATCAGTACCAGGGGCAGAGAATGTCAATACCGGAGGCCATAAAGCCGAGACAAAATAGTGGATCCCATTATGAGCTATAATAATACCAATAAAAACATATATAAATACCCCCAATACTCCTATCAATAAGACACAAGAAAAATATAACTCAACACTTTCCACAACTTTTTTTGACAATAATACTAAAATTTTTTAGATAAACAAGCCATATTTTTTTATCACACCTCTCAAAAGCAATTTACCCTTTAAAATAGAGATTTAACCTTTGGAAATTAAGATAGATCGAAAACATACTAAACAACCATAAAAAAAATCTTCATCTCAATAAAGTTAATTATATTAGATTGTGTACCCAATTCATTATTTCATTATTACGAGTTGGTCATTTGTTAATAAAACTTTGATTATTGTTGAAGAAAAAAAACTTTGATTATCTTAAACATAAAACAGGGTCTAAACAGTGAATAGAGTTTAAAGTAGTGAAATGGCTTTCATATGTGAAAAATGATTCTTTGATGGTAAAAACATTGGAAAAAACCCAAGTTTTAGAGGCGCACAGGTATCATCAAAAGAGGAAAAAGAAAAAGAAAATTATGATGCAAACATGGCAGATATCAGAAATTTTTTAAGAGTCGAAATTAAATTATAATTTTTATGATAATAAAAATGTAATTTTATCATTTTAATAACTTATATGTTTATAATTTTTAAAAGATTAAATCAATTTTTTTAATTTTACCTTTACTAGTTTAAATTTTAAAACATTTTAAAGAACTTAAATAAAAAAATTTAATTTTAAGAGTACCGAGACTCCTACCAATTCTTTAATTTCATCCTTGAATGCAAACATGGATAAATGCGCTAAATAGTAAAAATAGAGAAAAAATTAAATTGCAAATATAAAAAAAAATTGCCAAATAGCCAATGACTCGACTTAAAAGTATCTCTCTAAAAGATTAAAAGTACATAATAAAAATTTTAAACACCGTCCCTTTTGGAAAAGGAAAAACTACCATTCCAATAATGAAATATAAACGTTTAAAATTACAGTAAGTGCGTCTTTAGTTGAATGGTGTATTAATCTTTGATAAGGTTCAAAATAGCGGTGACAATAAGAGAAATTATTGTAACTGTAAAATAAAAAATTTTAGTATACCACACTAATCATTTAGCATACTAAGTTTATAAAAAAAAATTATAACTATCAATTATTAACTCCATTTTTAATTAAATATAAAAAATAAATTTATTTAAAAAATTATCTCTTTTAACTAATAATTTTTTATCTTGTCTATTTCTATTAACTTTTAATTATTTTTCATCCATGGAGATCATCGAGCTTGAGATTGGCTTTTGTTGCTATTGTGGCGAGAGATTGTGCCCAAGCACTTTCAACAATCTCAAACAATTATCATATGTTGATGCCTTGGTGGTATGGGCAGGAATATTGGAAGATGTAGTGTCGAACAAACAGAGTTTTGGGCGATTTATGAAGCATTTCTGTTGGCTTGGTATTTAAATGGGATAATATCATTATTGAAACGGATTGTGCCCAAGCACTTTCAACAATCTCAAACAATTATCATGGTAAGTCGAACAAGGATTTAATGATTAGAATAAAAGAACTTTGTAGCATGAAGTGGCATGTGATTTTACAAAAGACCCCAAAAGAAGCTAATGTTACAGCTCATAAATTAGTTAGGGCAATGCAAAAGATCTCGTATGGTTCTATTAGGTTCACAGATATCCCTATAGATATTGTTGAGCAAGTTCGATTTGACGGGAACTCAATTTGTAGTGTTCCAGCCTTATCTTTATAATTGATTTCTATTTTATTTACCAAAAAAATAGAAAGAAAGCACTAGCATGAAGTAAATGAAGATGTAATAATTACTCTAACAAAGGTTATTTGGTTGTGGAAATTATGGTTTACATCTTTGGGGAGGATTTAGGTTTACCATCAAATTCTCCGTCCTTTCCCTTTAAACTATTATCAAAACCATCATAGTCGAACTTCTGCCAATGTGATGGAAATTTAGCACTCTCCTGGTTGTGCTGAAGGCCCATTTCCATGTCAAATTTATTGTTTTTTTCATCTTTAATTGAAAGGTTTCCGTCTTCAAAGACCCATGCCCGCAAATTCAGCTCTGAAGGCGGAATCCTTGTAAGGAACACTTCTTGGAAGTTTCTTAGTACGCCTTTGTTGAAAGGATTTTTCTTCTTATCATAACGGTACCGAAAGCTTTCATAGGTTGTCTGAGATTCAAAATGCAAAAGCAGCCACAACTTTAGTTAATTACAATATGTATGGAAATGAAACAAAACCCTATTCAGCAAAATTGTTAAATCACCTGGTTAGTGCAAATGAGATAGAGATGGAAAACAGTTAGACCACCAACAAACCAGACAGCTAGAAAGCAATACACAATGAGAATAACAGATAGTACATCACGAGACATGGCCGTCCATATGCCCCGTGGTTGTCGAAGAATGTTGATCCAAGAGCATGAGAACACATATATGCATAAGGCAGTGGAAGATGATATAAAACAAATGAAGAAAGGGTAGTTGCGCTGCCAACCATATGAAATGGAGTATTTTTATTGTTTTGGTAATGTACAATATACTACTGCAAAACAAAACCGTTAACGCTAACAGGAAACTAAACTGGGTGTAAATAAAATAATAATCACTATGCTTGGAAAAAATCACTGTAAGCAAATTTGTCCTGATCAGTATAATCATGTAGTGGACTTGCCCTTCAAGATTAACACAGTACTTCAATATTCGTACATTCGAATTAAAAAGGTAGAGCATAATTGACATTTCTCTTCTCGGGAAATCACAGTAAGAACAATTCCCAAAAAGAGGAGTCACAGATGATCCTGTTTAAAATTCAATCTCCTAAATAAAATTTTTTTCTCGTGTAATTTCGCAGAACACCAAAATTTAGAGAATAGAGTGAAATTATTTTTCTCTTATTGTGTTGTATGTAAAATGAAAATATTTTTCTATTTATACAATTTCAATTTTTAAAAATAACAGAGAATTTACAACATTTATTACTTAAGTTTAAGCCTTATTTATATATTTGAAGAGAAACTTACCAGTCCGATGCATTGTCCCACCCACGGACAATGGTGGTCGAATTTTTGCACACAATTGTCACAAATGGAGCAATGCGAAGCACGCGGAGGACGATATAGCAAGCATGTTTCGCAGAACTTGACTTTAACCGTTAGACCATTCTTCAATACTACATCCTTCACCTTTGGAATTTTAGTGTTTGTTTTGTTGATGGCCCAGTCCCATGGTGGAGCCTGCGATGACTTCTTTGATTCTTCTGACGAGGGTTCTGATGCTTTTGAATTCCTTGGTATTATTCCAGGGTCTCCACTACTTGTCAGAAATAGGAAACTTAAATCCTGCATGCGTGAGAGAAGTGACAAACTTAAATCCGGCATTGCTACACCCAACTTCCCTATAGCACAATGAATTAGTGAAGAAACATACGTGAACAACTAAGTACAGAATAATTTACCAACCAAAACAGTAAGGATGAGGCCCCCAATCAATATGTGTAAGTTTAAAGAATCATCTTCCTTCACATTCACCGACATCTTTATGCAGAATGCTATTGAAGGACATCCAATTAGAAACGAAGTTAAGAAAAGTGAAGATGCGTCAGGGCCTAACAGCATTCTCCCACCACAGCAAAATTTCTGTTTTTTCAAAAAAATTCCACACCAACTTTGCCATTAGCTTCTATTCTAACTCCTACTTATCAAAAACTCCAATTTTGCAACTTAATTATAATCATCAGATAACTCATGTTCATTCAAAGTAAAAACAGGGTAAAATCCGAACAACAAACATGATTAACGCGATTCGAACTCAGATCATTCCTGGAGCCGTGAACACCCTTAATCATCAAATTATCATAGTTATATAAACTAAAATCTTCATACATATATCTTCCTAATTCGGTTAGTATTAATATTGTTACCTATACATAAGAGCATGAGTAAATGCATTTATCTTGTTATCTATACAGAAAGACATGAGTAAATGCATTTATCTTCCTATTTAAAAATTGAGTAAGGATTATGAATAGTTTTAAATATTTTTATTCAGAGAAAACTTAGAATCTATGATAGAGAAGCGGTATAAGAGGCATCATCTGCAAAAACGATCAATCAAACTTAAAAAAAAAAAGGAAAAGAAAGGAAAATACATTGTTCCCCTGCCAAGCTTGATAAATCCTCTTCGGCGTGGGTTTAGGTATGTCAACAGAGGAAGAGTCATAAATTTGGTTTTTCTTTATTCCCATTTTAGGGTCTTTTATTTGAATGCAAGATCCGAGCTATGTGACAAAGGAGCCAAAACACGCAGGAAGTCGAAAAAGAAGAATCAACAAAAACCACACCAAAAACCAAAAGAGAATGAAAAAAGGGTCAACAGGCTTTCTTCATTGTTTCGGCATCGTAAGAAAGCGAATGACAATGTTATCAAACGCTTGCTTTTAAGGGTATTTTTTGTTGTTCTTCTCTCACATCTCTCTCTGCAAATTTCCCTTCTACGATTGTTGGCTTGGCTTTATGAGATCATCATCTCCTTACACCCTTCTCTTAACAAACTTGATATGCGTCCCTTAGACTTTCTAATTTGGAGCGGGCTTTCCGCACCCTAAACTAATTCCAATTTTTATATTTTCTTAGATACTATTTCACTTTTTTTATCTTTAACTCATCTATCTAAATTTTTATCATCAATTTAAATGCATCTAATAACATTAAAGAGTAATACTAAACCATGTTTCATATATTTGTACATGTTTACAAACAACATTAATTTAATAACTTATACATAATCGTTAAAGGTTTTATAGAGTAAGATTATGTTACATGCCATGTGGAAGTACATTGATTTGACATGTTATATGAGTAAAAATAATTAAAAATATTTTCTTAAAATTAATAATAAATTTTAGTAAATGTACATCTAAATTGAATCTAAATAAATGGACATTTATATTCATCTGAATCTAGACATTAATTTATTCACATTCATTTTGTACATAATTATTGAAAACACATAAAATATTTTTTTAATGAACGAATCGAGCTTTATATTTAAACAAACTAAACCAAAAATCAAAATCCAAGAGAACAGCCCAAGGCCATCAGAAGACCTAAAGCATGAAGCAAACAGGAAACAGAAAATAAACAAAATACTTTAAAAAAACTAAAACTAAAATCAAGGCCATTCTTGGGGATCCTACCCATCCTCTCAAAATCTATCACTATTATTATGATGGTTTCATTTCCCAAACACTTCCTCCCTTCTCTCAATCCCTGATCACCTCCGAACGTACTCTCGTTCGGCATGTGTTTTCGGCTTCCGTAATTATACGGGTCAGATTGTAATATAGTTTGTACAATGAAATACTTGGTAGTATTTCAAGGATCGTACCTAAAAGAGGCTTTAGCAATAGTGCAAAGAAAAAAATTAATTAGTACTACTTTTAGGGATTATAATACGATAGTAAAATAAAAAGTTTGTTTTGGAAAGCATAAAAAAATAAATAAAGTAAATAAAGTTAATGAAAGAGATTGAGATTTTGATAAATGGCTTTGGGGAAATTAGGTCGCTTCAGTATGGATTCTTCAATTATCGATTTAGGAGATTTTTCTTTAACCAACTAGTCGTTACCCTAGCAGGATTTTCTGATCTTCCACCAACTTAACTAGTCGTTAGAGACTACTTATCGCTAGATGTCACAGTCTAAACAGGGTTGGGGAAAAGGTCTTCATGGATAGGCAATACCAATTTTGGGTTCATTCCCACCTAAATGACGTTCTAGGGTTGTCAGGCCTAGTGTTTGTTTCATGTTCTTCCTTTCCCAAACAACTGATTCGATTGAAAATCCCTATTTATACAATAATAAATATCCATACTTCCACTCCTTAATTCCTTAAAATGGGATTTAGTTCCTCATGTCTTCCTTAATCATCATAAAAAAAATAATATATAAAAACATATAATTGAATAAATGAAATGAAAAAGAAACTTCAATTGTATTGGCAATCTGTCGGGAAATAATTCCACGATCGTTTATGCGAAGTTTACAATCTCGTTTCTAAAACAGAATAACAAAGTAAAAATGAAAACTAAGAAAAGGTGTGTAGAACCCTAATGCTAGAGGTCCTATTTATAGCCTTGGACAGTCGTTTTCCATAACCCTAGATCAGTTGCCATTCCTCGTGTTTAAGTGGCATTGTAAAGATTGAAACACCCTTCACTCGATGAAGAAACTACATCCACGGGTCGATGTCATGACACATCAGGACCTGTGTCATGACGAAGAGATCAGTTCCCTTATTCGGTGTCATCATGTAGGCATTGTCATGACATAGCTTATGTATGTCGCAACAAAGAAGTCAATCCTTTGTTTCTTCATGTTTGGTCCCTTTGTTGTGACGTAGAGCATCCTATGTCGTGACATAATGATCAGCTTTACTTTTGTTCAAATTCTAAAGATCTCCTGCACACTCACGGAGTATGTTAGTTAACCTTTAGGCCTCAATCGGCCTTAAAGACAATAAAACAACCTTTTAGCACTTTGTTTACACAATTTATTCAAAGATAAAAACTATGTTAAATCCTATAGAAATATAAATAAAATGCTTAATTTCAAGCTCTTCAAATGTGAAAACTAGTTCAGTCTGTTAGGTACAAAACCGGCAGATCAAACTCCCCCACACTTAAGTATTTGCTTGTCCTCAAGCAAACTAAACAATTAAAAGCAAATAAAGCAAGAAAAACAAAGAAAGAAAACAAATGAGCTAGAGTCTATATCATACAAAGATTAGGTTCGTAACATCTACTCTAGGCATTATATATTTCTCAATAATTCTGACATGATGCGTGAGTAATTTTACCATTCTTGTTTAGAAAAAATACAAGTTCAGTAAGTTACAAGAAATACAAATATCATAGTCTTATCGATGAAACTTCATCAATCTCTAATACAAGTACTTTAATTATCCTAGTACAATATAAATAGCCATAATGAGATCATACAATTTCCACATCTATTCATGCATAGAGTTATTTAAGTCACATAGGGCTTTTCGGTTTGTAACGTCTTGAGGCTCAAGATAGGTATGAGATTTAAAGAATAGTTAAGCACAAAGGGTTACAAATACAAAAACAATTTGACACATTGTATTGTTCCCTATTTCCCCCCTTAATGTCCCATTCCATCTCACCTCCTTATTTCTCCTTCTCTCATCTTCCTTTTCTCTCCAAGTAGGAAATCTTAATATAGTCTAATCCCTTTAGCTAGCCTATGAGTATTCTTTTGTTTCTAGAGTAAGATTTATTTTTTTTCTTTTTGGTATTTTTGTGACTTTGTCACTTTTCATATGCTTTCTCACTCATGAATTTTCTTCTTTTGTTTCTACTCATTTCTTTTCTTCTTGATCTTTTTACTATTTCTCTCTTTTGGCTATACTACAGTTTATACACCATATTGATCCTATTTCACTCTTTGTTTTATAACCTCAGCCATAGTGTGTCTACTTACTCTCAATATACATATGGCCATATGTCTATTATCGTGCAAGATAGGACCAAAGAAAAGAGTACACACAAATCATCCTTTTAGGCTTTATAGGCTTGCAATATAGTTCATTAAAAAGGGGTCATAAGGCTCAAAGATAGGTACTAATTGGAAATGTAGAATAAGGTTTCACTTTTTAGCTCTAGATGTAACTAAACAATGCCTTAGGTCATCCCTAAACACCTCAATATGCACAAATATCAATTTAGTCACAGAATCCCAAAAATTATTATTTATCGTACATACTAGCATTCTTGTTTCCTTATATCATTCACATCATTTGGTATCAACAATACTCTTCTATCTATACTTAATGTAACATATAGAACTTTATAACTTCATGCTCAAAAATTTAAAAATTTCTCGTCATCATGCCAAATTTATCAACAAATACACTCAACCTATTATACATTCTCCTAACCAATCATTTGTATTTCTACAAGCTCAAGCACACATCAAAAACATAAAAAAATGCTAAAATAAAAACTATATGTGATGTACTGGTTTTATACCTAGTAGATTGAACTAGTTTTCACACTTGAAAAGCTTGAAATCAAATATTTTCTTTATGTTTTCATAGGATGTAACTTAGATTTTTATCTTGAATAAATTGTGCAACCGAAGTGTTAAAATGTGATTTTATTGTCTTTAAGGACAATTGAGGCCTAAAGGTTAGCTAACATGCTTCGTGAGTGTGCAGAGGACTATAAGAAGTTGCATATGTGGAACTGATCACTTCATCACGACATAGGATGATCCACATCATAACAAAGGGACCAGACTTGGAGATTTCAGAGACTGACTTCTTTGTTGCGACATACATAGGGTATGTCGTGACAACGCTTGCAAGATGACACTTTATACAGGGATTGATGACTTTGTCACAACACAAGTTTTGCTGTGTCACAACATCGATCCCTGAAACACGAAATTTACACCAAGTGAAGGGTGTTTCGATCTTTACAATGCCACTTAAACGTGATTGATGACAACTTACCTAGGGTTGATGAAAACGGTTGTCCAAGGCTACAAATAGGGCCTTTAGCACTAGGTTTAAACACACTATTTTTTAGTTTTTAGTTTTACTTTGTAATTTTAGTTTTAGAAACGAGATTGTAAAACTCGCATAAACATTCGAGGAATTTTTCCCAATAGATTGCCAATACAAATTGAGTTTCTTTTCATTTGAGTGTTCAATTATACGTTTCTATATATCTTTATTTCCATTATGATTAAGAACACCATGAGGAACTAATTCCATTTTGGGGAATTAGGGAGTGAAAGTATGAGTATTTAGTTGTTGTTTAACAATGATTTTTACATTCGGATCAGCTATTTGGGAAAGGAAGAACATCAAACAAACATTAGGCTCGACAACCTTAAAACGTCATTTAGGTGGGAATGAATCCAAAATTGGTAATTCCCGTCCGTGAACACCTTTTCCTCAAACCAGTTTAGACTGTGACATATAGCAATAAGTAGTTTCTATCGACTTGCTATGTCAGCGAAAGATCGAGTGATCCAACTGGAGTAGTGACTAGTTGATTGAAGGAAAATCCTCAAAACCCAATAATTGAATAACTCATACTGAAGCGACCTAATATCCCTAAAGTCGTTTATTGATTTTTACATCTCAACTCTCTTCTCTTCATTTTTTGTTTTATTTATGCTTTTCGCAATCAAATATTTTATTATCTTTTGTACTATAATCCCAAAAGAGAGTACTAATTACTTTTATTCTTTGCAGGGATTTAATTTACTATTGCCTTAAGCCTCCTTTGGGTACGATCCTAAGAATACTACCAAGTGTTTCGTTGTACACACTATATTTACAACATGACTCGTATACTTGTGGAAGGCTAAAACCTATACTGAACGGGAGTACATTTGGAGGTGGTCAAGTTGTTGGCGCTGTTATCGGGGAGGCAACGCTTTAGTAAATTTTATTTTTTTCTTTGTTAATAGAATAATTAGGAAATTTTTAGGCTATAGATACGATTTTCTTTATTTATTTTTATTTCTTTTACATTAACCTATAAATGATAAAAAATGCATTAGGAATGTTTTTTATTTAGAATGGCTACAATCTAGTATTGCCACCAATTTATCAAAATCATTTTAAATTAAATCCATCTTTAATATCTTGGATTACTAACAATGTTACATTTTTTTATCCCTCAACAAAAGATCCTACTGCATTTTTACGGAGATTTGAAGCAATTTGTAGCACAATTTCATATGCGGGTTTAGCTCTGGGTGTGATTAGATTATTGTTAATTCCTTTTGCTTTAAATGGGAAGGCAAAATCATAGTTGGATTCCTTACCCCTAAACACTATCACTACTTGGGAAGAATTTGTATACATGTTCCTTCAGCGAATGATTTCTATGGCTAAGATTATGTAGGGATATATACAGATGTTTCATTTCAGGCAAACAATGGAAGAGACATTAGGGCAAGCTTGGGAAAGATTCAAAGCCATACTTTGATCCATACTAGGAGGAGGTATTCATATTGCTATACAAATTCAACACTTTTATGATGGGTTGAGTACAGAGAATAGACGTAAGGTAGATATAATGACAAGGGAAGTATTTGGACCAAGACATGGCAAGATGTTACGGACATATTGGAAGTAGCAAGTGCAAATGATATATTCTTGTAGGAACGATCTGAACCTTCAAGAGAAATCAACGAACTTGTTTGAAAACAGATTGTGACCTGTCACTGCAAGGAAGAAGATTCTGAGGATGGACTTATGGAAGACGAGACAAATGTAGAATCTTTAACAACCTAGTTAGAATGATGGCAGCAAAGCAAAGAGGTGGTAGATCAAACGATGCCGACTACCACTAAGATGATACAATCAATTGTGAGGCCACCAGAAGAAGAATTAAAGCCACTACCAGGACATTTGAAATACGGGTATTTAGAGGAGAAAAATACTCTACCCATTATACTTGTATCAGAATTAAGTAATTCTCAAGAAGCAGCTTTGCTGGACATATTTAAACGTCATAAAAAGGCTCTTGGGTGGACAATCGCTAATATTAAAGGAATAAACCCAACATTCTGTCAACACAAAATTTGACTAGAAGAAGGAAAGAAACCTGTAGCAGATGCACAGAGAAGACTTAATCTGGCCATGAAAGAAGTGGTGAAGAAGGAATTGGTAAAATGGTTAGACGTAGGTATAGTTTATGCCATTTTCGATAGTTAATGGGTGAGCCCTATACAATGCGTACCAAAAAAAGGTGGGTTGACAGTAGTAGAAAATGACCACAATGAACTAATTCCTATTAGAACAATTACCGGGTGGAGAGTGTGTATTGATTACAGGCAATTAAATGATGTGACAAAAAAAAGATTATTTTCCATTACCTTTCATTGACCAAATACTAGATCGATTGGCACGTAAAGAATATTATTGTTTCTTAGATGGGTATTCAAGGTACCATCAAATCCCAATACATCTTGACGATCAGGAAAAAAAAACTTTTACATGCCCTTTTGGGAAATATGCTTTTAAAAGAATATTTTTTGGACTTTGTAATGCACCTACTACTTTTATGAGATGTATGACTGCTATTTTTTCAGATATGCTAGAAGAAGGGTTAGATGTTTTCACGGACGATTTCTCAGTATATGGAGACTCTTTCAAGGAATGCTTGTTGAATTTAGAAAAAGTACTATAGAGGTGCGAGGAAACTAATATAGTGTTTAACTGGGGAAAATGTCATTTCATGGTAAGAGAAGGGTTAGTTTTGGGGCATCAAATATTGCAGAGAGGATTAGAAGTAGATAAAGCAAAAATCGAGGTAATGAAAAACCTTCACATCCCACAAATATCAAAGGTATTCGAAATTTTTTGGGACATGCTAGGTTCTATAGAAGGTTTATCAAAGATTTTGCTCATATCTCTAAACCTCTAAATTTATTATTGCAAAAGATGTTCCATTTGTAATTAATAATAATTGCATTGAAGCCTTTGAAAAGATAAAAGAGAAATTAATAACTACTCCCATAATTATCACACCAGATTGGAATGAACCTTTTATTATTATGTGCGATGCTAGTGATTATGATGTAGGTGTTGTCTTGGGACAGAAGAAGGATTATTTATTTAAAGCAATTCATTATGCCAGCAGAAATCTTAACCCAACTCAATGCAATTACATTACACCGAGAAGGAAATGTTATCTGTAGTTTTTGCCTGCGAAAATTTCATCCTTATTTGATGGCTAATTGAGTTTACATTTATAAAGATCATTCAACCCTAAAGTATGTGATGAAGAAAAAAGAGACCAAAGCAAGGCTAATGAGATGGGTATTGTAGTTACAAGAATTCGAATTATGGATCATGGATCGGAAAGGGACAGAAAACCAGATAGCAGATCATTTGTCGCGGTTAGAAATTCATACTATGTTTGCACCTTTGGGAGAGATAAAGGAAACCTTTGTAAACGAGCAACTGTTCAGAGTGGAAACCCAATTCCCAAACACAGGAACACCTTGGTATGCAAACAATGTGAGCTATTTAGCAAAAGGGGTAATCCCACCAAAGGTGTCTTGGCAACAAAAGAAACGAATCATGCATGATACAAAAATTATATTTGGAAGGATCCTTATGTATTTAGGCAATGCGCAAATCAGTTAGTACGACGATGTGTAGCTGATCTGCCGGTTTTATACCTAGTAGATTGAACTAGTTTTCATACTTGAAGAGTTTGAAACCAAGTATTTTCTTTATGTTTTCGTAAGATTTAACTTTAATTTTTCGTTTGAATAAATTGTGTAGCCTAAGTGCTAAAATGCTATTTTATTGTCTTTAAGGCCGATTGAGGCATAAAGGTTAGCTAATGAACTTTGTGAGTGAGCAGGAGACCATAAGAAGTGTAACAATAGGAGGCTGATCACTTCGTCATGACATAGGCTGAGATACGTCGCAACTAATGGACCAGACTTGGAGATTTTGAAAACTGACTTTTTTATTGCGACATACATGGGTTATGTCGCGACAACGCCTGTAGGATAACACTTTATACGAAGACTGATGTCTTTGTCGCGACACAAGACCTGGTGTGTCGCGACATCGACTCGTGGATGTGAATTCTACATCGAGTAAAGGGCGTTTCGATCTTTACAATGCCACTTAAACATGAAGGACGGCGGCAAACCTAGGGTTGATGAAAATGGTCGACCAAGGCTATAAATAGGGCATTTATCATTAGGTTTAAAGACACCATTTACTAGTGATCGCTTTATGAATGTCACAGGAGTTGTGCAAGCGAACACTTGTCAATGCAAGTATAGTTGATAGATTTTAGCTATCAAATATCGATCCCACAGAGATGGTTGTTTATGCTATAATTGTTGAAGCAATTAGAATTAGAATAAAAGAAGTTGTAAGGAATAATGTCAGTGCAATTAAATCAAAGTCTGCAGAAATAAATGAATTTAAACTGTCGGAGCAAATGTTGTAAGACTGTAATACAATATGTCAAAGCAAATTAATAAGAAAATGTAATGAAAGTTTGAAGATAATTTTTTGATGCAATTGAAGAAAATTAAAGAAGTAAAAACAATGATTATGCAATGAAGAGGATCCCTGACTTGATAAGTCGGCAATCACTAAATGTGACTACAAGGTAAATTCGATAAATTGTCGCTGCAATTAAGCTTAATGAGATCTTACTCACTTCGACTTCTCTATTTATCTAAGACCCAAACACTCATATTAACCACACCTTCCAGTGCTGGCAATGCTATGCATTCGGGAACAAGTGACTAGAATTCTTTCATGTCTCAAGCAACTTCCACTGTCTTGCTTGTTAATTTAACTTGTCGTTGCAATTTCCAGTGTCAGCAACTGCAATAACACTTCCGTGATCAAGCAATTAAATCCAAAGATAAACAGATATGAGGAATTGAATAGAAATCAATTTAGATCTAAAATTAAAAGGTACTTCCATACACAATTAAGTTCATTAAAATTTATCAGCGTTTGAGAGAAAATAAAGAACAAGTTGAAGCATTCTATTCCTAGCCTACTAGAACTCTTCCCTAATGCTCCTCTTGTGTCGCACTTAGAACACTCCTCGTCAGGAGCAGATGTTGCCTTCTCTTTACAGTCAGTTCACCTTGCAGGAAATTAAGCTGCCATGGAAGCAAGCTTAGAGAAAATTACAGAGCAGAATTGATTTGTTACCAGATTTTCCTCTCTCCTTTCCTTTCTCTCTCTCCTTAGTATTTATCCTTAATGCCCAGTACAGGTGTCCTTTTTTCTTCAAATCTAACTTCCTTGTAGCTATACAAGTTAGTTAATCCAGCTGTATACCCACGCAGATCTGATATATGCAGTAAGTAGTTACAGGTTGTCGCAACATTTTTGGACGCAAATTCAAATTTTAATTTCCTATGACAACCTTGATATCCTCATGCACTAGTACTTCTGGATATTTTCATGTAGAAATATCCTTAGGTTCAATCTGGAAGTGCTCATGCAACAACAGTTTTGGGTGCAAATTTGGATGTTATTTTCTAGCGACAACTCTATACACCTTCATGCATTGCTCCTTCCGGACAGGTTCCTGCAGTGACATCTCAAGATGCAATACTGAACACTAAATGTGGTGACATTAGTAGCAAAAGTAAGATAAAATAAAAGAAAATTAAACCAAACATCACCGACTTAGAAAATGCAATTATTAAATATAAAATGCTAAAAATGCATGCTAAACATGATATAATGGGAACAAATTATACTCTAAATAAGGAGAATTTAATGGTCTTTTCTAAATCTATCACATCCCAAACTTGAGTTTTTACTTGTCCTCAAGTAAACGAAAGCTAGCAAGGTTATAACAAAGATTTTTGTCAAACCATAGTCATTCTAGCAACTTACATCCTTTGAAATCCTAATGCATGAATTACATTCAAATGACAGAATATTGCGCTGATAATTTATAGGTATGAATAATTAAAATTGCAACTTCATCAAAGCCAGCATCATGCTTCAAATCTTGAATTCTATCTACCAATACAACATTTATTGTACACTAATATAAACATATTTCTTTTTTCTTTTCTATTCTATTCTTCTCTTTTTCATGTGAGTGAGGGATGTCATTGCATTACTATACCCTTGTTCCTGTGAAGTAACGATGGGGTACAATAAACCCCCAGTGAGTATGTAATTGCGTCGACAAACACTCTTGCAGTGACAGCCTTTGGCTAGATTACTTTTTCTAACATTTGCATTGGAGTGTTCCCCCTTGATAGTTCACAATACACCCTCTTTGGAGTGTTTTTTTTATTCATAATTATACTTATATACAAGCAGCTGTAAATGGCAAATTGATTCAATATTCAAATAATGATACTAATCATCCATTACTAATGCAATCTAAATCATTCATCCAAAAATTGAAAATACAGAATTCAATCAAATTCATCCAACTCATTCATTAGTATTTCATATGATTCAAGAATTAAGCATCAAATGAGAAAAAAAATTCAAGCACATTTTCAATAACCTTGCACACTTCATTCAACTCAAAAAGAAATTTTTTTGAAATGTGGGTGCAATTGCATTTCCATTCCATATACATTCCCTCCAAACTTAAAGTCTGCATTGTACCCAATGCACTGACATAAATATACATGAAAATGCAACTACAATGCAAATGCGTCGACAAATAAAATGCAGGGATAATTAAAATGTGATGATAATGCAATTATAGCTACATGATATGCTACTAAACTATGTTCTGAAAAAAATTGAAAGACAAACTCAGTGATGTGGCTGCTTTGGTTTTTTCTTCTTCTTGTGGTACTCCTCCTTGTGCTTTGCCTTATCTTTGCGCTTGCGTTTTCTAGATCTTAGTTTTTAGTTTTGTTTTTATATTTCCGTTTGAAACGAGATTGTAGAAACTCGCATAAACATTCGAGGAATTTTCCCAATAGATTGCTAATACAATTTTAGTTTCTTTTTCATTCTCTTCTTGAATTATATGTTTTCCTATATTGTTTTAATTATGATCAAAGAAACCATGCGGAAATAATTCCATTTTTGGGGAATTAGGGAGTGGACGTATGAATAATTAATTATTTTTTACAGGGATTTTGCCTTTCAGAGCAACTGCTTGGGAAAGGAAGAACATCGAACAAACACTGGGCCTAACAACCCTAGAAAGTCATCTAGGTGGGAATGAACCCAAAGTTGGTATTTGCCCATCCGTGAACACCTTTTCCCCAAATCGGTTTAGATTGTGACATCTACCAATAAGTAATCTCTATCGACTTGCGATACCAGTGGAAGATCGAGAGATCGAATTGGGGTAGTGACTAGTTGATTGTAGGAAATCCCCAAAACTTAACAATTGAAGAACTCATACGGAAAAGACCTAATCTCCCCAAAGACATTTATAGGAATCTCTATATCTCAATCATTTACTTTTTATTTTCTCTTTTATTTTATGCTTTTCAAGAACTAGCTTCTTTATTGTTCTTCGTACTATAAAACCTAGAATAAGTACTAATTACTTTTATTCTTTGTAGGGATCTAATTTACTATCGCTTATGCCTCCTTTGGGTACGATCCTCGGAATACTACCAACTGTTCCATTGTAACACACTATATTTACAACCTGACCCGTATACTTACGGAAAACCTAAATCTATGCTGAACGGGACTACATTCGGGGGTAGTCAAGTTGTTGGCACCGTTGCCGGGAGGCAATGCCTTAGTAAATTTTATTCTTTCATTGCTAATAAAATAATTAGAAAAATTTTAGGTTATAGATACGAGTATCTTTAAATTTTTGCTTTCTATTTTACTTTTCTTACAATTAACTCATAAAATGATGAAAAATGCATTAGGGATGTTTTTTTATTTGGAATTGTTACAATCTAGTATTGCTAGACCGTTGATTTATCAAAATCATTTTTAATTAAATCCATCCTTAGTATCTTGGATTACTATCAATGTTACCTTTTCTGATCCATTGACAAAAGATCCTGCTGCATTTTAACGGAAATTCAAGGCAACCTGTAGCATAGTTTCATATGCAAGAGTGGCCCCAGGTGTGATTAAATTATTATTGATTCCTTTTGCCTTAAACGGAAAGGCCAAGTCATGTTTGGATTCTTTACCCTCAAACACTATTATTACTTAGGAAGAATTTTTACATATGTTTTTTCAACAAATGATTTCTATGCCCAAGATTATGTAGGGATATATACAAATGTTTCATTTCAGGCAAATAATGACGGAAACATTAAGACAAGCTTGGGAAAGATTCAAAGCTATACTTCGATCCATACAAAGAGGAAGAATTCATATTGCTATACAACTCCAACACTTTTATGACTGGCTGAATACGAAAAACAAACGCAAGGTAGATATAATGACTAGAGGAAGCATTTGTACCAGGACATGGCAAGATGTTACGGACATACTGAAAGTAGCAAGTGCAAATGAAAACTTTTTGGAGGAACGATAGGAACCTTCACAAGAGATTAGCAATCCTTTCTGCAACCAGATTATGACCAATCATTACGAAGAAGAAGATTATGGGGATGAGGAGCTTATAGAAGAAGAGACAAATGAGGAATCTTTAACGACTCAGTTAGAGTGGTGACAGCAAAGCAAAAGGGTGGTATATCAATCGATAAATGCTACTAAGATGATACCATCAATTGTAAGGCAACCAGAAGTGGAATTAAAGCCATTACCAGAACATTTGAAGCATGGATATTTGGGTAAGAGAAATACTTTCCCTGTTATACTTTTATCAGGATTAAGTGACTCGCAAGAAGCGGCTTTGTTGGATGTGCTTAAACGTCATAAAAAGGCTATTGGGTGGACGATCACTGATACTAAAGGGATAAACCCAACATTTTGCCAACACAAAATTCAATTGGAAGAAGGTAGGAAACCCGTTGTAGATGCACAAAGAAGACTTAATCCAACCATGAAAGAAGTGGTGAAAATGGAACTGGTAAAATGGTTAGATGCTTGTATAGTTTATGTCATTTTCGATAGTGAATGGGTATGCCCTATGTAATGCATACCAAAAAAAGGTTGGTTGAAAGTTGTAGAAAATCATCACAATGAGCTAATCCTTACAAGAACAGTTAACGGGTGGAAAGTGTGTATTGACTATAGGAAATTAAATAATGCAACAAAAATGATCACTTTCCACTACCTTTCATTGATCAAATGTTAGATCGGTTGGTAGGTAAAGAATATTATTGTTTCTTAAATGGCTATGAAGGGTATCATCAAATCCCAATACATCCCGATGATTAGGAAAAAACAACTTTTACATGCCCTTTTGGGACATATGCTTTTAAACGTATACCTTTTGGACTTTGTAATGCACCAGCCACTTTTATGAGATGTATGACCGTTATTTTTGTAGATATGCTAGAAGAAGGATTATATGTTTTCATGGATTATTTCTCGATATATGGAGACTCTTTCGAGGAATGCTTGCTAAATTTAGAAATAGGCTTACAGAGGTGCGAGAAAACTAAACTAGTGCTCAATTGGGAAAATGTCATTTCATGGTAAAAGAAAGGTTAGTTCTAGGGCATCAAATATCAAAAAGAGGGATAGAAGTGGATAAAGAAAAAAATCGAGGTAATAAAAAACCTGCCACATCCCAATAATATCAAAGGTATTTGAAATTTTTTGGGACATGCCGAGTTTTATAGAAGCTTTATAAAATATTTTGCTCATATCTCTAAACCTTTAAATTTGTTATTGTAAAAAGATGTTCCATTCGTATTTTTTAATAATTGCATTGAAGCTTTTGAGAAGATAAAAGAGAAGCTAATAATTGCTCCTATTATTGTCACACCAAATTGGAATGAACTTTTTATTATTATGAGTGATGCTAGTGATTATGCTATAGGTGCTATCTTAGGACAGAAAAAAAGTAATCTATTTGGAGCAATTCATTATTCCAGCAGGACTCTTAACCCCGCTCAATGCAATTATACTACTACTGAGAAGGAAATGTTAGCTGTAGTTTTTTCCTATGAAAAATTCCGTCCTTATTTAATGGCTAATTATGTGTATATTTATACAGATCATTCAGCTCTGAAATATGTGATGAAGAAAAAAGAAACCAAAGCAAGGCTGATGTGATTGGTTTTGCTACTACAAGAATTCGACTTATGGATCATGGATCAAAAATGGATAGAGAATCAGATAACAGATCATCTGTCATGATTGGAAAATCCTACTATCTTTGTACCTTTGGGAGAAATAAAGGAAACCTTTGTATATGAGCAACTATTTAGAATGGAAATCTGATTCCCAAACGTAAGAGCATCGTGGTATGCAAATTATGTGAACTACTTAGCAAAAGGGGTGTTCCTAGCAAAAGCATCTTGGCAACAAAGGAAACGAATTATGCATGAGGCAAAAAATTATATTTGGGAGGATCATTATGTATTTAGGCAATGCACAGACCAATTAGTATGAAGGTGTGTAGCCGAGGAAGAAATAAATGACATCCTTAAAGGATGTCACGACTCTCTTTGTGGAGGACATTTTGGTAGAAAACGTACAGCTACGAAAATTTTGCAATCAGGATTATATTGGCCTACTATGAATCAGGATGCTCATATGTTCATGCAAAACTGTGATCGGTGCCAGCGATTGGGGAATATATCAAAAAGGGATGAAATGCCATAGGTGGGAATTATTAAGGTAGAAATCTTTAACGTTTGGGGAATTAATTTCATGGGTCCTTTCCTAGATCATTCGGGAATCAAAACATCTTATTGGCAGTAGATTATGTTGCTAAATGGGTAGAAGCAGTGACATTACCTACTAATGATACCAAATCAATGGTAAACTTTTTAAGAAGAAACATCTTTTCATGATTTGGAACTCCCAAGGCATTAATTAGTGAAGAAGGATCACATTTTTGTAGTAAACAATTTGAAGCCGCCCTCGCAAAATATAGTATTCGACACAAGATGGCAACTACATATCACCCACAAGAAAATGGACAAGCTGAAGTTACCAATCGAGAAATTAAATAGATCCTTAAGAAGACAGTAAATCCTAATCATAAAGACTGGGCGGCGAAATTGGATGACACCTTATGGGCCTATCGAACAGCCTATAAAAGACCTTTGGTATGTCTCCTTATAAACTTGTGTGTGGAAAAAATTGTCACTTGCCTATTGAATTAGAGAAAAAAGCATATTGGGCTATTAAAGAATTGAATTTAGATCCTGAGTTAGCGAAAAAAGAGAGATTGTAACAGCCCGATTTTCAATGGTTTTGCGACCACAACTCCGATGAGTCAGGTTATTAATATTAGTTATTTAATATCTATGATATCCTTGGAGTCATATTAAATTTTGATTAAGGAATTTTATAGTTTAGATAGTTAATTAAGTGAAAAGGTTAAATTGAAAAAAGGTGCAAAAGATGATTTGTTTAATTGGAAGACCAAATAGGTCAATAAACCAATAGGGATTAACTTAGTGCTTTGCCATCATATTATATTGTTTATAATTAGGATTAATTAAGCTAAGCATAAAAGCTTAAAAAATTACAAAAGTGCCATTGTTATATATATGAAATTAAAGAAAGAAAGAAACTATTTTTCTTCTTTTCATCTTCTTCACACGACTAAATAGGGAGAAAATTAGGTTTCCATCTCCTTTCATTCGAAGCTTTGATTGGGTAAGAAAATGTCAATCGTTTTTAGTAATTTTTATGTTTTTGAGTCAGTATTAGCTTAATCTAGCTAACATAAGGACTAATTTTTTATTCTATCAAATCTTATAATTTTTACCATTGATGAATGAGCTTGTTTTTGAAAGCTTATGGAAGTTTCGTGAGCATGGTAGTTAGTTTTGTTGATTTTATAAAGGAATTTTTTATGGTTTTAGGGTTTAAGGACTAGATTATTAAAAGAGTAAAAGTACATGTATTTGATGTGAAATAATTGAATGTAGAGATTGAGGGAGTACCAATGAATATTCGGCTACTATGGGTTTTGGTGAAAAATGGTTATTTTGCATATTTAGGCCCTAAGGACTAAATTGATTGAAAATGAAATGTTAGGGGTAATTTCACAAAGTTTCTTAAAAAGATTTAAATGTTTTAAATGATTTAATTACGTGGTTTAATGAGAAAATTGGATGATTTATTGTGTTAGATCATGATCGCGCCACGGATCGAGGAAAAGGGAAATTAGCAGAATAGTCCCTAAAGCTTATTCGTAGTTGCAACTTAGTCCGGTAAGTTCGTGATGTTAAATTTGTATTAAAATAGTACTCTATATGTATTCTTTGTAATTGTAGCAAAACAAATTATGACACATGGATTTGAGAAAGATGAGAAAGAAATGAACGGATGAGATATCAAACTTTAAGCTATTGATTTGAACCGACACGATGGTCGAGGTCCTGCATATGTTGCGGATTCTCATCAGCTTGTGCGAGCAGCATCACAAGTCAGTGAAATGTTGAAATGAATATTGGATGTGATTACATGGACCCTACGATGGCTGAGAACTTGCATGAATTGCATATTCTCATCAGCTTGTATAAGCAGTATCGTGAGGGAAAAGACATATATATATCGTAACGATGGCTGAGGTACCACATACATTGCGAGTCCTCATCAGCTTGTGTGAGTAGCATCGTATATTGGTCAAAATGTTGATTCTGACAATAGAGAATGAAATTCTAGTTATAGCTTGTTGAAGTAAGGCCCTATTCTGGTTCGAATGAGTTATAGACTGTTCAACATATGTTATGTGGTAACTGAATAAACTCTACGAACTTACTAAGCTATGAAAGCTTACCTATGAAATTTTTTTTGTTTTGTAGATCCTATTTTGTTGTCTAAAGATCGGATCATCTCGAAGAAATTACACTATCTCAAGAGCTCGTTCGGTAGTATTTACATCACCTAGTTATATGGCATGTACTAGGATGTTGTTATCTTCTATAGTACTTGATTTTGGTTGAGTTGTAAAATGATAATAACTTGAATGAATGTTGAACTTATGTTTTTTAAGATTTGTTTTATGTTTCAAGTAGGCATATATGCTTTAAGGTGTAATGTCTTGTGAATTCATGAATATTTGGTATGTTTTGTTTACTCCTCATGAGAAATTGTATGTTTTTGTGATGTGAATCAATAGAACTTTAAAGATTGTTGATATTGGTACTTGTTAGGTGAATGGCATGATTATTGCTTGTTTAAATTGATTTTTCGTAGGTACGAACGACCTAGCACACGGGCCAGTGCACGGGTGTGTGCCCTGAAGAAAATAGGTGTAGGGTTCACACAGGCAACACGGGCTGGGACATGGTCGTGTGGCCCTATTTCGAGTTGACACATGGTCCAGCACACGATTTGACACACAGGTGTGTGGGGTGATTTCGCATGTTCACACGGCTTGTCACACGATCTGTGACACGGTCATGTATAGGTACTTCATGTATGCACATGGTCTAGCACACGGCTTGAGGCACGATCGTATGGCCTTGTTTTGATGATTTTCCATTTTTTTTTTGCAATGTTTCGATTGAATTGGATTAAGTCCTTGTGTACTGATTTGATATACTGTGTAAGAACTATGAATAGAATTAAATGTATTCATTTTAATCAGCACGATGTTGAAATGTATGTGATACGCGTTGCAAGGCTCAAATTCAAGCTTATGAATGTGATGGGATCAAAGTTTCTCAAGGCCCAATAACGAGGTCGAAGGCCAAGCAAATTCGAGCAAGATTGAACGGGACCATCCAAGGCTTCGTTACCAAGGCCCTAGATGCGCACATGGCTGAAAAAGAAAATCAAAACTCACTTTCTTTCTTTTTCAAGAAAATCAAGAAACCGAATCTTGGTCCAATTTTTCCATTCCAAACAATTTCAAGAATCAATAAAATCAAGATTTCAAATCTTGGAAATCTTGGTTCAAGAAATCGAAGCTGCCAATTTTCAAGTTAGGGAAATCAGCAGACTTTCAGCGACTTTTTGGATGGGATCCAGGAATTTATGGGTTGATATGTCTGCATGGATTTCGAAGATTTATCTCTTATCTTCAAAACGCACTTTGAATCACTGAATTCCGAGTTTGGGAGCTCAAGTTATGATTGTTTTAATAAAGACTGCGCGAGCAAAATTTCTGGACGTGATTATGACGGGAATTACGAGTTTCGGACTTTTAATTCAAGTTTAAATCATATTGGGTTTGGGTTTTAGGTTTAATTTTCATTATATATGAGCCCAATATTGTATTATCAGCTCTTATTATTTTATTGTTATTTTTATTCCGAATTTTTAATAATTATTAAGTAGTTTAAATTTTTAGGAGTTTTATGTCAACAAGAAAGTTTCTTGTTTAGATTAGTTAGAGTTCTAGTTTAATTAAGAGTTTTATTTAGATTTATTTAGCTTGCTTACATCTAGCCCTTGGAAATGTAAACAAAACACGAGATTTTCATTCTTTTGAGTTAATAATAATTCTCTTTGAGTTTTTCTTCAAGAATTGCTCTTGAGTTTTTTTCTAGAAGTTGATTTTAACAATCTTTTAGGTTGTAGGAATCATCTTCAAGCTTTTTCTTGCCAAGATCTCTTTCTTGGAGGGGGAATTAGAGCCATTGAAGAGAGTTGTGGATTCGTATCATTTCCAAGGCTTTTTAGGACATTATCTTCTCTTTTCTATCTTTAATCTATCGTTCTTGTTTGATCTAGTTTATTTCTTGCTGTTTGGGGTTGCTGATTTAGTTGATTTTCGTTCTAGGTTGAAATCGCTTCAAGAGGGACGTTCTCCTAACTTGATCCATCAAGAAACACATAAAAAAATTAGGAGATTCAATCTTTTCTGGCTGTTTCAATCATTCTTGCCTAAACAGTTTGCTTTCATCTTTTAAATCACTTCTAACGAATCTGTTTGTATTTTTTATTTTCCAGATCTGGTCGGGACGTTTTCTTGAGGTCCAAGGACGGTTTCTTTCATCCAAGAAACTGTAATTTTGTTCTCTATTGGATCCTTTACCAGCCATTCATCTTTCTTTTGTTTTAATTTCGTTTGATTATTCTTCTTGTCAACTAATCTGTCTTTCTTTGTTTTCGTTTCAGATTACATTTGTCTAGAGCTTTAGGGTAGATCCACGACTTGACAACTTTACAATCCTCTTCTGATTTCATCTCTTATCATTTGGTATCAGTATGTGGTTCTGTAGTTGTTTCTAGAAGTGAATGTTAGTAGCTTCGGAACCCTAAATAGAGATGGTGACGGGTTTTGGGTGTTATAGAGATTGTTCCAATTGCAAGAATTGGAGGAATTTCGATTCATGGCCTATGAAAACACAAAACTTTATAAAGAAAGAAGTAGGTTGTGTCATGATGCCAAGATTCAGAAATGAAACTTCGAGCCAGGGCAGAAGGTACTTGATCGCGCTATGAACGTCACAACAATAATGTGCAATAATATCAATGCAAGTATAATAGACAGATGTAAATCTATTAGATATCGATCCCACAAGGATGGATGTTTGTTGTCTATTAATGCCAGTGCAATGAATAAGTAAATGCAATAAAATTGTGAGAGTGATTGTCGAAGCAATAATGCGATAATAAAGATGAAATACAATAATAATGAAATGGGGTACCCAACGTGAATAGTCAGCAGAAAACTAAGTGTGGCTCACAAGGTTTAAAATAACAATTGATTGTCACTGCAATAAGGTACAAGAATGTCTTACCAAACCTGGTTCCTCTATTTGATCTAATACTTAAACATGCACACTAACCACACCTTCCAGTGTTGGCAATGCAACACATTCAAGAACAAGTGGATTAAATTCCTTCAATCCCCAAGCAACTTCCGTTGTCTTGCTTGTTAGTTTAAATTGTTACTACACCTTCTAGTGACAGTGACTGCAATAACACTTTCGTGGTCAAAACATTCAAACCCAAAGATTAAACAGTAAAAGCAAGTTTGGGTAAAATACCATTTAGTCTAGAAATCAAGTGTACTTCCATACAAACTTGAAATAAACATTCATCACCAACGTTTAAGAAAGATATATAAAAGAACAAATGGAGAATACTATTCCTCGGCTACTTGACTTGCTGTCTTACTCTCCTCTTGCATCGTACTTAGGGACTCCTTATCAGAAGCAAATCTGCCTTCTTCTTCACGTCAGTTCACCCTTGGGGGTCTCTATAGCCAAAGAGCTCAAAAGCTAAGTTTTTGAAGATGATCCACAAAATAGACTAAAAGAGACCATTTTTTTCTTTCCTTGTGAGTATATATATCCCTCCAAATTGTACAGGTGTCTTTTCGACAGAATTAAGCTGTCTATGGTCGTACCAGTTGGTTATACCAAGTGCACAGCTCATGCAATTTTTGTTCTTATCCGGATAGCTATAAGATGCGACGATAATTCTGGGTGCAATTCTGGATCTACTCATGTAACGAGCTGTCAGATGCGACGATAATTTTGGGCGCAATTCTAGATATGCTCATGCAACGAGCTGTCAGATGCGGTGATAATTCTAGGCGCAATTTTGTATATGCTCATGCAGCGACATTAGTAGTAAAATATGACAAAATTAAGGGCAACTAGGTTAAAGTCCATTAAGCTAGAAAATGCAATAAACTATGCTAAAAAAATGTTAAAATATGTGCTAAGGACAACTAAATGGGAACAACTTAACCGATAATTAGGGAGAAAATGATAGTTCTTTCTAGCACTATCACACCCCTAAACTTTAGTTTTTACTTGTCTCAAGGAAAATAGTAACTAGCAAGGTTACACAAAAAAATCACTAAGGCAAATGATCATTCTAGCAACTTAATTCATCTAAAATCCCAATGAATGAATCACATTCAGATGATAGAATATTGCGTCGAAAACTCATAAGTATGAATAACTAAGACTACAACTTCATCAAAGCTAGCATCATGCTTCAAATCCTAAATTCCATCTACCAATACAGCATTTATTATACAATACTAAGTATCCATATATCTCTTTTTTTTGTATCTGAGGGATGTCGTTGCATTACTATACCCTTGTTCCTGAGAAGTAATGATTGAGTGCAACAAACCTCCAGGGAGTATGTAATTACACCGACATACACTCTTGTTCCGAAAGCCTTTGGCCAGATTCATTTCTCTAACACTTGCATTGGAGTGTTCCCCCTTGAACAGTTCACAATACACCCACATTGGAGTGTCTCCTATTTATAGCTATATATATAAGCAGTTGTAAAAGATAGATTGATTCAAGATTCAAGGAATGCTACTAGCCATTCATTACTAATGCAATGTAAATCATTCATCAAAGAATTGAAGATACAACATTCAGTCAAATTTATCCAACTCATTCATTGATAGTTGGCATGATTCAAGAATTAAGCATCAAATGTAACAAAAATTTTCAAACACATTTGCATTAACCATTCATAAACCTTGCATGCTTCATTAAACTCAAAAAATAAATTTTGAAATGTGGGTACATCTCCAAACCCCATATGCATTCCCCCAAGTTTAAAGTTTGCATTGTCCTCAATGCACTAACATTTAAATCAAAGACAATGAAAATGCAACAAAAATTCTTACTAACAAAATAAAAATTACAGCTACATGCAATGCATAAATACTACAGCTAAAAAAAAGAAAAACTTAAAATAAACTAACTCATTTTTCCTCAGCCATCGATGTGGCTGCACAATGCTTCTTCTTCCTCCTCTTTTTCTCCTCTTTCTTGCACTTTTTATCTTTGGAGCGCTTTCTCTTTTTCTTTTTTGGGCTTTACACGGTTTTCGGATCTCTCCTCAATTTTCGGCTTTGCCCTAGCATCATCGGCTGCTTCTTGTGTAGGATGGTGGTCCTCAATGGTTATCTCTGTAGCTTCTGCCGATCTAGCTTCATCTCGCTCCAAATTCTCAGTATTTGAACCCACAACATCGGGTCCAGTGACAGTGTCCTTAGCTGATTCTTTTTCACCATCTTCTTCTTCATCCTTCTCTTTCACCTCTTCAACACAGACTTCCTCCTCAATAGCAAGTTCTTCTTGATCAACAGTGAAGTCATCCTCGAACAGGCTATCAATCCTTCGCAAGCACTCCTCAATTAATTGAATGTTTCTGTTTCGTTTAATAATATATTAAAAGAGGAATACAAAGTACACAACATGAATCATTAATTGAATGTCAACATAACTCGAAAGGGCAAAAATGTCACTTCCACAATTTTTGGAGACTTCTACCGATACCTATTGGACAAGTATCGGTAGTAGTCAAGTCAGTAAGAAATTTAGAAGCAATGTAGAGTTCTTCCAGTACTAAAAACTCCAGAGAGCTAAGAAGTCTTACCCTACAACTTCTACCGATGCAAGCATCCTATCTACCGATACTAGTATACACAGAACTACCGAAACTTACTATACATCTAACCCAAGTCAGTAAATAACCTCTCTCCTACCATCTACTTCTACCAATACATGCGTGAGTTCTACCGAAACAAGTATACAGAAATCAATAAATCAGGCATAAACTACAAGTTTATCTAACATTCATTACTCCATATCTTTAAGAAGTATACCAATACGTTATACATGGTTTTGCAAGACTTGCATACAACACATATAGTATGTTTATCACATTTAACTAACATACCAACTTGTTCAATATTTATCTAGAATTCACAACTGAGATTCATTCATTCATACAAGTGGTACAAGTCAATTTTTCCTAGTACATGCCATATAACCGAGTGATGTAAATACTACCGAATGAGCTCCCGGGATAGTCTGATGTCTTCAAGATGATCCAATCTTCAAGTCACAAAATGAAATCTACAAAACAACAACAATTTCACTGGTAAGCGTCATTGCTTAATTAGTTCACAAAGTTTATCAATTTATCGAATAACATGTGGTAAACAACTCAATAAATCTAACGAGCTAGAACAAGACTGAACTTCAGTGATCGTTATTCGCTTTACTCCCTGTTGACTCAAAGGTCATGATGCTCATTTTACTCCGTATTGACCCAAAGGTCATGCCTGTTTCTAGTATACGATGCTATTCTTAGCCATCGATATGGTATATATGTTCACTACGATGCTGCTCACACTGAGCTGATGAGAATATGTGATCAGGCATAAATCTCAGCCATCGTAGGGCCTGTAATCCATTCTTGGATTCTATTCACTTTACAGTGATCCACGATGCCTTAGAGAATCCACAACAAATGTAGGAATCTCGGTCATCGGACCATTATCTTTGGTACAAAGTCGGGAAATTCTTCTTCTATCGTTCTATCTTTCACATCTTCAGTGTTGTTGTACTAATCATCAACAACAAAAATGAAGGCAATTATAAGCAGTTACAAGTAAGAATTTAACATTACGAACTTATCAAATTAGATTGCAGTTGTGGTTAAACTCCAAAGACTATTTTGCTAATTTTCCTTTCCCGCGATCTGTGGCGCATCATATTCTACATCCACAAATCATCCAATTCTCAAATTAAATCACACAATCAAATCATTTAACACAATTTGATCCTTTTGGGAAAAATTACAATTTTACCCTTAACCTTTTACTTCTATTCAATTTAGTCCTTAAGGTCTAAACATGCAAAATAACCCTTTTTCATTCAATCTAATAACAGCTGAATAACCATGGGTGTTCACCTAACATCCCCATTCAACCATTTCACAACAAGGATATGTATTTTCCCATTTTCACAATCTAGTCGTCAAACCCTAATTTCATCAAAAATCATTGTACAAAATCAATAATTCTATTCATCAAACATTCAAATCTATCCAAAAATTTTAAGAACAAGCATTTTCATCAATGGTAAGTTTTATAACATTTGACAGATTCACAAATTGGTCCTTGGATTAGCTAGATTAAGCAAATATGGACTCAAAAACATAAAAATTACTAAAAATGGATAACATTTGCTTACTCAAATCAAAGCTCAAACTTTAGAATGCAAAACCCTAGTTTCCCTTACCCTAGCCGTGAAGAGGAAGAAAAAGAAGTGAAATTTTTTTATGTTTTCTTCTTTTAATTTCATATATATACATAATGACATTTTTGTAATTTCTTTAACTTTCATCATTAAGCTTAATCAACTCATCCTTACCTTAATTAAGCTTCATTATAAATTTATCTTATGCATATCCACTAGCTAATTTCTTTTGGTTAATTTATTCGTTTGATCCCTTTATTTTATCATACTCTACTTTTGCAACTTTTATATTTTAGTCCTTTTTACTTAATTATCTATTCAAACTATAAAATTCTTTTACCTAAATTTAATATGACACTAATGAGATCATAAATGTGCAATAATTAATAATTTATGACTCCACTCATCGGATTTGTGGTCCCAAAACCACTATTTTGACACCACAAAAAATCGGGTTGTTGCAATTCTCCCTTCCTTAGGGAAATTTCATCTCAAAATTTCTTACCAGCAAACAAGTTAGGGTACTGTGATTTCATTGAAGCCTCTGTCTCCCACGTGGCTTCTTCTAACTCGTGATGACTCCATAATAGTTTCACCAACGGTACTCTTTTCTTCCACAGCTCCTTTACCTCTTGTGCCAATATTCTAACTTGATCTTTTGAATACAACAAATCTGGCTGAATTTCACATGAGAAGGATCTGATCTATACCGTCTCAACATCGAAACATGAAATACATTGTGAATCTTCTTAAGTTTCGGTGGTAAAGCCAGCTTATAAGCTACAGTACCAACCCTCTCAAGGATCTCATACGACCCAATAAATCGCAGACTCAACTTGCCCTTTCTACCAAACCGTAACACCTTCTTCCAAGGGGAAACTCGTAAAAAAACTCAATCTCCAATGGCAAACTCTATATCCTTCCTCTTTTGATCTACATAGTACTTCTGCTGATCCGATGCTGCTTTTATACATTCACGGATTATTCAGACCTTCTCTTCAGTCTCAAGTATCAGGGTAGCTTCAACCAGCTTAGACTCGCTCAATTCTGACCAGTATAAAGGGCTTCTGCATTTCCTACCATATAGTACCTCAAACGGTGCCATTTTAATACTGGACTGATAACTGCTGTTATAAGCAAACTTTACCAACAGTAAATATTTCTCCCAGCTACCTTCGAACTCGAGTATACAACATCGTAACATATATTCTAAAATTTGTATCACTTGCTCAGGCTGACCGTCTGTCTGTGGATGATATGCTATGCTGAAATTCAACCTGGTTCCCAAAGCTTCATGTAGCTTACCCCAGAACCTCGAGGTGAAACGTGGATCTCTGTTAGAGATGATGGATACTGGTACCCCGTGTAATCGCACAATCTCAGATACATACAACTCAGCCAATTTCTCTAATGGGTAATCTACTCAAATCAAAGTGAAATGAATGACTTAGTCAATCTATCAACTATGACCCAGATAGAATCCTTTTTCCTCGGTGTCACCGATAATCTCGCAACAAAATCCATTGTAACTCGCTCTCATTTCCATTCAGGAATCGCGATGAGCTGCAGCAATCCAGAAGGTACCTGAAGCTCAGCTTTTACTTGCTGACACACCAGACATCTAGTCACAAATTTAGAGATTTCTCGTTTCATACTTGGCCACCAATACATCTTCTTTAAGTCATTATATATTTTCACATTTCTCGGGTGAATGGAATAAGTACTACTGTGAGCTTCAGTCAGAATGTCTCGTCTCAGGTCTGATTCATTAGGAACACAAACTCTTCCTTTGAAATACAACATTTTATCCGTATCAATTGTGAACCTCGTGGTGACGTCACTCTGCATCTGTTCTTTTCTAGCCACAAGGTTTGGATCATTTTCCTGTAACTCTCGAATTTGATGTAAAAATAACGATCTCGTCCTAAGTTCAGCAGTGACAGAACATTCACTCTCCAATGACAAGTGAGCATTCATTACTCTCAAGACGAATAATGACTTCCAGCTTAGGGCATCCGCAACAACATTTGCTTTCCCCGGATGATAGTCAATCACAAGATCATAGTCTTTTAATAGCTCTAACCATAGGCGCTACCATAAATTCATCTCCCTCTACCTCATCAAGTATTTCAAGCTCTTATGATTAGTGTATATGTAGCATCTCTCACCATACAGATAGTGAAGCCAGATCTTTAGTGCAAAGACAATGGCAGCTAACTCTAAATCATGAGTCCGATAGTTCTATTCATGTGGCTTTAATTATCGGGAGGCATGAGCTATTACTTTTACAACTTGCATTAACACACAACCCAAACCATTCAAAGACGCATCACTGTAAACCATAAATTCCTTTCCTGATTCTAGCTGGGTTAGAATCGGAGCTGCTGTTAACATTTTCTTAAGCTGATCAAAACTCTGTTGACACTTCTCTGACCAAACAAACTGTATGTTCTTCTATAGCAACTTCTTCAACAGCAAGGCTATGATAGAGAAATCTTTCACAAACCGACAGTAGTAACCTGCCAATCCTAGAAAACTACGTACTTCAGTAATGTTCTTCGGAACCTTCCAATTGAGGATAACTGAAATTTTATTCGGATCAACCTGTATTCCTTCTGTGGATACCACATGACCAAAAAATCCAACTTCTCGTAACTAGAATTCGCATTTGCTGAATTTCGCATACAACTATTTTTCTCGCAAGATCTGTAATACCTCCCTCAAATGTTGAGTATGCTCTGACTCTGTTCTACAATAAATCAATATGTCATCGATAAATACAACCACAAATCTATCCAACTAAGGTTGGAACACTCAGTTCATCAAATCCATAAATGTTGCTAGGGCATTGGTTAAACCAAATGGCATTACAAGAAATTCATAATGTCCACACCTGGTTCTGATTGCACCTCAATGCGACACACTCAGTCGTATAAAACCCCTGTCTAACAATTCTTGTAACTAAGCCTTTAATTCATTTAACTCTGTTGATGCCATTCTGTATGGTGGAATCGAGATCGGTGCAGTGCCCAATAATAGATCAATACCAAACTCTACCTCTCTAATCGGTGGTAAACCCGGTAATTCTTCTGGAAATACATCTGTAAACTCATTGGTCACTAGTACCTATTTCAATTCTGTCCTTAAAACTCGTGAGTCGAGAATATATGCTAAAAGAGCTTCGTAACCTTTGCGAACCATTTTTTAAGCTGAGATAGCTGAGATCATTCTGGTTCTACTGTTCAATCTGTCGAACTCCACTGTAATCACTTCACCTATCGGGCTTTTCAAATCAATTTTTCTTCATTTGCAGTTCACTACTTCATCATGTTCAGATAACCAATCCATAACTAAGATCACATCGAACTTGGTAAAAGGTAACAACATTAGGTCAGCGAAAAATTTACAACCCTGGACTTTCAGTGGACATTTACGACATATCAAATTAACAATGACACTATGACCCAACGAGTTTGTTACTTGAACATCAAATCCAATCGACTCTACTGACAGTTTCATATCAGTTGCTAATGCAGTGCATATATATGAATGAGTCGACCCTGGATCAATTAGAGCACACACAATATCATTAAAAAGGTAAAATATACCGGTCACAAAATCGAGAGCGATAGCCTCTTCTCTAGTTCTGATGGCATATGTCCGTGCAGGTGCTCAAGCCTCAGATAGGGTTAAATTACTCCTGTTGTCGCCTCGATTTCCATCTATACTACTGCTCTGTCCAGGGCGTTTACCTTTTGATGGAGTAATAGGGGGTTTCACGCTCTGATTCTCTTTTTCCTCCTAAGTGGTCAGGTAGTTTCGCATAAAATGATCTGTACCCCCACATCGGTAACAAGCTCCTTTTATCTTTCAACATTCACCCGCATGGTCCCTTCCACAATGATCACATGACGGGTTCGACGCATTTCGAACATTAGCTACACTAGCTGCAGGACGATTCTGAAATTTAGACTTTGGTGGTCCTGATCTACTCCTGCTCAGAAGTCCAGAAGGAACTGCCCCACGAGTTTCATTTTCTCTAAATTTCTTTAATGGTGGCATAAAAAAAGTTCTAGTGATACTCTTCCTTCCAGACTCTCGAAGCCTCTTCTCTCTCTACCTCTTGTTGTTGTAAATTTCTTCCATCTTTTGAGTTCTATTTGTAAGAACCATAAACGGTCCTAGCTCAGATCCTCTTACCATAATCTTGATCTCGTCATTCAGCCCGTCTTCGAAACGAACACACATTGCCTCATCTGTCGGTACAATCTCTCGAGCATACTTACTAAGTTGAACAAATCCTCGCTCATATTCTGCCACTATTTTGTTTCCCTGTCTTAATTCTAAAAATTCTTTCTTTTCCTTATCCAGGTACCTTTTGCTGACATATTCTTTTTCAACTCTGCTTGGAAAAATTCCCAATTAACCTCATTCTCAAGCATCATTGCTAAAATCATAGTCCACCAACTGTAAGCCTTGTCCTTCAATAACGAAGTCGCACACCTCAGATAGTCTTTTGGAGGTCAAGCCATCTCGTTTAGAACTCTTAGTGTGTTTTCCAACAAGTATTCAACTTTGGAGGGATCATCTTCTATGCTTCCCCGAAATTCTTCTGCACCATATTTTTTAACCTTATCCGTCGGAGTGCGACGTCTTTGTTCCACCACTAGAGGAGGTGGAGGCATAGGTGGAGGTACTACCAGTTGGGAGAAAGGTTGTGCAATAGAAGGTGAATGAGGTGTTGCTATCGGGTTATTCCTCATGAACTCCGAGAACCACTACCCCATCAGTCCGAAAAACATACCCTTTGCTTCATTTTCTATCATCGGTAATACCAGCGCCCCGTGACTAGCTCCAGAATCATCAGTCGGGACATTACTGTTTACATCATAAGTTTCCTCTCTTTCTAAGTCAGACATTCTGTGTTATCTGCAAAATCTATGATTAGATCGGATCCATCTATATCACACTATCACAGGTTCATATGACATGTACTTCGAAAATATAAAACACAGTCATTACAGTCCAAGAAACGGCTAAACTGAAAGCTTTGATACCATTAAATGTAACACCTAAAACCCGTAACCATCATCGGTTAGGGTTTCGATGTCAGTTTGATCTTATATAGCATTTATTTCCAACATTTTTGTTTCATTTAATCATATATTAAAACAGGAATACAAAGTACACAACATGAATCATCAATTGAATGTCAACATAACTCGAAAAGGGAAAAAATGTCATTTCCATAATTTTTAGAGACTTCTACTGATACCTATTGACAAGTATCAGTAGTAGTCAAGTTAGTAAGCAATTTAGAGGCAGTACAGACTTCTACCAATACTTGGGAAAGTTCTACCGATACAGTGTAACTTCTACCGAAACAAGTCTTACTTCTTCTGATACTAAAAACTCCAGAGAGCTAAGAAGTCCTACCCTACAACTTCTACCAATGCAAGCATCCTATCTACTGATACTAGTATACACAGAACTACCGAAACTTACTATGCATCTAACCCAAGTCAATAAATAACCTCTCTCCTACCCTCTACTTCTACCGATACATGCATGAGTTCTACCGAAACAAGTATACAAAAATCAATAAATCAAGCATAAACTACAAGTATATCAAACATTCATTACTCCATAACTTCAAGAAGTATACCAATATGTTATACATGGTTTTTACAAGACCTGCATACAACACATATAGTATGTTTATCACATTTAACTAACATACCAACTTGTTCAACATTTATCTAGAATTCACAACTGAGATTCATTCATTCATACAAGTGGTACAAGTCAATTCATCCTAGTACATGCCATATAACCGAGTGATGTAAATACTACTGAATAAGCTCCCGGGATAGTCTGATGTCTTCAAGATGATCCGATCTTCAAGTCACAAAATGAAATCTATCAAACAACAAAAATTTCACTGGTAAGCGTCATAGCTTAATAAGTTCTCAAAGTTTATCAATTTATCGAATAACATGTGGTAAACAACTCTATAAATCTGACAAGATAGAAGAGGACTGAACTTTAGTGATCGTTATTCGTTTTACAACCTATTGACTCAAAGGTCATGATGCTCATTTTACTCCGTATTGACCCAAAGGTCATGCCTGTTACCAGTATACGATGCTATTTTTAGTTATCGATACGGTATATATGTTCACTACGATGCTGCTCACACTGAGTTGACAAGAATAAGCGATCAGACATAAATCTCAGCCATCGTAAGGCCTGTAATCCATTCTTGGATTCTATTAACTTTACAGTGACTCACGATACCTTAGAGAATCCACAACAAATACAGGAATCTCGATCATCGTACCATTAACTTTGGTACAAAATCGAGAAATTCTTCTTCTGTCGTTTTATCTTTCACATCTTTGGTTTTGTTGTACTAATCATCAACAACCAAAAAGAAGGCAGTTATAAGCAGTTACAAGTAAGAATTTAATATTACGAACTTATCAGATTGGATTGCAGTTGTGGTTAAACTCCAAGGACTATTCCGCTAATTTCCCTTTCCCGCGATCTGTGGCGCGATCGTAGTCTACATCCACAAATAATCAAATTCTCACATTAAATTACACAATTAAATCATTTAACACAATTTGATCCTTTAGGGAAAAATTACAATTTTACCATTAACCTTTTACTTCTATTCAATTTAGTTCTTAAGGTCTAAACATGCAAAATAACCCTTTTTCATTCAATCCTATAATAGCCGAATATCCATGGGTGTTCACCTAACATCCCCATTCAACCATTTCACAACAAGGATATGTATTTTCCCATTTTCACAATCTAGTCCTCAAGCCCTAATTTTATAAAAAAATCATTGTACAAAATCAATGATTCTATTCATCAAGCATTCAAATCTATCCATAACTTTCAAGAAAAAGCATTTTCATCAATGGCAAGTTTTATAACATTTGACAAATTCACAAATTGGTCCTTGGATTAGCTAGTTTAAGCTAATACGAACTCAAAAACATAAAAATTACTAAAAACGGATAACATTTGCTTACTCAAATCAAAGCTCAAACTTTGGAATGCAAAACCCTAGTTTCCCTTGCCCTAGCCGTGAAGAGGAAGAAGAAGAAGTGAAATTTTTCTATTTTTTCTTCTTTTAATTTCATATATATACCTAATGACATCTTTGTAATTTCTTCAACTTTCATCATTAAGCTTAATCAACTCATCCTTACCTTAATTAAGCTTCATTATATTTAATTTATCTTATGCATATCCACTAACTAATTTGTTTTGGTTAATTTATTAATTTGGTCCCTCTATTTTATCATACTCTACTTTTGAAACTTTTATAGTTTCTTCCTTTTTGCTTAATTAACTATTCAAACTATAAAATTCTTTTACCTAAATTTAATATGACACTAATGAAATAAATGTGCAATAATTTATGACTTGACTCATCGGAGTTATGGTCCCAAAACCACTATTTTCGACACCACTAAAAATCGGGCTGTTACACACTTCAACTTGGAGATGGTTTTATGGATTTGCTTGCCTAGGTCCTGTTGTTATGACAAGAGAATGTAGTTGCAGTACAGCGGTATGAATTGCAATAACAATAAAGCCCAAGTGCAGCGACAATGGCTCCTAATTATTTTGCAAAAACAAGACGTAAAACAAACTTGAACAAAAATAAAATATAATAAACACTTGAAATAAAATGTGAAAATAGCGACAAAAAGAAAAACAAGTTAGTAGAAACTAAATATTATATAATAAAGATAAAGAGAAAAAACAAAAATAAACATCAAACAAACGCCATCCCTAGTAACGACGCCAAAACTTGATCGTGCTATGAACGTCACAACAATAATGTGCAAGCGTACACTGTCGATGCAAATCTGTCGGATATCGATCCCACAAGGATGGATGTTTGTTGTCTATTAATGTCAGTGCAGTGAACAAGTAAATGCATTAAAATTGTGAGAGTGATTGTCGAAGCAATAATGTGAAAATAAAGATGAAATTCAATAATAATGAAATGGGGTCCTCAACGTGAATAATCAGCAAAACACTAAGTGTGGCTCACAAGGTTTAAAATAACAGGTGATTGTCACTGCAATAAGGCACAATGAATGTCTTACCAAACTTGGCTCCTTTATTTGATCTAAGACTTAAACATGCACACTAACCGCACCTTCCAGTGTTGGAAATGCAACACATTCAAGAACAAGTGGATTAAATTCCTTCAACCCCCAAGCAATTTCCGTTGTCTTGCTTATTAGTTTAAATTGTCGCTGCACCTTCCAGTGACAGTGACTGCAATAACACTTTCGTTGTTAAAACATTCAAACCCAAAGATTAAATAGTAAAAAAAAGCTTGGATAAAATACCATTTAGTCTAGAAATCAAGTGTACTTCCATACAAACTTGAAATAAACATTCATCACCAACGTTTAAGAAAGAGATATAAAAGAACAAATGGAGAATACTATTCCTAAGCTACTCGACTTGCTCTCTTACTCTCATCTTGTGTCGTACTTAGAGGCTTCTCGTCAGGAGCATATCTGCCTTCTTCACGTCGGTTCACCCTTAGGGGTCTCAATAGCCGAAGAGCTCAAAAGCTAAGTTTTAGAAGATGATGCACAAAAGAGGCTAAAGGAGACCCTTTTTTTCTTTCCTTATGAGTATTTATATCCCTCTAAATTTTACAAGTGTCTCTTCTACATAATTGAGCTGTCTATGGTTGTACCAGTTGGTTATACCAACTGGACAGCTCATGCAATTTTTGTTCTTATTCGGACAGCTGTCAAATGTGAAGACTTTTCTGGGCGCAATTTTGGACATGCTCATGCAGCGAGCTATTAGATGCGACGATAATTTTGGGCACAATTCTGGATATGCTCATGCAATAACATTAGTAGTAAAATATGGCAAAATTAAGGGCAACTAGGCTAAAGTCCATTGAGCTAGAAAATGCAATAAACTATACTAAAAAATGCTAAAATATGTGCTAAGGATAACTAAATGGGAGCAACTTAACCAATAAGTAGGGATAAAACAATGGTTCTTTCTAGCACTATCAGTACTCTTGTTTAATTCTAGGCTCAAATTATTTCCTGAGAAACTCAAATCACGATGGACAGGGCCATATATCATTAATCAAGTAAAACCATATGAGCAGTTGAGTTACTAGGTAAGAGTGGTGAAACTTTTTTAGTTAATGGGCAAAGAAGAAAACCATATTACAGAGGAACTATAAATATACTTATTGAGGAGCAACCTCTACATTGCAAAATGATATGGGATAAAAAGCCAGTGTTAGACTCGAACATCAGAAATACCCTAAGGATGGATAACGATTCAGAATCAAAGGGAAACTTTTCTCAATGCCGCGGTAACAACATTCGATATGGCAACAACCATGCAACAAGGTGACATGACAATTAGTACACCGCGACGAACAGGTACGCCTCGAAACAATAATTCTGGTCTCGACGTCACGACATACCTAGTCTACGTCACTACATACCGATGTAACAGCAATAGTACAAGTAAGACTCTAACTCCTAATAATTTTAATTAGAATTAGATACTGTAATTTTTGAATAACCTTTAACTTCTAAATTTTCTGAAAATCCTACTGATCATCCCCTATAAATGACGTCCCTTCCATTTTCTCTTTCATTCATACTCAAAAGATCCTAATCATAAAGTCAAATGGCTGCTTCAAGTGAAAGTGCTGCTAATCCTATTTTTGAATTCCCAGAAGATTATTTATACAGGTATCTCCTGCAATTACAGCCACATACCTTTATTCAGGAACAAGGGTTTGATCTTTTGATGCGAGTTTGCCGAGGTATTTGGGAAACAGACGTTGATCATGAATGGACTCAATTTTGTTTGCCTTGCAAAGAACCGAAAAATATTTCAATAGTTCAAGAATTCTATTTAGCTCTGAAGAAATGTGAAGCCGGGAAAGCCTGTGGGCAGATTCAAGGTCCAATGAAAATTCGAGGAGTTGAAATATACCTGAATGAGGTCCAAATTTGTAGATTCTACAATGTCCCGTATTATTATCAAGATTATCTCCATATAGTTGACTTAAAGGAATTTAAGAATATCGACACCAAGGAAATTCTAATTTTCTTAACAACGGGAAAAGAATTATGGACCTATCGAGAAGGTACTGCAATCCCATAAGCTTTCAACCAAGAACTCATGACACTTAAAGCCAATATGTGGATTAAATTCGTTTGTTCTGAACAATTCCCACATCCGATTTGATAGAGATACGTCCAATCTATGCTATAATAACATACAAAATTCTTAAGAAGAAACGAATTTGTGTAAGAAAGTGGATCCACCAAAGCATGGTGGAATGCGAAAAGAACTTAGGGAAAGGTATACTTTTCCCTCATTTAATTTCTACCATGTGTAAAAAGGTGGGAGTACCAACTGGAAGATTTGATCGAACAGTGAATCCACCGAATAAACTTTTAGGTGATGATTTGTTTGCACAATTCACATTACTGCAGCAAAGTCGAAGTGAAGAACGGAGGAAGAGAGGTTTGAATGATGAAGAGAAATAGGGACTTGTAGTCTGACCAGTGTTTAGAATTAGGTTTTCTTTAGTTTTAATTGTTTTAATATTTTTTTTTTTTATTATTATTTTAAAATTTTTATTTTTGTAATTTTTGGGATAAATTTCGATTTTTAGTTTTGGATTTATATAATTTGTAGGAGTAGGATTAGAATTTATTTTTGTATACATGCTTTAATTCTCTTTGTAGGAACCCCACATTATGGAAGGCACAACAATTGCGAGCATTAATACCAAGAGGAGAAGGACAACCACCATAAGAAGAAGATAATCTTCACGATAAATCGGGTAACTTCTTTCCTTTATTATTTGAGGGAACTACACATCGAGGACAATGTGTTTTCTAAGGTGTGGGGGGTAACATAGGAATTTTTGGCATATAGTTTTTATTTTTAGTTTCTATTTTTTATGTGTGCTTGAGCTTGTAGAAATACAAGTGATTGGTTAGGAGCATGTATAATAGGTTGATTGTGTTTATTGATAAATTTAGCGTGATGATAAGAAATTTTAAAATTTTTTAGCATGAAACTTTTGAGTTCTATAGGTTATATTAAGTATAAATAGAAAGGTATTATTGATACTAAATGATGTGAAAAATTTAAGGAAACAAGCATGCTAGTATATATGATAGATGATAATTTTGAGATTATGTGATGAAATTGATATTTGTGCATATTGAGGTGTTTAGGGATGACCTAAGGTATTGTTTGGACACACCTTGAACTAAAAAGCCAAACCCTATTCTAAATTTCCAATCAGTACCCATATTTGAGCCGTATGATACCTTCTTGATGAGCCATATTATAAGCCTCTTAACCCTTAAATGATAATTCCTATATATCCTTTTTCTTTGGTCGTGTTGCATGGAAATAGATGTATGGCCATTAATATTGAGGGTAAGTAGATACATTAATGTGGAGGTTACAAAATAAATGAGAAAATCAATATAATGTATGAACTTTAGTTTAGCCAAAAAGAGAGAAATGGAGAAAAATATAAAAGAAAAGAAAAATGAGTAGAAACAAAAGAATCATGAGTAAGAAAACATGTGAATAGTGACAAAATTATAAATTTACCAAAAGAAGAAAAAGAGGATCTTACTCAAGAAAAAAAAGGAAAAAGAATACTCATAAGCTAGAAAAGGGGATTGCTTTATATTAAGAGTTCCTAAAATGGAGAAAAAAGGATGGTGAGAGAAAGAGAAATAAGGGGGTGAGATGGAGTAGGACATAAAAGGGAAGAATAGGAAACAATACAATATGCCAAACTATTTTCGTGTTTGTAACCTTTTGTGCTTAACTGTGCTTTAAAATTCATACCTATCCTAAGCCTCAACACGTTACAAGCCAAAAAGCCCTACGTGACTTAAACAACTTTATGCGTGAAAGAATATGGAAATTAGATGATCTCACTATGGTTATCTGTATTGTACTAGGATAATTAAAGTATTTATATTTGGCATTGATGGATGCATGTTAATAAAACCTTAATATTTGTATTTCCTATAACTTACTGAACTTATATTATTTCTAAGCAAAAATGGTAAAGTTGCTTAATTATCATGTCAAAGTTATTAAGAGATATATGATGCCTAGACTACATGCTACGAGTCCACTCTTTGTATAGCTATGAACTCAAGCTCTTCATTTTTTTCTTACTTTTCTTGTTTTGTTTGCTTGAGGACAAGCAAAGACTTAAGTGTGGGGGAGTTTGATCTGCCGGTTTCATACCTAGCAGATTGAACTATTTTTCACACTTGAAGAGATTGAAATAAAGTATTTTCATTTTGTTTCCTTAGAATTTAGTTTAGTTTTTCTTATGAAATAAAGCGTGTACAAAGTGCAAAAAGGTGCTTATTGTTGTCTTTAAGGCCCTTGAGGCCTAAGGATTAGCTAACGAACTTCTTGAGTATGCAAGAAACATTTAGAAGATGAACGAATATGAAACTGATCACTACATCATGACACAGACTGATCTATGTCGCAAGAAAGGGACCAGAACTGCAGAATGTCAAAACTGCCTCCTATGTCGCGATGTGGGCATGCTAAGTCGCGACAACCCTTGGGAAATTTACCTGAAGGAGCGGACTGTCTTCTAAGTCACAACATTAATCTTGTGTGTCACAACATCGACCCCAGGATGCGGATTTCATACTAAATGAAGGGCGTTTTGGTCTATACAATGCTACTCAAACACAAGGAACGACAATTGACCTAGGGCTGAGGAAAACGACCATCCAAAGCTATAAATAGGGCCTTTAGCACTAGGTTTTGGGACACCATTCATTAGATCTTAGTTTTTAGTTATGTTTTTATATTTCCTTTTGAAACGAGATTATAGAAACTCACATAAACGTTCAAGGAATTTTTCCCTATAGATTGCTAATACAATTTTAGTTTCTTATTCATTCTCTACTTGAATTATATGTTTTCATATATTTTTTTAATGATGATCAAAGAAACCATGAGGAACTAATTCCCTTTTTGGGTAATTAAGGAGTGGACATATGAATTATAACAGCCTGATTTTCAGTGGGGTCGAAAATAGTGATTTTGGTATCACAACTCCGATGAGTCGATTTGTTAATTTATTTATTTATATGATTATGACTTCGTTCTTATCGTATTAAATTTTGGTTACAAAATTCTATCATTTAAATGGTTAATTAAATAAAAAGGACTAAATTCTGAAAGGGTCAAAGGTTAAATTCTAATAGTAAAATGTGCTTAATAGCTTAAGGAAGCAAATGATGAGGACCATTACAGTTATTAAACCATAGGAAGAATAAGTGGACAAATATGGGCAAGTTTATGTGAATATTAGTTAAAATAAAAAAGGGTAAAGTGGTAATTAGATAAATAAAGATTATAACCTAATTTTTTTTACAAAAGAAAGGGGTTATCTTCTTCATTTTTAGTCCACCATAGTTGAAACCCTAGAGAGAAAAGAAGGAAGAACGACCAAGCTTGAGTTTTTAAATTGAGTAGGTAAATCTCAATCATTTTTAGTGATTTTTATGTTTTTGAGTCCATATTAGCTTAATCTAGCTAACCCAAGGACTAATTTGTGAATCTGTCAAATGTTAAATATTTTACCATTGATGAATATGCTTATTCTTGGAAGTTTATGAAAGTTTTGGAAGCTTGGTTGTTAGATTTGTTGATTTTATAAAGTGATTTTTGATGATTTCAAGGTTTAAGGATTAAATTGCTAGAATGATGAAATTGGATGCATTTATGTCAAATTATTAATTGTAAGGAGTTTGTATAAAGCCTTGAGTATTCGGCTAGGATGGATTGTGGAAGAGAAGGATTATTTGCATGTTTAAGGTCTAGGGACTAAATTGAATAAAGTGAATGTTAGAGGTAATTTCGTAAATTTCCTAAAAAAGATTTCAATGTAAAAAATGAATTGATTGTATTATTTAATGTGAGAAATGGAATTGTTTTTGGAAGTAGACTACGACCGTGCCACTGATCGAGGAAAAGGAAAATTAGCGTAGTCCCTGGAATCCATTCACAACTACAATCCAGTTCGGTAAGTTCGTAATGTTAAATTCTTATTAATAACTGCTCATAATTACCTTTGTAATGATTGTTGAACATGAGAAATGATGATTAGAAACATGGAAGATAGAAACGACGAGATGATGATTTTCCCGGCGTTGTGCTAAGGATAGAAAATGGTTCGATGCTTGAGATCCTGCATTTGTTGCGGATTCTCTACAGCATCATTAGTCACCATAAGGTGAATAGAATCCAAGAATGGATTATAGGCCCTACAATGGCTGGGATTTATGCTTGATGCATTTTCTCGTCAGCTTAGTGTGAGCAGCATCATAGGGAAGAGATATACCGTATCGATGGTTAGGAATAACATCGTATATTGGTAACAGGCAACCTTTGGGTCAATAGGGAGTAAATACGCATAATGACTTTTGAGTCAATAGGGAGTAAACGAATAACGATCTCTGAAGTTTGGTTGCCTGACTCGACAGATTTATAAAATTGCTTATCACTTATAATTCGGTAAATTGATAAACCTTGCGAACTTATTAAGCTATAAAGCTTACCAGTGAACTTGTTGTTTTGTAGATTTCATTTTGCGACTTGGAGATCGGATTGTCTTGAAGACATCACACTATCCCGGGAACTCGTTCGGTAGTATTTACATCACTTGGTTATTTGGCATGTACTAGGATGATATTATATAATGTTTTGTATTAGAAATGATCAACCTTATTATGTTGAATGTGATTATGAATGAGTACAATATTGGGAATGAATTTAGATGCTATGTAAAGACTTGGTTATTTTTGTAAGTCGTGTGATGGCCCAATGCATAATTTGAGTTGTTAAACTTTTGTTTTGACATAGTTCTTGAAATCCTGCATACTTGTTCCGATAGAAGTACAGGGTAGGAGAGAGGTTGTACACTAACTTGAGTTGTATCGGTAGTTGGATTGCAAGTATCGATAGTTATGTGTATTGATGTATCGGTAGATTGTATGCTTGCTTGTATCGGTAGAAGTTGCAGGGTGAAAATTATAGCTCTCTGGAGTTTTTAGTACCGGTAGTTGCATGACTTGAATCGCTAAAAATTATACTTGTATCGGTAGAACTAGTAAAGGTATCAGTATAAATCTGCTACTACCGATACTTGACCATCAAGTAGCGGTAGAGAGTCTCCTAAAATGTTGAAATGTCATTTTTACCCTTCTTAAATTATTTTTATGTTTATGGTGATATATATGTGTGTGTGAAGTGATAACTTTAAAATAAAGTTGAATAATATGGTGTTAAAGATGAAACAATGAAAAATGAACAGTGAAACATTAGAATCCTAACTGGCAACGGTGTTTGGGTTTTAGGTGTTATATTTAATGGTGTCAGAGTTTTCAATTTAGCAGTATCTTGGACTATAATGACAGTGTTTTATGTTTTAGAAGTACATGCCAAATGAACCTGTGATAGTGTGATATAGATGGATCCGATCTAATCATAGTTCTTGCAGAAAAACGCAAGATGTATGACTCAGAAAGTGTGGAAACTAATGAAGTGAACAGTAATGTCCCGACTAATGATTCTGGAGCTTGTCTTGGGGCACCGATATTATAAATGATAGAAAACAAAGCAAAGAATATGTTTTTCGAGTTGATGGGTCAGTGGTTCTCGGAGTTCATGAGGAACAGTCCAAGTAAGGTCTCATCTATCCTTGATTGAAAGATACCAAAGAATGTTTTCGAGGTACATAGTTTCCTAGGATTAGCACGTTATTATTGTCAATTCGTGAAGGACTTTTTCATCATAGCCTTGCCAATGACGAGGCTACTACAGAAAAATATTCAGTTTGTTTGGTCTGAAAGGCGCCAGCAAGGTTTCGATCAGTTGAAAAGGTTACTAACTGAAGCTCTGGTCCTGACGCAGAGACGGGAAAGAGTCGTCTTTAAAAAGCTTCTGTTGTGCTTAGTTCACTGAGCCATGAGTCGAGTAAAAGAGTCTATAGTTCGTTCGTTTGTGATATATCTCTAGTTTAGGCTATAGTTTTTTGCGTTAAGTTTCACTACTTTACGGGGGAGATTTCCATGTTTACACTAACTATGAGGTATTTAGATATTAAGCAAAGAGAGATGAGTTTTAGAGAGCTATCTAAAAAGAGTATAAAGTTTAAGCTATCTACGAGAATGCACGTTATTGACATGATGTCTGAAGCCGTTAAAAGAAGGGATGACACTTGTGATTGTGATGCTCGGGGATTCTGAGCTAATTTGATGTATACCAGATGCCGAGAGTCAGGCTATGAGGGCATATGAATGACTTCAATCGAGAGCAGAATCAGAATGATTGCTAGAAAGCAGAGCTTAGATCCGTTATCTACAATGGATTGCAAGAATCTCAGAGGAACAATCTAAAGCTCATAGCTAAAAGGAGCAGATGCAAAGTTATGCCACTACAGGGTTTACAGTAGATGCCGAGGGAATGTTGTATTTCAGGGCAAGAGTATGTGTTTCGAATGATTCGGATTTGAGACGAGACATTTTGACGGAAGCTCAGCAGCACTTATTCTATTCATCCGACGGATGTGTGAATGTACGCGTGAGGATGTGGTAAACAGGAATAGATATTGGTGGTCAGGCGTGAAACAGGAAATCTCTAAATTAAGTTTGTGACTAATGCTGATGTCTATGTGGATGTAACAACTGTAAAACCTGATCTGAGGTATAACAGCACCATGGATTGGGACTACATCCTATTACCATTCCGGAGTGGAAATTGGAACGAGTACTATGGATTTTGTCACAAGACTTCCAGTAACCCCTAGAAAAAATTTCGATCTAGGAAGTTGTTGACAGATTGACAAAGTCGACTCACTTCATCCCTATTCGAGTAGACTACCCGCTTGAGAGGTTAGCTGAGTTATATATGTGTCCGAGATCGTACAACTACATGGAGTACGAGTACGTCTATTATCTCTCATAGAGATCCACATTTTACCTCGAGAGGTTCTGTAAGAGATCTGGACCATTTAATTTTCCTCGAGGTTCTGGGGTAAGTTGCATGAAGCTTTTGGAACCAGACTGAATTTCAGTACTGCATATCATCCGCAAACAGATGGCCAGTCTAAGCTAATGATTCAAATTCTTGAAGATATGCTACGGTGCAGTATACTTGAGTTTGAGGGAAGCTGGGAGAAATATCTGCCACTGGTAGAGTTCGCGTATAATAACAGCTATCAGTCTAGCATTAAAATGGCATCGTTTGAAGCCTTATGGTAGGAAATGCAGAACACCTTTGTATTGGTCGGAGTTGAGTGAATCCAAGTTGGTTGGAATAGATTTAGTTCATGAGACCGAGGATAAAGTACGGGTAATCCGAGATTGTTTAAAAGTAGTGTCTGACCGACAGAAGTCATACGCAGATCTCAAAAGAAAGGATATAGAGTTTATAGTGAGAGAGACCGTGTTTTCCTGAGAGTTTTAACCTGGAAAAAGGTGCTTAGTTTAGTAGAAAGGAAAGTTGAGTTCACGGGTTTATCGGTCCGTATGAAATGATCGAACGGGTAGGACCTGTGGCTTATAAGTTGGGCTTACCACCAGAATTAGAGAAGATTCATAATGTGTTTCACGTTTTGATGCTGAGACGATACAAATCAGATCCCTCTCATGTGATTACGCCCATGGAAGTTGAGATTCAACAGGATTTGTCATATTCAAAAGAGCCGGTTAAGATTCTGGCTCACGAGGTAAAAGAGCTGCGAAACAAAATAGTACCATTAGTGAAGGTACTATGGAATCGTCACGGGCTTGAGGAAGCTACACAAGAGAAAGAGGCTTTTATGAGATCACAGTACCCTAACCTATTCACTGGTAAGGAATTTCGGGACGAAATTTCCCTAAGGGGGAGAGTTGTAACAGCTCAATTTTTAGTGGTGTCAGAAATAGTGAATTTGGGATCACAACTCCGATGAGTCGATTTGTTAATTTATTTATTTATATCATCATGACTTCGTTCTCATCGTATTAAATTTCGGTTACAAAATTCTATCGTTTAAATGGTTAATTAAATAAAAAGGACTAAATTGTAAAAGGGTCAAAGGTTAAATTCTAATAGTAGAATGTGCTTAATAGCTTAGGGAAGACAATGATGAGGACCATTAGATTTATTAAACCATGGGAACAATAAGTGGACAAATATGGACAAGTTTATGTGAATATTAGTTAAAATAAAGAAAGGGTAAAGTGGTAATTAGATAAACAAAGATTATAACGTAATTTTTTTACAAAAGAAAGGGGTTATCTTCTTCATTTTTAGTCCACCATAGCCGAAACACTAGAGAGAAAAGAAGGAAGAACGGCCAAGCTTGTGTTCTTAAATTGAGTAGGTAAATCTCAATTGTTTTTAGTGATATTTTTGTTTTTGAGTCCGTATTAGCTTAATCTAGCTAACCCAAGGACTAATTTGTGAATCTGTCAAAGGTTAAATATTTTACCATTGATGAATATGCTTATTCTTGGAATTTTATGAAAGTTTTGGATGCTTGGTTGTTAGATTTGTTGATTTTATAAAGTGATTTTTGATGATTTTAGGGTTTAAGGATTAAATTGCTAGAATGATAAAATTGGATGCATTTGTGTGAAATTATTAATTGTAAGGGGCTTGTATGAAGGCCTTGAGTATTCGGCTAGGATAGATTGTGGAAGAGAAGGATTATTTTGCTTGGTTAAGGTTTAGGGACTAAATTGAATAAAAGTAAAATGTTAGGGGTAATTTTATGGATTCCCAAAAAGGATTTAAATGTACAAAATGAATTAATTGTGTGATTTAATGTGAGAAATGGAATGATTTGTGGATGTAGACTACGACCGTGCCACCGATCGAGGAAAAGGAAAATTAACGGAGTAGTCCTTAGAATCCATTCACAACTGCAATCGAGTCCGGTAAGTTCATAATTTTAAATTCATATTAATAACTGCTCATAATTACCTTTCTAATGATTGTTGAACATGAGAAATGATGATTGGAAACGTGGAAGATAGAAACGACGAGATGAGGATTTTCTCGGCTTTGTGCTAAGGATAGAAAATGGTCCGATGCCTGAGATCCTGCATTTGTTGCGGATTCTCTACAGCATCATGAGTCACCGTAAGGTGAATAGAATCCAATAATGGATTATAGGTCCTACGATGGCTGGGATTTATGCTTGATGCATTTTCTCATCAGCTTAGTGTGAGCAACGTCGTAGGGAAGAGATATACCGTATCGATGGTTAGGAATAACATCGTATATTGGTAACAAGCAGGACCTTTGGGTCAATAGGGAGTAAATACGCATAATGACTTTTGAGTCAATAGAGAGTAAACGAATAACGATCTCTGAAGTTTGGTTGCCTGACTCGACAGATTTATAAAATTGCTTAACACTTATGACTCGGTAAATTGATGAACCTTGCGGACTTATTAAGCTATGAAGCTTACCAGTGAACTTGTTGTTGTTTTGTAGATTTCATTTTGCAACTTGAAGATCAGATTGTCTTGAAGACATCACATTATCCCGGGAGCTCGTTCGATAGTATTTACATCACTTGGTTATTTAGCTTGTACTAGGATGATATTATCTTTTGTTTTGTATTAGAAATGATCAACCTTATTATGTTGAATGTGATTATGAATGAGTGCAATATTGGGAATGAATTTAGATGCTATGTAAAGACTTGGTTATTTTTGTAAGTCGTGTGATGGCCCAATGCATAATTTGAGTTGTTAAACTTTTGTTTTGACATAGTTCTTGAAATCCTGCATACTTGTTCCGGTAGAAGTACAGGGTAGGAGAGAGGTTGTACACTGACTTGAGTTGTATCAGTAGTTGGATTGCAAGTATCGGCAGTTATGTGTATTGATGTATCGGTAGATTGTATGCTTGTATCGATAGAAGTTGCAGGGTATTAGTAGAAATCTGCACAGTTTCTGAATTGTTTACTAGCTCGGCTACTACCGATACCTGACCATCAGGTATCGATAGAAGCCTCCTAAAATGTTAGAAATGTCATTTTTACCCTCATTAAATTGTGTTTATGTTTATGGTGATATATATGTGTGTGTGTGTGTGTGTGTGAAGTGATAACTTTAAAATAAAGTTGAAGAATATGGTGTTAAAGATGAAACTGTGAAAAATGAACAGTGAAACACCGAAAATCCTAATCGACGACGGTGTTCAGGTTTTGGGTGTTACATGAACAACTAATTATTGTTTTACAGGGATTTTACCTTTTGTATCAGCTGTTTGGGAAAGGAATAACATCGAACAAACACTAGGCCTAACAACCCTAGAAAGTCATCTAGGTGGGAATGAACCTAAAATTGGTATTACCCATCCGAGAACACCTTTTCCCCAAATCGGTTTAGATTGTGACATCTAGCGATAAGTAATCTTTATCGAGTTGCTATGTCAGTGAAAGATCGAGAGATCCAACTGGGGTAGTGACTAGTTGACTAGAGGAAAATCCCTAAAACTAAAAAATTGAAGACCTCATACAAAAACAACCTAATCTCCCCAAAGACGTTTATAAGAATCTCTACATCTCAATCATTTACTTTTTATTTTCTCTTTTATTTTATGCTTTTCAAGAACCAAATTTTTTATTGTTCTTCATACTATAAACCCTAGAATAAGTACAAATTACTTTTATTCATTGCAGAGATCTAATTTACTATCGCCTTATGCCTCCTTTTGGCACGATCCTCGGAATATTACCAAGTGTTCCATTGTAACACACTATATTTACAACCTAACTCGTATAGTTGCGAAAAGCCTAAATATACACCAAATGGGAGTAAGTTCGGGGGTGGTCAAAATTATATAAATTTAAAACAAAAACCAAAAATTATCCAAAAAGTACAAAATTAAGTTGTTTAAAAACAACTATTCATCTCTTCCTCCTCATTATCACTATCGTTCCCTACTGTAGGTTCTTCTTCATCATGCTCCTCATCCATCGCCCCAAACATGTTCGCTAAGTAGTTGGGGACCCTAATGTTATGTTGTCGAGCAACCTCTTGCAATACCGATCCTAGTTCCTGCATCCATTAGATCATCCAATCGAGCTTTGGATGACTTCCTTCACCAACTTCTTGTTGAGCTGGTGCCAACAGTTGTGTGGCAGTTGGTAGCCATCGAATCTCATGGTTTCCTCTTCCTCTCTTTTAGTTGTGTGGAAGTTGACAGCTTTAATGTTTTTTCAGTGGATGTCATGGACACTCTTGCCCTCCTACATAAAGTCGTGATTAAGTAAGGAAAGAAAATCCCCACCTTTTGGCTTCCCACACAATGACTCATGTTTTGGTGGATCCATTTTCCTATACAAACCTGCTTTTTCTACAAAATTACAAATAATAACACTGCTCGAAAAGTGTTAACATTAGAAAATTTTAAAGCAGGTATCATGCATGTGCAAATAAATTAGATTCACATCTTTGCTTCAGGAAACATGATTGCTTGATTAAATGAAGTAGGGATACTAGTGCTTGGCCTAAACTTCCATTCCCCCTTCCCTCGGTTAGATAAGTAATTACTTCATGCATGTCTATATCACTAAAGGATTCTAAGTCAATTTGATCTAAGAAATCATGTTCATAATAAGGAGCATCGAAGAATCTACTATTATTTCGGGGGTGACCTTAACACTAATTCCCCTAAATACTAAGGTTTCCTAATTAGCTTTATCCTTAGTCCTAGAAATATAATCTTTCAAGGTTGCATAGAATTCTTCGACTAAAGGGATAACCATAGGTTCTGTGGGGATTGTCCAAAATCGTTCCCACCTATGATACCTAACTAGAGGCAAAAATTTCTTTGGACAAAACCATCAATGGGTCAAAACCCCTCTCTTGAATGAATGTTTTTTCTTGAAGCTCAATAAAATATTTCTCTACATTCGCATTCACAAAATTCGAAGAATTTGTACCTAATGATGGTTCAGATTCTATAGTACGTTTAACCTTTCTAGGAGGCTTGTAAATAATAGAAATATGAAAGTAAGAACTTTAAACCTGCCTTGGTGTGTTTTTCCCCTTGCTTGGGAACCTAAAAAGTGAAAAGAAAAAATAGGAAAAAGAAGGATTTTTAGGTTTTTGAAGGTTTTTGTGTGTTGAAATAAAATGAAATAAGTTAGAATAGTGGTTTAATATTTTAGGGGTTAGAATATATGGTTTTAAGGTATCAAAACAAGAAAAAAATAAGCCCTTAGTCATCGGGTTACATAATTGGGTCGGGTCGATCTTATAAAAATTACAGTCGATGTCGCGACACAGAGAGTCTTCATCGCGACATATTCCTCAATTTCGAAAATCCACTAACCTATTCTCTTCGTCTCAACATAAATATAGCTACTTCGCAACATCATCATCAGTCTTGTTCTTCCTTGGTTCTGTCAACATACCCCTGTTTTCTGTTAAATACTTAAATAAAAGCATGTTTGAAAGATATACAATAATATACATAAGTTAGTACCACCTCCTTTACCTTTAAGTATTACTATCGGACTCATCCGATATGCTTACCCTTTTTTAGCGGATCCTACTTTGTTCCCTTTTTCCCCATCTTTCATTAGATTTCTCGACCTCCTGCAATCGATCCCTTTCCTTAAATCGGTTAATTCGTTCTTTGCTCATGAAGGGGATTCGATTGTACCCTTCTTTCCCACTTAATTCTAGCAAGTGGCAACGCTCATAGTGCTCTTAGTTTCATCGCTTTTATCCCCACATTTGAAAGTCTCAACCTCACCATTAATTCGTATAGTGAGCTCGTTATTGTTCAAATCAATGGTAGACCGAGATGTGGCTAAGAATTCCCCTCAATCGTACAGATGATCGATCAACCAGTTGTAGAGCAACTTGGGTATTTTTAAGATCTCCACTCCCAAGTTTCTCAAATACTAATAAAGCCATTAGATTTATACTTACACCAAGATTGCACAAAGCCTTTTTGAACTGAAGATTCCCATTTTTAATTGGAATGGTGAAACTACCGAGGTCCTTCAGTTTTTGGGGAATTGCTTTGGAGATAATAGTACTACAGGATGCGTTTACCTCCACTTGCTCACCTATCTTGATTTTTCGATTCCTTGTCGTAATCTCTTTTAAAAATTTGGCGTACTTGGATACCTTTTCTATCAACTCAATCAAAGGTAGGTTAATATTTAGGGATTTAAAAAGGTTTAAGAAACTTACAAAACCCTTTTCATCTTGTCGCTTCTTTTCTTCTAACCTTTTCGGGAATGGAAGTGAGGCACTCTTTCCTTCCTTAGACATGTTTTCCTTCATTTCTAATGCCTCTTTGGATGGCACCTCTTTGGGTTTCATTACTTAAGTGTCATCGTCAGAAGGGATGTCTATGATCTCATGAGAGTTGCTAGGCTCTACTCCCTTTTTAGGTTGTGTTGGGCTACTCATCGTCAATACATCGTAAGAATGGGGGTTGGTAACTAGGGTTTCTTGCTTGTGTGTTACTGTTACCGCCTCCCCCTTGACTTCCTCCCCATCTAAAGTTGGGGTGATCTTTCCATCTCGGATTATAAGTATTCGAATACGGATTTTCACTTCGACTACTTACATAATTTGCCTCCTCAAGATTAGAGAGATAATGATAAAGAGGCTTATCTTCTCCTTGGGATTGTGGTGCCCCTATAATAGACTCGATTCAGTTTAGTCTTTTCAAAAGTTGTTTGTATTTGTCGTCTTCTTAGATCATTTTCATTGAAGCGGGTTTCTGCCCAAAAGTGAACCTTTCAGTAGGCCATTGGCAAGAGCTCATCGCCATATTCTCGATTAGCCTATAAGCATCATTATAAGTCTGGTTCATTAGGGCTCCTCTTACTGCACCTTCTAGAGTAGATTTGGCGGATGTGTCCAACCATTATAAAATGTTTGTAGTTGCATCCATTCCGGCATACCATGATTAGGGCATTTTTGTACTAACATTTCGAATCGTTCCCATGTTTCGTGGAACCCTTCGCCCTCAAATTTTTGAAAAGTTGACAACTCTCTCTTGTATTAGATTGCTTTCCTCAAAGGGAAAAACTTCTACAAGAATTTCCCTACCAATTCATCCTATGTTATGATAGATCTGGGTGCTTACGCATCTAGCCAAGAAAAGGCATTGTCAGTTAATGAGAAGGGAAATAGTCTAAGACGAATGTCATCATCAGTAATACTATTAAACCTAAAAGTATCGCATAACTGTAAAAAACTATTTCAAATGTAAATTGGGATCTTCAGCCATTATCCCTCTAAATTGTAAATTATTTTGGATCATTTGAATCATTTTCGATTTTATTTCAAAGTTATTAGCAGTGATAGTAGGTCTGACAATACTCCCTTGAGTTAGATCTAAAGTAGGTAAAGAGTACTCCCTCAAAGTTCTTGGTGCTTCTACCATTGGTTCGTTTGTAAGGAGTTGCGGAGGTATCGAAAGGTTTTCTACATTGATAACTGGATCTTCTATTGAATTTGTTATTTCTTCTCTTTCCTTCGGTGGTGGGTTTTACATTGACTGTTGGTTTCTGCGATTACGTCTAATCAATGCTTCAGGGTTAGAAATAGGATTGACCAAGTTTCCTTGGCTCCGAGTCATAAACCAAAATTAATTATATAAAAAGTAAAGGAAAAAGAAATATGAAAAATAAATTAAATAATTTAAATAGAATTGTATCTATAACCTAAAAATTTTCTAATTATTTTATAGGCAAAGAAAGAATAAAATTTACTAAAGCGTTGCCTCCCCGGTAACGACGCCAACAACTTGATCACACCCGAACGTACTCCCATTTAGTGTAGATTTTAGGCTTCTGCAAGTATACAGGTTAGGTTGTAAATATAGTGTGTACAATGAAACACTTAGTAGTATTCCAAGGATCGTAGCCAAAGGAGGCATGAGACAATAGTAAATTAAATCCCTGTAAAGAATAAAAGTAATTAGTAATCACTTTAGGGATTATAGTACGAAAGATAATAAATAGAGTGGTTTGTAAAAAAAACATTAAAAGAAACTAAATAAAGTAAAGAATTTGAGATGTAGAATGTCGATAAATGGCTATGGGGATTTTAGGTTGCTTCCATGTAAGTGTTTCAATTGTTGGGTTTTGGGAATTCCTCCAATCAACTAGTCACTACCCCAGTTGGATTTCTCGATCTTCTGCCAGCATAGCAAGTCGATAAAGACTATTTATCGCTAAATGTCACAATCTAAACTGGTTTGGGGAAAAGGTTTTAATGGTTGGGCAATACCAATTTTGGGTTCATTCCCACCTCAATAAAGTTCTAGGGTTGTCAGCCTAGTGTTTGTTTGATGTTCTTCCTTTCCCAAACAGCTAATCCAAAAGGTAAAATTCCTGTTACACAACAATTAAATATTCATACTTCCACTCATTCCACAAAATGGAATTAGTTCCTCATGATTTCGTTGATCATCATTAAAACAATAATATATGAAAACATATAATTGAATAAAGAAAATGAAAAAGAAAGTAGAATTGCATTAGCAATCTGTCAGGAAAAATTTCTCAAACGTTTATGCGAGTTCTACAATCTCGTTTCAAACAAAAATACTAAAAATGAAAACTAAAAGCTAATAAATGGTGTGTTTAAACCTAGTACTAAAGTCCCTATTTAAAGCCTTGGCCAGCCATTTTCATCAACCCTATGTCAACTGTCGTCCTTCATGTTTAAGTTGCATTGTAAAGACCAATACACCCTTCACTCAATGAAAATTCCGCGTCCAGGTGTCGATGTCACGACACACCAGAACTTGTGTCGCGACGAAGCCATCAGTCCCCTTGTGAAGTGTCATCCTATAGGCGTTGTTGCAACATAGCCTATGTATTTCGCGACAAAGAAGTCAGTCTTCGAAATCTCCAAGTCTGGTCTCTTGGTTGCGATGTAGTTCATCCTATGTCGTGACGAAGTGATCAGCCCCATACTTTTGCAACTTCTTATGGTCTCCTACACACTCACAAAGTTCATTAGCTAACTTTTAGGCCTCAATCGGCCTTAAAGACAATAAAACCATATTTTAACACTTAGGTTACATAATTTATTCAAAAGACAAATCTAAGTTAAATCCTATGAAAACATAAAGAAAATATTTGATTTCAAGCTCTTGAAGTGTGAAAACTAGTTCAATCTACTGGATATAAAATCGACAAATCAATTGTGACTGAGAAAAGAGTAAAAAGTCAAGTGACAAACCAAAAAGTGACAAGAAAACTCAATCATCATGCACCAAAACTTGTTAAGCCGACCACAATTGCTAGTATTATATTGTATCTTCCTATATGGAGAAATAAGGTAGGTGAGAAAAGGAGACGAAAGGCGGTGAGCTTGGATGGGACATTAAGAGCGAAGAGAGGAAACAATGTCATGTGACTAACTATTTCTAATGTTTGAACCATTTTGAGTCATATCTTTCTTTGAACTCATACCGTCCTAAGCCTCAAAACGTCACAAGCCTAGAAGACCAATGTGACTTCAACGTTTTCTGTGCATAATCTTCCGGAATTGCTTACAATAATACTTGATGAATATTTTTCTTTATTCACATGAAGGTGTTTGCTACATATCTGTTTGATTTATGTTAATGGTAATATCATTAAATATTTGGCTATGGGAATTACTTCTAATTTGTTAGTAATGTAACTTTGTTAACTAAAACTAATTTATTTTAAAAAAATTTAATGGATTAAACTATCAAGATTAAGTTACATGTGCAATAAGAATTGATATACCTTTAATATTTGACAATCATGTTCTTAGTAGAAATAAAATCTAAGGGTGATCTGTCGGTTTTATACCTAGCAGATTGAACTAGTTTACACACTTGAAGACCTTGAAATTAAGTATTTTCTTTATGTTTTCATAGGATTTAACTTAGATTTTTCTTTTGAATAAATTGTGTAACCTAAGTGCTTAAAGTTTATTTTATTGTCTTTAAGGCCAATTGAGGCCTAGAGGTTAGCTAACATGTTTAGTGAGTGTGCAGGAGACCATGAGAAGTTGCACAAATATGAAACTGATCATTTCACCACGACACACGATGTTCAACATCGCAACAAATGAACCAGACTTGAAGATTTCGGAGAGTGATTTCTTTGTTGCGACATACATGGGCTATGTCGCGACAACGCCTGCACGATGACACTACATACGGGAACTGATGGCTTTGTCGCGACACAGGTCTTGGAATGTCGCGACATCGACCCCTAGACATGGAATTTGCACCGAGTGAAGGGTGTTTTGGTCTTTACAATGCCACTTAAACACGAAGGACAAAAAATGACCTAGGGTTGATGAAAACGATTGGCCAAGGCTATAAATAGGGCCTTTGGCACTAGGTTTAAACACACCATTTTCTTAGTTTTACTTTTTACTTTGTATTTTCATTTTAGAAACAAGATTTTAAAACTCGCATAAACGTTCATGGAATTTTTCCAATAGATTGCCAATACAATTGAAGTTTCTTTTTCATTTGATTTATTCAATTATATATTTTCATATATTATTGTCTTGATTATGATTAAGAAAACCATAAGGAACTAATTCTATTTTAGGGAATTAGGGAGTGGAAGTATGAATATTTAATTGTTGTTTAATAGGGATTTTTCATTGGGATCATTTGTTTAGGAAAGAAAGAACATTAAACAAACACTAGGCCTAACAACCCTAGAACGTCATTTAGGTGGGAATGAACCCAAAATTAGTATTGCCTATCCATGAAAACCTTTTCCCCAAACCGATTTAGATTATGACATCTAGCGATAAGTAGCCTCTATTGACTTGCTATGCTGGTAGAAGATCGGAAGATCCAACTGGCGTATTAACTAATTTATTGAAGAAAAATTCCCAAAACCCAACCATTGAAGAACTCATACTGAAGCGACCTAATCTCCCCAAAGCCGTTTATCGAATTTCTACAACTCAACTTTTACTTTTTTTACTTCTTTTTATGATTTTCACAACCAACTCTTTATTTTATTTTCATACTATAATCCCTAAAATGATTACTAATTAATTCTATTCTTTGGAGGAATTTAATTCACTATTGTCTTACTCCTCCTTTGGATACAATCCTCGAAATATTACCAAGTGTTCCGTTGTAACACACTATATTTACAATCTAACTCGTATACTTGTGGAAGCCAAAAACCTACACCGAATAGGAGTACGTTCGGAGGTAGTCAAGTTGTTGGCACCGTTGCCGGGGAGGCAACGCTTTAGTGAATTTTATTCTTTTGTTGTTACTAGAATAATTAGGGAAATTTTAGGTCATAGATACAAGCTAAAATTATTAAAAGTTCTTTATTTTACAGATCAATTATTTCCTCCAATTTTATCACGTTATTCCTAGGTCATGGATGTTTACTATTTATAAGTGGATTACGATTATGATGATGACATCTATGATGATGATATTTATGAAGATGGATACAATGAAGATTAGGAGATCCAGAAAAATCAAAAGTTGTTAATGCTTGAGTTGAGTCAACTCCGTAGAGAGGCCTCAAATCTCGATCAACATAGTAATCAATCTTCCAGGAGAATGCATATAAAATCGAAATGCATAGTGTAAGAATAAGAGCAAGGGCTAAGCGAGGAAGCAGAAAAATAAATTTATTAAGAATTCTCTGAGCAAACCGAAAAAATAATCGATGTATTATCATTGGAAATGGAAATTGAAAGCGTTTTGAAAATCAAGACTGAATACTCCCAATCCAGTGAAGACTCAATCCCTATAAAGGAAGATGATGGTTCTCATCCACAAAGTTTAGATCTTCAATTAAATACAGTTACAGACATGCCTACGAAAGAAACATTAATTGAAGACATTATATATCAGAGAGTCGATTTCCAATGGAAAACGACTGCAATGTACAATAATTTCTTATTACAACAAATTCCTAGAGAGATTACTAATGTGAAAATCTTTCACTTTCTGCAGATAACAAGAAATATTTACATTTATAAGCTAGCACCTCAGCTCTCGGATATAAGGATAATAAAATCCTCATAGAAAATGGAAGTAAGTCCATGGAAAGTCCAACTATTATGGTATCATAAACCAAAAGTTGCAGGACTATGTGATGAATACTATGGAGGGGAGGAGACGGCTACAATAACACCAATACAAGGAAATTCAGTGATCAAATAATTTTTACTGAATGAGGTAATTGAGCAGCTATTAGATCACCATGCAGAGGCTTACAAATTTTGCAAATGGACCAACAATAAAAACAGTCACAAGATTAGGTGGTGGCATAAAGTCACAGTCGTCGTGAATAGATACAACCAAAGAAAGGAACTGGCGGTTATGAACGCAGGCAGAATAGGAAAATTTTAGGAAAGAGGTAAACGCCAGAGGATAGCCTGGCATGACGGCTGCTGGACGAACAGTGATAGAACGAACTGTTCTCGGGTGCCAAAGTGCACACTCACACCCTTGTCAGATAATTCTAACAAGTATTAACACGTAATTTTTAAATTTTTCTAGATACTAACTTACTAACTTCATTAATTTCTTTTTCCAGGGTATTTTAATCAAAGCTGACTTGTTTGTCGTGACACAGCCTCTCTACGTCGCAACAAGGCAACCAGATTACCCCAAGGACACCTAGCCATGCTAAGACGCGACATACCCTAGTGTATGTTGCGACAAAGGGGTCAGACTGCTAGAATTTCGAAACTGATAGGTTTGTCGCGACACAAAAAGCGCTATGTTGCGACAAAAGGGGCCAGGCTACCGGAATGTCAAGACTGATAGGTTTGTTGTGACGCAGGGGGAGCTACGTCGCAACAAAGGAGTACTAGAGGGTTGGTTACGATGTACCCAGGCTATGTCACAACATCGTCCACAAAAATTACAAGGTTGACCTGACCTGCTTGGGAAACTCGATAACCAAACCCTTATTTTACCCAGTTTTTAACCCAAAAACCCTAATAGTTTACACCCCTATATATACTAATCAACCCAAAACCTACTCCTAACAGCTAAACACTCTCAAAACTCTTCCAAATTCTCTTAAATCTTCATCCTTCCTCCTCTTCAAGACCTAAAAACCCCAAACTTTACTCTTAATCAAGAAGGTTCCACTCTAATCGTTCCAAGTCTCGATTCAATCTCATCGACAAGGCACGCACTCAAAACCAAAGGTATCTCTCACCTTGTATTGTTCCATTAGTTACTATTCATTCGTGTTCAAAAAGTGGCACAGAGTACAATCCCTCTTAGGAAACGAACCATGGTGCAAGAGAGTGATAGTGACTTGGAGTACGAGCAATTTGGGAGTGCCCAAATAGAGAAATACTTCTTAGCTTCACAAGGAAGGCCCTTTATCTGGGAATAAGGCTTCGAGCCGTCAATGATTCTCTTTAAAGAGATATTGCCACTTGTAAGTTATCATAAATGGGAACAATTATGTGTTTCCTCGACAAGTAACGCTGTAGTACCTGTAGTCCATGAGTTATATGCCTCCCTTAAAGAAGATATTATTAAGAGTAGAGCTATAGAAAAAATATGCGTACAAGGAAAGTATGTTCCAATCTTACCTTATATTAATTGTGAATTTTATAATGTGCCCTTTTATGAAAAATACTATCTTAATGAGGTTGATTTAAATTCATTCAAGAACATTGATATGAAGGAAATCGTTAGATTGTTGACTGAAGGTAGAGGTAGTTGGAATTATAGACCTGATTATGGCTCACCTTCAAATTTTATTCAGGCTATTATGTTCCCTATTGCAAAAATGTGGATGCAATTTTTGGCTACTAGGATAGCACCGACCCTAAATGTTTCTAACATTAATACCTTTTAAGTTATCTTGTTGTATGCTATTTTGTAGAAAGGGCTATGGATTTACATAGAAATGCAAAATTGCACAAAAAGTCAAAAAGCTGGACTTTTCTTTCCTTATCTAGTGACGATACTTTGCAAGAAGGCAGACATGCCAATGAGTGACAATGAACAATTCCTGAAGCCAACAAGAAGCATAATTGGTGATTCAATATATAAGCAATACATTGAGCTTCAACAAAAACAAATCAAGGAATGGAATTAGAGAAGGAAAGAAAAGATGGATGTACTGCCTCTTTGAAACAAAAAGATGTCGCAAGAGCTTGAAAAGGATATGGGGGCAGCATAGAAGGGAAGTTGGATGGCATGATTTGGTGGATGCAAGAAATAGGTCCTGTGTTGAAAGAATTTGCAAGGATGAACGGATTACCTACTCCAAACTATCCACTAAACATGTTTGGAAATGAAGGAGTTGAAGATGAAACCGAGTTAGGAGGGACCAATGTGGAGATAGAAGACCCTAACATTGAAGATGAGTATGAGGAAATGTTTCAGCCTCAATACTCATCTCTTGTATGACCGATGATTCGGAGCCCAGCAAGACGATAAGGTGGGAGCTCTCACCAAAAGTATTCCGACAAGGGCAAGGCTCTAATGAACCCTTAATCTAACTCGAAGAAAGAGGATTGAAATTTTATTTTTAGCAAGATTTAGACTTTATTTATTTTACAGACGTGTAATTTTGGATTTTTTTGGTTTTGTTTTTAAGACTTATATAATTTGTAGGAGTAGGATTAGGATGTATTTTTGCATAAATATGCCTTAATTCTTTTTGTAGGAACCCGACACTATGGAGACAAAAAAAATTTCGAGCATTCATGCCAAAAAGGAGAAGGACAACCACCATGAGAAGAAGAGGACATTCTCGATCAATCGAGTAACTCCTTTCCTTACTATTTAAGGGGCAACACATTGAGGACAATGTGTTTTCTAAAGTGTGGGGGGTAACATAGGAATTTTTGCATATAGTTTTTATTTTTAAGTTTTTTATGTGTGCTTGAGCTTGTAGAAATACAAGTGATTGGTTAAGAGCATGTATAATAGGTTGATTGTATTTGTTGATAAATTTGGCCTGATGGTGGGGGATTTTTAAATTTTTGAGCATTAAATTTTTGAGTTCTATAAGTTACATGAAGTATAGATAGAAAGGTATTATTGATAGCAAATGATGTGCATAATATGAGGAAACAAGCATGCTAGTATATATGATATATAGTAATTTTGAGATTGTGTGATTAAATTGATATTAATGCATATTGAGCTGTTTAGGGACGACCTAAATCATTATTCGATTGCATCTAGAGCTAAAAAACCAAACCCTATTCAGAAGTTCCGACTAGTACCCATAGTTGAGCCTTGTGACCCTTCTTGATGAACCACGCTACAAGCCTCTAAAACCTAAAACAATGATTAGTGTGTACTCTTTTCTTTGGTCCTATTTTGCATGGAAATAGACGTATAACCATATGTATTAAAGGTAAATAGACACATTATGGGGGAGGTTATAAAACAAAGAGGCAAATAGGAAAATCAATATAATGTATGAAATTTAGTTTAGCCAAAAAAAAAGAAGAATAGTGAAAAATCAAAAGAAAAAGAAAAGTAAATGAGAAGAAACTCATGAGTAAGATAACATATGAAGAGTGAAAAAAATCATAAAGTCACCAAAAAGAAGAAAAAGAGAATCTTACTAAAGAAACAAAAGAATACTCATAAGCTAGCTAAAGGGATTCATTTATATTGAGATTTCCTAAATTGGAGAGAAAAGGAAGGTGAGAGAAGGAGAAATAAGGGGATGAGATGGAATTAGACATTAAGGGGAAGAATAGGGAACAATACAATGTGCCAAACTTTTTTGTTGTTTGTAACCTTTTGTGCTTAACTGTTCTTTGAATTTCATACCTATCTTAAGCCTCAACATGTTACAAGTTGAAAAGCCTTATGTGAGGTGACTTAAACAACTCTATGCATAAATAGATATGAAAATTGCATGATCTCAGCATGGCCATTTGTATTGTACTAGGATTATCAAAGTACTTGTATTAGGCACTGATGGAATTATATTTATAAGCTTTTGATATTTGTATTTCTTCTAACTTACTGAACTTATATCTTTCCTGAACAAAAATGCTAAAGTGCTCACTCATCATGTTAAAATTACTGACAAATATATCATGCCTAGAGTAAATGCTACGATCTCGATCTTTGCATAATATGAACTCAAGCTCTTCTATTTTCTTTCATTCTTTGTTTTATTATTCCTTTTTGTTTTGTTTGCTTGAGGACAAGCAAACACTAAAGTATGGGGGAGTTTGATCTGTCAGTTTTATACGTAGCAGATTGAACTAACTTTCACACTTGAAGACCTTGAAATTAAGTATTTTTTTATGTTTTCATAGGATTTAACATAGATTTTTCCTTTGAATAAATTCTGTAACCTAAGTGATTAAAGGTTATTTTATTGTCTTTAAGGCCAATTGAGGCCTAGAGGTTAGCTAACATCTTCAGTGAGTGTGCAGCAGACCATGAGAAGTTGCACAAATATGAAACTGATCACTTCGTCATGACATAGGATGTTCTACATCGCAACAAAGGGACCAGACTTGAAGATTTTGGAGATTGACTTCTTTGTCGCGACATACATTGGCTACGTTGCGATAACGCCTGCACAATGACACTACATATGGGGATTCATGGCTTAGTCGTGACATCGACCCCTTGACGTGGAATTTGCACCGAGTGGATGGTGTTTTGGTCTATACAATGTCACTTAAACATGAAGGACGGTAGCTGACCTAGGGTTGATGAAAACGGTCGACCAAGGCTATAAATACGGTTTTTAACACTAGGTTTAAACACACCATTTTCTTAGTTTTAGTTTTTACTTTGTTTTTTCATTTTAGAAACAAGATTGTAAAACTTGCATAAATGTTCGAGGAATTTTTCTCGATAGATTGCCAATACAATTGAAGTTTCTTTTCAATTTGATTTATTTAATTATATGTTTTCATATATTATTATCTTGATTATGACTAAGAAAACCATGAGGAACTAATTCCATTTTAAGGAATTAGAGAGTGGAAGTATGAATATTTAATTGCTGTTTAATAGTGATTTTTCATTCGGATCAGCTTTTTGGGAAAGAAAGAAAATTAAACAAACACTAGGCCTGACAACCATAGAACGTCATTTAGGTGAGGATGAACCCAAAATTATTATTGCCTATCCGTGAAAAGCTTTTCCCCAAACTGGTTTAGATTGTGACATCTAATGATAAGTAGTCTTTATTGACTTGCTATGTTGGCGGAAGATCGGAAGATCCAATTGGGGTATTGACTAGTTGATTAAAGGAAAATCATCAAAACCCAACAATTGAAGAACTCATACTGAAGTGACCTAATCTCCCAAATTGAATTTCTACATCTCAACTTGTACTTCTTTTTATGCTTTTCAAAACCAACTCTTTATTTTATTTTCATATTATAATCCCTAAAGTGATTACTAATTAATTTTATTCTTTGCAGGGATCTAATTAACTATTACCTTACACCTCATTTAGGTACGATCCTTAGAATACTACCAATTGTTCTGTTGTAACACACTCTATTTACAGCCTGACCCATATACTTGCGGAAGCCGAAAACCTACACCGAACGGGAGTACATTCGATGGCGGTTGATCTACTGGTTTCATACTTAGCAGATTGAACTACTTTTCGCACTTGAAGAGCTTGAAATCAAGTATTTTTGTTATGTTTTCTTAGGATTTAATTTAGACTTCTCATTTGAATAAATTGTATAACCTAAGTGTTAAAATGATGTTTTATTTTTCTTTAAGGCTGATTGAGGCCTAAAGGTTAGCTAATGTACTTGGTAAGTTTCTAGGAGACCATAAGAAGTGTAACAATAGGAGACTGATCACTTCGTCATGACATAGGCTGAGCTATGTTGAAACCAAGGGGGCAAACTTGAAGAATTCGAAGGCTGACTTCTTTGTCGCGACATACATGGGCTATGTTACGACAAAGCTTGTAGGATGACACTTCACTTGGAGACTAATGTCTTTGTCGCGACACAGGTCATGGTATGTCACGACATCGATCCTTGGATGCAAATTTCACACTAAATGAAAGGCGTTTTGGTCTTTATAATGTCACATAAACACGAGGAATGGTATCTAACATAGGGTTGAGGAAAACGACCATCTAAAGCTATAAATAGGACCTTTAGCACTAGGGTTTGACACACCATTCAGTAGATCTTATTTTTTTCAGTTTATTTTTTTTCGATTTGAAACGAGATTGTTGAAACTCACATAAATGATCGAGGATTTTTCCCGATAGATTGCTAATACAATTTTAGTTAATTGCTAATCAAAGAAACCATGAGAAACTAATTCCATTTTGGGGAATCAGGGAGTGGAAGTATGAATAATTAATTGTTATTTTACATGGATTTTACCTTTTAGACTAGCTGTTTAGGAAAGGAAGAAATCAAACAAACACTAGGCCTAACAACCCTAGAAAGTCATCTAGGTGAGAAAGAACCCAAAATTAATATTGCCTATCCATGAACACCTTGTCCCCAAACCAGTTTAGATTGTGACATCTAGTGATAAGTAATCTCTATCGACTTGCTATGCCGACAGAAGATCGAGAGATCCAACTGGGTTAGTGACTAGTTGATTGGACGAAAATCCCGAAAACCCAACAATTGAGGAACTCGTACGAAAATGACCTAATATCCCCAAAGTCGTTTATTTTCTATTTCACCTTTTAAGCTCTCAAAACTCTACTCTTTATTTCTTCGAACTATAAACCCTCAAATAAGTACTATTTAAATTTCTTCTTTGTAGGGATTTTATTTACTATCACTGTACGTCTCCTTTGGGTACATTCTTCGGAATACTACCAAGTGTTTCATTGTAACACACTACATTTACAGCCTGACCAGTATACTTGTGGAAAACCTAAATCTACGCCGAACGGGAGTACATTCGGGGGCGATCAACAGTCAAAGGGACATCTTCATGTTGCATGATTATGTGTCTAGACTTGGTTTACTTAAGGATAAGCAAAATGTTACGTGTGAGGGAGTTTAGGTGTGAGGTTCATTTATACATTCCTTTTAACTTACCCTAGCTTGTTTAGAAAAAAAGAATCCAAGTCAAAAAAATTTATTTTATTATATATTATTTTATTTATTTAATGTTTTATCATTTGGTTTACTTTTATTTGCAACTTATTCTTTTCTTTTTGTGTACATACCTTTTTTCGTTTCTTTTAATTATATGTTTATATTGCTTGAGGACAAGTAATGACTTAAATGTGGGGGAGTTTGATCTGTCGTACTTTGACCTAGCAGATTAAACTAGTTTTCACACTTTAGGAGCTTAAAATTAAGAATTATTACTAGAATTTACTTAGGATTTAATAGTTTTCTATAAAGTCAATAAAATGAGTAAAAAGTGTGAAAATGAGTCTTTTATTAAATTTAGGGCCGAATAAGGCCTAAAGGCAGTCCAACGTACCTTGTGAGTGTGCAGGAGACCATTAGAAGCTGCACCATATCAAAACTGATCACTATGTCACGACACAAGATAATGGGTGTCGCAACATAGGGACTAGAATGAAGAAATCATGAATCTGCCTTCTATGTCGTGACATGGAATATTGATGTCGTGACATACCCCTATCACGACACAGAATGTTGGCGTCGCAACATACCCCTGAAGATGTCCATAAAAGAGTGCATTGACTGTTATGTCGTGACACAGGACCTAGTGTGTCGTGACATCGACCTCTGGATGCGAAATTACACCGAATAAAGGGTGTTTTGGTCTTCACAATATAACTTTAAGCTTGAGAATGTCAACTGACCTATGGTTGACGATGACAACCACCAAAAATCTATAAATAGGCTCTTTAGGCTCTCATTTTAAACACCAATGATTTAGATTAATTTTTCTCTTTTTAGTTTAGTTTAGGCTTTTCTCTTTTTCTTAGGTTTTAGTTTATTTCATTTTGTCTTTCTTTATTTCAGAAGATCCAATTTATGGATACGATCAGACATTGTGGATTCTTTCCAGTTCTTAAATACAAATCAGGCTTTTTCTAAATCTTATACTTTCGATTCATTATTTATGTTCATTTTTTATATCGATTTTAAATTATTTATGAAAACCATGAGGAACTAATCTCTTTATGGGGAAATTAACGAGTGGAGTATGATCTATTAACTATTTTGTAGGGTTTCTTAATGGATCAGCTATTTGGGAAAGGAATAACGTGAAAAAATCCCTAAGCTTGACAACCCAAGGAAGTCATCAAGGTGGGAATTAACCCAAAATTGGTATGGCCCAACCGTGAAAACTTTCACCCCAAGCCAGTTTGAACTGCGAGCTCGGAATATAAGTAGTCATTGTTGACTGTTTATACCAGTGGAAGATTGGAAGATCTTATTGGGGTAGCGACTAGTTGATTGACGAGGAACCCGAAGTGACAGTTGATAGGGATTACCGAAGCAAGGTAATCACCCATACTAGATTTGATTTATCATATTCTTTGATCTCTTGAATTTTATCTATTTATGTTATTTTTTAGTTCTTTAATTATAAAAAACCAAAAACCCTTTATTTATGTTTATTTGTTATATAATTTATTTAAAGTACTAATTAGATCTATTTTAGTACTAGCCTCCCTTGGGTACGATCCTCGAAATACTTTCGAAGTGTTTCGTTGTAAACAAACTATATTACAACCTAACTCGTATACTTACGGACTCTGCCTTAAATTCCATATATTTTATAGAGTATGTTCAGAGGTGGTCAATCCAATTACCGATGCAGATTCTTTTTCTCATAAGAATCCCATAAGTAATAATAGCATGATTTGGGCCTATATCAGACATGACTGTAGTGGGATAAATCCTTGAGCACACAAACTTCATCCACATTTTGGCTTTAGGCATCATTAACTCTTAATTAAAAGATTCTGGAATTGTAGTACCGTCTTGATACGTCCATAATTCTTTTTCAACTATCAAAAATCGTAGAATTTCCTCTGTATCTATATTCTTGAATTCTTTCAAATAGTCTTGTATAAATAATCCTGATAGTAATTTGGTGCGCTATAAAACTTAAAGATTTTTACTTCATTCATTGGCAACTCTACCCCTCGGACTTTTACTAAACACTGTACTTGACAGAATGGTCGACCTGCTTCCTTTTCTTCAAGGCTAAATAAAATTCTTGCACCATTGGGATATTTACTAGATCCTTACATGGTAGACAGAATTGAATCCACTCATGATTGGCTGCATTTTCTGAAATTCCTTTATAATTTCTCATTAAGGGATCAAACCCTTGTTCTTGAATAAATGTATATGGTTGAAGTTGTTGAAGGTACATGTCCATATCACTCTCTAGAAACTCAAAAGAGGGATTAGAACCACTTGCACTACAAACCATGTGATCGATGTTTTTATTTTCTTTGTTTTCTCTTCTCTCTGAATTGTAGTGAATAATGGAGAAGGAGGGTGGGGTATTTATACTAAACATACACAATATTAATTTAAAGGAGTCTAACCTAATTTTAATTATTAAATAAAACTAAATTGTTTACATGTTAAGAGCTAGTATTTACTCGGATATCTGATTTTACCCAGGTGTGTCGCGACACCCAGGCTTCGTGTCACGACGTCAGGGCTAGTTTCCTTGTTCAGTTTGCAAGAGTTTGTCGCAACATAGAGGATCAATGTGGCGACACCAGGGATAGTTGTCATCATAACTTGATTCTAAACCACTAGTCGTTCCTTAATTGTCTCCCTTGCTGCTTTTTGTTCTCTGATGTTGATAACTTTTCCATACTCCATAGAGTATTAGACTAAAATGGTTGCTCATCGACAAGTACATCAGTTGTGCCCCCGAAGTAGTGCTTTACCCGGTGTTACTTGGTTGATTGTGTATAGTCCTGTCCATCTCGATTTAACTTTTCTTAAAAACAATTTTAATCTTGAGTTAAATAGCAATACCTTTTGGCCTGGCATGAAGGCTCATTTTCGAATTTAGGCATCATGTCGCAACCTACTCCTTTCCTTGTATAACTTTGTGTTCTAACATGCCATGAAACGAAATTCATCCAATTCTTGTAATTTGAACAACCTTTCTTTTTTCGCCAATTTTGGATCCAAGTTCAACTCTTTAATGGCCTAATATCTCTTCTTCTCTAGCTCAATGGGTAAATGAAAACTTTTACCATAAACGAGTTTGTATGGGGACATTCCCAATGGTGTTTTATATGTCGTCTAATAAGCCCATATGGCATCGTCCAGTTTTACTGCCCAGTCCTTCCGATTAGGATTCACAGTCTTTTCTAGTATGTGCTTAATTTCCCAATGGAAACTTCAGCTTGTTCGTTAGCTTATGGATGATATGTTGTCGCCATCTTATGTCTTATGTTGTATTTTGCAAGTGCTACTTCAAATTGTTTACTACAGAAATGAAACCTTTCATCACTGACTAATGCATGTGGTGTCCCAAATCTCACAAATATATTATTTCGTAAAAACCTAACCACTGAATTTTTATCGTTGGTAGGTAATGCCACAACTTTTACCCATTTAGAGACGTAATCCACAACTAAAAGAATGTACTGATTCCCAAAGGAACTAGGAAAAGGTCTCATAAAATCAATCCCCCTGATGACATATATTTTCTCTCTAATTTAGTGTTTTAATTGTCTCTTTTGTATCTCATTTAGCATGCATCATAAGCATTTTATACTCATTTTTCATATTTTCTAATTCATTGCTAGTTAGTTTAAATTTTTATTTTTTTTATCTATTTTTGTACTAATGTCGATGCAAGCAGATATTTTGCGTCTTAGAAATGTCAACGCAGGAGCTCAGCTTAGAAGATCAATATTGATAAAATGCAACCACAAGATTAGCTTGGAATTGAGGCCAAGAGATTCCATCGCATTGAATTAGAACCTTAAATGAGTAGACTCAATTTGAATTTACATCTGGAAGCACCAACACAAGAATATCACAGGTGTCGCCGCAATTACAATATCAAATTGCGCCTAGCAGTGCAGCGACAACCTGTAGATCTCTGAAGAAAACATGTAATCTGCGTGAGTGCACAACTGAATTCTAACTAACTTTGACAGCTGCAAAATCTAGATCTAGATCTAAGAATGGAGGCTGAAACCTACTACATTTTGAAGGCTATAAATAGATGAACAAAGAATGAAGAAATCATCAAGAGTTAAGGAATTAAATTCTACAAATTCTATGTGATTTTGGAGATTTGAGCTGGAAATTGGGAAGTTGATAAAGCAAGTTTGCAATCACTTCTGACGAGAAGGTGCTTCATGCAAGGCAAGAGGAACAATTAGGGAGATGTCCTAGTAGTCTAGAGATAGTAAGCTTCGATTGTACTCTTTAATTCTTCTTTAACGATGATGGATTTTGATAACATTAAATGAATACGAGAGTGTCTTTTAATGCTAGATCACTTTGATTCTTATTTTACGCTTCTTATTTGCTTATTCTTGGATCTAACCACTTTAAGCACAAGAGTGAAATTATAGTCTGCCGACATCGAGAGATGAGGTGACAGGTTGGGTTAACAAGTGAGTTAGGCAAGAGCTGCTTGAGACTGGATTCCAGTTACTTGTTCTTGAATGCACAGCATTGCTCATCCTGAGAGGTGGAGTGATTGTGGGTATTTAAGTCTGGATTAAATAGAGAGTTGTTATTGGTAAGAACTCAAAAGAACTTTATTGCTAAGACAACCCATCTATACTTTACCTTGTCGACGCATCTAGCGTTGCAACTTAGCAGAATCAATGAACCATTTCTACCCTTTAAACTTGATCACTTTATATTTTATGCATTTAAATATTCAGCAACACTCAACACATTTGATTTACTTTCAGTACATTGACATTTAACACCTGACATTTAATTCTGATTATGCTGACATTAACAACTAATTTTAGTGTGTAGATCTGACGTAATTACACTGACATCATTACTTACAATTACCTTAGTTTCAGTATTACTTGCTCCGATAGTTAACATCAAGAACTCATTCCTCATGGGATTGATATCCGATAGAATTGTCTATCAACTATACTTGCATCGACGTGTGTACGCTTGCACATTCGCTGTGACGTACCAAATTATTCAGCAGCAACAGATGTAAAGGCTGCTTTGGGGTTTTTTCTTTTTCTTTGGGCGCTCTCCCTCGTCATGGTGTTTCTTCTTTTCCTTGTCCTTGTTCCTTTTTCGGTTTTTATCCTTTGATCCAACTGGCTCGGTGAATTACTCCTCTTCGGTGGGTTGGGTGGCAACCTCATCAGTTGTCACCTCTAATGGGTGGATTTTTGCCAGTGGTGCCACATAGGGCACAAAAGCCAGAGGATTCAATTCCTCTATCTCGCCAGTGATAACCTCAACCTGGCTCGCAGTAGGTAAAACCTCATCTAAGTTGGATGCTTCTATAACATCCTCAACGATCATTATTGGGGCATCGATTTCCTTCTCCTCCTGCACCTCGGTAGGTTATTTTTCTTCTTTCTCTTCTTTCTTTCCTTCTTCTTCTTCTTCTTCTTGATCCTTCTCCTTCAACTGATCCTCCCCCTAGTCTGCATCCTCTTCCACTTGCTGCTCAGGTTCAACTAGGCTAGTATGGGCACAGTCCACTGCGTCGACATCCCCACAATCGCTGCTTGTTCAGCCATATTTGCGCCCAGACTATTGGAAAACTCATCTTCGAATAAGTGGGTGATGTTGCAATGATAATCATCATCAGTTTGTGAGTGCCCGTCAGCCTTCTCATCATCAAAAATATGAATCTAGATTGGTGTAGGTGCAGGTGTATGCCTACCTTCAAAAGTAGGTTGTTCGAAAAATGAGTACTTCATTGGGTGATAAATTGATGGGAAGGTTGGGAAGTTTGGTAATGGAGTCTTGCTGATCTAGCTTAATGCAGCGACAATGGCTTTATTCCACGCCTTAGTGTAGGCATAAAACTTATGAAGCCGAAAATCCATGTCGTCCACTATACTATCAGTATGGATGGATCAAATGTCGATGTGGTCCAAGTGTAGTTACATCAATGCCAGCTTCTTTGCCATTTGGGACTCTGTCAGCGCATCAGATTGGTCAGCCCTCTTCTTACCATTTCCTCTATCCCTTTTCTTGGAGGTTTCCTTGGCCACTGGTGTATCTTGGCCTCGTGTCATCCTCTCAACTAAGATATCGTTGATTGGGCCTTTGTTGTCAAATACCTCCTCACCATCTTTGGGCACAATACCCTTATGTTGACAAAGCAGCATAATGAGAGAGGGAAAAGGAAGGATACCAATTTGCTTTCTTGCAGCATCTGCGATCTGGACATGTATGAGCTCACCGATATCAATGTGTCGGTGGTGTAGAATGGAATGTAGGAGACACATACGTTTCAATGTGGTCGTAGTGCTGTGGGTCGAAGGCATAACATGACTGTTGATAAAATGCAACCATACCTTGCAAAAAATTGTAAGGTACTGTCTGTGCATTGTATAGTTATGAAATCCATTGCCCATCCATGTAGTGCCATCGAAGCAAAGATCTTTCATCATCTGGGCCATACAATTATCGTCCAAACGATGCAGAAAGGGTGTATAGTCGTCCACCCGTTCTGGAATCCTTAGCAGTACGTTGATCTGCGCAGCGCCTCATGGAACAAGCCCCTCTTGTACAAAGACAAACTCCTGCTCCTGATCTATCAGATTTGCATAAAACTCCCTAACCAATGTGGGGGAGTAACCAGAAGGATGGTCACAAAAATATTCTCACTCGAGACGGTTGATGGTACGGTGAACTTGCTTTCCCAAGGTCTAGTGTGAAGAAAGTTGGAGTCCCTGTTCAGGATCGATGTTGAGTTTTAACATGATATTATGGTAATGGTCTTTGGCCGCAGTCGTTAGAAATAAGATTGGGCCTGTGGATGAGGGTGGTGGTGCTGTGGACGGAGCCACAATAGAAGTGGTCGAGGTGTTCTTTGAAGGGGTTTTGGGAGTGTTTCTTCAAGCACAGGTTTTTGCCATGGTGAGAAATTCAAGAAGTATTGCAGAAAAGGATTACTTTGTGATTAGAAAAGAAAATATGCAGACAATGGAAAAGGTGAAATACAGTAAAAATGGCAGATGTGAAGAGAAAAAGTAACTGCAAATGGGAGGCCTTATAACCTAAGTGTGATGATTGGAAAAATACGGGGAAACGTTGCCTCTATAGCCATTAATTTCCAAGCTGTAGATCATACTGATTTGTTTTGATCCAACGGTTGGGAGAGAAAGAAATCAATCAGCATGATTCTTACTGAAAAAGTAATACTGACTCATCGCAAAATGCGCTGACAATCTGTGCTTCAATGCATCGACAAAAAGAGGATTTTTATTTCTGCTAGGAATCTGAAACAACACAACTAAAAGTGAAACAAATAAAAGGAAATAAATAAATGCGTCGACATTATTTAAATGTCACTAGGTTGACAGCTTCGTCTGGTTCTCGAAAATCTAAGCTCACATAATATTTAATACATTGGCCATTTACTTTAAATTGTTGTCCATCCTTTAGATTTTTGATTGTCACTACACCGCTTTGGAATGCTTCGACTACTTTGAATGGACCTGACCACCTTGATCGCAATTTTCCTGGATGCAATATCAAACGTGAGTTAAATAAAAGTACCAACTAACCAGGATGAAATTTTCGACGCAAGATAATGTTGTCATGCCATCTCTTTGTCTTTTCCTTGTATATTGCAGCATTCTCCTAAGCATGGCGTCAGATTTCTTCTAATTATGTGATGTCTAACAGTCTTTTCTTTCCAGCGGCATCATAGTCCAAATTCACTTGCTTAATTGCCCACATGGCCTTATGCTCAAGTTTAACGGGCAAGTGACAAGACTTTCCAAACACTAATTGATATGGCGACATCCCCAACAGGGTTTTATAGGTAGTACGAAGCACCCACAATGCGTCATGTAGCCGCGCAGACCAATCCTTCCTAGATGGATTAACCACCTTCTCAAGTATACTTTTAATTTGACGATTGGATACCTAGGCTTGACCATTGGTTTATGGGTGATATGTGGTAGCCATACGATGCTTCACACCATATCGTTTTAATGCAGTCGCCACTTGGTTATTATAGAAATGAGTGCCTTGGTCACTTATCAACACTCTCGGTGTTCCAAATCTCATGAGGATGTATGTATGAAAGAACTTCTACATCGTTCGAGCGTCGTCTTTTGGCACCACAATAGCTTCAATCCACTTTGAGACGTAGTCAACAGCCACTAATATATACACATTTCCAAAAAAATTTGGAAATGGTCCCATAAAGTCTATACCCTAGACATCGAAGAGCTCTACCTCCATGATAGGTTGTTGAAGCATCTCGTTGCGTCGAAATATGGAACCAGTGCATTGACAATGATCACATTGTTGTGCGAAATTGTGGGCGTCTCCAAACAATATGGGCTAATAAAATCCTGACTATAAAACTTTAGCAGTAATCCATGGTCCACGAAAATGTCCTCCATAACGGGCATCATCGTAGTGTCGTAGGATTGACATCATTTCTTCTTCAGGTACACAGCAACAAATGATATTGTCGATGCATACCTTGAATAGGTATGGCCATTCCAGTGGTATTTGGCAGCATCGCGTATGAACCTGATCTTCTTGTGACCAGTAACACTCATGGGTAGCTTCCCACATACTAGGTAATTGATGACATCGACATCCCATGGCTATGCATCGACAAAGAATAATTGCTCATCAGGAAATGCTTCGAAAATCTGAGACATTTGCCCATCTTCACTTCTTACTTCCTATCGAGACAAGTGGTCAGCTACCTGATTCTCAGATCCTTTTCTATCTCTGATTTCAACGTCAAATTCTTGAAGGAGTAGGATCCATCTAATGAGTCTAGGCTTCGCGTCTTTTTTGTTAAACAAGTATCTCAAAGCTGAGTAGTCCATGTAAACTGTAGTCCTTGTGCCGACAAGATAAGAACGACACTTATCAAATGCGAAGACTACTACTAGCAACTCATTCTCAATTATGGTGTAATTAACATGCGTTTCAGTTAGGGTTTTACTAGCATAGTAAATAGAATGAAATACTTTTTCTTTTCTTTGGCCTAGGACAGCTCCTACAGCAAAGTCACTTGCATCTTACATTAGTTCAAACAGTTGCATCCAATCCAGCACAACGTTAATTAGGGCTTGTACTAGCTGCTTCTTTATTGTCATGAATGCATCCAAACAGATGTCATCAAACAAAAACTTTTTATTTTGCTCCAGTAATGAGCATTATGGTTTAGCTATCTTGGAGAAATCTCGAATGAATCTTCTGTAAAAGCCAGCATGTCCAAGAAAGCTTCTTATTGCTTTGACGATAGTGGGCGGTCGTAATTTTTTAATGATTTCTACCTTTGCTTTATCAACCTCAATGCCCTGACAATATATCCAATGCCCGAGAATAATGCCTTAAGTTGCCATGAAGTGGCATTTCTCCCAATTCAGAACTATATTTGTGTCCTCGCGTCTCTTCAAGACTCTCGCTAGATTGTCAGTGCATTGGTCAAAATTTTGTCCATAGACAAAGAAATCACCCATGAATACCTCTAAGGAAACCTCGATCATGTCCGAAAATATTGTCATCATACACCTATAGAATGTTGCTGGTGTATTACACAACCCAAACGGCATACGTTGGAAAGCAAATGTTCCAAAAAGGCATGTGAACATTATCTTTGCTTGATCCTCCGATGCAATAGCAATTTGGTTGTATCCAGAGTAATCATCTAAGAAACAATAATAGGCTTTACCAGCTAGCCTATCCAGCATCTGATCGATGGAAGGTAGTGGAAAATGGTCCTTCTTTGTGGCCGCATTCAGTCGTCGGTAATCCATGCATACTCCCCATCCAGTTGCGATGCGAGTAGAGATTAACTCGTTCTTGTCGTTGGTCACAACTATGAAACCACTCTTTTTAGGCACACATTGAACGGGGCTCACCCAATCACTATCAGAAATAGGGTATATAATGCCCGCATCTAACCCTTTGATAATTTCCTTCTTTACTACTTCTTTCATCTTTAAATTAAGTCTTCGTTGCTGCTCAATTGATTTCTTCTTTTCATCTTCTAGCCTAATCTTGTGAATGCAAAAAGATGGACTGATGCCTCTGATATCTACGATGCTCCAAGCTATGGCTCTTTTGTGTTTTTTCAAAATCGCGATGAGCTTATCTTCTTGCATTGCTTCGAGGGATGCGTTGACAATAACAGGTAGTGTCTCGTTGCCACCAAGAAAATCATACTTTAAATGTGATGGAAATTGCTTTAACTCCAAGGTAGGAGCTTGCTCAATAGATGGTTTAAATACTGGGATTATCCTGTTAGACAAATCCAAAGATTCTAATTGCCAATTCTTTCTCAGCTCACAATTGTTAACCTCCTCTTTGTCGCTACAATCAGTTAGGATTTCCTCAGTGAATGTCGTCGCATCTTCATCCGACATTACTGAATTCCTTGCATTGAATTCTTCCGAAATGATTTCATCCAGCACATCGATGTGGTGACATTTCTATTTACTCTTGCATGGAGATGCCTTAAACACAGTAAAGGTCACATGCTCATCATTATGTCACATGATAAGTTCTCCCTTGAATACGTCAATAAGTGTGCTTCCCATTGCTAGAAATGGTCACCCCAAGATAATGGGCACTTCCTTATCTACTTTGTAGTCGAGGATTATAAAATCAACAGAGAACACAAGTTTATCAACCTTGACAAGGATGTCTTTGATTTGGCTTTTTGGTTGTGCTAAGGATCTATCCGCAAGTTACAATGTTACCATGGTGGGCTTCATCGAACCTATTGCTAATTTCTTGAAAGTAGACAGAGGCATAAGATTAATACTTTCTCCCAAATCACATAAAGCCTTACCTCAATAATGATTCCCAATGGAGCATGGGATTGTGAAGCTGCCAGGATCTTTCATCTTGGTTGGCAACTTATTTGTAAGCAGAGCGCTGCACCCCTCTATGAGCGTAATCGTCTCGATGTCAGACAATTTCTTTTTCTTTGATAAAAGCTTCTTTATGTATTTCCCATAACTGGGTATCTGCACAAGAGCATCTATTAGAGGTATATTAATGTGCAATTGTTTCAAAGTAGAAACAAACTTTTGGTATTCGTTTGCTTGCCGCTCCTCAGCATGATTGCTTTGCAATGCTCCTTCCCCTTCTACATAGGATTCTCAGTATCACTAAGCAGAGTTCCTGGTGATCTTGTACTTAGTGTAGAAGCCAACTACCCTAACTGGGCTTCCAATGCTCTAATGGAAGAAGAGTTGTCTTGCACTATTGCTTCAGTTCATGTGATATGCTCACGCATCATTGCCTCAAGAGCAGCCATAGGATCTAACTTAGGTTGAGAAAATTGCTGCTGTTGATGATGTTGTCCTTGCATATGTGGCTGCACAGACTATTATCGCTGTAATCTAGATTGTGGTTACATCTGGTTATGTGACTGTATTTGTTCAGATCGAGAATTTACCTTCGAATTCTGATTATAATTCTATTGTGGATTTCTATTGCAACTCCCTTGTCTATAACTCCCTTAATTTGAGGAATTTCCATATCTGGATGTAGAAGCATTTTGATTCCCCCAAAGTTGTTGAGATCGATTGTTGTATGAGTTACCAAATGAACCTCCCTTGATGTTATTAACGTAGAAAGCATTTTCTGCATGTTGTGGGCAGTCCTCATAACTATGATTGTCGCCACAGATTTCACAAGAAAATATTGGCGCATCCAATTGCTGGGCCACTTGAATAGGAGCAACGTCATTTGTTCCCTTCATATTCTTTATAATATTGGCCAATGAGGATACCTGCGCTAACAAAGCAGAAATAGCATCTAACTCAAGAACTCCAAGGTTAGTTTTTACCTGTGTAGAATAAGAAATAGTATATTGATAATCGTTCTGAGCAATCCTCTCTAGAATTCTTACAGCTTCATTGTATGTACAATCTAACAAGGGACCATTAGCCGATACGTCGACAAGGTTCGAAGTCTGAGCATTCAAAACAATTTAAAATATTTTAATCTAGGTCTCCTGTTGAATTCCATACATTGGGCAGCGTCAAAGCAATGTTTTATAACGCTCCCAAGTTGTATGTAAATTCTCATCATCCAACTGATGATATGCAGTAATGTCATTTTGCAACCTTACGTTCATTGCCGATGGATTGAAATGCAAAACGAACTGAGTTGCTAATGCATTCCAAGATGTAATTGATCCTGCCGGCAATCCCAAGAACCATGTTCTTGCTTTACCCCGCAACGAATAAGGAAATAATTGCATTTTTTAAGGCATCATCAAGGACACCATGTAGACTAAAGGATGCGCAAATAAGCAAAAATGATTTCAAATGTTCTCGTGCGTCTTCATGCGAAAAACCTGAATATTGCCCATTCGAGTTGAGTATCTGAAACATCACCAGTTTTAATTCAAAATTACCAGCTTGAATAGCCGGTATTACAATCCCTGGTTGTAAATCATCAAGTATAGGCACAGCAAAATCTCTTATTGTCCTATTTTGCACTTGTTCTTCTTGTGGACGTGGTGGTGGTATATCGTTAACAATTTATGGAAGCACTGGACGAATTCCATCTTGTGGCAGCAATAGTGGCAAATTATTGTTGTGATTGTTACCAGCCATTTTCCGTTGTTCTTGCCTTCTCCTCCTAAGTGTCCTCTCAAGCTCCGGATCAAAGCTTACAAAAGTCCTTAGGATTTCTCCTTGTGTACATACAACAATTAACAATTTGAAATAGAAAACAATTAGAGAAATAATAACAGATTAGTAAAGATTAAAAGTTAAGTAAGTAGAATTAATTGCAACTACAAAAGTAAACATCAAGCAAACACCAATTCCCAGTCAACGGCACCAAAATTTGATCGGTGTTTTTACGTCACAACAATATGCAAGCGGACACACATCGATGCAAGTATAGTTGATAGATAATTTTATCGGATATCGATCCCACGAGGAATGGGTTCTTGATGTTTAAATGTCGAAGCAACTAATACTGCAATTAAGTATAATGTGAGTACTGATGTCAATGTAATTATGCTAGATCTACACACTAAAATAATCAGGAATGTCAACATAATTAGAGTTAGACTTCAGAGGTTAAATGTCAGTGTACTGAAAAATAAATCCAATTGTGTTGAGTGTTGAGTGCCGAATATTCAAATGCATAAAATGTAAATATGATCAAGTGTAGAAGGGCAAAAATGGTTCACTGATTCTGCTAAATCACAGCACTGGATGCGTCGACAATGTAAAATATAGATGGAATGTCACTGCAATGAAGTCCCTTTGAGTTTTTACCAGCAACAACTCTCTACTTAATCCCGACTTGAATATCCACAATCACTCCGCCTCTCGGTACGGGCAACGATGTGTATTCAAGAACAAGTAACTAGAGTTCGTCTCAATCCCAAGCAGCTCTTTCCTAACTTACTTGTTAACCCAACCTATCACCGCATCTCTCGATATCGATGCACTGCAATTTCACTCTCGTGCTTAAAGCGGTTAGATCCAAGAATAAACAGATAAGCAGTGTAAAATAAGAATTAAAATGATTTAACATTAAAAGACACTCTCGTATTCATTTAATATCATTAAAATCTATCATCGTTTAAGAAGAATTAAAGAGTACAACGAAGCTTACTATCTCTAGACTACTAGGGCTACTCCCTAATTGTTCCTCTTGCTTTGCATCAAGCACCTCTCGTTAGAAGTGGTTACAAACTTGCTTCATCAGCTCCCCGATTTCCAGGTCAAATCTCTAATTCACACAGAATTTTCAAAATTAAATCCCTTCGCTCTTGATGATTTCTTCATCTTTTGTTCGTCTTTTTATAACCTCCAAAATGTTACAGGTTTCAGCCTTCATTTTCAGATCCAGATCTAGATATTGTAGCTGTCAAAATTAGTTAGATTACAGCTATGCACTCACGCAGTTCTAGTACGTTCTTCAAATATCTGCAGGTTGTCGCTGCATTGCTGATCGCAATCTGAAATTGTAATTATGGCGACATCTGTGATATTCCTGCGCTGGTGCTTCCAGATGCAAATTCAACTTGAGTCTACTCATTTGAGGTTCAAATTTAATGCGGTGACATTTCTTGGTCGTAATCCCAAGCTGATACTGTGGCTGCATTTGTCCAGCATTAAGCTTCTAGACTGAGTTCCTGCGCTGACAATATTAAGACGCAATATATTGGCTGCTTGCATCGACATTAGTACAAAAATAGATAAAAATAACAAGAATTTAAACTAACTAAACATGAGTTGGAAAATATGGAAACTAAGTATAAAATGCTAATGATGCACGCTAAATGAAATAAAAAAGAGACAATTAAAACATAAAATTGGGGAGAAAATCTATGTCATTTGAAATATCATCAAAGACCCTGGAAGTATAAATAACAACGTTAAATTCGAGTGGACACTGCCCAATTATGATCAACTCTTGTCAAGGCAAAATACCCAGCAAGACGAAGCATCAGAATTTTCATCAATTGAAATTTGCTGATACAAAATTTTGCCAAGACTGAAGTTATGCTTCAGAGTCAAGCTAAATCCATACGAGCTCTTAAATATCAAGTTGGCCAGATTGTGAGTGCAATAAATTTGCGACCACAAGAATCTTTGTCGATTGATATTGAGAATTCGATATCACAAGGGCAAGAGCATTGTGAGGACATCATTCCTAGAAGTGAGACTCAACTAAATGAAGTTATTCAAGATGCTACAGCAAAAGAAGATATTTCAGATCTCAATAATGGAAAGATGTCAGAACAATTTGAAAAGCAAACTGCAACTGAAGAGGTTAAACAAAATATTGCGAAGATAGAATCAAATCATTTTGTCGCCACAAATGCTACAGCAAAAAAGCCTTAAAAACTTGAAGATACATTGTCAAAGAAGAAAAGATTGGGAGAGGTCGAAGCAATCACTTAGATGAGAATTAAGTTGCTCTAAGAATTTAAGGATCCCAAGAGCTTCTTAATACCCTATTCTATTGCTGATCGGTTTATTAGAAAGGCATTATGTGATGGTAGCGTAAGCATAATTTTGATGCCTATATCCGTAATTAAAAAGTTACAGAATTGGAAAAAAAATGCAAGAAAGAGTGAAAATTTTTTGGGACCGTGTGGAGAATAAAAGAGTATGAAACACTTGAAGAAGAAGGAACAAATAATGTGTCTGCACCGATTGAGGAATAAATAAACACCATTGTCGACGCATTAGAATTCCATTGTTAGCGCAATTTTGTACAGCTGTACTGCACCTACTGACTTGATGCTGAAAAGGAAAGAAGTTCTTGTGGAGGAAGAAAAAGATGAAGAAATAGATGTCGAGGAAAATTTAGCTGAGAAATTTGTCCTCGCACCTGAAGTTGTGGATGCAATAACTAAAGGCTTCGCACAAAAAGGAGCGAGTTAAGCAGAAGCTGTGGATGAAATTAATGAGGACCACAATCCTTTGGCAATACTGGTCTACACTGGACCAACAAATGTTGCAACTGCAAATGCTGGAGCAGTCCACAGACTATGCGAAACTCAAGCAAAAGAAAAATAAGAAATAAGAGAAGGACTTGATATTGCAATAAATTCGGCTAAGTAATTTGTCACCGCATCTGAACTTGTGGGTGCATCATCTAATAATTTGGTGCCACCTAAAGCAAGTCAGGCGGAGGCTATGACGGTTAGTAATGAGGATTCCAATCCTCTAGCCATAGTGCTTTATGTTGTACCACTTGCTGAAATACACGTATCTGATGTCACGGTCGATGATGTCAGGGCACAACCTGAAGTTGAGGAGCAATCCGCAGATCCGACCAAGCCAAAGGAACGAAAAAGGAAGCGCACCAAAAACAAGAAGCGCCGCAAGGAGGAGCGAAAGCGCAAGAAGAAGAAGACCAATGCAACCACATCTTCGGCTGCAGCATATTGAGTTAGTTTTTATTTTCAGTACTTAGTTTAGTTTTCATGCATATCATGTAGTTGTAGTATAATTATCATCACATTTCTTTTGTCATTGCATTTTTATTGTCACTACATCTACCTTGTCATCGCATTTCCATATATCTTTGTATATGGGCTGGAAATGCAATTGCACCCACATTTCAAAAATTTATCCTTTTGAGTTTAATGAAGCACGCATGGTTATTGAAAATGTGCTTGAATTTATTTTCATTTGATGCTTAATTCTTGAATCATGTGAACTATTAATGAATGTGTTGGATGAATTTGATTGAATATTGTATCTTCAATTCTTGGATGAATTACTTAGATTGCATTAGTAATGGATGAATAGTATCACTATTTGAATCTTGAATGAATCTGCCATTTACAGCTACTTGTATATAAGTATAGTTATGAATAAAAGACACTCCAATGTGGGTTTATTGTGAACTATCAAGGGGGAACACTCCAATGCAAGTGTTAGGAAAAGTAATCTAGCCAAAGGCTGTCACTGTAAGAGTGTGTGTCGGTGCAATTACATACTCCTTGGAGGTTTGTTGCACCCCATCGTTACTTCCCAGGAACAAGAGTATACTAATGCAACGACATCCCTCAGTCACATAAAAAAAGGAAAAGAATATATATATATTACTGTACAATAAATGTTGTTTTGGTAGAAGGAATTTAAGATTTAAAGTATGATGCTAGCATTAAAGAAATTGAAATTTTAATTATTCATACCTATAAATTTTTGGAGCAATATTATGTCATTTGAATGTAATTCATGCATTAGGATTTCAGATTATTTAAGTTGCTAGAATGGTCTTTGCTTTGAAAAAAATTGTTGCTATAACCTTGCTAGTTTTTGTTTTACTTAAGGACAATTAAAAACTCAAGTTTGAGGCTGTGATAGTACTAAAAAGAACATATGTTTTCTCCTCATTTATTGGATAATTTGTTCCCATTTAGTTGTCCTTAGTACATATTTTAGCATTTTTTTAGTTTATTACAGTACATTTTCTAATTCAGTGGACTTTGGCCTAGTTTTCCTTAATTTTTCCATATTTTACTACTAATGTCGCTACATGAGAACTTCTAGATTGCGACCAAAATTGTCGTCGCATGAGCACTTCCAGATTGCACCCAAAACTGTCCCCGCAGGAATATTTCTGGAATGCACCCAAGACTGTCGCAGCATAAATATTCTTCAAATTGCGTCCAGAACTATCGTTGCATAAGTATTCTTCAATTGCACCTAAAAATATCGTTGCATGAACATGTCCAGAATTGTCGCTGAATGAACGTGTCTAGAATTGCGCCCAAAATTGTCACTGCATCTGACAGCTGTCTGATAAGAACAAAAATATGTGAGCTGTCCAATCTGTTATAACCAACTTGTACAGCTCAATTTTACAGAAGAGACAGTTGTACAATTTGGGGCTAAATATAAGCACACAAAAAGCATGAAGTGAGAGTCTCTTCTTCCGTTAGTCTCCCATTTTGCAATATTATCTTCTTCAACCTAGCTTTTGAGCTTTTTGGCTATGAAAGCTTGAGACCTATCGGGTGAATCGACGTGAAGGCAAGGCAGACCAACTCCTGACAAGGAGCATCCTAAGTACGACGCAACAGGGAAGTAAAGGAGCAAGTCGAGTAGCCTAGGAATAGTATTCTCCATATGTTCTTTTATATTTCCTTTCTTAAACGTTGGTGATTCATGTTTATTTCAAGTTTGTATGGAAGTACTCTTGATTGTTAGACTAAATGGTATCTTATCCAAGCTTGTCTTTACTGTTTAATCTTTGGGTTTAAATGATTTTAGCACGGAAGTGTTATTGTAGTCACAGTCACTAAAAGGTGCAGTGACAGTTTAAACTAACAAGCAAGACAATGGAAGTTGCTTGGGGATTGAAGGAATTTGGTCCACTTGTTCTTAAGCATGTTGCATTGCCAGCATTGGAATGTGTGGTTAGTGTGATACTAAAGTCATAGAGCTAATAGAAAAGCAAAGTTTAGTAAGATGTTCAATACACTTCATTGCCCCGACAAATTACTTGTTATTCTTAACCTTGTAAGCCGCACTTAGTTTTCTGCTGACTAGCCACGTTGTGGATCCCATTTTACTTTTATTACATTTTATCTTTATTTTCACATTATTGCTCCGACAACCATTCTCACAATTTATTGCATTTTACTTATTCAATGCACCGACAATTTTAGACAACATACACCCATCTTCGTGGGATCGATATCTGATAGATTCACTTCTGTCTACCATACTTGCATCGATAGTGTATGCTTGCACATTGTTGTAACGTTCATAGTGAAATCAAGTTTTAGCGCTGTTATCGGGGATGGTATTTGTTTGATGTTTATTTTTCTCTTTGCATTTATTCTTAATTATCTAAATTTTATTTGCCACTAACTTGTTTCTTTTTTTTTGGTTTACTTTTACATTTTTCTTTTAGCAAAATATGGCTAGGAACGAGGTGCATAGAACCTCAAGATGTTGGACTAGCATAAGTGATGCTATAGAAATGGAGCTCGATGCCATAACCGCCCAGGCATCTTCTTTGACTAATATGAGTAATTCAATGCAGAATGCTACAGTAATTACAGAATGGAAATATTGTGGAGACAGAATCAGATCATTTTGTCGCCACAAATGCTACAGCAAAACAACCTCAGAAACTTAAAGATACATTGTCAAAGAAGAAAAGATTGGGAGAAGTCGAAGCAATCGCACTTACTGAAGGGTGCACTGCCATGACAATTAAGTTGTTCCAAGAATTTAAGGATCCCAAGAGTTTCTCAATACCCTATTCCATTGATGATCGATATATTAGAAATGCATTATGTGATGGCAGCATAAGCATAATTTTGATGCCTATATCCGTAATTAAAAAGTTACGAAATTGGAAAAAATGCAAGAAAGAGTGGAAATTTTTTGGCACTGTGTGGAGAATAAAAGAGTACGAAGCACTTAAAGAAGAAGGAACAAATACTCTGCATCGATTGAGGAATAAGTAAACACCATTATCGACACATTAGGATTCCATTGTCAGCACAATTTTGTACAGCTGCACTGCACCTACTAACTTGATGCTGAAAAGGGAAGAAGTTCGTGTGGAGGAAGAAAAAGATGAAGAAATAGATGTCGAGGAAAATTTAGCTGAGAAATTTGTCTTCGCACCTTAAGTTGTGGGAGCAATAACTGAAGGCTTGGCACAAGATAGAACGAGTCAGGCGAAAGTTGTGGATGAAATTAATGAGGACCACAATCCTTTGGCAATAGTGGTCTACACTGGACTAACAAATGCTGCAGCTAATGATGCCGAAGTAGTCTACAGACTATGCAAAGCTCAAACAAAAGAAAAAGAAGAAAGAAGAGAATGACCTAATGTCGCGACAAATTCGACTGAGTAATTTGCACATTGATGTGACGTTCATAGCACGATCAATCATTCAATTTCCTATAGTCTCTGCATAATCACGCAATAACTATTTGTGTGGGAAATAATTCATTTTCATCATTCTCCACTACAATCAAGCTGCCTTTTTTAGCACACACTATGTAGGACTTACCTATTCACTGTTTGATATCGCGTAAACAATACTAGCATCCAGCCATTTGAACAACTTTCTTTTCACTACTTCTTTCATGGTTGAATTAAGTTTCCTTTGTGCGTCCACCACAGTTTCTTTCCTTCCTCCAAACGGATTTTGTGTTGACAAAATGCAAGATTGATGCCCTTTATATCTGCAATAGTCCATCCGATGGCTTTCTTGTGTCCTTTTAACACAGCCAACAAAGCTTCTTCTTGAATGTCACTTAGTCCTAATGCGATTATTATGGGTAAAGTATTCTTTCCTCCCAAATACCTATATTTCAAATGTTCAAGTAATGGTTTTAACTCCAACTCTGGTGGTTTTACTATAGAAGGTATCATTTTTGGAGTACTCGATATAGAATGTTCTAATACCCCTTTACTCTGTTACCACCAATCTAATTGGGCTGTCACACATTCAGCACTTGGTTCATCTTTAGCCTATTCTTCTCCTTCGGAATCTTCTTCTTCAAGCTATGCTATCTCAATTTAGTTACAGTTCGGTTCCTTGCTATTACCATCGGATTCACACTTTGCACCCCATAGCATTTCATTCAAACTGGATATTTCGAGAATTCCCATGACATCTTTCCAAATCTTTGTCCAAATACTGCCTCTCGTCATGATATCCACTTTTCTCCTATTTTTGACATTTAACCCATCGTAAAAATGCTGAATTTGGATGGCGATATGAATACCTCCACCTAGTATGGATTGGAGTATTGTCTTGAGCATTTCCCAAGCTTGTCCCAAAGCTTCAGTGATGGTTTACCGGAAATGAAATAACTGTACATAACTTTGCATGATTTTAAGCATAGGGATCATACGTTGTAAAAATGTTTGCACAAATTCTCTCCATGTAGTAATTGTGTTAGGTGGTAATGAGTCCAACCATAACTTTACTTTTTCATCTAAGGCAAAAGGAATCAAGAGTAGTTTAATAGCATCCATAGAGACTCTCGTATAAGCGACTATACTGCAAATAGTCTCGAATCTCCTTCAGAATTCACCAGAATCTTCTGTTTGAGGATCAGAAAATTTAATGTTATTAATAATCCAGGTTATTAGAGATGGGTTTAATTCAAAATGGGAATTATAAATTGGCAGTCGAATAATATCATATCGTAACCATTCTAAATCAAAGAAAATTCTTAATACATTCTTCATCCTATTAAATTACTATAAATATTATTATTATTTTATTTTATTTTATTTTATTTTTTTACTTTTTTCCAATTATAACGTAACTATAATCTAACAAATTCCTAACTATTCTTCTAAAAGTGCCGTAATTAAAATTACTAAAGTTATTGTCTCTCGAGCAACGGTACCAACAACTTGACAGCCTCTAAATGTACTCTCGTTCAGCATGTATTTTAGGCTTCTGCAAGTATACAGGTCGAATTGTAATATAGTTTTACAATGAAGGAGTGAGTACTCCGAGGGTTGTAGCCAAGGGAGGCGACGCAATAACAATTTCAATCCCTGCACAGAAAAGATCTAATTAATACTCTTTTTAAGATTCTAGTACGAAAGTAAAAGAAAGGTTTTGATTTTAGAATAATAATAAAAACCATAAAAATAAAGTAAAGCAAAGGAAATGAGATGAAATGAAAGATTTCGATAAATGGATTTATGGGGAATTAACTCGCTTTGGTATGATTTTTTCAACCGTTGCTTTTGGGGTTTTCGACAATCAACCAGTCGCTACCCTAGCAAGATCTTTCGATCTTCCAGTAACATAACGAGTCAATAAGAAACACTTATCTTCCAACATCACAGTTCAGATTGGTTTGGGGTAAAGGTGTTCCCGAATGGGGAATACCAATTTTGGGTTAATTCTCACTAAAATGACTTCCTTAGGTTATGGGCTTAGGGTTTGTTTCACGTTCTTCCTTTTCCAAATAATTGATCCGTTGAAGGAACAATCATATCTCCACTCCTTAATCCCCCATAAAGGGATTAGTTCCTCATGGTTTCTTAAAACATTATAAATTCAATAAAAAGATTAAACATAAGAAATAAGATTAAAAATATAATTAAAGAAGAAACTCAAGGATTTGTATTACAATTTGTTAGGACGAATCCACAATCATTTATGCGAAATTTACAAACCTCGTTTCTATAAAATGAAAATAAAAATAACTAAGGAAATAAAATAACTAAACCTAAATTACAAGAAGAAAATTAAACTAAAAAATCCAACTAAAGTTGTTTAACAATATCACTGAACATAGTCAAATGCACAATGGATGTTGTGATGTGCTTCACACTTTCTCTTACATTATGAATTACATCTTCAATTTCGGAAAAACCATCATACACCAATAGATTCAAGATGTGTGCACAACAATGGACATGAAACAATTTCCCATTCAAAGGAAGCCTTTTTATGAAATGAAAGGCTATCTTTCAACATCCTTACAGCTACTTCATTGAAAGAAGCATTGTCCACGAAAATTAAGCACACTTTTCTTTCAATACCCCAGCCTTGTAAGCATTTGTACAATTCTTCATATTCAAAAACTCCACTATGCGAAAGAGGCACATCAACAAAGTTCAAAATTCTTTTTTGCAAATTCCAATCCGAGTCCACAAAATGAGTTTTTAAGACCATGTATTGAATCTTTTGACCCAACTTCCAACCTCATAACTAGTCCAACAATCAACTTTGGCTGTAGCGCGAGAAATTCTTACATAGTGAAGACTTGCAATTTTCATCAACAAAGTGAATAACTCGTACTTAGTAAATGCAAAAGGCAACTCATGAACCATTATCATGTGAGAAACAACTTCTTGATTTTTTCTTGGTCATATTTCCAAGTTTGGATACCACACGCATTATCAGATCTAAGTGCTTGCGGTGGTAGAAAAAGATTGTCTTGTCCCTTTAAAGATAACTAACGTTTCACACAACCATCTAAATACTTTTTATATTGTGTAGTTGCACCATCCTTGTTCTTGGAAAGTTTAATCTTACAGTGATTACACTGCACTTTTTCAATCCCATCAACAAGCTTAACTACGGTTAGTTCCTGCCAAACAATTAATGTCTTCTTTCTATTTTTCCTCGTATAAGTGGCAACATCAATATCATCCAACTCTTAGCCTCCTTAAGGGTTTGTCTTTCATGAGTAGTATTCCGAGCATTGGAAATTTTATTTCCTTCAATGACAGCCATTAATGATGAGGAATCAGTGCACGAATAGGAAAATGACCTTGTTCTGAGTTATAAGACATACCTAAAAATTAAAACTTAAATCATTATTAATGGGTAACACCAAATCTAATAAACAAGCTCTATAAAAGAAATAATACGCATAGACTAAACAAGTAATAGATCACCATTTCAAATAATTTTCTTTTACCATTAATAATATTAAATATCTTTAAAAAAATGATCATAGTATGAACAACAACAATGCGCATAAGGTTTAAAGCAATATCTCATAAAGCTAAATTTGGAGATAATGATAGCAAAATAATAGTCACGAAATTATAATTCCAACTTGAAAGGTTTTAACATTAACTTATACTAAACTAAATTGATTAAACAAGATAAAAGAGAATGATATACCACAAATAAAGATCTGAAAATGTCTCCCCTAAACTCTTTGCGACCCCCCCCCCCCCGAACATCATTTTTGGATAAACTATTAGAAAGAGCCGGATCTTAGGAGGATATGCATATTACTAATATATAAAAGAAAAAAAAACTCTTTTGCATACCGTTGGGAAATAAAAATCGAGTGTTTGTGATGATTGATGAAGTTGAACGATGAAATCTATCAAGAGATGCAACAAATTCTTTGATCTTTAATAAAAAAACGTCGTAGAGGGATGAAGTTGAACAACTGTGAATTAAGATCACAATTAAGAGGGAGATTATATTAATTAAATGGTTAAACAACTGTTGTACTTGTGATAATGGAAGAAAGCACACTGTTTATATAAATAAACTAGTCTCCTTCAAACCGCCTTCAATGCCTTGTTTGTATTTCTATACGTTACCTTTCCCAGTTATAATTGCATTATAAGCTGGGTTAATATTTGCATACGGATACTAATAAAACTGTAAACAATAATTCTATGCGTTGTAGTTAATTATATGATAATATATGATTAAGTGTATACAAAATTATACAATTTTTCTGAGATAATTATACAATTTTTTTTAAAAAATACGTAGTAGAAGCACAATTAAGGATAAGGATGTAACCTAGCTTCTTAATTGAAACACATCTAAAACACATCAAAAAGGATTTTGACAAACAATTTCTTCCCCTTCTTATTTCTTAATAGATATTCTAGGCATAATATGTTGATTCACCAGACTACTTAGTCATTTTTGCTTTCATTATGGCTCCTGTACTGTTAAGATTTGATCAGATAAAGTTTTTATCAAAGATCCTGTAGGTGTAGCCTTTATTCAAACTATTCAACAAGCATTACACCACAAATTGATAGTTTTGAAACAAAATAAAAAGGGCATAATACTCGTTCACCAGCTAGGTTTCTATCCAAATTGCATCTCCCTGGCTCCAGGAACTTTTTCAGTTCAAAACCAATCTTTAATTGTTTGAGGGTTTAGGTTCGAAAGAAAACACAGAAAAAATTCATAAAACCAGGAATTAATCACTTGAAAGTTCAACATAAACAAGATAGACTTGAGGCCAATGACCTGAATCTGATATAACTTGAATCCAATCAACCAGAAAAACTGTGAAGAATTGAAACCTGAACCAAACTGGAAGCCAAACCTCTGCAGTGCAAAGTTGATAAAAGCTAACCAGAATAGCCAACTCAGCTATACTGAAAGCCTACATAATTGACACTAAAAGTCCAAGAACAAAATCTAATAAGCCAAAAACAACAACTGAAGCCAACATGACTCGCCTCATTGTCTACACCAAGGAGAATAAAAAGATATTTTAAGGCTATTTAGAAGAAAAAATGAAGGCAATGAAAGAAGATGATATGAATGAGGGAAATCAACAATAAATAAGAAAGAACATAAAAGGAATCATACTCAGGATTGGATGAAGGAAGCTGTTTTACAATTGACATATTATAAAAGCAACCATAAGAACACATAAACTAGTTAAAACAACATAAAAGGAACCACTAACATAATTCCATTCATACACCCATTGACCACATACTAACACATAAATTAGCAGGAACTTGGGACAAAACAAAACTTTTAAGTAGGGAGGATGGATTCGAAATCGAGTTCCAGAATTGACTCATCAAAAAGTTGGAAACCAATTGTTGGGTAAGGAGAGGATGGATACAGACAAACTCAAAATCTAGATTGGACGAGGTATCTAAATCCACTAATCTAGAGTGATAGGCGGGGACGGAAGTATCAACATGTAAGCTGTGCTCGTGCCAAAAAAGACTATGAAGTTAATAAAGGAATAGTGGCGTTTAGGCTGTTACTAGCCTGTAAAGGCCTTTGGGGCTTACTTAGGCTTCAGCGATTAGAGCACTTATGACAGTTAGAATTATAGAGGGCTTAGAGATAGATAGTAGAGGTCCTTATTAGTTCAGCAAGTAAGAGAAGAAGGAAAATATATCGGATTCATTCCAAGCTTCATTCTTTTAACAAAAAAAATCGTTAAATAGACTGATCTTGTCAAGTGGAGCCTTGGAAAGGTTCTGCAGGATTTTTCGTGAGTCCAGCAAAGCGCGTTGACCCAAGTAGTCCAGATGGAAGCTCGACCAAGAAAAGAAGGTGTGTAAATCAGTAAATGAAGAAAAACACTTAAGAAACATGAGTTAAGAGGAAGAAAAACAGCACCTTGAAGAAGATGAAGAGAATTAAAAGCACTTTAGAACGGATTCCACGGGTGAAATGAGAACGTTTTTAGGGATGGAAAACCCTAAAACCAAAGAGACAAAGATGATTTGAAATTTGAAGCGAAAATGATATGACACTTTTGTTTTTATTTATTTTTTTTAGATTTTACTATTGGGCTCTTATTATTTTGAAGGATGAAAATGGGCTCATATATTGAAGTGGGTCTCCCATAGCAAATTGGATGTGAATATTGTTACATAGATTTAACAATAGTTTAAAAAAATTATTTTAATATTTTTATAAGAAAATATTATTAATAAATAAATAAGTCAATAAATGATCTTATAAACGAGTTTTTAAATGAGTTTATAAACGAGCTTATAAACGATCTTATAAATGAGCTTATAAACGATCTTATAAATGAGTTTATAAACGAGCTTATAAATGAGCCATAAATGAGCTTGTTCGTGAACATAAACGAATCAAACACACCTCTATTCGTATTCGTTCGTTTATTAAACAAATATAAAAATTTTGTTCATATTCGTTTATTTAGCTTAATAAACGAACGTTATACGAACGATTCACGAATAGTTCATCGAACATTCTGTTCATTTATACTCTTATTTTGGGCACACAAATTGGGTCAAAATAGCTGCTATATCAACCAAAATTTGGCTTAGAGAGAAAAAAAAAAAGGCAACATTACCTTAGTTTAGGCTTAGTTTTCCTTAGGTTTTCTCTTAGATTTTCTTCATCTTTTTTTAGGGTTTTAATTTTCATTTCCTTATATGTAGATTTTACATTTCCTAGTAGTTTTTCTTCTTATTTTAGTTGTTATTAGTGTTAGTTAAGTTAGTTATCACTGTAACTTCGATTTATTTGCACCTTTAGTCCTTGTTCTTTAGTTGTAAGATATTTTCATATTTAGTTTAATGTATTTTAGCATCTTTTACTTTGCATTTGTTAAAGTTTGTTTCTTTTATGTTTATTGCTTTAGATTTTCTTGTAGAATGCTTTTCTTTACATGCTTTTTAGATTTTCTTGCATAAAAATCTCAACTTTTATATTTTTTCAAGCTTTGCTTTAATGGCTTCTTTGCTTTTCATTTTCATGGTTGTTAGTTTTTTTTCTAGCATGAGTAGCTAAACCTTTAAGAGGGTTGGTTGATGGAGATGTGGTGAGCTGATTTTTGGATGAAGGATCAAATCATAATAAATTGGACTAATTTAGATGAACTTAAAAACTTAGGATTGATGACCCTAAGGGAACATTTAGGCAAGTGAGACTAAGAGGAGATCTTTTTGGCACAAATTTATTAATCCTAGGTTAACTGGTGAGATTAGGAGATAATCCAGTTTAATTTATCTAACTTGGTAAAATGGAGATCGAGAGGTAAAATGGAGCTATTTTGGGAGTTTAAGCAATTTGGATCCCTAATTCAAGGATTAGTGACCCACATCAATGTCAACCAACCACTGTTTGTTATTTAATTGTTACTTTCGTAACTTTTCATATTTTACAATTTAGTCCTTGCTAGTTAGATGGTAAATTAGATTAATTTATCTTGACTTCATGATTTGCCATAATATAGCTATCGAAACCATTTTTTGTACGTGTTTCAAAAATTATTTTTAGAATTTGAAAATGGAGTCGCCACCAATCTTTTATTTGGTGTGATTGGGTCACCTAAAAATGTTTGAATTTGTTTTGAAAATTATTTTTGTCTTCAAAATCCAGAAAAGGTTCGGGAGTTGATTACACACAAGGAAGGGTTAGCACCCTTACACGCCCGAAATCGGTACCTAATCGATTATTTAGTGTCTCAATTGTTTGAAAATTGAAAATTCGAGTAGAAATTCCAAAATGTCATTCATGAATTAGATGTCATAAGAAGATGTTCAAATGTTTAAGCTCGAAGCAAAACCACACCTAACGCGTTAGGGCACCATTTTGAATCTCCTAAAACAAAAGAACATCGAACAATTATCGTTTTTGAGTAATATACTCGATTATTTTAGGTTCAAGGAAGAAGTCATACTCATCACGTTAGAGTATAATTTCCGTATTCCTAAAATAAAAGAGCATTGCTTGATTTATTTTCTTTTAAAAAAGAAACCATGTGTTTTTTTCTTATACCTTAAAAAAATGTTTTGGCGACCTTGATTTTAAAGTATGATATCCGATTCTTAGATTCGAAGAAGGTAACACTCAATACGTTAAAGCATTATCTTCAAAGTTCTCGAAGTAAATGAATTTTTACCTTAAAAAGATAATTCATATGCTTTGTTTTTAAAAAAACACGATTTAACTAACTATTTCGCAAAGGTATTTGAGTAGATGTGCTCCCTATCTTAAACTAAGTGGGAAAAAGTGGATGAAAGCATAGGATGAATTGCATGGAACATGTTAGAAACAATAAAACAAAGGTGTGCATGAGACAATATAGCATGATAACTTATTAAAAATAAATGAAAATTATATAATTCAAATGAACAGTAAAAAAATAATTAAGAAAATTAAATAATAACCCATAAAAGAGACTTGGGGACTTTATAAAATTTTGTTTACTAAAAACCGAATGATCATACTCCCCTTTTTTTTAAAAAAAAAAAACAAGGTTATGGGGGAATTTCATGCAAATAAAAATATTTTATAAATATTAACCATTTTAAGAAGAGACGAATGGTGATTTAAAATGTATATAAAAGGGATTATTTAAAAAAAGTTGATATTTACACTATTTTAGAAAAGAAATTTAAAAGGCAATAATAAGATTAATTTAAACTATATATAAATAAAATAAAGAAATAAATTAAGACAAAAGGGTGAATTTTGACGAAATAAAAACGCAAAGGGGCTTCGGGTAGAAATTCCCCAAATGTTGACATGTGTCAATTCTTCATGGCTGTTGGTTTAAGGATCAAGTTGAAAACGGGGCAAAAGTATGGGGATAAATTATAAACTTATCAAAACACAAAAAGGGATGAGATTGAAGCAGCTAAAATTGTGGAAGGATTACTAAAAAATTAGACCACACATAAAAAACACGCGGATCTATGCCAGGGTCGGGTCAAAATTCGAGTTGGTGCATTAAACGACGTTGTTTAACAGGCGTTAAGGCAGGCCCTAAAACGATGTCGTATGGAGACCTTATAAATTCCAAAAAATCTATCCAAAAAATCACTTTACCAACCTTTTTTTTAAAAAATGAAACCCATCCCTCTTTTTCTCTGTACAAAAGCCATGATCGCCCCTTTTAGACTTTAGTAAAAAAAAATTTAGTTCTGAAACCTAAAACCAAACATGTTCTTCTTACCCTCTTTTTGTTTAAAAATATTTAAATTTAATCTTAGATCTATTAAAAGGTTTTTTTGATAATCCCTTTTGCTTTTTTAAAACCCTCTTCCCTAACAGATCCATACATGTTTTCTTTGAAAAAATGTTTCTTCTTTTTTAAAAAGATTTAATCTTTGATTCCCATAAAAAAAATGGTTCTTCGATCCCTGATTTCCTTGGTTTTTTTTTTTTTATAATTTTTTTTAAAGATTTTAGATCCAGGTTTTAAAAATCTTAAAAACCAAATTCATTTTTCTTGCTTTCTTCTGATTATGCCTATGTTCTAAAGGAAACAACGCAACTTTTAAAAAATTTTATAGGTTTTCGAATCAGCTTTTCATTTCTTTATTTGAAATCTTTTTTTATTGCTTGTTTTTAAAACATTTGAAATTTGTAATCTTTCCTGATTTTATTAGATTTTCAAAAGGACTCAAACTCGGAAGATGAATCGCCCATCATCGGGGGTGGTAACCTCAAACGCCGACCACGGTATACGTATCCAGGTATTTTAGAACCCTTTTTACTTATGTTTTACAAATATGTATACATATATATCTTGAATGAAAATAAAAAGATTATACCTTCAAATCCTTTTGAATCTCTACTGCTTGTATTCGACTGCCTTCTTTATATTGATTTTTTGTGTAATATTTGTATGTTGATTTTTGTATTGATATCGTGTAAATGTTGCAACTTTTGCGAAGGCTTTTATAACCATTGGAAGTTACAGAAAACACTGTTCGTTTGCTTTCTCTCTCTCTCTCTCTCTCTCTCTCTCTCTCTCTCTCTCTCTCTCTCTCTTTTCTCCATGTTGTTCTTGCTCTATTTTTTGTCGTCTTTTTTGCTTCTGTTTAAAGGTAACACCAGGGAAGTGGCCTTCTATGGTCAACGCCGATCATGGGGGCTGTGCCCTTGCCATTTTGGTGCAAGGTGGATGAAGAGGTATCGGGCAGTGGTGCAATGTTGGGCAGAGAAACGGTCTCGGGGTAGTAGAGGAGTCTCGGGAGCTGAGGGGTCAAAGGTCAGTAGACGAACGGTCACATGGCTGACGTGGCGATGACGTGGCGATGCTGACGTGGCAACGGTGGCTGGGGTAGATTAGGGTTTTCTTATTTCTTATGTATTTGGGCCTGTGTGTATTTAGAATTTTGGGTATTTTTGGGCCTATAGGTCTGCTTGTAATTTTGACACTTTGTTTGTAATGGATTTGGACATTTAAATTAAATTTGGGTTTTAATTTATTTATTATTGGGCCCGATCAAAATTGGGCCTCTACAGCTGCCCCTCTTTGATCATTATTGTGTAACAGGAACGGAGCAAAGACTAAAAGAGGACCAATTTTGCCCAATCTTGCTGAACCCTAGCTTCACTATTGACTACTTCAACTGTATCTGCTTCTCTGTAATTATGGAAGTTGATGTCGTGATTCCATCCTGCCCTAAATTAATCTTCAAACTAACAAAATTTGCTACTATAGTTTCACTCCTATTCCATTGCAACTTCATGAAGATTGAGATCCGCTATTTAAATCCAACTTCGCTGCAATTTTAGGAAGATAGGATTTGATGTCGAAGCTTCATCTTGCTCTTACTACAACTTCAGAGAGATAAAGACTTGCTATTTAGTTTTGATCTGATCCACTATGACTTCGAAGTAGAAGTTTCACCGTCGTGGATTCAATCTTTCTCATCATGTTTCTAAGGTACCGGGTTCGCCATTACTGTCGTAACCCTTCCCTCCATATCTTTGTAGTACTAAATTCGTCGTTGCGGCTTAAACCTTTCCCTTCATGTCCTGAGGTACAAGGTTCGCCGTTGTGACTTAAACCCTTCTCTCCATTTTCTTCGTGGTATTGGATTCGCCGTTGCGGCTTAAATCTTTCACTTCATGTCTTTGTGGTACAAGGTTCACCATTGTGACTTAAACCTTTCCCTTCATGCTTCTGAGGTATAAGGTACGTTATTGCGACTTAAACCTTACCCTCTATTATATTCGTAGTACTAGATTCGCCGTTGCGGCTTAAACCTTTCCCTTAACATCTTCATGGTTCTGGATTCGCCGTTGTGGCTTAAATCTTTACCTTCATGTCTTCATGATAAACCTGTAAAATATGCCTAAATGGACCTTTAGGTAAGCTAGATTGTTTAGGATGTCATGATCAGGATGAGTCAAATGCTCCTAACTAGATGAACGTGCATGATTAATATTAATTTTCAAAAATTAATTTTTTTGCTTTGGGATTATCTCCTTATGTCTTCTCTACGACGGGATTTGGCAGAATATTCTTAATTTGAACCATTCTTTCCCGGTTTGATTCTTTTGACTGGTGGTCCTGTTTAGGGTCCTTGTATCGTTTAGGAATTTTCTAAACAACACTCGCAGATCCTTGCATTTTCGTGTGATATTAGTCTATTATCCATTATCTTATTATGAAAATACTTGGTCAGTGCATTTTCGTGTGATATTAGTCTATTATCCATTATCTTGTTATGAAAATACTTGGTCAGTGTGGCAAATGAATGAGATTGTATTAGAGTCAAGGCTCGAAGAATCGTTGGCCATAGAGAAATTGCCAAATATTTACAAGGAACAAAATAATTACAAGGAATAATATTAGATGCCTAGATATCATGATAAGGGTTTTCCTGATCTGAGGGTTATTTTTCTGCTTAATACACGTCTAGAAAACCCGAAGTACTTTGTTGATGCCCCAAGATGTAAAGTTTCAGTCTTGTCACAATTGACCACTTTTGCTTCGTGTTTGAGCTGCCCTTTTCGGGTTTCAACTCAGAACCCCTTCAGTTTCAAGATGCCCTTTTGTGGGTTTTCACCTTGACCTTTCCATTTTTTTAGGTGAAATATTTCTTCAACGAGTTTGAATTTACTGTGTTGTATAACTCTTTGCCATCCATTTCAGTCAGAATGAGAGCTCCTCCAAAGAAAGCTTTCTTCACCACATATGGCCCTTCCCAATTAGGCATCCATTTTCCTCGAGAGTCTTTATGTATGGGCAGTATTTTCTTTAAGACTAGATCTCCCTCATGGAATTCTCTAGAGCGAACTTTTTTGTTGTAAGCTCGCATCATTCGCTTTTGGTACATCTGACCATGACGGATAGCTCTTAATCTCTTTTATTCAATCAAGTTCAACTAATCATATCTGGCTTGGACCCATTCTGCTTCATCCAAATTTAGCTCTAACAAGACTCGAAGAGGGGGAATCTCTACCTCGATAGGTAAACGGCTTTCATCCTGTATACAAGTGAGAATAGCGTTACCCCAGTAGACGTTCTGACTGAAGTCCTATAAGCAAGAAGGGCAAATGGTAATTTTTCATGCCAATCTTTATAGGCTTCTGTCATTTTTGTAATGATCTTCTTGATGTTTTTATTTGCCGCTTCCACTACTTCATTCATTTTTGGGCGATATGGAGATGAATTATGATGTTTGATCTTGAATTGCTCGCAAACCTCCGATATCGTGTTGTTATTCAAGTTTAATGCATTACCCGATATAATCCTTTTCGGTATCCCATATCAGCATATGATTTCCTTTTTTAGGAACTTGATAACTGCAGACTTTGTAACGTTGGACTAAGAGGCAGCATCCACCCACTTGGAGAAGTAGTCGATAACTACAAAGATGAATTTATGCCCGTTAGAAGCCTTTGGCGAAATTGGCTCAATGACATCCATGCCCCACATAGAAAAAGGCCATGGAGAACTCATGACATGCAGCTGTGATGGAGGTACATGAATTTTATCTCCATAGATTTGGCATTTGTGACATTTCTTAGCATAATTGATACAATCACTCTCCATGGTTGACCAGTAGTATCCAAATCTCATGATCTGCCTAGCCATTTTGAATCCATTGGCGCGTGTTCCAAAAATACCTTCATGAGCTTCTTCTAGTATTTTCTTTGCCTTAATTACATCAACGCATCTTAGCAGCACTTGATCCTTCCTCCTTTTATACAAAATCTCCCCATCTAGGACGTACTCATTTGCGAGCCTTCTCAATGTCCTTTTATCATTTTCATTAGCTTCTTCGGGGTATTTACGACTTTTCACATTTTGGAGGATGTCTTGATACCAAGGATGATAATCTTTTTCTTCCTCTTCAATCTCGTAGTAATGAGCTGGAACCTCATAAATGCTCATTTGGATGGGCTTCATATCCTCTGACTTGTTTACTTTTATCATTGAGGCTAGAGTAGCCAAAGTATCAGCCATTTGGTTTTCCTCACGTGAGAGGTATTGGAACGTAACCTCATCGAATTCCTTGATCAACTTGAGGACCATCTTTCGGTAATCGATTAACTTGGAATCTCCCATCTCTCATTCACCTCTGAGCTGGTAGATCACCAAAGCTGAATCTCCATATATTTCCAAGACCTTGATCCCTCGTTCTATGGCTGCTTGAATGCCTATAATGCATACCTCGTACTCTGCCATATTGTTTGTGCAATCGAAGTAGAGTTTACTAGTGAAGGGATAATGGTCCCCTTCTGACGATACTAAAATTACCCCGATTCCATTGCCAGTGGCATTTAAAGCACCATCAAAATTTAATCGCCAAGGATGCTCTGAAGCGGTTCTTTCTTTAGTGGTTGCAATATACATTAGGTCCTCATTTGGGAAGTCAAAATTTATTGGCTCATAATCCTCAAGAGCTTTACTGGCTAGGAAAGATCATGCGAAGACATCTTTGAATTCTCTGAGCAACTCAATAAGATCTTTTCGTGTTTCTACCAAAATACTGGTCCCAATTTTCACCGTTTTCTTTTCATCTTCATCCTCTATGCTCACAGTTACGATTACCTCTTTATGGGGCAAGATCTGTTTTTCCTCTTGTTCTATCATTTGCAGCAAATCAGGAGATAAGTTACTAGCTTGGTCATCTTCAAAACCTTGAGGTTCCTCGAGACACATATCTTGCTCAAAATGAGGCTCAGAGTCAGTAACAGCGTTGCTCATATCATTGATATCCAAGAATCTGTCAAAAATGAGAGAGGTCCAAAGAACAAAGTAAATTTGAGAATGATTATATGGTATGGGTATGAGTATATGTATACAGAATTCAAGAATGATAAATTGTGTAGGTTAAGTGTAAACAAATTGTTTGAATAGAATGAAAGAATATAAAGAGACATTTGCTGAATGAGATAAAGTGCATTTTCATTAAAATAATGGATAATAATCAAATGCCCTTTACAAAATATCTCTATCACTCTCAGGCATAGAGCGATAGATATGCGTCGAGTATTACTCTGAAAAGATCCTAAAGACTACAGGGAGCTCCTCCTCAGTCCAGTTGTTTAGAATGCTTCTTGGTGTATATGGGCAAATTCGTGATAAGCTCATTCCTTCATCTTCTTCAGAGATGGCGTTACCATCCAAGTTTGTCGCAATTCTTTCAATCTTCTTTTCTTTTTCGATCCTCATTCCACCAGAAACGAAAGTCTTTGATATGTGGGGAAAAACCATTGGCTCCCACTTAATCTCTCCCCCGGTCAGTCGTGCTTTTCTCGTTTCTCGCTTCCTTTCAATCTCATTCTTCTTTTCTTTCATATCTGGCTTTTACTCTAGACCAAAACGATCCCATTTTCCTTGTGGAACCGGTGCATTGGTTGTCCCTTGCAGATGTTTTCCAAGCCCTTTTCCTAGCAGTACCCCTTTTCTAACTTTAGTCGTAAACCCATCTTCGTAGTTCGTGATAATTTCAGTTCAAGAATTTTGCTTCCTTCTGTAACGAACGTTGCATTAATGAATTCTAACGACCGAAAGGAGCATTCCACAGCCTCTTCATTTCTCTCTATATACGGTGCGTCACTTGTCACGGATGCGATAATATCCTCCTCTGCATTTATTGTAACCAATCTTCCTTCGGTTACCAGTTTAAGCTTCTGATGAAGTGAGGACGATACTGCCCCTGCTGAATAGATCTAGGGTCTTCCTAACAAATAATTGAACGAGGGCTTAATGTCCATTACCAAGAAATCTACCTCATAGGTGTTTGAGCCAATCTGCAATAGTATTTCAATTCGGCCCATCACTTTTCTTTTCGTCCCGTCGAATGCTCTGACTACATTGTAGCATGTTTTCATGTAAGAGCTGTCGACTAGTAATCGTTCCAGGGTGGCCAGTGGCAATACATTTAAAGTCGAGCCATTATCAATGAGCACTCCGGGTAAAGTATACCCCTTGCAGCGAATAGTGATGTGCAGAGCCTTTGTCGACCCCATTCCCCCAAACGGGATCTCATCGTCACTGAAGAAAATAAAATTATTAACGCTGACGTTGTTAATTAGGCGATCTAGCTTGCACATAGATACGTCATTAGCCACATACATTTCGTTGAGTACCCTCATTAGTGCATTGCAGTGGGCTTCTGAACTTAGCAACAAGGCTAAGATTGATATGCGTGCTGGTTGTTTGTGCAACTGTTCAACCACGCTATACTCGCTATGTTTTAAGAATTTCAAGAATTCTTTTGCCTCTTTTTCTTCTACCGACTCATTTACTGACTCAAGCTTATTGGTCTCCTTCTCTTCTGGTTCAAAGGCCAAGGCCTTTCCTTTTGCAGTTTCTTTTTTTTCCTCTTTCGAGTCATAGCATTTCCCACTACGGGTAACAAAGTTTAAGCCTTCTTTGGATTGCTCTTCTTTAGGTGTTATTATGTTACACCCATAATTCCAATGGACTCTCCTGCTATCCTCATAAAGGAATGGCGAAGGTTTTTGTATGATGACACAAGGTGTCATTTGCTTTCTTGTTTCGGTAACCTTGGGCACGGAAATAATTATTACAGGGCGATCAGGCCTGTTTGTCCCTTTCTCTTCAGAGGCACAAATGTCTTTCACCTTTTCTTCTTCTTCAAAGAACTCTAGTTCTTTAAGATCCATCAGGTCTTGAACCAAAGTCTTGAACTCTGTGCAATGTTGAATCTCATGTCCTTCAGTGTCATGAAAATCACAATAGTTCTCGATTGTTATCATTGTCTCTCCACCGTCTCGTGTGATTATCCCTCTATCCATCATTTGACGCCACACCCATTTTAAGGAAGATATGACCTCACCGATATTAGTCTTAACTCTTTTGCCTTTTGCTCCTATGATCGCATTTATCCCTTGATCGGGATGAGCAGGTAGAGGGTTCCCAACCATGTTAGGCCTAGATGGTTCATCAAATCTTATCCGCTTCATCTTAATCAATCTCTCCACTATTTTTTTGAAGGCGAAATAGTTTTCGATGGAGTGTCCGACTACTCCTCCATGGTACTCGCACTGAGTGTTGGCGTCATACCATTTTGGGAAAGGTGGTTGTACTGGATCCGAGTAGTACGAAGCCACTGCATGTTGATCGTACAACTGCTGATAAAGCACCTTATACGTCACCCGGATAAGGGTGAACTGAATTCTTTCATTATTTTTTCTTGAGCTTGGTTTCATCTTTGGAGGATTTTGATAATTGTTTGCAGGGGTTTTAGATTGCGTCATTATGATTGACTTCGCATAGTTTGGCCTGTACATGCCTGCATTGTTTATCTCAACATCTTTCCTTCTAAGGGCTGCTCTCTTCCCACTTTCCCCAGCGTCAATCTTACTGCTCTTAATGGCGCTTTCAATCATTTCTCTAAACATAACCATGTTCGAGAAACTCCTCGTAGCATATCCCAATAAGTAGTTAAGATAAGAGGATTTTAGGGTATGGACGAAAAGTATTTTCGTCTCTTTCTCCGTTAACAGTGGCTGTACTTGAGTAGCCATATCCCTCCATCATTGGGCGTATTACCTGAAGCTCTCACTCGGCCTCTTTTCCATGTTCTGCAAAGTGATCCTATCAGGAGCTATATTAGTGACATGGTTGTATTGTCTCATGAAGGCCTGGGTTAAATCCTTCCATGAACTGATCTTCGCGCGACTCAACTGATTGTACCATTTTGTCGCGGATCCCACCAAGCTGTCCTGGAAATAGTGGATCAGTAATTGGTCATGATGGACATATCTTGTCATTTTTCGGTAGAACATAGTAATGTGAGCTTCTGGACAACTTGTCTCATTGTACTTCTCAAACTCTGGAGCTTTAAATTTTGGAGGCAGTACTAAGTCTAAGACTAGACTCAGTTCTTTAGCATCCATCCCACAGCAGACGTCAGCCCCTTCCATTGCTTTGACCTTATCTTCCAACCACTTGTAACGCTCCTCTATCTACTTGGAAACTTCTAGTTTTGTCCTCTCTATTTCCATGATTTCGTCAAAGTCGAGATTCATGGGGTTTGCAATATTTTCCCCTGGATTAGACCCTGATCTAGTCGGGTAATTAGCTTGGCCTGAGGTACCAATGGGATGTTGCTGTGCTCTGATGAAGATGGGAGCCCCTCGCGAGTTTGTTTCGGGCTGAACTTGATTGTGCATAGGAGTAAAGCTAGGAGGGTATCGGGGATCTTCATTCTCCTCTTTTAGGCTTGCTACCGGATTTTTTCCTTTTTCTGCTTCTTGTAAAAGTTGAGTCAATCGGTTGATTATATTCCCTTGAGACTCAATAATTTGTTCTCTCATATCCTGTTGGACCCTCACCGACTGGTCTTGCAACTTCGCTTGCATTTGTTCTTGCATTTCTTTTTGTAACTGATCCAACCTTTCTATTCTTTGGTCCATCGCTCTCTGAGTACCGTAAGGATATGAGTTCTCTATGTTTTCGGGTTAAACTGTTTCAAATTTTATTTAGTTAGAGTTGTTGCGTTAAAATGTGAGAATGAAATGCGAATGAATGCATGTATGCAATACAAAAGAAGGCGTTGATTCTGAATTCAATTCCATTAAATAAACTTCACTAGAAGACAAATTTTTTTACATAGAACAAGTTACATAAATGGCTTTGCCTTAGTGCCTAAAGCCCTAATTTTCCTAAGAAGTTCAACCAAATTTTGTCCTCATGTTGACTTTAACTCATATTGTAGGCTTAACTTATCAGCTTCCATGGCTAATATCTGCACGTGATCAGCCACTTCTCGCATCTATGTAAGTGCTTCACCAATGGCATTGTCTCTTTCTCCCACTTGTCTTTGGGTCTACTGGGTGTGTCATTCACTTGCTTCTAAGTTCCTTTCTAGAATTTTGACCCTTATTTCATTGTTTTGGAGTGAAGCTCGAGCTCTTATACTCTTTTCCTCAATTCTCTATTTTCGGCTTGGCTTGTCTTGAATTCTATTACAGAGTTTCGACTGCGGTGTCTATGTAGAGACTCCTCTAATTCAATGATTCTAGCCTCCATCTCAATTATCTAGGCTTTTAATTCAGCTTTTTCAACTTGGCTTTCTAACAATTCTCCCTTTATGGCATTTTTTCGAGCTTGACCATCATGAAAATTCCTTTTCCATTGCTCTGCTCGGTCCTCTTGTTCCTGAATCTCTCGTTGCCATTGCTCAGAAGTCTTGCTAAGTCCCGCGTTTTTCATGGATTGGCGAAGTTTCTTATAGTGTTTCTTTAAATCTTCCAAGTCTTCCTCGGCTTTATTTTTCCCTTTTCTCAACTTTTCAGCCTCTAACTTGTGAATGTCTACATCACACCCTAGCTTCATTTTATCCTTTTCTAAGACTTCTATCCTTTTCCCAAATTCCAAGCTCTTCATTTCAAAATCCTGCTTTATGATGTTCAACTTTGATGGAATCACTTGTAAGCATTCTTCTAATGATCTGGCATCATCAGGGTTCGATGCCGGAATATTATCATTGACCCTTTTACTCCTCCACCAATCATATTCCGGCGTCGTCATCAGGTTCGCAGTGAATACTTTCATCCTATGCGCTTGCCTCCATGCATTTGTTATCTCCTTGACCCTTTTCTTGTAGTTATCCCCTTTGTAGGTGCACTCCCACTGGGCCAAACCATGTGTTGCTGGTATGAACTGCCTTAACTTGTATTGCATTAACACGAGTAGAGGGGCATATCCTATGGCTCCCCATACTCCAAGTAATGGAACCCAATCAAAATTATCACAGCGATAAAGGATCTCGTCGATGATAAGCCACGACGCCTTCCATTCTACGTCCTCTTCTCGGAGATTTTGAAGAACTGTCATCCACTTTTCTCCGGATATATTCAGCTCTTTTTGCGTCACTACAAATTCCTTCAAAGGCGAGTAGTCCACTGAGTATACCTTATACGAAATCCTTTCCTTCTTCCAAAAATGGCTATGAAACCAGACCATCAGAAGTGGTGCACAGCCAATGAACCTTCTTTCGCCTTCCCGTCGACGATCACTTAGCGATCTGAAAGTCTCAGCGAGGATTGTCGGGATAGGTGTGACGCTTCTACTAAGGCAGTCAAAGAGATTCACAACTGCATCCTCTACGTGCCCTAATGCTTTCGGGAAGATAACCAGCCTATAAATACTCAAAGCAAAAAGGTCAATTCATTTCTTCATATCCGGATGTGCTAATATTAGATCCTTCAGACTCTTCCAAGTGATGCATTTATTGTCCCCTTTTACCTTGATCCTAGATGCCACCCACTGTTCACTCATCCCGATTATATTTATCAATCTCTTTAGAAGAGTCGGGACACACACAGCTCTTGAGTAAACTTTGTCAACTTGAATCTTCGGGCAACGGATTAACGCAGTATATTCCTCCATGGTGGGTGTCATGTCGAAGCTCCCAAAGGAAAAGTAACTATACGCGGGATTCCAATGTTGGGTGAGAGCACGAAAAAGGTGCTTGTCGATTTTTACCTTGAGCAGATAGGGTAAATCTTCATATTCTCTATAAAACACCTGTTTCATTTCATCATTCTATTGACCCCAAATATCCCTTAGCTCTTGCACACTATTTTGGGTCACATTTACCCGAGTGTGATCCCAAAATTCTGATAAATGGCCTTCTGTCAAATTGTCTCCATTCTCGCGTTGTCTCCCTTCAGACCATAAACGCACAGCCATGTTGTCTTCTACTCTATCAAGAAACCCGTTTTCCATGTCAAAGCTCTTCTACTTGGTAATCGAGTATGAACCAACACCTTTTCTTATAATGAAAATGCAATGCACAAAATAGAACAAACACAAAATAAGACATGTCAGTACATTAATCACAAAAGTAAAATATAATCATGAAATTATAACTAAAAGCAGAAATAATAACACGTCTCTCCTATTTAGGTGACCGCTAAGGTTTGTCGCGATGTTTGGGTAGTCTTCTAGAGTCAACTACATGCGGTTTGAGTTCTAAAGTACGGGTACCTGAACCAGCCGATTCCTCTATCCTCACCCATTATAGGCTCATACGGACGAGTTCGGTTCAGGGGGATACATTTCCCATATGTTTGCACGAAAGTGAAAACTTCACGAAAACATAGGTACGGATGTATTCCTGAAAGCGATCCACTATCCTGCACGGAGGTGAAGACCTCACGAAGGCATAGTTTCACACTTCCACTTAAGGGGTAAAGTAACTGATCAATGCAAATGCATGAGACCCTCACTTTGATAGCGAACTAAAATAAAATGCAAGGATCACAAATTAAATTTAACTCAAATTTTGATTTTCAATCAAAAGACTCAAAATAATCGACTCACGGCTTGACTCTCTTATTGGTCCCCAGTGGAGTCGCCAAGCTGTCGAAACCATTTTTTGTACGTGTTTCAAAAATTATTTTTAGAATTTGAAAATGGAGTCGCCACCAATCTTTTATTTGGTGTGATTGGGTCACCTAAAAATGTTTGAATTTGTTTTGAAAATTATTTGGTCTTCAAAATCCAGAAAAGGTTCGGGAGTCGATTACGCGCAAGGAAGGGTTAGCACCCTTACACGCCCGAAATCGGTACCTAATCGATTATTTAGTGTCTCAATTATTTGAAAATTGAAAATTCGAGTAAAAATTCCAAAATGTCATTCATGAATTAGATGACATAAGAAGATGTTCAAATGTTTAAGCTCGAAGCAAAATCACACCTAACGCGTTAAGGCACCATTTTGAATCTCCTAAAACAAAAGAACATCGAACAATTATCGTTTTTGAGTAATATACTCGATTATTTTAGGTTCAAGGAAGAAGTCATACTCATCACGTTAGAGTATAATTTCCAGTATTCCTAAAATAAAAGAGCATTGCTTGATTTATTTTCTTTTAAAAAAGAAACCATGTGTTTTTTTTTATAGCTTAAAAAAATGTTTTGGCGACCTTGATTTTAAAGTATGATATCCGATTCTTAAATTCGAAGAAGGTAACACTCAATACGTTAAAGCATTATCTTCAAAGTTCTCGAAGTAAATGAATTTTTACCTTAAAAAGATAATTCATATGCTTTGTTTTTAAAAAAACATGATTTAACTAACTATTTCGCAAAGGTATTTGAGTAGATGTGCTCCCTATCTTAAACTAAGTTGGAAAAAGTGGATGAAAGCATAGGATGAATTGCATGGAACATGTTAAAAACAATAAAACAAAGGTGTGCATGAGACAATATAGCATGATAACTTATTAAAAATAAATGAAAATTATATAATTCAAATGAACAGTAAAAAATAATTAAGAAAATTAAATAATAACCCATAAAAGAGACTTGGGGACTTTATATAATTTTGTTTACTAAAAACCAAATGATCATACTCCCCTTTTTTTTTTAAAAAAACAACAAGGTTATGGGGGAATTTCATGCAAATAAAAATATTTTATAAATATTAACCATTTTAAGAAGTGGTGATTTAAAATGTATATAAAAGGGATTATTTAAAAAAAGTTGATATTTACATTATTTTAGAAACTAAATTTAAAAGGTAATAATAAGATTAATTTAAACTATATATAAATAAAATACAGAAATAAATTAAGACAGAAGGGTGAATTTTGACAAAATAAAAATGCAAAGGGGCTTCGGGCACAAATTCCCCAAATGTTGACATGTGTCAATTCTTCATGGCTGCTGGTTTAATGATCAAGCTGAAAACGAGGCAAAAGTATGGGGATAAATTATAAACTTATTAAAACACAAAAAGGGATGAGATTGAAGCAATTAAAAATGTGGAAAGATTACTAAAAAATTAGACCACACATAAAAAACACGCGGATCTACGCCAGGGTCGAGTCAAAATTTGGGTTGGTGCATTAAACGACGTCGTTTAACAGGCGTTAAGACAGGCCCTAAAACGACGTCGTATGGAGGCTTTATAAATTTCAAAAAATCACTTTACCAACCCTTTTTTTTAAAAAATGAAACCCATCCCTCTTTTTGTCTGTACAAAACCCATGGCTGCCCCTTTTAGACTTTAATAAAAAAAAAAGATTTTAGTTTTGAAACCTTAAAACCAAACATGTTCTTCTTATCCACTTTTTGTTTAAAAATATTTAGATTTAATCCTAGATCTGTTAAAAGGTTTTTTTTTTTATATAATTTCTTTTTCTTTTTTAAAACCCTCTTTTCTAATAGATCCATACATGTTTTCTTTGAAAAAATGTTTCTTCTTTTTTAAAAAGATTTAATCTTTGATTCCCAAACAAAAAATGATTCTTCAATCCCTGATTTCCTTTGTTTTTTTCTTTTTATAATTTTTTTTTAAAGATTCTAGATCCAGGTTTTAAAAATCTTGAAAACCAAGTTCATTTTTCTTGCTTTTCTTCTGATTATGCCTATGTTCTAAAGGAAACAACGCAGCTTTTAAAATTTTTTATAGGTTTTCGAATAAGCTTTTCATTTCTTTATTTGAAATCCTTTTTTATTGCTTGTTTTTAAAACATTTGAAAATTGTAATCTTTTCTTATTTTATTGGATTTTCGAAAGGACTCAAGCTCAGAAGATGAACCGCCTATCATCGGGGGTGGTAACCTCAAACGCCGACCACGGTATACGTACCCAAGTATTTTAAAACCCTTTTTACTTATGTTTTACAAATACGTATACATATATATCTTGAATGAAAATAAAAAGATTATACCTTCAAATCCTTTTGAATCTCTATTGCTTGTATTCGATTGCCTTCTTTATATTGATTTTTTTGTGTAATATTTGTGTGTTGATTTTTGTATTGATATCGTGTAAATGTTGCAACTTTTGCGAAGGCTTTTATAGCCATTGGAAGTTACAGAAAACACTTTTCTTTTGCGCTCTCTCTCTCTCTCTCTCTCTCTCTCTCTCTCTCTTTTCTCTATGTTGTTCTTGCTCTGTTTTTTGTCGTCTTTTTTGCTTCTGTTTGCAGGTAACATCAGGGAAGTGGCCTTCTGTGGTCAACGCCGGTCATGGGGGCTGTGCCCTTGCCATTTTGGTGCAAGGTAGATGAAGAGGTATCGGGCAGAGTGTAACGTTGGGCAGAGAAACGTTCTCGAGGCAGCAGAGGAGTCTCGGGAGCTGAGGGGTCAAAGGTCAGCAGACGAATGGTCACATGGCTGACGTAGCGTTGATGTGGCATGCTGACGTGGCAATGCTGATGTGGCAATGGCTACTGGGGTAGATTAGGGTTTTCAGATTTCTTATGTCTTTGGGCCTATGTGTATTTAGAATTTTGGGTATTTTTGGGCCTATGGGTCTGCTTGTAATTTTGACACTTTGTTTGTAATGGATTTGGACATTTAAATTAAATTTGGGTTTTAATTTATTTATTATTAGGCCCGGTCGAAATTGGGCATCTACAATAATTTTTTGCGATTAGTTGGTTTGTAACATTTCAAAATATATTTGAATTAAATTGAAATAATTTATGCAAATTTGATTAAGAGAATTTATCATTAAGTTTATTATATCAAAATAATTAAAAATCAAATCTAACAAATAAATTTCTCAAAGTAAATAGCATTTAAACATAATAAATCCCATATATTCCAGTGTCAAAACAAAAACAAAAATTATATTGTCTCGAGACATCTCGAGACTCCCAGCTGAATTATGTTATTTTGAGTTTGTATTCGAATCCAAACTCCATGGTTAATCCCGTTTATGTTTAATCCTTAAATGCATTAAATGATATCATTTGACATTTGTTAAACATATTTATGTGTATAATTGGATATGTAAGGAATTTATTTTGTTTGAGTGTCAAGTTACTTAGTAATGGAAGTCGCCTTAATTGGAGTTACACCAACAATATAATGTGATGATGTCAAGTATTTGGATCTGACAATTGGATCAGGTGTGGGTTGCCACAAGTTTATCCTATTTTAAAATATTATTGTTTGATGTAATAATAGATACGTTTTTTTTTTCTTCACAAGTTAAATAAACATATTACTGCATGTCATAATTATTTTTTAAAATTTTTTAAATACAACTTAAAATACATTAAAAAAACATATATCAAATAATTATGGGTCAATGTACAAATTTATCACTATACTTGAGGTTAAATTTGAAAATTTTCACTATAATTTATGTTGAACGATATTTGCTGTTATACTTTTGCACTAAAGGCAAATTTACGACTACACTTTGACTCTATATTGATTTTGCATATTTACCATGAATTTTGGTATTAAAGTTTGATTTTGTTTAAATTTTCTTATTCAATTTCAATTTAAAATAATTTAAGACAAAATTAAATTAAATATTTTTAAATATTTTATTTAATATTTAAAAACAATAAATTAAGTGATATAATTATTTATAAAAAAATAAGCTAATTTTTATTTTTAAATATTTTCAAAAAATCAAGTGTTTCATACACCAAATCATATTATAGCAATACAAGGTTATAAAAAAAAAAAAGGAAACAATGCCTAAGTGACATGATGGAAATTGTAATTAATAGGATTCATTAAAAAATATCTTATAGGTTGACATAAACACAAATTTCAATATTAAAATATTAAGATTGAACTAAATTTAGTTAAATATTAGAATATTAATAAAATAAAGGTAAAAGAAAGATTAAGCCCAAAGTAGTCAATGTAACACCCCAAATTCAATCTAGACGTTATGGTCGAATTCGAAAAGCTACATTGACCATCGAAATGGCTCGAAAAATCTTTCGTAGTTTTCAAACGTACTTTTTAAAATCATTTGCATAAATTGGTTTAAACTAGTGAAATCGAGAAACTTTAGAAATCAATGATTTCCGTATTTTATTTGTAAAAGTTTGATCATTTATTCAAAACTTTCGTAATTCAAATCATATTTCAAAATCATTTATTTCAAACTAAAGTTTGGTTATTCATCATTATTCAGGAAAAACATGTTAACTTTAAAAAAATCAAATATATTTAAAAATATCGTTTGTAAATATTAGAAAATTTGAAAACGAAGTCTAATTTTATTAAAAACTTGTATATCAGCATTGTAGTGGAAAACTGTAATATTGACATATTTTTATAAGAATCTCAACGATAAATTTTACTAAAATTATATTTTGTTAAAAAACGATATTTCATGTAACTTTGATAAAACATTAATAGACAATTTAAAACTTCAAAAACATATTTTTTTGTCTAAAACTCATTTCTTATTGTCGAAGCGGAAAAAGAGTGATGCAAGCAATTCATGTCGTTTTAAAACTTAATGTCATGCAAGTAAATCATGAAAATCAAAATGAAAAATCCCCAAAATAAAATCTTATGCCACAATCTAAACTTAAACTTATTACAAACCCAAAATATCAATATAAAATTTAATTATTTTAATTTAAAAAGAATTCCAAGAAACTCCTCCAAATGTCGTCATCGAATCCTAACCTTAGGGTTATCTGTAAAATTAGAAAACTAAAGAGGGTGAGCTATAAAGCTCAGTGTGAGATTAACATAAACTCAATCATATACATTATGCAATCATAATAATCATATCAATTTCATATAATTCAATATTTCACATTTATACTATGCATGATCATATCAATGCACATTTCGTAAAACGATGCAAATTTTATGAAAAGAGTCTTATCCATCTCTACTACACACCAAAATCAAGTTCCCTAAAACTCATCCATCTAATAACACACCAAATTGTGAACAATGTCGCACTAATGCAAATAAACTGCCAATAATCAAAATTGTGGAGAAGCCACCAAAGTCGCAGATATACTGCCAATAATCAATATCGTGGACAAGTCACCAAAATCACAGATATACTACAAATAATCAATATCATGGACAAGGCACCAAAATCGTAAAAAAATTGCCAATAACTTCCACCTTTCACATATCCTACCCCATGCATGTGATATGACCAAAATCACTCAAAATCATATAGGTATGTTTAACATGCAAATCACATATATACACATGGTACCAAAATTTCACATTTTATAATCATGCAAATATCACATATGTCATATGATCACAAAACATAAGAAAGAGATTTGCATATTTTTCAAATCAATAATAATCATCAATATTACACAACATGCTTTTCACAACATATACGGTTTGAAAAACACTTACTTGACATAGTCCATAACGATGGTTTATCTCTCTTCATGGATACATAAAGTATCCTCATCAAATAACATAATTTAAATAATAACATTTTTATCAATATGAAAAAAAGACTTAATTTTGTTTAGTGCTAAAACTCACACCTGATCGTAGATCTAGTGTGCAACAACTCTCTAAGAACACTCACACTTGGATCTAACAATTAGATTACCTATTCAATCAACAAATGACAATCTTACGTTAATAATGATTGTTAATAAGGTTGATACTTTGGTTGGTATTGATTTTCCTATTAACACTTACCTTTAGAAAATAATCACTTGGATTAGTGATTTTGATTCCTACTTTAATGATCTCTTGAGTTTGGTGTCGATCGGCCCTTTAATAAACAAGACATACGAGATGTTAAATTTGAGAGAATAATTCACTAAGGCCCTCAAAAGCATTCAGCCAAGAGAAGAAAATAGGGAGTAGAAAAATATTTCTACACCACTCTTACACTTACACTATCACGATTGGAACGGAAGGATCGACAGATCGTATTGATCATGAATCGAAGGGGAAAGAATGATCTAAAAAGGAGGATTATTTGAAAATAAGTCCCAAAAATAAAGTTTAGAATTACGAATTAAACAAAATAATTAGTGTAGAATTTTCTTGACTACTAAAAAGAATAATGAATGATTGAAAATGAAAAAGAAGGGAGAAAGAATCTCCATTGTCGATGGTGGTGCTACGGCAGCATCGATGGTGGCGATCTAGTGTTAGAGGTGGTGGTCCGACAGTGAAGAAAGAAAAAGGGTTATGGTTTCGGTCACTCTCTTAAAGGAGAAGAGAGGAGAAAAGAAAAAAATATAAGAAAAGAGGGCGAAGATGCATAATGGCTCGCGGTGGTTGACACGATGGTGAAGGGCAGCATTAGGTGTGGTGTTGGAGAAAAATGAGAGGGAAGAGGTGGCAAGGTGGTTGTCACGTTGGAGGAGGACAACACTAAGGGCGGCGATGGAGAAAATGGAGGAGAGGAGTAGCGACAAGGTGGAGGTCTAGTGGCGACGATGGTGGTTTGAGGAAAAGGAGTGATAGAGGAGAGGAGAAAAAATAATACAAATGGTGGTTGAGGGCTAAAACAAAAGCAAAAATGGAGAAAGTAGGGAAAAGCAAAAGAGGGGGTGGCAAAAATGAATAGAGAAATAAAATATTAACAGCAAAATGTTGTCATTCAACTTGTCCAAGTTTAATGTATGTCACAGATGGTAAAGGTGGAAAAATAGGCATGTTGAGGGGACAAAGGAGCAAAAAGGGGATTATGAGAGTGAAAAGGGGGCTATTGAGGGAATGTTGACTAACTAAATGAGGAAAGAATCTTTCTTTGCATGGTAACTAGGATTGGACAGTTATGAAAGCTTTGACTAAAGTTTTATGAGCCAAAAATTAAATAAAAATGATAAGAATATGGGGAATTGAACATAAGATTTTTAAGAAATTATCTAAACACTTAGCCACTAAATTAACTCACTTCCTTATTATAATTCTTACAATATCTATTTTAAAAACATGATGTTACCTTTACTAAGGTTTGAGGCAAAAATGCACCCCATAAAAAATAATGTGAGGGAAGGGATTCAAACACAAATCACCAAGAACAACTCCACCACTACTCAACCACTATAGTTGATATTTATTAATATCAAAAGATCGTCTAAAATAAATAATAAATAAATTCGGACGAACACTCTCTCGATTCATTAGCCCAATTTTTAGTAACCCAAATTTTGAGATGTGATAGTAAAAAATTATATTGATTTTCATATAGGTTACGATTTCATTATGCAATGTTTATTTAACTTATATCCATTGTTTAAAGTAGAGGAAATATAACTATAAATTATAAAAAAAACCGAATATTAACAATTTTAACATTAAGATAAATTAATTTAACAATTATATCAAATAAATATGTTATAAAAATTATTAATAATATTATTTAAGTTATAATAATTTAATATTAATATTTAAACCATGATTTTTTTGTATTGTTTTAATATTAAATAATTTTAAAATTAAAAATATTTGAGTCCAATTTTCCGGACCCAACCGAATAAACAAATAAATACAAATAAAAATAAACCAAAAATACTTTAATTAAAAAAGTCCAAATTTTTCTTTACAAACCCCACACCTAAAACTACCCATGACCCAAACAAAATACCAATCACCCAACAAACCCATAACCCAATTCAAACCCAAGTTCAAAGACCCACTTAAACCAGGCCCAAAATGTTTCTGAAACCTTAATTGTTGGTGATATCCCTCGATGCCGTAAGCCTCCACGCCACATCAGATCTGTGTTCTCCAGGTCACTACCACGCTCCTGACATCCCACACCCAGTCACCACATTGGGTGGCCGAAAGCACCTTTGCCACCACCATCATCACTTGTAAAACAGATCAAAAAAGGAGAAAAAAAAGAAGATATTGTATTTTGGCTATAAAAGCCACACAAATTCAATTGTAATTTATTTATACCCACAACATCAATTCGAAATACAAAAGAGTTTAAGAGCATTTTTTCTTTCAAGGTATACTGTTATATAATTATATATATTATATTCTACCTATTTTATATTTTTATTTTTTTATTTCGAAAACAAATATAAAATAAATATAAATATAAAAACAATAAAAGGGTTAGGGTTTCATATCTGTTTGTCTCGTCGTCGACGTCGTAACCACAAGAAAGTCCCTCCGAACTCGTCAATGTTCGTGAGGGGCTCCGATGAAGCGGTGTTTATTTAAAAAAAACACACAAAATAGATTTTTAAAAACCCATAAAAATTTAGACTTTTTTATTTTTTTAAAAAAATTTGGCTTGACTTTAATAGATTTAAGCCTAGATCTATGTTATTCTCAAAAAAATAAAAAAAAAATAACAATTTTTGGGAATTCGACTGCCTTAGGCGGCGATCACCGGCGCCGATGATCAACGGTCAGAGACCAGACACCTGGGCCAGACATGGGAAGGGAATGGAGGAAATAAATAAGAATGGAAAGTTTTTTTTTGAAATGAGAAGAAGAAATGAAGTTTTACAAAAAAAATTCACTTTTATAATGCCCTAATACGACTTCCTTTATGGCCTGATTTGGTGGTCCTAAAACAACGTCATTTCGACGTCATAACCCGAATAGGATCCGTACCCGCCTTAGGATCCGCACATTTTTTAAAATGGGGAATTTATCCCCATGATCCCTTCAATTTTCAAGCGATTTCAATTTAGTCCCTGTGCACCAATGTTGCCCCTATGCGAGGTCGTTTCAAGCCAGATCATAGTGGCTTTGAAACATCGTCGTTTTGGCGACAGATTTTTTTAAAAAAAGAGGAAAATTACTACCTAAGCCCCTCTGAATTTTATTTTATTTAAAATTTATCCTTTTTTACCTTAAAACTATTTTTAAATTAAGCCATCTGATTTTTATTTTTTTTAATATGGGTCCTTTAACCACTATTTTAAAAATGTTAAGTATGGGCATGGGAAATTTTTCCATTTAGTCCCTGCCCTTTTAAAATTGTTTTAATATGTTTTTAATATATGTTTAAATCTTTTGATTTTTTTTAAATTTAGTCACTATTTTTGTCTTATTTTTCAATGAGATCCTTTCTAAATTTTTAATATATATATATATATATATATATATATTGATTTTAGTATTATTTTATTCATTTGGTGTTTTTAAATTTGCCTCAATTTATTATTTCATTGTATATCTACTTGTAATTTTATTTATGCCATGTTGTTTTATCATTATTTAAATTGCAAATTGTGCTCATTCACATTCATTCATTTTTTTAATATATATTTTTATGTGTGTGTTTTGATAAAATAAATGATTTTAAGATCGAGGTAATGTTTGTTATTTCGGTATTTGAAAAGTCGTGCCTGAACTTACTAGGTGCGATTTTTTTCTTCAAACCGAAATAATTGAATACCCTTCCTTTTTTAAAAAATAAAATGTGAGATTTGGAATAAAAGGGATGCTCGTTATTTTCATAGATACGAGGTGTCGTGCCTTAACTTACTGGACATGACTTCCTTTCTCGATTATTTCGAAATAACAAGCCTTCCTCACAAAGTTTGATTTTTTAAAAAAAATAATATTAAACCTATTAATCATGCATTTAGGGATCACATTTTAACTTTTACTCGAGTTTTCAAAATTTCAACAATTAAGACCCTTTAAATATCGACTAAGTATCAATTTTGAGCGTGTGAGGGTGCTAATCCTTCCTCACACGTAACCTACTCCCGAACCCATTTTCTGGATTTTGAAGACCACATTGTTTTTTTAAATGAATTAAAATGTTTTAAGGTGCTCTAATCACACCGAATATAAAAAAAAGTTGGTGGCCACTCCGTTTTTGGTTTTAAAATAAAAATTTGGGACTTTTTTCAAAAAAAAATGTTTCTACAGCTTGATGACTCCACTGGGGACCAATAAGAGAGTCAAGCTAAAAGTCGATTATTTTCGAGTCTTTTTGCTAAAATTTTAAAAACTCGATTTAATTTAATATGCGATCATTTGCATTTTTATGTGATGCCATGATAATATTGTGTTGATATTGCTATTATAGGTATTAGCATTCATTTGCATTTGTTCCAAAACCCCTTAAGTGGAAGTGAGAAGCTATTCCTTCGTGAGGTTTTCACCTCCGTGTAGGATAGTGAATCACTTTTGAGATTACATCCGTACCTATGTTTTCGTAAAGTTTTCACTTCCGTGCAAACATATAGGAAATGTGTCCCCAAAATTGAACTAGTTCGTATGAGCCTATAATGGGTGAGGATCGAGGAATCTGCTGGTTTGGGTACCTTTACTCTAGAACTTAAACCACATATAATGAGCTCTAAGTGCTTGCCTTAGATTGAACTATACCGAGCTTTTAGCAATTACCCAAGACAAATGCATAGGTTCCTTGTTTTATATTTGTACTTTGTTATTAAAATTGATAATGATTGTAATGACTTGTTTTTTGCTTGCATTACATCCTCATACTAGGAAGGGTATTGATTTAAGCTCGATTACTAAATAGAAAACTGGTCATAAGAAAACAGGTTTTTTGATAAGGTAGAAGATAATATGGCCATACGTATATGGTCAAAGAAAGGCGATAAGGAGAAACCGACGGCTTGCCAGATGGGTAGGTTGGAGGCAAAAACCATGCAGCGAGCAAAACTTTGACCCAAGCACGAGAAATGACTAATCACTTGCAGGCTTTAACCATTCAAACTGACATTTTGAACCCAAAATCAGAGTCGAACCAGGGCGAAATTAGATGGATTCCTTACAAAGATTAAGGCTTTGAGCACTAAGGCACGACCATATACGTATCTGCCTTATGTAAGGAAATTTGTTTTCTAGTAAAGTTGTTCTAACAAAATTGAACTAAGAATCAATACCTTTCTTATGCATACATGCATTCATAAGCATCGCATCTTATTAACATGCATCTAATTCTAAGAAAAATATCCCTAATTAGTTAAACTTGTAATAGTTACATAAGAAACCATTGAGAACCCACACCGTTACAATACTCGCAATAAAACTAAAGTTATGGATCAAAGGATAGAAAGGCTCGAACAAACTCAAAGGGAAGTACAAGAGCAAACGTAGACCTGATTATCGAGGCACAAAGGGACATGATAAGTCGGTTAGTCCAAATGATGAAAGAAGGGGCTAATAAAGGAAAATGTCCCACAATAAATCTAGTAGAAGAAGAAGAGGATCCCATTAACCCCCAGGGCTATACACCTCTATACAACCAAGTTCCACCAAAAACGTATGTACGGGGAGCTACTGTTACCATAAGTGTGCAACAACACACTACTAGCACTTCAGGACTAACTAATTATCCAATGGGATCAGGATCCAACCCAAGAGATAACATCGCGAATCTTGGCGTGCTTGAATTTGATGAAATAACAAGAGTGAAGCTCACCAAAAAGTTGGAGGAGCAATACAAACTGTTAGAAGAAAAAGTTACGGCGATGGAAGGAGCCAAATTTTGCTATAAAAAGGACGCAAATGAATTAAGTTTGGTTCCAGACCTGATACTTCCTCCCAAATTCAAAGTTTCAGAATTCGAAAAGTACAACGGGATGAGTTGCCCAGAGGTGCATATGACCATATTCTGCAGAAAGATGATGGGATACGTCCACAATGACGAACTACTAATTCACTGTTTCCAAGATAGTTTGGTAGGATCTGCGACCAGATGGTACAACCAGCTAAGCCGTGCAAAGATTAGTTCATGGAAGGACTTGGCTTAGGTTTTAATGAAATAGTATGGCCATGTTACTAACATAACCCCCGATAGAATCACGCTGTAAAATATAGAGAAGAAGCCAAATGAAAGCTTAAAACAGTATGCTTAAAGATAGAGGGACGTAGCAACTCAAGTGCAGCCACCACTGACCGAAAAAGAAATGACTATGCTCTTTGTTAACATCCTAAAAGCACCGTACATCAATCATTTGCTAGGGAATGCTACCAAGAGTTTCTCCGATATGGTCACGTTTGGAGAAGTGATCGAGAGTACAATTAAAAGTGGGAAAATCGATGTTGGAGAAAGCACTAAGAGGCTTACTCCCAGAAGAAAGGATACTGAAGTAAACAATGCGGGCATGTATAGGCTAAATATTACAAAGCCAACCATGATGACGCAATCAAAAGCCCCAATGACCAACTATCAAAGTGTTCCAAGGCAAGAATCGAGCTCGAAATCGAGCATTGAAAGAGTCCAGTTCACCCCTATCCCAATGACATATAAGGAGCTCTACCGAAGTTTATATAATGAACATGTAGTGTCCTCATACTATATGAAGCAAATACCATCCCCGTTCCCAAAATGGTACGATGCAAATGCTCAATGCGAGTACCATGTGGAAGTAATTGGACACTCAATTGAGAATTGCTTAGCCTTCAAAAAGTTGGTTGAGAAGTTAATTAAAGTGGGAGTTGTAAGATTCGATGAACCGGCTAGACCCAACGTAGTTGGAAACCTCTTGCCTAATCATTAGGATGAAGGGGTAAATGCGGTAGTCGAAGATGAGAGCGTTGATGCCATATCTGAAGAAGGGAGTAAAAATGGAAATCTATCAAGAATTCATCCTTATGTTCCTGGAAGCATTCTGAATAATTGGACTGTAGAGGAACTCCCCGTAGCTTTTAGGACATTTTCAGAGTAATACTCAAAACACATCTATTGCTTTAAGCCCGAGAGCGATAGGAATCCTTGGTAAAGGGCACATGACCATTATCAATTATCTTTAATGAAAAGTGCATTTTCTAACCCATTTGGCAAATATCTTGCTGGCTATTTTTTTCGTTTTTGTCTAATTCAACAAACATTTTGCTTATACTCAATTTGCACAATTAATCATTCTTACGTACATTCGTTCTTGTCCAATTTGACAAATATTTTTTATACACTCATTTATACCATACAATTCCTCATTCTTAAATTTATTTTGTTCTTTAGATCCCTTTTACCCCTTTGATAGGTCTTTGGATATCAGTGATACGAGTGACGCTAGTGCTGACCCAAAGCCTTATTTTGAGCAAGATATGTGTTCAGAAGAACCCCAGGACTTTGAAGATGATAAAGGTTGTAACTTGTCTCCAGATTTGTTAAGAATGATAGAACAAGAGGAGAAACAAATCTTGCCTCATAAGGAGTTAGTAGTAGTTGTGAGCTTAGGGAATGAAAATGAAAAGAAAAAGGTAAATATTGGGACAAGCATCTCTGCAGAAACAAGAAAAGATCTTATTGAGTTGCTCCGAGAGTTCAAGGATGTCTTTGCATGGTCCTACCAAGATATGTTTGGCCTAAGCACTGACATTGTGGTACATAGGTTCCCCATAAAAGAAGAATGGAAACCTGTTCAGCAAAAGCTCCGAAGAATGAGACCTGACGTATTGTTGAAGATAAAAGAAGAGGTCAAAAAGTAATTTGACGTTGGTTTCCTTCAAGTGGTCAAATATTCAGAATGGGTAGCCAACATAGTCCCTATTCCTAAGAAAGATGGAAAGGTGCGTATGTGTGTAGACTATCGGGATTTGAACAAAGCTAACCCAAATGATAACTTTCCACTACCTCACATCGACACTCTAATAGATAACACGACAGGTCATTCACTATTCTCCTTCATGGACGGTTCAAGATACAACGAAATAAAAATGGATCTTGAAGATATGGAGAAACCTACGTTCGTCACAAAGTGGGGAACTTTTTGTTATAAGGTAATGCCATTTGGACTCAAAAACGGGAGGAGGGCAACATATCAAAGAGCCATTGTGACTTTGTTTCATGATATGATGCACAAAGAAATCGAGGTTTATTGCGATGATATGATTACAAAGTCTCGAATAGAGGAAGAACATGTGATGGTCCTGAGGAAACTATTATTAAGATTAAGGAAATTTCAGCTAAAGTTAAACCCAACAAAGTGCACTTTTGGAGCTACTTCAGGCAAATTGTGGCTTTATGGTTAGCAAGAAAGGAATTGAAATTGACTCAGATAATGTCAAGGCCATACTGAAGTTACCACCACCCCGTACATAAAAAGAAGTTCGAGGTTTCTTAGGGAGAATAAATTACATTGCTCGATTCATCTCACAGTTAACTGAGAAATGTGACCCTATCTTTTGTCTTCTTAGAAAGTACAACTCAAGGGTGTGGAACAATGAAAGCCAAAAGACTTTTGACAAGTTCAAGCACTATTTGTCTAATGCTCCGGTCTTGGTACTGCCAAGTCCTAACAAACCACTAATCTTGTACTTGGTAGTTTTTAAAAATTCTATGGGATGTGTACTAGGCCAACATGACGAGTTTGGGAGGAAAGAAAGAGTAATATATTATCTTAGCAAGAAGTTCACCAATTGTGAAACAAGGTACTCGCCGATTGAAAAACTATGCTACGCCTTAGTTAGTTTGGACTACTCGGAGATTAAGACAATACATGTTATACCACACGACTTGGCAAATCTCAAAATTAGATCCGTTGAAATACATGATGAAGTCAACTACATTGAATGTGAAAATGACTAGATGGAAAATCCTGCTCTCTGAGTTCGATATAGTCTATGTGAACTAAAAAGCAGTAAAGGGGAGTGCAATAGTAGACTTCCCAGATAGCAAAGCTCTAGAGGATTAGGAGCCATTAAATTTTGACTTCCCTAATGAGGATTTAATGTATGTTGCAACCACTAAAGAGGGAACTGCAGTAGAACATCCTTGGTGTTTAAATTTTGATGGTGTTTTAAATGCCACGGGTAATAGAATTGGGGTAGTCTTGGTATCACCTGTAACACCCAAAATCCCGAGTATTGTCGCTGGTTAGGATTCTGGTGTCATCTATTCATATTATACTATTAATATTTTACACATATCCGATTTTCACATCTTTATTCAATTTAAAAATCATTTCTCACGATTTAAAACAATATCTAAACATAACATTATTTTGTCAAGGGTAAAAATGGAATTTCCAACATTTTAGGGGATTTCTACCGGTACCTAAAGATCAAGTATCAGTAGTAGTCAATTCAATGAACAATTCTAAACAGTGCAGATTTCTACCGGTACCTGTAATAATTCTACCGATTCAAGTGAAATTTCTATCGATACAAGTCATGCATCTACCGATACTAAAAACTCCAGAGAGCTAAATTTCCATCCTGTAAATTCTACTGATACAAGCATGCAAACTATCGATACTTTTATACATACAACTACCGATACTCATAATTTAATTATCGATACAAATCAAGTCATTATACAACCTCTCTCCTACCCGGCACTTCTACCGAATCACACATGGGTTCTACCAAAACAAGTAAGCTAAATCTCTAGAGTTTGTACTAAACACAAGTTCATTATTTCCATATAAGCACAACTTTTATCTATGCATTCAAGACAACAAAAATACAAGATTTATAAAAATACAAGGTACTTAGAACTACGTCCAACATTTCATTAAACAAAACAAGGTTTTTCACAAACTCATTATATAAAGAAAAAGTAACATCATCCTAGTACATGCCACATTAACCAAGTGATGTAAAAATCTTCCGAGCAACTCCGGTATAGTGTGATGTTCAAGATGATCCGATCTCTGAACAGCAAAAGTGAATCTGCAAAACAAAAGCAAATCCACAGGTAAGCACTTTAGGGCTTAGTAAGCACATAAAGTTAAATAGATTTAACAAACTTCAAGAGTTGTAAAAAATCTAATTAACCGAATGGAACACTGTTTACATCTGAGGTAGGTTTCACTCGCATTTATTTCTCACGATAACACAAAGTCATTGGACCCTTGTTCCGCATAGGAACTCATTTCATTTAATACTCACGATGACACTTAGTCATCGAACCTTTAATCCATAAAGGATTCATTTACTCACGACGACACTTAGTCATCGGACCTTTAATCCGTAAAGGATTCATTTACTCACGATGACACTTAGTCACCGAACCTTTAATCCTTAAAGGATTCATTTACTCATGATGACACTTAGTCATCGGACCTTTAATCCGTAAAGGATTCATTTACTCACGATGACACTTAGTCATCAGACTCTTTCGTTTATAGTTCGAACCCGTTTATCTTTCGTATTCCATTCATACTTGTCTTTCACAATTCCGATTATCACTTCATCTCACTGCAATAGTCATATTACAAGAATAAGCAATTTAAGTTAAGATTTAACCATACGAACTTACCAAACTGGATTGCAGTTGTGAATGGATCCTAGGGACTATTCTACTAATTTTCCCTTTCCACGATCGGTGTCACGGTCGTAGTCTACATTCACAAATTATTCAATTTCTCATATTAATCACACAATCAATTCATTTAACACAATCAAACCCTTTTTGGTAAAATTACAATTTTACCCCTAACCTTTTCTTTTTATTCAATTTAATCCTTACAATACAAACATGCAAAATACCCATTTCCTCTTCAACCCATACCAGCTGAATACTCATAGTCTCCTTATACATCCAAGCAAATCCATTTATTTCACAACAAGTACAATAATATTATCATTTTAACATTTTAGTCCTTAAACCCTAATTTCATCAAAAATCACTTTACAAAAAGATTTAACCCAAGAATTAAGCACTCAAATATATCAAAAGCTTTCAAGAACAAGCAATTTCAACAATGGCAAGTTTTCTAACATTTGACAGATTCACAAATTAGACCTCGCATAAGTTAGATTAAGCTGATACAAACTCAAAAACATAAAAATTACTAAAAACGATCAAGGTTTGCTTACCCAAATCAAAGCTCAAAGGTTTGAGTTGAAAACCCTAATTCTTTCTCCTTATTATCGTTTGAAGAAGAAGATGATGAAGAAGAAAATGGGATAAAAATTAATTTCTTTTCTTTTAATTCATGTATATACATAATGACAATTTTGTAATTATTGAAACTTTCTCCATTAAGCTTTAATTAACTATTTTTTTAACCTTTATTAAGTTTATTTATAAACAATATAAATCATACTAATCAACTAACTAATATTCTTTTTGTTAATTTACCCATTTGGTCCTTCTAATTAAACATCAATACTTTTATCCTTTTTATGATTTAGTCTTTTCTATTCAATTAACTATCTAATCAATGCTATTTTCAACTCGTAATTCATATGATGCATATATCACCAGAAAAATTTAAAATAACTAAATTTACGACCTGACTCGTCGAAGTTGTGGTCCCGAAACCATGGTTTCCGATACCACTGAAAATCAGGCTGTTACATCACCAGAAGGTGTGCACTATCCTTTCAACAATAAAATCGATTTCGATTGAACAAACAACATGACAAAATATGAAGCGAGTATTATGGGAATCCGTGCAGCCATTGAATGAGAGATTAAATTTTTGGAGGTATATGGGGATTCCGCACTAGTGATCTATCAACTCAAGGGAGAATAGTAAACGAGAGATTCCAAATTGATTGATTATCATAAGCTGGTTCTCGGGTTAATTAACAAGTTTGATGATGTCACATTCCATTACCTCTCACGAAAAGAAAATCAGATGGTTGATGCTCTAGCTACGCTGGCCTCGATGATTAAGGTAAACAGGCTAGAAGATGTAAAACTCATTCAAATGAGCATTTACGAGGCTCCAACCTATTGCTATGACGTCGAGGAAGAAGAAAGGGATTACCGTCCTTGGTACTAAGATATCCTACAGTATGTAAAAGATCGCAAGTACCCTGAGGAAGCTAGTGAAAATGATAAAATATCATTAACAAAGATCGCAAATGAATATGTATTAGCTGGGGAAATCTTGTATAAAAGGAGAAAGGATCAGGTGTTGTTAAGATGTGTTGACACGATCGAAGCTAGAAAAATCCTAAAAGAGGTCCACGTGGGTGTTTGCGAAACACATGCCAATGGTTTCACAATGGCCAAGCAAATTATGAGATTTGGATACTATTAGTCCACCATGGAAGGTGATTGCATCAATTATGCTAAGAGGTGTCACAAATGCTAGATCTACAAAGATAAAATTCATGTACCCCGTCGCATCTTAATGTCATGACTTCTCCATGGTCTTTTTCTATGTGGGGCATGGATGTCATTGGACCAATCTCACCAAAGGCTTCCAATGGGCATAGGTTCATCTTTGTGGTTATCGACTATTTCACCAAGTGGGTAGAAGTTGCTTCTTATGCCAATGTCACGAAGTCTGCAGCTAGCAAATTCTTGAAAAAAGAGATCATTTGTCGATATGGGATGCCATAAAGGGTCATATCTGACAATGCATTGAATTTAAATAATAGCACGATAGCGGAGTTTTACAATCAATTCAAGATCAAACATCACAATTCATCTTCTTATCGCCTAAAAATGAATAGGGTAATGGAGGCAACTAATAAAAACATCAAGAAGATCGTTGCAAAGATGTCAGAAACCTATAAAGATTGGCACGATAAGTTACCATTTTTCCTTTTTGCTTATAGGACCTCAGTCAGAACTTCTACTAGAGCTACACCGTTCTCACTGGGTATGGTATGGAAGCAGTTTTACCTATTGGGGTTAAGATTCCTTCTCTCTGAGTCTTGTCAAAATTACAGTTAGATGAGGCAGAATAGGTCCAAGCCAAATATGATGAGCTAAATTTGATCAAAGAAAAGAGATTAAGAGCTACCCGTCATGGTCAAATGTATCAAAAATGAATGAGCGAGCTTCTGACAAAAAGGTTCGTCCTAGAGAATTCCATGAATGGGATCTAGTTCTGAAAAAGATACTTCTCATACACAAAGACTTCCGAGGAAAATGAATGCCCAATTGGGAATGACCTTATGTAGTAAAGAAAGCCTTCTCTGGAGGAGCTCTCATTCTGACTGAAATGGATGGCAAAGATCTACACAATCCTGTCAATTCAGACTCGGTGAAAAAATATTTCCCATAAAAAAAAAGATGTCGAGATGAAAACTTGCAAAGGGCATCTTGAAACCCAAAGAAAAAAAGAAAGAAAATAGAAAAAATAAGAAAAAGGAGAGCTCAAGATGAAAACCCGCAAAGGGCGTCTTGAAACCAAAGGGATTTTGAGTTGAAAACCCGAAAAGGGCGACTCAAATTTGGAGCAAAGAATGGACTTGAAATGATCGTTTCCCACAAATGTAACAAAATGGAGAAACTTTACATCTTGGGGCATCGACAAAGCACTCCACGTTTTCTAGACACATATCGGGCTCAAATTGATCTTCGTCAAGTCGACTCAGAGAAGCTCATACTTTGATATCTGGGCACCTACTAAAATTCGACCTTATTCTTTCACAACCTTGTTCAAGCATTTTTGCACTAAAATAACGGATAATGGACCGACGTTTTAAGGCATGCAAGGATCAATATGTATCGCTCTACAAAATTCCTAAATGGTAAAGAGACTTGAAGCAGGACACCAGTTATAAGAACCAAACTTGAAACAAGTAGTTTGAACTAAGATTACTCTGCCAAGTCTCATCGCAAACCTAAAAGAAGACAAGGTAGCACACCAATGATAGAACTTGGACAAACAACAAACCATGTCAATCCAAGGTCCATAAAAAAATTGAATCTGACATTCATCATGCGTATTCATTTAGTTAGGAGTATTTGACTCATTCTGATCATGGCATCCTAATAATTTAGCCTGCATAGAGGTCCATAGAAGCATATTCCACAAGTTATATTCCCCACGAAATGGAGAGATGAACCAAGGAAACATTGAATCCATACCCTGAAGGCGTGAAGGGAAAGATTGAAGCCGCAACAGCGAATCTTGTACCCTAGAGATATAGAGGGAAAGATTGAAGCCGCAATGATGAATCTTGTACCCTAGAGATGTGAAGGGAAAGATTGAAGCTGCCACAGCGAATCTTGTACCTTACAGATGTGATGGGAAATATTGAAGCCGCAACGGTGAATCTTGTACCTTAGAGATGTGGAGGGAAAGATTGAAGTCGCAATGGTGAATCTTGTACCCTAGAGATGTGAAGGGAAAGATTGAAGCCGCAATGGTGAACCTTGTACCTTAGAGATATGATGAGAAACATTGAAGCCGCAACGGCGAATCTTGTACCCTAGAGATTTGGAGGGAAAGATTGAAGCTGCAATGGTGAATCTTGTACCCTAGATATGTGAAGGGAAAGATTGAAGCTGCAACGGTGAATCTTATACCTTACAGATGTGATGGGAAAGATTGAAGCCGCAATCGTGAATCTTGTACCTTAGAGATGTGATGGGAAATATTGAAGTCGTAATAGCGAATCTTGTACCCTAAAAGGTGTGAAAGGAAAGATTGAGCCCACAACGACAAATCTTATACCCTAAAAAGAAGAGATTGAAACTATAAGGGCGAATCTTATACCTCAAAGTTACAATAAAGCAAGATGAGACTACAACACCAAATCATATATCATTGAATAGTCAGTGGATCGAATCAAAGGCTACGATAGCAAAATCTCAATCTCCCTGAAGTTGCAGTGGAATGGAGTGAAGCTACGAAAAGCGGATACAGTAAAGTTGAGCCACCAATAAAGTGAAAGAGCGGTTACTTGAAGAGGATGTGCCAAAGAAGCCGATTTTAGTGGGACCGGAGGAATTGGTCCTCCTTTTAGTCTTTACTTCGTTCCCGTTACACAACAACAAGAAAAGAGAGGCAACTATTGGAGCCCAATTTGTCCGGGGCCAACCAAATAAACAAATAAATACAAACAAAAATAAACTAAAAATACTTTATTTAAAAAAGTCCAAAGTTTTTTACAAATCCAACACCTAAAACTACCCATGACCCAAACAAAATACCAATCACCCAACAAACCCATTACCCGTAACCCAATTCAAACCTAATTTCAAAGACCCACTCAAACCAAGCCCAAACGGCCTAAAATGTTAGAAAAATCTGAAACCGTAATTATTGGTGATATCCCTTGGTGCTACAAGCATCCACGCCACGTGAAATCCATGTTCCCGAGGTCACTACCATGCTCCTGACATCCCACGCCCAGCCACCACATTGTGCGGCCGAAAGCACCTCTACCACCACCATCATCACCTACAAAACAGATCGAAAAAGGAGAAAAAAAAAGATCTTGTATTTTGGCTATAAAAGCCACACAAATTCAGTTGTAATTTTTTTACCCACAACATCGATTCGAAATACAAAAGAGTTTAAGAGCATTTTTTTCTTTCAAGGTATCTATATTGTTTAATATTCTACCTATTTTATATTTTTTTTGAAAACAAATATAAAATAAATATAAAAATAAAAGTAACAAAGGGGTTAAGGTTTCATACCTGTTTGCCTCGTCGCCACCGTCGTAACCACGGTAAAGTCCCTCCGAACTCATCAATGTTCGTGAGGGCTTCGATGAAGGGGTGTTTATTTTTAGAAAAAAATACACAAAACTGATTTTTAAAAACCCATAAAATTGAGACTTTTTTATTTTTTTAAAAAAATTTGGCTTTATTTTAATAGATCTAAGCCTAGATCTATGTTATTCTTAAAAAAAATAAAAAAAATAACAAATTTTGGGAATCCGATCGTTGTAGGTGGCGGTCGCCAGCGTCGATGATCGGCGATCGGAGACCGAACATTTGGACTAGACATGGGAAGGGGATGGAGGAAAAAAATAATGGAAAATTTTTTTTTAAATGAGAAGAAGAAATGAATTTTTACAAAAAAAATTCACTTTTATAATGCCCTAATACGACGTCCTTTAGGGCCTGATCTGGTGGCCCGGAAACGACATCGTTTCGATGTCATAAGCCGAACAGGATCCGTACCCGCCTTAGGATCCGCGCATTTTTTAAAAATGTGGAATTTATCCCCATGATCCCTCCAGTTTTCAAGCGATTTCAATTTAGTTCCTATGCACCCAATGTTACCCCTATGCGACGTCGTTTCAAGCCAGATCACAGTGACTTTGAAACGTCGTCGTTTTGGCAACATATTTTTTTTTTAAAAAAGGAGGAAAATTACTACCTAAGCCCCTCCGAATTTTATTTTATTTAAAATTTATCCTTTTTTTCACCTTAAAACTGTTTTTAAATTAAGCCATCTAATTTTATTTTTTTTAATTTGGTCCTTTGACCACTATTTTAAAAATGTTAAGTATGGGCATGGGAAATTTTTCCATTTAGTCCCTGCCCTTTTAAAAAATTTTAATATGTTTTTAATATATGTTTAAATCTTTTGATTTTTTTAAAATTTAATCACTATTTTTGTTTTATTTTTCAATTAGAACCTTTCTAAATATTTTAATATATATATATATATATATATATATTAGTATTATTTTATTCATTTGGTGTTTTTAAATTTGCCTCAATTTATTATTTCATTGTATATCTACTTGTCATTTTATTTATGTCATGTTGTTTTATCATTATTTAAATTGAAAATTGTGTTCATTTATATTCATTCATTTTTAATATATATATATATATGTGTGTGTGTGTGTTTTGATAAAATAAATGGTTTTAAAATCGAGGTAATGTTCGTTATTTTGGGATTTGAAAAGTTGTGCCTTAATTTACTAGGTGTAATTTTTTCTTCGAACCGAAATAATCGAATACCCTTCCTTTTTAAAAAAATTAAAATGTGAGATTTGGACTAAAAGGGATGCTCATTATTTTCGTAGATCCGAGGTGTCGTGCCTTAACTTATTAGACATGATTTCCTTTCTCGATTATTTCGAAATAACAAGACTTCCACGCAAAGTTAGTTTTTTTAAAATAATATTAAACCTATTAATCATGCATTTGGGGATCACATTTTAATTTTTACTCGAGTTTTCAAATTTCTAACAATTAAGACCGTTTAAAAATCGACTAGGTAGAGAGTATGCTAGTCGAATTGACAATGTTAAAGGAAAAGTGCCTATTAAGATGCAGCAGAGTGTGCCCAGATGGATACCTCCAGAAGGCTCGAGGATGAAGGTGAATTTTGATATGGCTTTCCATCATAATAATAAGCAATCCAGTTCTGGTATGGTGATTAGGAATAGTTTGGGGCTGGTGATCGGCAGCGGTGTGATAATCCATGACTATGTCTTAGGTTCGTTTGCTGCTGAAGCTGTGGCGTGTTTAAATGCACCGAGTTTAGCAAAAGATTTGGGTTTTCGGGATGTGGTGGTCGAAGGTGACTCTAGAACCATTATTGTGAAGGCGAGAAGAGGAGTGTGGGATAGATCTGAAATTGGAGTATATATTAAAGAAATCAGTTTGATGGCTCTCACTTTTGATTCCATTTCTTTTATACATGCAGATAGGAAATATAATTCTTTGGCTCATACTATTGCAAATTTGGGTTTCAAGATAGGATTTTCTCATTTTTGGATTGAGGAAGTACCTCCAGAAGCCGTGACAATTGCTGAGAAGGAACGGGTGGTGCCAATATAGATTAATCGGGGCTCGTCTTGTCTATTTCTTTTAGGGCATGTTCTTGTTTCTGAAGACGGTCAAGGTTTCACTTTTGATTTCTGTTACTGAAGAAGGCTGAAGGTTTTCTTTGACTGTTCTGATCGTCTCTTTTTAATTCACCGAGGCGTTATTTATTGTTTCTGTTGCTTCTTTAATTTCACTTTAGTTGCAATTTATTTCTTTTATTTCCTGATTGGTTTAGTTTCTGGTTGTTTCTCTAGATTTGTGAGTTTTATACACGTGTAAGTGTGAATTTTATTGTTACTTTCTTTTATTTCTCTATAATAAATAAAAGCTTCGGTATTCTTATTCAAAAAATATCGACTAATTATCAATTTTGGGTGTGTGAGGGTGTTAATCCTTCCTCACACATAACTGATTCCAGAACTCATTTTCTAAATTTTGAAGATCAAATTATTTTTTAAAATGAATTAAAATGTTTTAAGGTGCTCCAATCACACCATATATAAAAAAGGTTAGTGACGATTCTGTTTTCGATTTTAAAATAAAAATTCGGGACTTTTTAAAAAAAAAATGTTTCTACAAAAAATATTAATATAATTTATTCTAAAGTCATTATATATTTTAAAAATATATTGCCTATATATTTTGGAGTAAATTTATTACTAATGTTACACAAAAACTACTGTTATAATGTAATTTTTTTTAAATAAATCGGATTGGATTCCTTAAAATAATCAAAACAAAACAAAGATAAAATAAAGGCCCGAGTCCACTAGCCTCTGAGCTCAAATGTATCCAAGGAAGTACTATCTGGCCAAATCTAAAAAATATTTGAAATACAAAACGACAAAGAAATTCGAAATTCGAAATTCCTAATCTGATGCTCTTAGTTGTACACCACCAACATTTATTGCTTGTATTGGGCAATGTTCAGCATCTGAAAAGTAGGGTTCCTAAATCGATGCCCATTCATTTCTACTTTTCATTTTCCCTAAACCTTCACACTCTCCTCATGCCTCTCGGGTGCCCTAGTATGGTTCTCTCCTCTAGTGTAAATCCGCCCCCGATGGTCCGGCCAACGAACTTCCTACCATCAGGTTTGTACGAATCCACTCTCTTAGTGTAGTTTTCGCTAGGTTGTGTGTTGTTTGGTTCTTTTTTCACGGAATATGGTGGAAAGAGATGAAGTGAAAGGAGGATTTAAATATTTGAATATCTCTAATCCATGCTCCGATGACCGATCTATCTACTTCTTTGGATCTGCATTTTTTAAGTACCGTCATCGAGTCTCCTATCACATTAACTGATAAAACCCCTTTTTGTATTCCCATAAAAACCCTTTTTGTATTCCCATTTTCATCGCTTGACGGTACGCCATGGCCTTCGCCGCAAAAGGAGAGGCTACGTTGGAGTGGCATTCGGTCTCTGTCTTAAGGATCCTTCCTGTTTCATCGCTAATCACCATACCCGAGACAGATTTTGCTGATTCCTCATCAAACGTCACATCGAACTGTAAGATAATTGGTGCCGACGGGCTCCAAGCAGAGGTTGCTTCACTACAGGTGTGTTTCTTTGAGACTGATTCATCCATTTCTTGTATATCTCTTTCAATCCATGCTATCAACTCTGACCTTGTACACATTTTATTCTAAAAAATACCTTTGTTTCTATCGGTCCAAATAGCCCATAAAGAACAGTAGAAGAGTTGCCTCTGTTTAAGGGAGAAACTACTGAATACCCAGGTGAGCCATTCCCAGAAATCCATCTAATGATTATTTAGAATCCCTTCAAAATCTAACCCTGTCTAGACTTCTATTGTGACAGGGCAGTAGCAAAATATGTGCATCAGGGTTTCTACCCCATTGCCATATTTGGGGCACATCATATCCTTTACAGTCGTCTTGATCTTAGATTAACTCTACTTGGGATTAGGTTCCACGAGAATCTCCATATTAGAATTTTCATTTTTGATAGGATAAAAGAGTTCCACAGTTTTTTATAAAATTTTGTAATTTGGGGTTGTATTATAATAGGATTAGCAATACCAGTTTGTAATAGTTTGTAAGTGCTTCTCACCGAGAAGTCTCGGGATGGTTCGCCCTTCCAAATAGCAAAGTCCTCATGAGGTTCCTCAGCCAGCGGGATCATTAGTATTCGGTTCGCAATATCACTTGTAAAGGTACTTCGTATGAGATCTTCCTTCCATGTTCTCGTGTTTGCATCCATTAGATCTGCTACTGTACTAACTGAGTTGGCTTCTGTGTTAACAACCAGCGTATGGCTCATGATCCCTAGTAGCCATGTATTATTTATAATGGATATTTTCTCCTTTATTTCGACTCTCTAGCACAAGCCCCTCTCCAATAACCCCCGCGCGGCCCATATGCTTTTCCAGGTATACAAAGGTAGTCTCCCTAACTCAGCATTTATAAATTCTAAATTTGGAAAATATTTGGCTTTAAGAATTCGAGATAATAATGCGCCAACCATGTTTTGCAAGTAAAGCGATATTGAATTTTGATAAACAACGAAAGCTCATGCCACCGCTTTCTTTTAATTCTCATAATTTGTCCCAGCTACACCAATGGATTCCTTTTCGTCCCTTCCCTTTTTGCCACCAAAACCGAGCTATAATCGCCTCAATTCACTACAAAAAAACTTCAAGAGTAAAAAACATGACATAGAGTAAGTAGGTATTGCCTGTAACACTGCTTTAATGAACTCCTCCTCCCTTGCGATAGAAATTGTACACTCAATTTATCGACTTTTTTTCTGCAAACGATCTTTTAAGTTTTTGAATGAAGCTTTTTTTTTTTTTTCCAACGGTATTTGGAAAACCTAAATATTTTTCCAAATTATTTGAACCCCGAATGCCAAAACACATGACACAATGCTGCGATCTAATTTTGGTGTGTTAGTAGTGTAAAAAAATGAGGACTTCTCATAGTTTACTTGTTGGCCAGAATATTGTTTGTAAGCACCCAAAATTTCTTATAGAACTCTAGCACCTTCCTTGTTACTGGTCCCAAACAAGATGCAATCATCAGCAAACAGTAGGTGAGAAATTGCTAGACCTCTCCTACTAGCTTTCGCTCCTTTAATCAGCCCATCTCTTATTGCTATTCTCATTAAGGAAGATAGCCCCTCACTACAGATTAAAAACAGAAAATGATTGAGTGGGTCTCCTTGCTGAATCTCCGTGGTAGACCTAAAGATTGTACCTGCTGTTCCATTTATAACAACTTAGTAAGAAACAGAAGAGATGCACATTATAATGTTGTTAATCCAAAGTGGGTGAAATCCTATTTTACTCATCATCTCCTGAAGGAAGGCAGCTCAACCTTGTCATATGCTTTACTCATATCAACTTTAAAAGCCATTAGCCCTTTTTTCCAACCTTATTCTGAATGTGTGTAAAATCTCATATGCTACTAATATATCGTTAGAGATCAGCCTTTCGGGACAAAGGTGCTTTGGGAACTGTTTATGCAATGAGCTAGAACATGCTTAAACCTATTCACAATCATTTTTGTCACTATATTGTAAATCACGTTACACAAGTTAGCTGCTTTAAAGTTCTTAAGAGTGGTAGGTTTCGACACTTTAGGGATTAAGATAATATTTGTCAAGTTCACTAGCTTAATAGACATACTTTTATTGAGGATCTTTAGGTAGTATATAGTCACATCATCACTTACAATGTGTCAATAATGTTGAAAAAATAAGGTTGGGAGACCATCCTCAAATGCTTTTGCAGCCCTATCTTCTTCATTGCTAGGATAACTTTTTCTTTCGTATAATTCACTATTAAATCGTTATTCGTAAGGTTGGATATACACTACTCAATCCCGCTCAAAACCTTACTAACATCACCCCTTTCGTTAGATGTGAGAGGGTTTGAAAATATTGGCTTGCTATACTTTCCATATCGTTAGGATCAAAAGTTTCTAAACTATCCCTTTTTTCAATCGATGTATTTGATTTTTGCTTTTTCTTTGCAAGGCATATTTATGAAAAAAGCTTGAATTGCGATCTCCAAACTTCAACTAGTTAGCCCTCACTTGTTGTTCCTAGTACATCTCATCTTTATCAATTTCCAAATTAAGATGGATTTTTGTGTCAATTAATTCAACCAAATTCTCTTCAGTTCTGTCCGTGTCAGCAAGTATTAACAATTTTTCCTCCAATTCCCTTACTTTTATTTCTCTTAAATTTGGCTTTTGTAGCCCATTTTGAAAGTGTAATTCAAACTGCGTGCAACTTTTGTAATAAATTGCCCCTTTCGTTTCGCCATACCTCTTGAACCTCCTTCTCAACGTCATCTTTTAATATCCACCATGATTCAAATTGAAACCTTTTATGTCTATCACTAGTAACGCAAGATTCAGTGTTAATGATGATAGGGTAATGGTCTGAGTAGGCATGCGACAGGTGATGGGCCACAGTGGATGGGAACTTAGAAATCCACTCCATATTCGCCATTACTTTATCTAGTCGTTCACGAATATTTGAGAACGGGAAATTACCCCTCTGCCATGTAAACCAAGCACCGAAGAAACCTATATTCACTAATTGGCAGTCTTCGAGAACTTTTCTAAATTCATATTTCCTCCTTTCTTCCCTAGGTAGTCCACCCAATTTCTCGAAAGAGTATAAAATTTCATTAAAATCACCACACACTAGCCATGGGGCCCTCTCCTTTTGACTCAAATTTCTCAACAACTCCCATGCCTTTTCTTTATGTTAGGGGTAAGGGGACTTATAAAAACCTGTTATCCTTCACATAGGTTCTTCTTCATTACAGCACAAGTTAACATCAATATGCGAGGCAAAAAAACTCATTAAATGGACTTAATATCTTACTTCCAGGTCAAACATAAGCCTCCTCTCGATCCATTTGCACCTACTTTAATATCATGTTCAAAACCAATTTGTAATCTCACACGTTTCTTTCGCATCTGAAAAAGCTTAGTCTCTATTAAGAAGACTATTTTGGGATTGTGCCCTTTAAGCATCGCACCCACCGAAAGGATTTAATTGCTCATGTACTCCCCAATCCACGAACATTCAAGCATAAGATTTTCATGACGATTGATCGGCTTGCCCCTTGGCAGTCGCAGATATAAAAAGATTACTTTCCTCCTCCCTCACACGTCTTCCATTAGAATTCAACTATTCTTTTTCTACAACTAATGCACTTTCCCTTCGTGGTCTCTTCTTTCCATCCCTCCGATAAGCATTGGATCTTGCAAGTCATGATCCATATCTCCAATTTCGTTTATCACACCTGGTTCATCTTGCTTGGCTACTTTTAAATTTATTCCTAGTATCGGATTTACTTTCATACTAGGAGACATACCTTTAGTCACTACCAAGGATCACCCATCACCATCCCTTATGATCGAAGGACCATCTAAACCTGTTCCCATACCATCCTCTTTTAACCAGACACTACTATTGCTAATGGTCTTTGTGTAGGAGCTCTCAAAGCTAAACTCCATCCCATCTCAGTGATTTCATAACCCAACTCCATCTTTGTTACACAAAAAGAGTCATTGCCTTAACCTACCACAAAAAAGTAAAATAGGGATAGCTGCTCATATTTTAAGTTTACGAAGAGCAGATCCCAGAATCAAACATCACCTTCTTCCTTCTTCGCAATGGTTTACGAACATCCATCTGCACCTTGATCTGTAGATAATTACAAACCCCTTTTCCAAGGATTGAACAATCATACTCTAGAAACCTACCAATAAATTCTCCAATTTGTCTACCTAAAGCTTTAGAAAAGTAGCCCATAAGAACATCATGAATTTGAACCCAGAACTCTGCAAAGATTAGCGCTACCTTCAATGGGTGCTCTCCCTTTTTCATATGGTGTAGTAGCAATAAGTGATTATTAAAGTCCAAGAGGAGCCTTTTAACACCCTTTCCATATCCCATTTATGAAAAAATTTGAATAAGAATCTTTTTTCACCCAGATCTAATATTTGAACCCCTTTTACAGGGTGCCACAGATTTGCCATGGTGCTTTTCATGGCTTTAAAGTGAATCGAATTGGCTATTAAGAAACACCCCACCAGGCAGTAGTCTTCATCAAGGCCAATTGGAGGCGCAACCCTAGAGGCTCGAATGATTTCCCCTTCCTCATCGTCCAGAGAGAGAAGCTGTAAACCTCGCTCCATGGAAGCAACAGAGAGTTACGACTAGTGAATGGCAGGATCTAGTAATCACCTGTAATCTACCTCCGTCGTCGTACGTGGTGGAGAAGGCAAAACACAAAAAAAACCCTAAACAAAACCTTGTGAGAGCACAAGATAGAGGCGTACTAGGAAAGCAGACGAAAACTAATTAATATAATGTAATTTTTTATAAAGTTAATTATACACAATTGACCTGTACATTACATGAAAATACAAACTAGTTAGAGTTCTAAATTAATTTATTAATATTTTATAAATGAACTTATTATTAAATATTAAAACAAATATTTAAAACAATAATTTTCTTGATAAATTTTATTTTCAAATAATCAAAATTAATATTAGCGATAAAAATGTAATTAAACAACTTAAATTTAGTGACAAAATTCAATCATTAAATGATAAATTTATTTATATTCTCCAAGTAGAATAACATTAAAATAAAATGGTTTAAGAGTGTAAAAAGTCCTCGAACTTTTTCAAAAAAGGTAATTAAGCATTTGTTTTTTTTGCACTAAATTGGATATTTGAACTTTCAAAATTCATCAAAAAGATCTTCAAATTTTTTAAGAAAAAGCAATTAAGACCTTATTTATTTACTCAATTAGGTAATTGAATTTTCAAAATGCGTAAAACAGCACTCAAACTTTTTCAAAAAAAGCAGTTAACCTATGATTTTTTTTTTTGCACTTAATTGGATACTTAAACTGTCAAATGCATCAAAAAGATTTTTTGATCGTTAACTTTAACAGTTGACCGTTAAAGTTAACTGCTCCTAATTTTTTCAGTTAAAGTCACTTTGTATCACAACCATAGCGTGACATGTGGTAAAAAATTATAAAAAATAAAAATAAAAATAAAAATAAATAAAAGTTATAAAAATTATTAGATTTTAATAAAAATATTTTAAAATATTAAAAATTAGAAAAAAAAAGATAAAAATATAATAAAATTATAAAATATTATAAAATTTTATAAAAATAATAAAAATTATAAAATGTATCAAAAATCTCTTTAATCGTTGACCATTAAAGTTAACGACTTTTTTTTTTCAGTTAAAGGCATCATGTGTTACAACATAAAGTGACATGTGGCGAAAAATAATAAAAAATAAAAAATCAATAAAAGTTATAGAAAAATTAATCAATGCTTCTTTTAATACGATAACTTTTATAAATTTTTGTACGAATGATATATTTCTTTACATTTTTTTATAATTTTCTTAGGATTTTATAAAATTTTATAATTTTTAAGATTTTTATAATTTTTAATATTCTTTATATTTTTTATTAAAATTTAATCACTTATAAATTTTATTGATTTTTATTTTTTATCATTTTTTGTCATATGTCACGTTGTGATTGTGACACGTGGTGGTTTTAACTGAAAAAATTAGAGACGATTTAAGTACCCAGTTGAGTGTAAAAAAAGAGGGGATTTAATTGCTTTCTTGAAAAAATTTGAGTGTTTTTTTTATATATTTGGAAGTTCAAGTATCTAATTGAGGGTAAAAAAAAATAGGAATTTAATTGGGTTTTATGAAAAAGCTTGAGGATCTTTTTGATGTATTGTAAAAATTCAAGTACTTAAATGAGTGCAAAAAAATGGATTTAATTGTTTTTTTTGAAAAAGTTTGAGTACTTTTTATATTCTTCCAAATAAAATATAGGGAGAAATTTTAATATTCATGGTAAATTTACAAAATTACTTTAATTACTGATCGGAATAAAAAATTGCGAAAGAGAAAATCAAGGTGGAGAAGTAAGGCCGTGGATTAAAATTTGATACCTTGATTTCAAATAAGGCCTGTTCGACCCACCGGCGCCAACTCCTAAAATTTTGAGGCGCCAATTTTCGTTTTAGGAGCACTCTTGGCGGGAAAAAAATCTTTTTGAGTTGTCATCACCGCTGATTCCAGAATAATTAAAAATAAAATACGAAGACTGTCGTTTCTTCTCCGCTTCCTTGTGTTCTCTCTGTATCTGCAAATATCAGTCTTCATTTTCTTTTCTAGGATTAGACTTGGATCCTTCTCCTTCTAGGTTTAAATGGCGGATTCAGTACCTGTGATAGGCGTGGATGATGATCCGAAACCCCCTAAAATGGTTGGCAACGATCTACCCAAGGAGACCCAGAAGCGAAAGAGAGTATCCTGGGTTTGGGAGGCCTTGAGCGATGAACAGAGAGAGGCACAGATCAAGGGATTGAAGCAAGAAATGGATGGACTTTTTGGGTATTATAAAGAAGTGATGGAGCAGAAATCGGGTTTGGGAATGGGGTTACTCGAGTCGGGTTGTTCATTGAATTCATTGGTTGCAGTTCTGATGGAGGAGAGCGACTTGCCGCTGTTGAGATTGATAGAGGCAATTCATGAAAAGGTCAAGGACAGAATGGGAAATGTGAGTATGGCCGCGGTGAAAAGCGCGGTGCTGTTTGTCGGGCAGAGAGTAAAATATGGATTGGGTAACGAAGATGCTGATGTTTTGGAGGATGATTCTCAATCTTCTCTCTGGTGTTGGGAGGTGATTCCTTTTCTTTCGTTTTGGCTTTTTTTTATTTGTTTTATGCGTTTACATTCTCTTGCTCAGTTACAAACTTGTTTACATTCTCGTGTGATAGACCAGAGATTTTAAGTTGATGCCCAAATCTGCACGTGCCGCATTAAGAGCTCGTCGTACTTGTAGGAATAAGATTAGTGAGAGGATTACTGCTGTTTCTGGTATGGAAAATTTTTGCGCATCGCTTGGTTGAATCTTTTCTGATGCACTCAATATGCTGTTAAATTCCTTTGATTCTCTTCATTCCTGATTGATTAATGATTAGTTTATGCTTCAAGTAGGTTACTTATTATATTTATGGCACATTTCAGCAATGATAACTCTGTTAGAAAAGTGGGAGGATAATCAAAAGTACAAGCATGGTTTCGTCGAAGCATCAGAAAAGCTTGCCAAAGTATTAAATGAGGCAGACATTCGCATATTAGTGCGTAACATGTCACAGCAGAGTGGTGCTGAGATGTATGTATCAATGGCAGTTCAACAAGTTTTGTTCTTTAAATATTTTCTTTGCAGTAAAAGTTTTATCTGTTGCCGCAGGGATGCGAAAGAAGCAAAGCGAGAAGAAAAATTGTTAATAAAGCAATTGGAGAGAAACAAAAGAGAAATGGAACAGCAGAAAAAGAAACTGGGCCGTGAGCTCCAGAAGGAAAAGTTGCAAAATGTTTGTCCAAATTTCCAAAGTTTTTCATGAATTAGCAATATCTATGTAGCTACGCTGTTGACAGAGGATGGTCGTATTTCAGGAAAAGGAGAGAAAGCGATTGCTGGAGGAAGCGGAAAAATCTCATAGGCGTCGTGAACGAGAGGAGGCTGAGATGAGGAAGCAGCTCCGGAAACAGCAAGAGGAGGCTGAGAGAGATAATTTGCGGCGTGAGAAAGAAGAGGCAGAACTGAAGAAGAAACTTTCGATTCAAAAGCAAGCTTCAGTAATGGAGCGCTTCCTCAAAAAATGTAAAACATCACCATCCCAGATGGAGGAATTAACTAATCGAATCATATTTTGTGCATCCACCCAAAAGATTGAAAAACTGCCTGAACCAATTACTCTCTCCATGGACAATGCGCTTTCATCCAATGAAGAAATCAATGCTGATTATCTCCGCAAGTGGGTTTCTCTGTTTTCTTTTTATGTTCTATAATTTTATTGGATCAGGGTGTATGAGTATGACTATGTATCCTATATTTTATTATGTTCATTTTATAGGTTTTTCTCTGTATTTTTTAATATCAATATATGTCATACACATGCCTATTGGTACGGATCTTAGATATGAATATAGCTTTTAAGTCTTGGTTTTATTTTGTTTCGAAGTTAAATGCTGGAATTGCTCTTTTCAGGTTACACTTATCTTCTTGGCGTCACTTAGGTCATTCTCTCCGTTCAAATAAAAAACAGTGTTGGGGCAAGCGGAAGAAACCTAAGACTGATTTGTTTAAGGAGCTTAAGTTAACTGCTAATAAAAGGTTATCCCAAGATGAACTGAGTGTTGAAAGGCTAGTGGATGTATGGGGAGAACAGAGTCCTGATGTTAACAAGTCTTGTGTAAGGAAGCAGTTGTTGCAGTTTGATACAAGCTACAGACCTGCATTTTATGGTATTTGGCCTAAGAAAAGGTAGGCTTCTTTTTTCTTGCATTTGCTCCTTTTTTCTTTAAGTTAAGCTGAACTAAAGTCTAAAAGTTCAGTTTATAGTTGAAAGGTGCATTGTTAAATAGATGAAAATGAATTAGCAAATGTGTTAATGTTGAATTCCATTTCCTCAACTATATTCTTTAGTTATCCTTGAAATTACTAAATAGCTTCACTTAACTGATAAATGTATTGGTTAATTGATTTATCGCCATGTAATCTTTCTGCACTGTGTTAGAATTTATCTGTACGAACCTGTGCGTAGGGGTCTAGTAACTAGCGTCTTCATTCAATGCTCTTAAATAAGCTGAGCTAGAACTTGTTTATGTTCATTTCTGAAGCTTCACGAACCAAGTATGATTACTATTTGAGGCTTGATCTAAAAGATCCAAGTTCAAGCATTTGTGAGATTAGTTCATTAACAAATACAATAAACAATCTGTCAAAGTACTTCTTTTATCCCTGCCAATTTGATTACTTGAAGCTTTCATATCTATTACAAAAATTAAAATATGGATTTGGTGCCGATTTCATTGAAAAGAAGACATAGATAATAACCAAGATCTATTATTTGTTACAGAAGGTTTTGCATGATTCTGTCTACTTAGAAAGGGAGAAATCAAATGGTTAGGAACAGGGTAAATGTTGAAAAATCTTCTCTTACTTTTTGCCAGTCGACCCTAAACTGACGGTAGAAAGGTGGTGACATTAATATCATGTATTGCCAACCAAAACTGGAAGGGTTGCACATATAGTGGCTGACTGAAACTGTCAAGGAAACCAGATTTATATCATGATAAGGCCATTTGTAACTGCTAACACAAAGATGATATTACTAAATGAAAAGGATTGAATAATGTTGTAGGAAAAGGTTTGTATATTACTTTTAAATACTAAATAAAATCTCTTAAAAATATATAATATATGCATTCATGTTATCTATTTATGCTTCTGTGTCTATTTGTTTTTTGTCTTTATGTTGGAGTTTGTAATTCCTTGCATGTCTCAAATTGCAACTGAAGCTTTTTATAAAATAATGTCTTCAGTAAAACTTATTCTGGTGCCTTGCCTTATGGTTTAAGCCTTTAACTTGGTCATCATTGGCTTAGAGCTCAATTATCTAAGATGGGCTAAGTTTGTAGACACTTTCTTTACATCATCTTGAACTCAATAATTATTCAAGCTGATATAAAATTAGCTAACCCAAGTGCGGATAAAGAGAAATTCTTGCATGATTTCTCTAGAGTAACTTCTTTTTTTTATCTATGGTCTTTAATGTCATTTTATTTGTGTAGCTAGTGGAATAAACTTTAGACTAGAGCAATCTGCGCTTTCTTTACCTTTTTCATCTTTTCAAAATCCCTTGTGAAAGGTAATCAACAAGTTGGATCACCCAAAGCTGGCTTGTGTTTTTGTTCAGTTAGGTCCAAACAGATTATGTTTTTCACTTAAAAAGGAATGGAAAGTGAACTGGAAATTTGTTTGAAAAAAATTCGATCTTTTTATCGACCATGTATTCTATTTCCAGTGAGTTGCATTTGTAACTTTCTTGTGTATTGCGTATTCCCTGTCCTGTTCAAAAATTCATTTGACAAGTGTTCAGGTTTTAGGAGTAAAATGATATGATGTTTGTTTCATGGATCTCATTGTTTTTAAAGGCTATGATTTGTCTGGTAAAATAGGATAATGAGTCTACAAACTATTTACATTTTAAGGCAACATCTTGAATGGAATAATATTGAAAGGCAATATTGATAATTTAAGTGGGACAAAAGGGTATTTGAATGTTATTTAGTTTGTTTTCTTTTTTGTGAAGGGGTTCATTTGATGCTCGCCTTGCTTTCAATTTCATCAATAAATTGATAATTTGTGGTTTTGTTGTATCTTCAGCAATGTTATTGGACCTCGCTGCCCATGGAGGAAGGACCCAGATTTAGACTATGATGTTGATAGTGATGAAGAATGGGAGGAGGTACTGTAAGCTTGTTATTCAGACTGAAATTTAGATGTAAACCTGGAAATAACACTCATTTCACAGGAGGAGCCTGGGGAAAGCCTCTCAGATTGCGATAAAGATGAAGACGAGGAAAGTTGTGATGGATGCACTAAAGCTGATGAAGATGAAACTGAAGATGGATTTTTTGTTCCAGATGGATATCTGTCAGAAAATGAGGTAAACAAAACTAACTTGGAAAATATTCAATCTTGTAAGTTGTAACTAGCTTCTGAAACTGAAAAACAACGTCCAGTTAGTATGCTAAAAAACCATACACTCATTTGAGGCTTGCATGCAGGGGGTACAAGTTGACAGGATGGAAATTGATGCTCATGTTGAGGAGACTCAAAGTTCCCATATTAATGAGCAAGTCACACAAAACGAGGAGTTTGGTGCATTGCTTCGACAGCAGAATTTCCTCAACAATTTAACTGAGCATGCACTTCGAAAAAATCAGCCATTGATCATTTTAAATTTATTGCATGAAAAAGCCTCGCTGCTAATGGCTGAAGATCTTAATGGTAATCCTAAATTGGAACTGGCTTGCTTGCAAGCTCTAAGTATGTTGGCATGTCCTGGTGCCCCATCTGTTGAGATATCACTTGATAACATGGTATATGACAATCAAGAAGCTTGTTTTTCGGGTGGGAAGGCTGTTGCAACACCAGTATCATCTGTGGAGTCAATTCCAGATTCAGATTTGCCTCTAATAGTAAGTAGCAACTCAAGCAAAGTTTACTGTAAAATATTAATATTTTCCCTGCTGTTCTTGTCATGATAGTAGCAGTACAAGTAGAGCTTGAAATTTCCAACTTTTGTCAAACATGGTTGTAGTAGACTGAAATGTATTGCTGCTAATGATGATGTTGGTTTTAGGTATCTACAATTCAATCATGCTCCCATGGTATCAATAGGTTGGTAGAGTCATTGCAACTAAAGTTTCCTTCAATTCCAAAGTCTCAGTTAAGAAACAAAGTGCGTGAGATATCAGACTTCTTTGATAATCGTTGGCAGGTTAGTGATTTATTTCCTGATTTTTGAATGTTCATTATTGGAATTTGCTTTACTTTGATTAGATAACATATTTAAAATTAAATATTAGTATTCATTTTTACTTCTCAAACTGCTAGTAAATCTTATTATTTTGATTCTTCTAGTCATTGACAAGGGAGGCCTAAAATTGTGTTAATATATTTAAAATTTAAACTTACTTCTCCTATGTTTGATCCATGCCTTAAACAGCAGCGTCCATAATTCATTTTGAAGGCTTCTTCTGATGTAACAGTCGTGAAATGACTGCTTTAAATGTCACAAACAATATGTTCTGATACAGGGTTATTACTTTTTGTTCAGGTCAAGAAAGAAATATTAGTGAAGCTTGGCATGTCGATTTCACCAGGTATATATGCATCTATCTGGCTTGCCTCAACCTCAACTATTAATTTCTGTTGACTGAATGAAAATTTGTTTATTAATTTTCAAATATTTTAAACCCAAGTGACAGGGAAGAATGGTGGTCGAACCAAAACAATTGCTGCATTTTTCACGAAAAGGTGCTTGCCTCCTAATGAAGGTATCGGTGGCAGAAGCAACCCCATTGAAACTTCTCCCCAGCAGTTAATGAAACCAGGTTGTGGTGGGCAGGGCCAGGAGCAGACGAGTTGTACATACAACCACCGTACACCTTAACTTTCGCATACTTGAGATTTGTGCAGACTACTAATGAATAGCAAGCAGTTGTCTTTATGGAATCTCAATACAGCATGATTACAGCTTGATATAGGTTTTGGACGGTAAAAATGCTATGTTCTGAACATGGTCGGTGATCATAAATTTAACTTGAAAATTGGAACGCTGGTATCTCAGTTCTTTTGCTTCTTGTAGGATTATTGTTTTAATTTGAAAATTGAAACCAATACAACTGATAATTGTTCTTGTTGACGGCGCTCAGTGGTCAATCTATTGTTGCTTTGGAATGTATGTCATTTTCTTTCCTCTTATGTACTTCAATTTTAATTGAAACGGAGCGTGAACTGAAGAAAGCCCACAAATCAGAAACTCTTCGGATTTTGCAATCACTATGCGTTTTCCTTGGTCAAATTTTATGTTGAAGGCTAAATATAAAAATTTTCCCTTAAACAATACTTGTTTTCTAAGTAGATACTTAAATTTTTTTTATCCATTTGGAGGGTAAAATTCTTAAAAATGTTTATTTTTATAAAAATTTACTAGATTAGGTTGGCTTTTCAAAAATTTATGGGATTAGGTTGAAAAAATGAAAATGTGTTCAATCGAATGCGTTTTTAATTGATTGGAAGGAAAACACTTTTAGTTGAACGTGATTTCTTATCACATGTGTTGAAAATTCTTTCAGTTAAAAGTGTTTTCTTTTTGCTAGGGTTATATTATTTTGGGGTTAAGAGTTTAGATTTTTGTTAAAGTAGTGTTAAGGTTTTGTATGTTTTTGTATTTTAAGGTTTAGTTTTTTATACTTTTTAAATTATTCGTATTTATACTAATCGTATATTTGAATTATTCGAATTGTAAAATTTAATTTGATTCAAAATTGAAACTTGAACTACTTGATTCGATTCACTCTTAGTTTGTATTTTTTTCAATTTTTTCAAATAAAATTTTTTAGAATTTTTTAAATCAATCGTTGAGGTCGATCAGAATTGTCATCAGGAAATATTATCTCAAGAATCCCAAGAAATTTGATGGGGGAGTGGGAAATTTGTAGGAGTTGAAATTGTTAGAGGGAAAGCACTCCACATTTGATGTGTTTTCAGTGCAATGTCAGCAAAATGCATTAAAAGCTCATCTAGCTGGAAGCATTCTCATGTCATGTCAGGTGAAAACGCGTCCAGCTAGACATGCTTTTAGTGCATTTTTTTTACATTGTGCTAAAAATGCATCCATCATGGAGCGTTTTCAGTAATATTTCTGACATGTTAATGAAAAAGCACTCTACGTGGAACATTTTTTCTCTAACAAATTCAATGCGTGCAAACTTCCCACTTACCCAAAAATTTTTTTAATCAATTGCCACTCACCCTGTCTCTATAAAAGGATGGCTTTCAGCATTGAGTGGCATAAGACAATTTCAAGCAAACAAAACTGCAAGAATCGGAAGAGGAAGTTTGCAAGGCATTTCATAAGGCATAAGTTGGAGCAACCACTGTCTACCTTCGAACGTACCAACATCATGAGTAAGAATTTTGCACAAAATATAGAAGATAAGCAGTATCCGCAAGTATAGGGATCAGGTTGTAATATAGTTACAACGAAGTAAACGAGTACTCCGAGGATCGTACCCAAGGGAGGCAAGCACTAAATTAACTCTAACCTAAGCACAAAAGAGATCTAATTAGTTCTTTTAATAAATTATAGTACGGTTAAATAAGGGAAAGATTTTTAGGGTTTTTGTAATAAAAATAAAAATAATAAAATTAAGAGAAATACTAAGAAATTAATAAGTAAACTGTATCAGATCTAAGCATGGGAGATTAGCTCGCTTCGATAATCATAACCAACTGTCGCTTCGAGATTCTTTTTTAATCAACTAGTCAATACCCTAGCAAGATCTCTTGATCTTCCATTAGAATGATGAGTAGACAAGAACTACTTATCGTCGACCTCACAGTCCAAACTGATTTGGGGCTAAGGTGTTCACGGATATGCAATACCAATTTTGGGTTAATTTCCACCTAAATAATTTCCTAGGGTCGTCAAACCTAGGATTTAAGTTCTTCCTCTCCCGAACAGCTGATCCGCTAAGAATACCTTAAAATATAGTTAATTAATCATACCTCCACTCGCTAATCCCCCATAAGAGGATTAGTTCCTCATGGATCTCGTAAAACATAATAAACTTGATATGGAAGATAAACATTAATAATAAATCAAGATAATAGAGTTTAAGAGAAGCTTGAATTATATTAATTGACGTGTTGAATCCACACAGAGTTTATTGAAATCCACAAATCAGATCTCCCAACAAAAGTAAATAGCAAAACTGAAAATAAACTAAAGCCTAAGAAATGGGAAAAAAATTAAAAACTAAAATTACAAAGAAAATTATAAAGTATGAAAAGTTGTCCATAACATGTGTTAAATGAGCCTATTTATAGATTTAGGGTTGTCATCGGCCTCAACCATAGGTTAGTTGACGCTCTCGTGTTTAATGTTTGATTGTGCAAACCAAAACGCCACTGGCTCGTAAGTTCTTCTCGTACAGGGTCGATGTCGTGACATCCTAATGCTTATGTTATGACATCGAAGGCAATTTGCTTGTACTAGGGTAGCTTCAAGGATGTGTTGCGACATCCTATGGTTGTGTCACGACACCGAAGATAGTCTTGGAATTATTCTATTATGTTGCCTTTGTTACGACATCAAACTCCTCGTGTTGCAACCTAACGACCAATATTGATTTGGTATGTCTTTTCACTACAACAAAATAAGTTTACCGCGACACTTTTTTTTTACTTATGACAACGCAAAAAAAGTTGGCATAGGTATCGCGACGCTTCTCCTGATGCTTCCGAAAAGGTTGTCTTTAGTACAGTTGGCATAAGTCCCGCGACTCTTTTGAAAAAGCGTTGGCATAAGTCAAATAAACCGACCTTTATTGAAGGTTGGCAAATACCTAATCAAGGCCGACCTTTAAAAAAGGTTGGGATAAGTTTTGTCTAAGGGAACCTTTTAAAAAAAGTTGGGATAAACTCGTTTAAGGCAACCTTAAAAAGATTAGGATAGACATTGTCTAAGACAACCTTTTAAAAAAGTTGAGATAAACCTTATCTAAAACAACCTTAAAAAAATTGGGATATACCTTATCTAAAGCAACCTTTAAAAGGTTAGGATAAATCTTGTCTAAGACAACCTTATAAAAAGATTGGAATAAATCTTATCTAAAGCAACATTTTAAAAAGATTGAGATAGACCTTATCTAAAGTAACCTTTAAAAAAGATTGAAATAGACAGATCTAAAGCAACCTTAAAAGGTTGAGATAGACACATGTAAAGCAATTTTTTTATTTTAATATTAGTATATTTTCAAAAACATTTATGGTGAATAATAATAGAAATTGTGCTTTAAATACAACTAAAAAATATAAAATTAAATTAAAATAAAAATTAAATACTACAAAAATCAATCCAACAATCAAAATACACTAACATTTAGCCGAAATGTATACAACTAGCATTCAACCTAATGTATAGAAGTAAACAAATGAGTTTGAAAATTCTTTCAAGTGAAGATAAACCATGAATCATTCCAAATTTCTTGTTCATGGCTGCAAGCTTTGGATTAGCCTTTGCAGCTTCTTGAATCTTCAACTATCCAATTTCGGCATAATGTTTGCTTCTCTCTCCACTTTGTGCCTTTGCTTCATCATATGCAATATCATACATAATCATATCACAAAGGCATTGCATTTATCCAACTTCAATTCAGAAAATCAACAAGAAAGCCAAGCTAAAATAACAAAAGCTATATCCAAAACTGTAGCAATTAATTGACTTATTTCAAAGGTTCCTAAGAAAATTTAAAACACAAACCAGAAAATGTTTAACGCTGTCAACTCTCGTGCATCATTTAACACAAGCATCCACTCCACTGAATTTTATACTACCATTCTCAAAAATTTATAAGCCTTAAACATTTTAGACTTGAAATTACAGAAAATAAAAAAAAAATTTCATTTGCCAACCGACTGAACCTTAAAAATGAAATTAAATTTCACACATTTATATTAATTAACATGACATCTCAAAATTCAAATTTCTATGATCAACAGGAACTAGATAAACCCAATGAGTAACCTCAATGGTCGTGGGAGTAAAAATGAACAAATTGGATAGATTGAAGGCAAATGCAGAGACAAAAAGATTGAAAGATCCATAATCAAACATCATTAAACAAAATACAAGAATGATTTTTCTTTTTCACTAGATGTGAAACCCTTGTGCTTGGAACTTTACTTAAAGATTGAAAGATCCAAAATCTTGTGTTTTATTCAGAGTTATCGAGCAACATTTTCTAATTCAGTTAAGCAAGACAAAAGTACAAGAACTGAACATGTTACAGCTTGAGCAAACTGAGTTAACAGCATAGCCTCTTAGGTTACAAGAAACTGGTCATGAATTTTCAATAGAATCTGCTATGGATATAAAAAGCAACTTGTTTCCTTATTAAACAAACCAATCTAACAAAATGCAAAGAAATTAGCAGTGTCAGATGAAGACATAACAAACCAATGGTACAAAAAAGTTTTTTAAGAATGGTTTAAATGCTATTATCACATACCTTTTCCAACAATTCCTGACTCTCAAGAGGTTGTTTCTTCAAGCTCTTTGGCAATATTACTGTAAGAAACTCTGGTTTCTCTGCTCTTAAAGCACCTCTGATGACAGCTGCATTAGTACCTGATGCACCTGATGTGAAAATATGGTTTTTCTGCAAGCCATGTTAGCAGCAAGGTCAAAACAATTCTAGGGGGAAAAGTGTATATTTTCCTGGAGAAAAAAGACTGTGAGACTTGAATATTGTAGCAAGATTCTGATTTAATCTTCTTTTTAGTAAATTTTATTAGCTAAGAAGTAAATTAGATTCAAAATCCAGAATACTAGATTACATGCAAGCTCATTAATAATCTCAGCTCAAGAAATATCGAATAAAAAAGAAACAGAGAAAACCATTTACTGTCATTTTCTTTAATTCAACCACAGCTAATATGAAAAGAAAAAATAGAAAAATCCACTCAATCAAATCAAAATATGAGGCAGATTCCCTAAGAAATTAGAACAAAAGGAAATATATCAAACTAAAAAAAAACTCTAATAAGAACCTGAATGAGATTCAGAGCGAGTTCAATATTCATTAAAATGTTTTATTAAAACCTTGGGAAATATCAACGAGGTTCCCAAATAAGAAACCCTAATATATAAATCAACGTAAGAGGCTAGGCATAAAAAAGAAATTAGAATGTGATCCTAAATCATGTCCACGAAGGAGAGGTTTGGGTTGCCTTAGTAATAGAATGTTGGGATGGGCGGGCATTAACAGCAAGGGGGCCTCGACGAGTAGCGAGCATCATTCTTCCAGGGCGCGACGGCCTAAGGCGGGGACTGCCTCTCTCGGTATTATTTCGATTTACCATATCATCCAGAGGGGTAGGCATGAAACAAAGCTAAAGCAAAAACAGAAAACCAAAGTAAAATAGATATTTATTGCACAATCGAAGAGGAGGAAGAGAAAATTACCTGAGCTAAGGAAGATGAGAAGACTTGGGCTCAGACTCAGGAGTTAGGAGGTAAAGAGAAAAGGAACAAGGTAAAGGGAAAACTACTTTTACATTTGGGGGGTTTGCTTTTGGGATAGGAATTAGGAAATACAAATGAGTTTTTGATTTAGGGATTTGGGGGAAAGAAAGGATTTGGGGGAGTAAACATAAAAGCAAAACAATTTAATTTTTTTAGTTTATATTAGTTTCAAAATTTTAGATTTTTTTTTAAATTTAATTCTTAAACTTGGATTAAGTTGATGACACAGTACAATATTCGTTTTTTATATAATTCTTTTTATTTTTTTAGATTATATATTTTAAAATTTTTAATTGAGGACATAGTACAATATTAAAATTTTATGTCATCATATCTTAATAAAATTCAAATTTAAATATTAAATTACAAAAAAATACTAAATTTCAAGACTAATTAAAAAAACAAATTCAATGGCTAAATGTTACTTTTAAATTGAATTACTTATAATAATTAAATTTTTTTGGTAATTATTTTACTCGAAACCTATAACCCTAAACTTTAAATTCGAACCCTAAATCTTAAATTTTAAACCTCGAACCTCTCAAGATTTAGAGTTTGGGTTTGGGATGCAAGGTTTAAGGTCTGAGGTTCAAGATTCAAGGTTCATGTTTAGAATTTAAGGATTTGGGATTATGAGTTATGAGTTTGAAGCTTAGTGCTTACGGTTTTAGGGTTTGGAGTTTAAAAATAATTTTTTTTATTTAAACATAAAATTAAGCTAGATTATTACACATGATGTAGATGAGAGAAATTTTTTTTATAAAAAATTATTAGTTGTTCAGTTTCTTTTTAATTGTTTATTTAAAGATTTTATATAAAAATATTGTAATAATATTTATTATCATTAAAAAAACTTCTAAGTTTTTTCAATTAAATAATATTTTTTATTTTACGTAATTAATATGAACCTTGAATCTTAAATCTTAAACTTCGAATCTCAAGGTTTAGGATTTAGGTTCAAGATATAATGTTCAAAGTTTGAGGTCTAAGGTTTATGTTTAGAGTTTAAAGATTTGAGATCATGAGTTATGAGTTTGAGGTTTAGTGTTTATGATTTTAAGGTTTGAGGTTACGAGTTTGAGGTTTAAGGATCACTTTTTATCTTCTAGTTGAACTAAAATGCCTATATATATTTTTTATTGTTTTTGTCTTCTAGTTGGACTAAAATGTCTAAATATTTGATGCTAATACATTTATTTTATGGGAAAATATTTAATATATTATTGGTGAAGTTTTTAGAATTTACAAGTAGAGTTAGGGGTTGATAATTGTTATATAGAGGTACTGTAAAATATTAAAAAAACCTAAAAGAATTATTGTTCAACAACGCATCAAAATATAGTAAAATATTTATGTGAAGAGAAATTAAAAATAAAGAAAATTATTATATTATGATAAATTGAAAGTTCAAGATAAAGAACTTCTAGGTTAACGAATCAATAAAACTCTAAATTATAAGATAAATACAGTTCCCAACAAATAACTCAAAAAAAGTGTCGTAAAAAAAAGTCAGCATAATTCAACATAAACCGACCTTTATTGAAGGGTTGGGATAGACTTATCTAAGGCAAATTTAAAAAGGTTGGGGTAAACCTTGTCTAAGGCAACCTTTAAAAAAGATTGGAATAGACTTATCTAAGGCAACTTTTAAAAAAAGTTGGGATAGACTTGTCTAAGACAATCTTAAAAAGGTTGGGATAGACCTTGTCTAAGGCAACTTTAAAAAGGTTGGAATAGACATTGTTGAGGCAACCTTTAAAAAAGGTTGGAATAGACCTTGTTTAAGGCAACCTTTAAAAAAGATTGGGATAGACCTTGTCTAAAGCAATCTTAAACGAGTTGGAATAGACCTTGTCTAAGGCAAAATTTTAAAAAGATTGAGATAGACCTTGTCTAAGGCAACCTTAAAAAGGTTGGGACAGACCTTGTCTAAAGCAACCTTAAAAAGGTTGGCATAGTGTTGGATAAAGCCAAGTCTTATTTAAGCGTTGCCTTAGGCATGCACATCCCAACCCTTATACAAAGAGTTGACCAAAGCGTATCCCGACAAGTCTATCCCAATACTTAGGAAAGTGTCAGCCCAAAAGTGTCGCCATAGTATTGGACAAAGCCAACTCTTATTTAAGTGTTGCCTTAGGCATGCATATCCCAACCCTTGTACAAAAGAGTTGGCAAAAGCGTATGTACGCAGGTCTATGCCAACACTTAGGAAAGTTTCGCCCCAAAAGTGTCGGCATAGTGTTGAACAAAGCCAACTTTTATTTAAGTGTTGTCTTAAAACTCGAATCCGACCCATTTTTACCCTAAGGTCTGCGTGTTTTTGAGCGGAGGGTCAATTTGCCATATCGACCCCTCCACTTTTCCATGGACTTTCAATTTAGTCCTTTAAGAATCAGATTAAATCCATACGATGTCTGTTTTATTTAATCTCAATAGCTACAAAACGTTGTTGTTTTGGACAACCCGGATCCAATCCTAATACACCTTAAGGGGATCCGCATGTTTTTAAAGATGGTCTAATTATTCTCGCGGTTCTTTCGCATTTTGTCTATTTCGATTTGGTCCTCAAACCTTTTTTATTAAATGTTTTAAATTTGCCTCTGAAGTTCTATCTCTTTTGCATCCTGGTCCTTTGACCTTGAGCATATAAGGTTACATGGCAAAATCTAGGGAATTTCTCAAACAGTCCCTCTTTTTTTAAAAAAAAAATGTTCGGGTTTTACCTTACATTTTTATTTTTTTAAAAATCTTACTCTTTTATTCTGTTTTCTTTAAAATTAGGTCTTTAGTTTCTTTTAAAAAAATTTCAATCTTTTAAATCATTTGTATTATTCATTATTCATTTTGCATTTTGCATTTTGCATTTTGCATTTAAGATTCAATCGTTATTTAATTTGGATTTTGCATTTTGGTGTTATTTGTATACTTTTGTTTATTATTTTTGCCATCTTCATTTTGGTAAATTACATGAATATTTATCTATCATTTGTAAAATATTTTAACAAAAATTGCATGTTATTTTCTAAAATACATGAATTGTTTTTTAAATTTTTTTTTAAAGCAATGTTCTTTTATTTTAGGTAATTTGAAAAATGGTGCCCTAACGTGTTGGGTACGATTTTTCTTCAAACCTAAAGAATCGTATATCCTATTTAAAATCGATAATCGCCATTTTACTTGTAAATTACATGGATTTATCCATCTTTTGCAAAACATTTTTAACAAAATAAAATATCGTTTTTTAAATACATAAATTGTTTTAAAAATAAAGGCAATGTTCTTTTATTTTAGGGAATTCGAGAAATTGTGTCCTAACGTGTTGGGTACAATTTTCCTTTGAACCTAAATATTTGAGTATCCTCCTCGAATCGATAATTGCCCTTTTTTGTTTTTGTTTTTATATAAATTACATAGTTATTGATCCATCTTTTGCAAAACATTTTAACAAAATAAATTGCATATCATTTTTAAAATACATAAATTGTTTTAAAAATTAAGACAATGTCCTTTTATTTTAGGGAATTCGAGAAATTGTGCCCTAACGAGTTGGGTATGATTTTTCTTTGAACCTAAATAATTGGGTATCCTACTTAAAATTGATACTTGCTCAATGTTCTGCTATTTTAGGGGACTAAAAAAATCGTGCCCTAACGTGTTGGGTATATTTTTTTTTGAACCTTAATAATTGAACATCCTATTTAATATCTCATTCACGTATTTATGGATTACATTTTAAATTTTACTCAAGTTTTCAATTTTCAACAATCAAGACCTTAAACAATCGACTAGGTACCAATTTTGGGCGTGTGAGGGTGCTAATCCTTCCTCACACGTAATTGACTCCAAACCTATTTTTTGGACTTCGAAGACCAAACTTTTTTTCAAATAAATTTAAATATTTTAAGGTGATCCAATCGCACCAAGTAAAAAATATTGGTGGTGACTCCATTTTCGTTTTTTTAAATAAAATTCGAAACTTTTTTTCAAAAAAAATGGTTTCAATAGCTTGGCAACTCCACTAAGGACAAATTAGACAGTCAAGCCGTGAGTCAATTATTTTTCGTCTTTTTTATTGAAAATTTATAATTTGGTTTAAATTTAATTTGCGATCCTTTCTTGCATTTTGTGTTCATATATATTTGATTTGAATTAATTTGTCATTGACTTATTTCTAGGTCGAAATTGAGGGATTTTCATGCATTTGCATTGATCGGTTACTTTACCCTTTAAGCGAAAGTGAGAAACTACTCCTTTATGAGGTCTTCACCTTCGTGAAGGATAGTGGATTGCTTTTGGGAATACATTCTTACCTATGTTTTCGTGAAGTTTTCACTTTTGTGCAAACATATGGGAAATGTATCCCCCTGAACTGAACTCGTTTGTATGAGCCTATAATGGGTGAAGATCGAGGTATCTGCCAATTCAGGTACCCTTACTATAGAACTTAAACCACATATAGTCAACCCTAGGAACCCATCCTAAGATGGATCATGCCGAACCTTTAGCGGTCACCCAAACAAATATAGGAGAGAGATGCGCTTTTATACTTTGATTTGTGCTTTAGTTACGATTTTGTTTTCTGTAATGATTATATTAACTTGTCTTATTTTCTCTTTGTATTACATTATCATTCTAGGAAAGGTGTTGGTTTGTACTCAACTACCGAATAGAGAACTTTGTCATTGAAAGCGAGTTTTTTGATAGAGTAGAAGATAATATGGCTGTAAACATATGGTCGGAGGAGAGACAACGTGAAAAAGGAGACAACTTGTCGAGGGGCATGTATCAGAATTATGGGATTATACCTAAGTAAATGTGATCCAAAACAATTTGCAGGGTTAAAGGACAGTTGGGATCAATGGGATGATGAGATGAAGCAAACATTCTATAGGGAATATGGAGATTTACCTTACTTACTCGAAGTTAAGCTAGACAAGCGTCTTTTTCGAGCTCTCACTCAATATTAGAATCCTGCATATTGTTGCTTTACCTTCGAAAATTTTGACATGGTGCCTGCGATGGAAGAATACACTACATTGCTCTGCTGCCTAAATATTCAAGTTGACAACGCCTATTCAAGAGTTGCTTGTATCCCGACCTTCCTGAAAAGATTGATAAACATAGCCAGAATGAGCGAACAATGGGTTGCGGGTCAAATCAAAGTAAAAGAGGATAACAAGTGTATTACTTGGAAAAGCCTACGAGATCTGATTCTTGCACACCCAGATACAAGGAAATGGATTGACATTTTTGCTTTGAGTATGTATGGACTGGTTATCTTCCCTAAAGCATTAGGACATGTAGAGGATGTAGTCACCGATTTATTCAACCGGCTTAATAAGAAAGCCACACCGATCCCAGCAATCCTAGCCGAGACCTTCAGATTGTTAAACGCATGTAGAAGGGAAGGAGAGGGGAGACTCATCGGTTACGCACCGCTCTTGATGGTCTGGTTCCACATTCATTTCTAAAAGATAGAAAAGTTTTCATATACGGTGTTCACCACAGATAAATCGCCATCGAAGGAACTCATAGCCACATAGAGACAAGAGAGTATATCCGAGGAAAAATGGATGGCCATCCTTCAAAGTCCTCGGGATGAAAACATTGAATGAAGAACACCTTGGTTAACTTCTAACGATATCCTTTATCGGTGTGGCAATTTTGATTGGGTTCCTTTGCTCGGAGTATGGGGAGCTATAGGATACGCTCATCTACTAGTGCTAAGGCAATACAAGTCATGACAGTTTATCCCAGCTACACAAGGTTTGGCCCATTGCGAGTTTGTATACAAAGGAGACAATTACAAGAAAAGGGTTAGAGAAATAGCAAGTGCATAGAAGCAAGTGCATAGAATGAAGGTGTTCGCTGCGAAGCCGATGACAACACCAGAATATGATTGGTGGAGAAATAAAAGGGTCAACGACAATATCCCTGTACCAAATCCTGAAGACATCCAACCGATAGAAGAGCATCTACAAATGATTCCATCAAAGTTGGATATTATAAAACAAGATTTTGAGAGGAAAAGTTTAGAATTTGGGAAGAGGATAGAGAGACTCTAGAAGAAGAAAAAATGCAGCTAGGGCTTGATATCGACATTCACAGGTTAGAGGTCGAAAAGTTGAGGAAGGCAAGAATAAAGCTGAAGAAGACTTAGATAGTTTGAAGAAGGATTACAAGAAACTCCGTCTGTCAATGAGAATTGCTGGGCTGGGAAAAAAATCGAGTCAATGTGAATAGGAAATTCAAAAGCAAAAAGATCGAGCAGATCAATGGAAAAGGAAATTCCAAGATGGTCAAGCTTAAGAGAACGCTATAAAAGGAGAATTGATGGAGAGCCAAGTTGAAAAGGCTGAGTTGAAAGCCCGAATAGTCGAGCTAGAAGAGTCTCTACGAAGGTATCGCAGCCGAAATTTTGTTATAGAACTTAAAGCGAGCCAAGCATAGAACGAGGAATTGAAGAAAAGGATAGAAGAACTTGAGGCTTCGTTACAAAATTGTGAGATAAGGATTGAGATTCTAGAAAGGACATTGTAGACGAATGAAGGACAACTCTAACTCGCTCGAAGATAAGTTAGTGATAGGGATTACATCATGGGTGAAGCCCTGACTTAAGTACAAGAAGTAGCTAACCACCTACAATCATGGACAGTTAAAGTTGATGTGTTAAGTGTGAAATATGAATTGGAGTCAGATAGGGGTTAGGAATAATCAGAAATCATTGAGAACTCACATTGTTACGGTACTCGCAAAGATATGGACCAAAGAATCGAAATATTAGAACAAATCCAAAAGGAAATGCAAGAGCAAATATAAGCACAACTGCAAGACCAATTGATGAAGGTACGGTAGGACATTAAAGACCAAATTATAGAGTCCTAAGGGAGCATCATAAATGAGTTAACTCCGCTTCTAGGAGAAGGGGCCGATAAAGAAAAAAGTCCCGTAATAAGTTCAGAGGAGGAAAGTGAGGATCCCAGATACCTCATAGGCTATACTTTCGTGCACATCCAAGCGCCTCAAGAGACATACTCATGTGGGTTACCAGTGACGATAAGAGCACAATAACACTTGGGCGGAATATAAGGGCCTGTAGATTTCAAAATGGGATCTGGCTCCAATCTTGGAGACAATATAACCAACCCCGTCGTCCCCGACCTAGATGACATTGAGGAGACTGAAAGAGCAAGGCTCAAGATCCTTAAACAACTAGAAGACTGATACAAATGGTTAGAAGAGAAAGTTAAAGCAATGGAATGTGCTGACACTTTCTACGGGTTTGACGCTAAGGAGCTAAGCCTAATCCCTGACCTAGTGCTCTTACAAAAGTTCAAAATGCTTGATTTCGATAAATAAAACAGGAACAGCTGCCCCGAGGCCCACATCACCATGTTCTGCAGGAAGATGATTGGCATGTCAATAATGACCAGTTATTGATCCACTGTTTTTAGGACAGTTTAGCGAGATTCCTGCGAAATGGTACAACCAGCTAAGCCGTGCCAAAATAAGCTCGTGGAAAGATTTGGCGTAAGCATTTATGAAGTAATATAGTCTTGTAACTGACATGACACCTGATAGACTGACTCTGCAGAGAATGAAGAAGAAGCCAAATGAGAGCTTCCGACAATATGCCCAAAGGTAGAGGGACATAGCAACTCAAGTACAATTACCTTTGTTAGAAAAGGAAACGACTATGTTGTTCGTTAATAGTTTAAAAGCTCTATTCATTAACCATATGTTGGGAAGCACTACTAAGTCTGACATGGTTATGTCTAGGAAAATGATCGAGAATACGATCAGAAGCAGAAAAATCGATGTAGGGGAAAGTGTTAAGAGAGCAGTCCCCAAGAAAAAAGAAAATGAAATTAACAACACGAGCTTATACAAAACGAAGTACTCGAAGTCGATGATAATGGCACCACTCAAGGTTATAACAAATAATTACTAAAAGACTTCGAGGTAGGAGTCTAGCATAAGGTTAAATACAGAGAGGACTCAATTCACTCTCATCTCTATGACATACAAAGAACTCTACCAGAAGTTGTTCGATGCCCACGTTATATCGTCGTCGTATTTAAAGCCATTGCGACCTCCATTCCCAAAATGGTATGATGCGAATGCCCAATACGAGTATCATGCAAGAATAACAAGGCATTCAATCGAGAACTATACGGCTTTAAAAAGGCAGATCGAAAAACTCGTCGAAATAGAGATATTAAGATTCGACGACCTGCAAGTCTCAATGTATCAGGAAATTCACTAGTCAGTCATCCCGACTAAGAGGTGAATGCGGTAATCGAAAAAAAAAATAGAAAGATTAAAACCCGTGTTGAGGAGGTGAGATCGCCACTAAGATGAGTATAGAGTACGATAGTGAACATGGGCTTGATCGTCCAAGATTGAAGGGAAGTAGTAGAGAGAACAGAGTGCTACTGTGAATTTCATGTTGCCAAGGACACGAAATCCAAAAATATGTCGAGTTCAAAACCATTGTACAAGGTTTGACGAACAATAAAGAGTTAGAATTTTTCGAAGAAGATGAATAAGCAAAAGATGTATGTGCTTCCGAAGAGGGCACAAACAAGAGAGCTTTTGGAGTCAATCATCCAATGATAATCATTTTCCGGTCAAAAGGCAACGAAACTCGAGAAAGAGCAGCACCCAATGTCATAATCCAAAAACCTGTAGCCTTTTACTATAAAGATAGCAAAAGGGTACCCTAGAATTATGATTGTAATGTGATGATATTAGGAGGTGAGAGTTCAAAAGTTGCATCAAAAGGAGCTCAAGATGTGACGAAACATTTGATGGAAGAGCCTTAGAAGAGCCAAAGAAAGGAAAGACTAATAGACTTAAGTCACTGATCAACGAGCCAGTAACGGAGAAAGAAGCTAGAGAATTTCTAAAATTCTTAAAGCACAGTGAATACAGCGTGGTGGAGCAGTTGTACAAGTAGCAGACTCGCATATCGATTTTAACACTATTATTAAGTTCGAAAACATATCGCAACGCACTGATGAAAGTGTTAAATGAGACCTATGTGGCTGACGACATCTCAGTGAACATGATAGATCCCCTGGTCAATAATGTAAGCGCTGATAACTTCATCTTCTTTAATGATGATGAAATACCCTAGGAGGTATGAGGTCGACAAAGGCTTTACATATCACCACCCACTGTAAAGGATACACATTACTTGGTGTATTGATTGATAATGGCTCAGCCCTGAACGTTCTGCCACTAACCACATTGAAGAGGTTGTCGATTGATAGCTCTCACATGAAAGCATGCCACAATATAGTGAGAGCATTTAATGGGACAGAAAGAAAGGTGATGGGTAGGATCGAGATACCATTGTTAATCTGTCTAAACTCGTACGAAGTAGACTTTTTGGTAATAAATATCAAACCAAGTTATAATTGCTTGCTTAGAAGGCCATGGATCCATTCAGTAGGGGCAGTACCGTCATCACTGTACCAAAAATTGAAACTGATGACTAAAGGTCGATTGGTCACGATTAGTGCTGAGGAAGACATAATTACATCTATAACAAATGATGCACCCTACATCGGAGTAGACGAAGAGGCTTTGGAATGCTCTTTTCGGTCATTGGAGTTTGTTAACGCAACCTTCATCGCTAAAAGAAGAAAAATCTCTACACCAAAAATATCACAAAACACAAGGATGGGTCTACAACTGACGATCAGGAAAGGTGCGTTACCGGGAAAGAGACTAAGAAAGTATCTCCAAGGTCGAATCAATGCGCCATTGTTGGCAAATAAGTGAGATCATTTTGGCCTGGGCTATAAGCCAGATGTGAAGGAGAAGAAGTAGGAGAGAAGAAGAGCACGTTTGACCGGAGAAGAGATCAGGTGGAAGCCAATGGTCTTTCCCCATATATCCAAAACATTCACATCATGTGGAATAATCAATTCAAGGCAAAGATTAGAGGAGAAGGAAAGAAAAATGGTCGAAGCAGTTGGAATAATAAAGGACTTAAGTATCAACACTGTGTCTGAAGAGAGGGATAAAGAAAGAAGCTTATGAGGAATCCGTCCTTACATCCCTAGGAGCATTCTAAACAACTGGACTATAGAGGAACTCCCTGTAGCCTTTAGGACCTTTTCAGAGTAATACTAAAAACACACTTATTACTCTAAGCTCGATGGTAGTAAGGATCTTTTGTAAAAGAGCACATTACCATTATCAATTATTTTAATGAAAAATGCATTTCCTATTTCATTTCGCAAATCTATTTATTACCAGTTTGAAAAATAATTTATAATTATACCATACAATTAACCATTCTTCATTTCATTTGTTCTTGTTCAATTTGACAAATATTTTTGTTCTTGTCAAAATGTTCCATTAATTAATACTCATACTCATACTCATACTCATACTCATACCATACAATCAATCATTCTTAAATTTATTTGTTTCTTTGGATCTCCTTTTGCCCCTCTAACAGGTTGTTTGATATCAATGATATAAGTGACACCATTGCTGACTCGAAGCCTCCTTTTGAGCAAGAATTGTGATCAGAAGAATCTCAGGACTTTGAAGAGAACCAAGATTGTAACTTGTCTCCAAATTTGTTAAGAATGGTAGAACAAGATGAAAAAAAATCCTGCTTCATAAGGAGTCAGTGGAAATCGTGAGCCTAGAAAATGAAGAGGAAAAGAAGGAAGTAAAAATTGGGACAAGCATCTCCGCAAAAACAAGACAGGATCTTATTGAGCTGCTCCAATAGTTTAAAGATATTTTTGCATGGTCCTATCAGAATATGCCTGGGTTAAACACCGATATTGTGGTACACAGACTCCCTATAAAGGAAGATTGTAAACCTGTTCAACAGAAGCTTCGAAGGATGAGACCTGACGTACTATTAAAGATAAAAGAAGAGGTCAAAAAGTAGTTTGATGTTGGTTTCCTCCAGGTGGTCAAGTATTCAGAATGTGTAGTTAATATATTCCATATCCCTAAGAAAGATGGGAAGGTGTAAATATGTATTGATTATCGGGATTTGAATAAGGCAAGCCCAAAAGATAACTTCCAATTACCTTATATTGATACCCTAGTTGATAACACGGTAGGTCATTCATTGTTCTTCTTCATGAATGGTTTCTCCGGGTATAACCAGATAAAGATGGATCTTGAGGGCATGGAGAAGACTACCTTCATCACAATGTGGGGGACATTTTGTTATAAAGTGGTGCTATTTGGACTTAAAAATGCGGGGGCAACATATCAAAGAGCCATGGTAACCTTGTTTCATGATATGATGCATAAAGAGATCGAGGTTTACGTTGATGACATGATTACAAAATCCAAAACTAGGGAAGAACATGTGAAGGTCCTAAGAAAACTGTTCTTAAGATTGAGCAAATACCAACTAAAGTTGAACCCAGTAAAATGCACTTTCGGAGCTACCTCAGGCAAAATGTTAGGCTTCGTGGTCAGCAAGAGAGGTATTGAGATTGACCCGGACAAAGTCAAAGCCATACAAGAGTTATCACCACTTTGTACTCAGAAAAAAATTCGAGGTTTCTTAGGGAGATTGAATTACATCGCGCGGTTCATTTCATAGTTAACCAAGAAGTGTGATCCAATCTTTCTTCTTCTCAAGAAACGTAACCCAGGTGTATGGGATGAGGAATGCCAAAAGACTTTTGACAAAATCAAATACTATTTGTTAAATACCCCAATTCTGGTACCACCAAGCCCCTAACAGACCTTTGATCTTGTACCTAGCAGTATTTGGGAACTCTATGGGATGTGTGTTAGACCAACATGACGAGTCTGGAATAAAAGAAAGAGCGATATATTAAGTCAGTAAAAAGTTCACTGACTGTGAAACAAGGTCAATTGAGAAGTTGTGTTGCGCTTTGATTTGGACCACTCGAAGATTAAGGCAATATATGTTGTATCACACAACTTGGTTGATCTCGAAATTAGATCCCCTAAAATACATGATGGAGTCGATCGCACTAAATGGAAGAATGACTAGATGAAAAATTATGCTATCTGAATTCGATTTAGTCTATATGAACTAGAAGGCAGTAAAGGGAAGCGTAATAGCGGACTTTCTAGCCAGCAGAGCTCTAGAGGATTATGAGCTATTGAATTTTGATTTTTCGAATGAAGACCTAATGTACGTTGTAACCACCGAGAAAGGAAGTTTGAAAGAACATCCTTGGAGGTTGAATTTTGACGGTGCGTCGAACGCCATGAGTAACGGAATTGAGGCAGTCTTGGCATCTCTAGAAGGTGATCATTATCCTTTCACTAGCAACCTCGACTTCGACTGCACAAATAACATGTTCGAATATGAAGTATGTATCATGGGAATCCATGCACCATAGAACGAGAGATCAAAATTTTGAAAGTATACAAGGATTTTGCACTTGTGATTTACCAACTCAAGGGAGAATGGGAAACAAGAGATTCCCAACTAATTGATTATCGAAAGTTGGTTCTTGAGTTAATCAAAGAGTTTAATGACATTACATTCCATTATCTCTCACGAGATGAAAACCAGATGGCTGACGCTTTGGCTACTATTGCCTTAATGAATAAAGTAAATAAGCCAGAAGATGTAAGGCCCATTCAAATGAGCATTTACGAGACTCCTGGCCACTGCTACAATATCGAGGAAGAAGAAAGAGATGACCATCCTTGGTATTAAGACATCTTACATTATGTAAGAGATCGCAAATACCTAGGGCAAGCTACAGAGAACGATAAATGGACATTGAGAAGGCTATCAATTAATTATGTATTGGATGGAGAAATCCTGTATAAAAGAAGAAAGGATCAAATGTTACTAAGATGTGTTGATGTTATCGATGCTAGGAAATTCCTGGAAGAAGTCCATGAGAGTGTTTGTGGGACGCATACCAATGGTTTCACACTGGCTTGACAAATAATGAAATTTGGTTATTATTGGTCCACTATGGAAGGTGACTGCATCAACTATGCCAAGAAGTATCATAAATGCCAGATTTATGGAGATAAGATTGATGCACCGCCTTCACCTCTTCATGTCATGACTTCCCCATGACCTTTTTCTATATTGGGCATGGACGTCATTGGACCAATTTCATCGAAGGCTTCTAACGGATACCGATTCATCTTTGAGGTCATTGATTACTTTACCAAATGGGTAGAAGCTACTTCCTACGCCAATGTTACAAAAACTGCGATTAGCAAATTCTTGAAAAGAGAGATCATATGTCGATATGGGATACCAGAGAGGATCATATCTGATGATGCTTTGAATTTGAATAACAGTATGATAGCGGAAGTCTGTAGTCAATTCAAAATCAAACATCATAATTCATCTCCCTATAGCCCAAAGATGAATGGGGCAGTAGAGGCAACCAACAAGAACATCAAGAAGATCGTCGGAAAAATGATAGAGACCTATAAGGATTGGCATGAGAAGTTGCCATTCGCCCTTTTATGCTTATAAAACTTCTGTCAGAACTTCTACTAGGTCAACACCGTTCTCATTAATTTACGGGATGGAAGCAGTTTTACCTATTGAAGTAGAAATCCCTTCTCTCCGAGTCTTGTTAGAACTAAAATTAGATGAGGCAAAATGGATCTAATCCAGATACAATAAACTAAATTTGATCGAAGAAAAGAGATTGAAAGCTGTCCGTCATGGTCAGATGAACCAGAAACGGATGATGCTAGCTTACAACAAAAAGGTCCGCCTCAGAGAATTCCGTGAGGGAGATCTAGTTCTAAAGAAGATACCTCCCATACAAAAAGATTTCCGAGGAAAATGGATGCTCAATTGGGAAGGACCTTATGTGGTGAAGAAAGTCTTCTCTAGAGGAGCTCTCATTCTGACTAAAATGGATGGAAAAGAGCTATACAACCCCGTAAATTCAGACTCGGTGAAAAAATATTTCACCTAAAAAAAAAGAGAGGTCAAGATGAAAACCTGCAAACGGCGTCTTGAAACCAAAGGAGTTTGAGTTGAAAACTCGGAAAGGGCGACTCAAATTTGGAGCAAAAAATGAAATTATAATGGTTGCTTCCCCCAAAAGTAACAAGGTAGAGGAATTTTACACCTTGCGGCATCAACAAAGCACTCCAAGTTTCCTAACACATATCAACCTTAGAGTGGTCCTCATCAAGTCTGCTCGGGAAGCTCATACATTGATATCTTGGGCACCTGATTTCGTTTTATGTTCATTTTGTACTTGGCAATTTTTTGACAAATGTCTGCCATTTTCAATTTTTTCTTTCATTCGAGCTTTGTCTCCAATAAAATCCAACTTCATTCATCTTATGACTTTGTCCAAGCATTGTTGCATTGAAATAACAAATAATGGATTAATGTGATAAAACATACAAGGATTGTTTGTATATCACTCTAGGAGATTCCTAAATGATACAAGGACCTAAAACAAGACCACTAGTTAGAAAGAACCACACCTGAAGGATGGAAAGTTCCCCGAAGACACTAGTTCAGATAATGATCACCCCATTGATTTTCATGTCAAAAATACCTTAAAGAAGGACATGGTAACACGTCAGTGATAGGACTTAGACGATCGTTGAACAATGTCAACCTAAGGACTAAAAAAATCATTCTCAAAGATGACATTTTTGCATTCATCATTCATACCTATCTAGTTAGGAGCATTTGATCCATTTCGATCATGGCATCCTAAGTGCATGGAAAAAATGCCAAAGAAACATATTTTGCAGGTCTCATTCCCCAGAAAATAGTATGATAGACCAACAAAACAGCAAATCTTATGACCCTGGAGTTGTAGTAGATCAGATTAAAGTTATAGTAGAAAGTTTTTATCTCTCTAAAATTACAGTAGAGCAAGGTGAAGCTACCATTCAATCTCTTACCCCGACCATGGGGTAGATTGAAGTTATCCAATTTTTTACCCCGACCATGGGGCAGATTGAAGTCATCTAATCTTTTACCCTAACCAGAGGGCAGATTGAAGACACTATCTAATCTCTTACCCCAACCATGGGACAGATTGAAGCCATCCAATCTTTTACCCTAACTAGAGAGTAGATTGAAGACACCATCCAATCTCTTACCCTGACCATGGGGCAGATTAAAGCCATCCAATCTTTTACCCTAACTAAAGGGCAGATTGAAGACCATCTAATTTTTTACCTATTCAGATGACAGATTGAAGACAAATTACGAAGAGAAGACAAGATTCAACAGGACTGGATGAAATTGGTCCTTCTTGGAGTCTTTGCTTCATTCCCGTTACATGAAAATAAGCAAAGAGGGGCAACTGTACAAGCCTAATTTTATCCTGCCTTGACTAAAATAAACCAAAAAATATAAAACAAAATAAATTAAAGTCCATTAAAATAGTCTATTGACAACCCAAATTACAAAATAAACCTTAACCAAATTACCCAAACACTACCCAACAAACCTGACCCAAACCTACCTAAGCCCAAATGCCAACACAAGCTCATAACCCTAAAATATCAAAAATCCTAATTCACCCTAATCCCTTCAGCAGCCACCTCCCTCGCCACGTCATCAATGCACCATCCGAGGCCTTCTGACACTAGTGCCCAAATCTGACGCCTCAGTTGCACCGAAATGGCAAGGCCACGTCACTGTTGACCGGAGAAGCCACTACCGTTGACACGAAAAGTAACCTGCAAACAGTGATGAAAAAATCAGATTAAAAAAATAATAATAGATTGTATTTATTTCGGCTATAAGAAGCCAACAACCACCATTGTAATTTTTTACGAAGCATTGAATATCAATAAAAAAGCAAGCAATTTTAAGGTGAAAAATTGTGTTTTTTTTTACTTTTTATATTTCGAAAATAAAACAAAAAAAACTAAGGTTTAAAAATCTTACCTTTTTCGATCTCCTTGCGCCGTCGAGAGGAGGAACATCTCTCAAAACGGAGGCCCCCTGAACAACCTCATGTTCGCATAGGAGGCTTTCGACTAAGAGAAACAAACAAATCAGTTTCTAAAAAACTTGGAAAAATCGAGTCTTGTTTTGATTTTTTTTTGGCTTTCGAAATTAGATTCGAATAATTGAACCCCAGATCTATTTTTTTAAAAAGGAGTAAAAAACGTACCTTTCCGACTTCTCGACCATCGTAGGCGGCAGATTCCGTCGTCGATGACTGATGGCCACGAAAGACGGACGGGGAGCCTAAGACCACCCTTTGGTTTTGTTTGAGAGTAAAAAAAAGAATTTCAAAGTGTTTTTTTTAAAAAGGGTGTCAAAATGATTTTAAAAACTTTTGTTTGACTTATATAACAAATCTAAATGGCTTCATTTTGAGCCTTGTTCCCACGACTCCAAAACGGCATCGTTTAATGCATAAAACCCGAATCCGACCCATTTTACCTCAAGGTCCGCGTGTTTTTAAGCGGAGGGTCGATTTTCCATATGGATCCCTCCGCTTTTCCATGGACTTTCAATTTAGTCCTTTAAGAATCAGATTAAATCCATACAATGTCGTTTTTAGCTAATTTCAATAGCTACAAAACATTGTCATTTTGGACAACTCGGATCCGACCCTAACACACCCTAAGGGGATCCGCATGTTTTTAAAGATGGTCTAATTATTCTCGCGATCCTTCTGCATTTTGTTTGTTTCGTTTTGGTCCTCAAACCTGTTTTATTAAATGTTTTAAATTTGCCTCTGAAGTTCTACCTCTTTTACATCCTGATCCTCTAACCTTGAGTGCATATGGGGTTACATGGCAAAATTTGGGGAATTTCTCAAACAATCTCTCTGTTTTTAAAAAAGTTTAGGTTTTACCCTACAATTTTATTTTTAAAAAAAATCTTACTCTTTTATTATGTTTTCTTTAAAATTAGGTCTTTTGTTTCTTTTTTAAAGAAATTCAATCTTTTAAATCATTTGTATTATTCATTTTGCATTTTGCATTTTGGTGTTATTTGTTTACTTTTGTTTATTATTTCTGTCATTTTCATTTTGGTAAATTACATGAATATTTATCTATTATTTGTAAAATATTCTAACAAAAATTGCATGTTATTTTCTAAAATACATGAATTGTTTTTTTTTTTTTTTAAATTTAAGACAATGTTCTTTTATTTTAGGGAATTCAAAAAGTGGTGCCCTAACGTGTTGGGTACGATTTTTCTTCGAACTTAAATAATCGAATATCCTATTTAAAATCGATAATTACCATTTTTACTTGTAAATTACATGGATTTATCCATATTTTGCAAAATATTTTTAACAAAATAAAATATCATTTTTTAAATACATGAATGGTTAAAAAAAAGGGACAATGTTCTTTTATTTTAGGGAATTGGAGAAATTGTGTCCTAATGTGTTGGGTATGATTTTCCTTTGAACCTAAATAATTGGGTATCCTCCTTAAATCGATAATTGCCGTTTTTTTGTTTTTTGTTTTATATAAATTACATAATTATTTATCCGTCTTTTGCAAATCATTTTAACAAAATAAATTACATATCGTTTTTAAAATACATAAATTGTTTTAAAAAATTAAGACAATGTCATTTTATTTTAGGGAATTCGAGAAATTGTGTCATAACGAGTTTGGTATGATTTTTTTTGAACCTAAATAATTGGATATCCTACTTAAAATTGATAAGTGCTCAACTCGAAAGATCGTGCGCTAACGTGTTGGGTATGATTTTTTTTGAACCTAAGTAAATTAAACATCCTATTTAATATCTCATTCGCGTATTTATGGATTGCATTTTAAATCTTACTCGAATTTTCAATTTTCAACAATCAAGACCTTAAACAATCGACCAGATACCAATTTTGGACGTGTTAAAGTGCTAATCATTCCTCACACGTAATCTACTTTCAAATCTATTTTCTGGATTTCGAAGACCAAACGTTTTTTTCCAAATAAATTTAAATATTTTAAAGTGATCAAATCACACCAAATAAAAAAAATTGATAACGATTTTATTTTTGTTTTTCAAAAATAAAACGAAAATAAAATCGGGAACTTTTTTTAAAAAGATGATTTCGATAACTTGAATTAATTTTTTTACAAATATGATTGAACTTAGTAAAATTTTAAGCCCAAATTTCAGACCAAATCGAGCTTGAATAAATATAAAATATGTTAGAATCATACTTATACCCGACCCAACCCATAAGCACCTTTAGTTTGATCTCATGATTTCGTTATTTTTCTCATAGAACATTCATGTCATAATCGTATTATATCCAAAGATACCACGTAGTCGCAACCTTTGGATTAATGCTGAAAACCAATATCCTATAAAATGGGGAAAGACTATATAGCTTCTTTCCATTACATTTGTGTCTATTTCTTTCGATAAAACTTACGTCCATTATTGCAGTATCAACTTGTTTTCCCTAAACATGAATGGTTGACTATATATACACTGTAGGCATTTTTAAAAAAATGACCAACACAAATGATAGAGAGTAATCAAATTCCATCGCCTAACTTTAGGGTGGTAAATTGTGCAAAAGCTGTTGAAAAAGTATTGAAATAACATGCCAATGGAAAATTATTTGAGAATGACGAGTTACTTGATCAACACAATACCTTTACCACTACAGCATAAGACTACACCAGTGATGCAAAAAGCCATGTATAACTTCAACCTGCCGCTGCTGAAAATAATCTTTCATCTTTCGCAACAAATGATTCAAGTTTCTGTAACCAATCCAAATATTGACCTTGTTCTTTCTTATGTAGGGTGAGGAGGAGGAAGTTGGTTAGGTCTTCTCTAATCCCCCTGGCTACAAGATATTCCTTAAGTGCATCTTGTAATTGAGGTTCCAAAGAGCTGCACACAGAAGTTGTAAGTGAAACTAAGATGGATAATCATGTTTCTTAACGATCATAAATGCCATAACGCGCCTGTAGAAATTTAAGGAATGCTAAGATTTTGTCCTCCTAATAATTCTATGAACTTAATCAGAACATTAATTCAGTTTAGTTTGACTCCTTTCGAGTACTAAATAGTGGAATGAGCTAAACACCACATTCACTTATCCACTCTCATTTATAGCAATTAACCCGTGAAATCATATGCATTGAAATTCGAACTAACATCCATGAAATGAAGGAATTAGCAGAACAACCATTATAGAACCCTAAGTAGAATTCTTTACTGCATATATTATTTGAAAAGTGGAAATCTCAGAGCAAAATTTCACCTGAACAAGGGACCTCTGTAAATGGAAGAACCAGGAACGGTTGTTGATTGAAGAAAATAAGCACTACAGATTTTGAAGTCGGACCTACGAACTCCTTTCTCAGATACTCCACAATCAAACTGCAATATAGAACTCAACCCAGGCCTTTTTACACAAACCTTCATTAAAAGTTTCCTAGGAAATATACCCTCAGTATCATATGTCTTCTGACTTAACAAAGCTGAAACAGCAACCTCTTCACCAGACTCACTTTTTTGCCGCAAAACAACATCCTGTGACGGTGATGAATTCCACTCCAATACAAAATCTCCTAGAGAACCATTATTTTCATCCTGAAACAGTACAGAATATATACCCATTTCCCCCAAAATTAGTAATGTTACACAGCCGGACATAGGTTTCTAAGATGCTTACGCTTCAAAATGAACTGTACAAACTATCAATAATAACTTGTTCCCACCACAATGCGGAGAAATTTTACAATATAAGTTCATTTATTTTCTTTTTTCACATCCAAACAACATCTTGAACGAGTAGATTGTGGAAAATCCATTGGGGGTCCATTCCATAAGTGGTATTAGACGTAAAATGGACATTGTCTCTCCAAGTATTATATAGCTGAAACTGAATGCCCCATAACATAAATAAGGCAGCATTTCAGTTTTACCGTTAAAAAATTGCTAAGGAAGCAAATGAATTGGAGGAAAGCAGATCAAAATAACAATTATTTCTACGTAAAAATAACATAAAATTCTGTGTTTCAAAATATCATTGTCATTCAATTCATCAAAAACACTAGCATCTGTTTTCTTTATAGAAACCCATTTCGATCATAAGCTCTATGGTCTAAAACTCGATGAACAAAGAACCAGAGCTTTTCTTGGGTCTCTAGTAACTATCTCATAATAATCAAATTCTCGATGATTTCGTCAAACAAACAAGTCCCAGAATCGATTAATAGATGAGAAAAGAAAAACAAGAACAAAATAACCATAAAAACTCAATGCACACTTCGGTCTCTAGTAAACACCGCAGAATAATGAAATTAATGATTAGGGATTGCATTCTCACTGACTTAGTCAAACAAACAAATCCCAAATCGAGAGGTAAAAGAAGGACAAAAGAACCTGAAAGGAGTTGGAAGAGAGCTCGTGGGATATTTCAGATTGCAAGACTTTAAGCAAGTTGAGATCCTCCACAACCTTTAGGCTTTTGCGTAAGATTTGAGTTGCCCTCGGCATTTCTCTTAATCTTTTTCTCGGGTCTTTTACTTGTCAATTTGTATTCTGCTGATGGCCGAAGATTATTGAACTCCAGTCCGAAAGAATTGGTCCACCGCTTTTGTACATGAACTGCTAGGGGTGAGCGTTCCATCCATTAAAATTATTTCAAGGTAATCGAGTAGAGTAAAATTATTTTAACTTAAGGGAGCATTTTATTTTGATTTGAATTATTTTTTAATTGAGTTAGTAAAATAAAATTTAAGTTGAATCCAATAAAATTATTTAAATTTAAAATTTAAAATTTAAATATATTAAATTAAAATTTTATTACATATAATTAATTTTATATTAAATATATAAATTTAAAAATATATATATTTAAAAAAAATTCAAAGCAAAATAATAAAAAAAATTTAATATGAAATTTTTTTTTTGAATCAAAAAGGAAATGAGCTTTATTAACCATAATTAAAAGAAAAAACGGAAACCACTAAGGTCCAAGTGCAGCAATCTGTGTAGCACATAGAGGCTTGATCCGAAAACACAAAAAGAAGGCCTAAGAAAATAAATTACAAAACAGATAAAAGATGCCAGCCCACTTCCTCGGGAAGGATCACGCCCGTCATGTCTGTCAATCAGCATTAAATTTCAGACGGTTCTCTTCTTCCAAAACTGAAACCCCTTAACTTTTGCCAACGGATCATTTCAAGAAAACTTTTCCTTTCTTTACAACCTTTCCCCTGATTTCATTGAGAGATCTTGAAAAACTTGAGAAAGCTCTGCAAAGCTTCCCCCTCTGCAAAGCTTCAGTCGCTCATTCACAAATCTCCATACTTGGGAAAACCCTTCACAGCTTCCCCGTCGACCGCGTTTTCTCACCTTCTCCTTTATCTGGTCAATCACGAGGGAAGGAGGCGAGATCCAATCTTCTTAATATGGTACACACGGCCAATCGGCTTCCATAGTCTCCTGAGCACACCTAGGGACGGAACTCTACAGGTAAAACTCCCTTCCTTTTCGAAGAACTTCCTTAGCTAGACTGTCTGCAAGACTATTAGCGCACTGATCTATATACTGAAAATGAAACCACTGAAACTCATGGGAAAGACTCTTAATATTACATATATAGCCACAGATCTCAGATTTATCTGTCTCAACCTGTTTGCATTTTTTAATCATTGAGAGGGAGTCCCCAATTATGGATTTTTGGAACTCAAGCCTTACTCCTACTTTAATTGCTTCCCAACACGCAAGGACTTTCGCTTCTAAAATGGATCAAACCCGGCCATGGAGAATACCAGTGGACACAAGGACTTTTCCCCTTTTGTCTCTGATAACCACTCCAGAACCCGATCTGGACTCCTTTGGGTCAAAGGAGGCGTCAAAAATTATCTTCGCTACTGTGGCGGGAGGGGGGTTTCCATCTGACTGTTATCTTTGGAACACCAGGTAACTTTGCTTCCAGTCCATCTATTTCTTGTATGTAACTGATAACGAAAGTTGCTAACTCTTCCCTTGTTCGACTAACGTTTTCATGAAGCCGTCTATTGCTCGTTCCAGAGGGTCCATATAGTACAGCAAAAAACCCTAGCCTGGCTTCGCGACAATCGGCCAAAGGTCCAAGTAAGCCATTCAAACCAGTTCTGAGTATTATTAGGAAACACATGATTAAACCCCAATAACTCCCAAATTTCTTTTGTGACAGGGCAATCGCAAAAAACGTGAACAAGATCTTCCATGCCATTACCACAGACCGGGCACATTGCATCCAACAGCAACCTTCGACGACGCATATTCTCCTTAGTAAGGATAAAATTCCTTGAGATGCACCAAATACAAATTTTTATTTTTGGAGCGATGTTTAGACTCCATAGTTTTTTTATAGAAATTGATAGTAGTGGCCTGTAAATTAAACGTAGGATTAGACAAACCTAATTGTAATAGTTTGTAGACACTTACGGAGAAGACACTCGATGCCTCACCACTCCAAACCAACTCATCATCATGTGGAGTTATCGCTAGGGTGATGTGCAAAATACGTTCAGCATCAATTGGATGTAAGGTATAATTTATTACTCCAACTCCTGCTATTGCTATCAATTAGTTGATCAACTGTTAAGAAGTCATTAATAACCGGATGAGATAGTCTAAAATTTGAGGCACCAAGAATCCAAGCATCATTTAAAATGGAATTTTTTGAACTTGTATTAACACTCTAACACGTCATTTTGTATTGCTTTTCTCGTTGAAGCTTCAAAATTGAATTAAAGAAGTCAATTAGGATAATATTATGCTTTTAAAACACGAGCCAATGAAGAATCAGGGTTATCAAGGAGTCTCCAGCCATGTTTAACTGACAAGGTAATATTGAATTTTGCAAAATTTTGAAACGTTGAACCTTCGTGTTCCTTTAGATTGCAAAACTGATTCCATTTACACCAATGAAGATTGTGCCTACCATGATCTTTTTGTCATCAAAACCCAACCAAAATACTTTTCATCTCGTTACAAAGTGACTTAGGAAGTAGGAAGTAAGCCATAGCATAAGTAGGGATGGCCTGTAGGACAGCTTTCATGAATACTTCCCCTTTTAAAGAAAGAAAACAATTATCGCATACACTTTTTGCTTAAGACGATCCTTAATTCTCTGAATCGAGGTTTTTTTCGTCGACCAATTATATTAGGTAAGCTAAGGTATTTCTCAGAATTATTAGAATAACGAACTCCCAATTCTCTAGATATAAGTACTTGAGTAGCCTTTGGTGTGTTTTTTTGCTAATGAATACTAGATTTGTCAAAATTAACACATTGTTCAGAAACTACCTCATACTCTCTTAAAAAACCTTTGAAGATCATAACCCCTTTAAAAGTATTGTCATCAAAAAGAATATTGATGAGCGTCAAAACAGTTAAATAAATATTTTTACGATAAATAATACAATATAATAGTATAAGATAATAAGGTTGATTTCATAGGAATTGGTTGTAATTTATTTTTGCTTTTGAGTAGAATTTTCATCGTGTGAATAGTTGAGTTGATTTGAAGTTTTCTTGTTGGAAAATAAATTAGGTGGTGTCGAAAGCGTTTAGTGTAACATAAAAAATAAAAATTTAAAAAGTTCGCAAAATAAAATAAGAAATTAAATATAAATTTGTAATCAAAATTAAATAGCTTTAGCCTTAGAGTTGGTGTGCCTAAGGTTTTGATATTATTCTTGAAATGACTTTTCTTTTCTTTTGAACAGTAAGTTGGTTATAGCAGTTAAGAACGTTTTAGTCATTAAATTTTTTTTTCGTAGTTGGTTTGGGTATAACTTGTTAAATCAACTTTTATCGATTGTCTAATTGCGATGCACATGTTTGTGATTCAAGATTTTGATAGTCTTGCGTTTTGAAGATTTTAATTCAGAGTAATAACTTCAATTGTGTGGGATGTTTAAATCCAATCACTATCTTTTTTGACAAAAATCTCTCTAGTATGATTCCATCAAAACCTGTTTATTTGTTTGTGAGAATTTGAAATTAGCACGATTGATTCTTCTTCCCAACTTTACGTTAAAACGATTTCAATTCAACATTCATTTTGTGTTAGAAAGTGAGTTAACTTTTAAGGGATAAATTTTAGTATCTTGATATTTTGGAGAGATGAATAATTTACGAAAGATATTTAATTCGGATTTGTATCTTACGATTTTTGATCGGAAAGAATATCGGCTTAAGAATATCGTGCTCTTGTTGGATTATGGTAATTGGTGGTAATTGGTTTAATGGTGATGAAAAATGTAACACTCGTAATTGTTGTCGATTAGAGTTTCGGAGTATTACGAAAAATTATAATATCACTTAGTCTTTTCAAACAACCATTCAAATTTAAGTAAAATAATCTCACTACACATGTAATTCATTCACTAAGCATGTAACATACTCTAATTTAATCACTCATATACAATATCATGCTTTAATACGAACTATGATAAACATTTCAATATCATCCAATACATTTTAGAATAGGGGCACACAGGCGTGTGTGACAAACACATGCTTGTGTATCAACTCACACGCGCCCGTGCTTTTGATTGTGTACCAGCTTGTGTTTTTACTCAAAAAACATTTTCACGGTCGTGTCACAAACTGTGTGACAGACTTTGTATATAATTCTGACTTGATTCACACATCTGTGGGTAAGAGTGTGTTAGACAGTGTGTTTAAGCGAATAAGGGCCACATGACTGTGTAGTAGCTCGTGTATTTGTTCGTGTAAATTGCCTTGCACTTAAAATATGGGGTATGGTTGTGTGACAATCGTGTTACTGGTCGTGTGTACCCTATTTTACTTTCTCAACAAGATATCAAATTAGCTTACATTTTTTAGCAAGTTAACTTAAAGTTATGCTTTCATCTAATGTACTAACATGTGCTTCCTTTCAAATAACAAGACTATCTAACCAAATAAGCTATTAGACATGACATTAACTAATGTCGGAACTAACACATATTTTCAAATGCATACCTACCAATTAGGAGTTTGCACTTTATTCTAAACATACTAGACATAGAAGCAACATGAGGCTCATTTCTAACACAACCAATCAATTTCAATACACAATTCAAATCACCAATTCACCAATACTATATATATATAGCCATAAAGAGATTTCATTACAAACAACCAAGATATTCATATATTATCATTCTCAACAAAAGTTAACATATCATTTATATTCACATAATCAATCTTACCCACAAGCTATACTCAAAAGTTACCCAAGTGTTAGAAAACTTAAACACATATAACTTTCCTAAGTACATGCCAAAAGATAAAATGGAATTATTACTAACTAGGAGTACGGGATGTCTACAGTGATGTCGATTTTGTGATCTACTAACTTCCAACCTGAAAACATAAAAATTTACTTACATTAGTTCATTATTATCCACATTTATGTAATCACATGCACATGACCAATTTCACAACTAAAAGTACTATTTCATAATTTAACCTTAGTTCAAATAAATGTCATCCCATCTTCTTAACACTTATGCCTTAAACCATCTTGTTTAATAACTCATCCTTTTTACCATCAACTAAATTCGTCAATTAATGGCACCCAATCGCGGTAAGTGAGCCTAGCTTTAGTTGGATTAACCAACGAATTTCGTCAATTTATGGTACCCAGTGCCTAACGGATAAATCGCAATAAATTAACCCAGCTCTAGTTGGATTAACCAACGGTTTGGGCCCAACGCTAATCAGATAACTCGATGATCTTGGTACCCAGCGCCTAGCAGTTAAATTGCGAAAGTGAGCCCAACTCTGGTTGGTTTGACCAACGAATAATCTATCAAATTTTGACACCCAATACTTAGCGGTTAAATCGTGAAAGTGAGCCCAGCTCTGGTTGGTTAAACCAACGAATATTGTACAGTTCATATCCATAATTTTCTCAATTCATAATCAACCGTAATAATCAATTCAACCTTTTTATCATTTCAAAGTACAACATCAATTTCATCAAGAATTCATATATATGCTATACATGGATCAATAATTTCTATATAAGGTAAATGTAATGGAATTAAATGCACAATAAACCAAGAATAATAAGTTCGAGTATACGAACTTACCAAATTTACTAGTGTCGTTTAATCCACAGTTGACTTCTTGATGATCTTCTCCTTTCCACGTCTAATTTTTGTTCGACTCAATTGTTACTCTATTAAAAGAAAATCTGAAATGAAATTATCCATTTTTATTTATCCCACTTTCACAATCTATATGTTCACTTTAACTCTCATGACAACAAGCACTCATTCTCCCATTACTAAATATTTATGATTATACATATACAAATACATACAATTTTTCCATCTAATTATTTATACTAAAAGATTTATACTTTACCAATTTCACACTCAACTCAATTTTTCCTATTTGACCATATCCATAATCATTTCTACTTCTCAACAATTAAATAACATTTGAACAATTCAAAATAAGTTCTCATCTATTTAATTCCCAAAATTTCCCATGAACACTTAAATTAAGTTAAACTAAGTACATTACTCATCACTACCCATTATTTTTCCTTACTAACTAAATCAAGTAATTCAATAATTTCTAAGCTCAAAGTATCACATATTAGCTTCTAACAGCATCCATGGCAAACTCACAAACCTTGCCATTTTCGTAATTTATTCTCTAATCTTGAAAGACTTCTTCTTGTAGATCACAAAAGCATCATTTTTACAACAAAAATCACAAGAAAATACTTACATGCAATGACTTCTTCTAATCGAAATTCCCAAGCTCCCTCTCTAATGGAATTTCTCTTTTAATTCTTTTTTTTATGGAAAAATCCACTAATGGAGAAGACCATTTTCTTTTATTTGTTTAATCATTCTTTATTTATTACTAAATTATCCTTTAACTAAAACTTATCTTTAATTTAATTCTAGCCTAAAATTGTCATTTACCAAAGATTATGATTTATTTATTAACCACACTCCCATATATTTTATATTTTAACAATCAGCACAACAAATCTCTATGAAATTCAATTTTTCCTTCCTTCTTTACAATTTAATAAATATTTTAAACATTCCATTTTCCTTAACCAATTCATGAGTTAGTCTACTATAATTAATCAAACATATTTAAAAAATAATAATATAAACTCATAATTTAAAATTTTAAGACCCTAATTAATCCATTTTCCAATATCATCAGAAATGGGTTATTACAATTCTTCTCTTCTTAAGGGTTTTCGTCCTCGAAAATTTTACCAAAGAAGAGGTGAGGATATTGAGATTTCATTGATTCCTCGTGCTCCCACGTCGCTTTTTCTACGTTATGATTATTCCAGAGAACTTTCACCAAAGGAACTTGTTTATGACGTAATTCTTTTACTTCACGAGCCAAAATCTCAACCGACTCTTCTTCATATGACCAATTAGGTTGTATTCCACTTCATCCGTCAAAATAAAATGAGATGGATCCGATCGATATCCGGTAAAGTTAAATGGTACGCCACCAGTCCAACTCGAGGACTCAGTTGTCCTTTCTTGCCAAATCATAATATTTTTTTTCCATGGAGATGCTCGTAAGAAGACTGTATCCCCTACAGAGTACTCAATATCACGATGTTTCATGTCCTCATACGATTTTTGTCTATCCGATGCTTTTTTTAACCTTTCCTCAATCACCTTGCTCATATCTTCTGTCTCTTGAATTAATTCCCTTCCCACCATCTTCTTTTCACTCAATTCGGACCAATAAATCGACATTTTACAACGAGGACCGTATAAAGCTTCGTATGGAGCCATTTGTACACTTGCTTGGAAACTGTTATTATATACAAATTTTGCCAATGGCAAATAACGTTTCCAACTTGCCTCGAAGTCAATTACATAGGCTTGAAGCATATCTTCTAGAACTTGAATGGTACGTTTCGATTGTCCATTCGTTTGTGGATAAAAAACTGTGCTGAAATTAAGTCTCGTGCCGAGAGATTCATGTAATTGTTTTCAGAATCTCGAAGTGAATTAAGGATCTCTATCGGACATAATCGAGATAGGTACTCCGTGCAATCTGACAATATCATATATACGTTTCTGCTAACTTCTGTAGTGACCAATTAGTTCTAACCGTGATAAAGTGTGTCGACTTTGTAAACCTATCCACAATCACCCACACCGCATTGTTCTTGTTTGGAGACAAAGGTAACCCAGTTACAAAATCCATAGCAATATGTTCTCATTTTCATTCAGGGATAGAAATAGGTTAGAGAAGTCTCGTAGGGACTTGATGTTCCGCTTTTACCTTCTAACACGTAAGGCATTTGCTTATGAAGTCAACAATTTCCCTTTTCATTCCCGGTCACCAATATAATTCTTATAAATCTCGATACATTTTCGTTCCTCCTGGATGCATAGCAAAATTACTATCATGTACTTCATGCAGTAATATCTCTTTTAAATCATCATTTTGCGGAATGTAAAGTCGATTCATAAATCTTAAACAATTGTGATTATCAATGCAAAAGTCTTCAATTATACCATCTCGTACTCTTTCTCTAATTTTCATAAATCTTTCATCGTTCAATTGAGCAACTTTGATTTCTTCTAGCAATATCGGTTTGACTACCAGTTCGAGAAATAAACTCCCATCTTTATTTCCACTGAGTCGAGCAAACAAAGCTCATAGCTCACAAGCTGCCTTTTTACTTAATGCATCCACTATGACGTTAGCTTTATCGGGATGGTAATCAATGACGCAATCGTAGTCTTTTAAAATCTCAACCCAATGTCGTCGTCTCAAATTCAACTCTTTTTGAGTCAAAAGGTATTTAAGACTGCTGTGTTCCATGAATATATGACATTTCTCACCATACAAATAGTGTTTCCAAATCTTTAAAGCAAAGATCACCGACACAAGTTCCAAATCATGAGTTGGATAGTTATGTTCGTGAGTTTTCAACTGCCGAGAAGCATACACAATCACTTTCCCTTCTTGCATCAATACGCAGCCCAAATCGTTTAATCATGCATCGCTGTAAATTACAAATTCTTTTCCCGATTTCGGTAAGGCTAAAACGGGTGCCTCTGTCAATAATCGCTTCAACTCATCAAAACTCTCTTGACATTTTCGACTCCAAAAAAATTGCGCATGCTTCTGAAGGAGCTTTGTCATTGGCATTGCTATTTCTGAGAATCCCTTCATAAAACAACGATAATATCCGGCTAGGCCAATGAAACTGTAAATTTTCGATACATTCTTGGGTGCTTTCCTCTGAATAATTGCTTTAATCTTTTTCGGATCCACTCGTATACCTTCAGCTGATATTACATGTCCTAAAAATTCCACCTCTGGTAACCAAAATTCGCATTTGATAATTTTTTCGTATAACTGTTTCTCTTGTAACACTTGTAGCATAGTTCGCAAATGTTGTTCGTGTTCATCCTCTGATTTTGAATAAATCAAAATATCATCGATGAAGACAACCACGAACTGATCAAGATATGGTTGAAAGATGTGATTCATTAGGTCCATAAATACAATTGGAGCATTCGTTAATCCAAAGGGCATCAACAAAAATTCATAATGTCCGTAACTAGTCCGAAAAGTTGTTTTTGAAACATCACTCTCTTTTACTTTCAGCTGATAGTATCCCGATCTCAAATCGATCTTTGAAAATACAGAAGCCCCCTTAAGTTGATCAAACAAATTGTAGATACGCGAAAAAGGGTATCGATTCTTAATTGTCAACTTATTTAGCTGACGATAATCTATGCAAAGTTGCATTATACCATCTTTCCTCTTAACGAATAAAACAGGAGCTCCCCAGAGCGATATACTCGGGCAAATAAATCCATGTTCTAATAAATCCTGTAGCTGAATTTTCAATTCTTTCAATTTTATAGGTGCCATTCAAGACAGAGCTATAGATACTAGAGCTATACCCGACAACACTTCAATTGCAAACTCTACCTCTCGAGTGGTTGGTATTCCATGAAACTCTTCAGGAAACATATTAGAATTCTCGCAAATCGTCTGTATGTTGCTCATTTCACTCTTTTTAGAGTTAGAGTTAATAGCATAAGCTAAGAAAGCTTCACACCCTTTTTTCATTAATTTTTTTGCTTTAATTGCTGAGATCATTCTAGTCGATCCATTTGATCTGGCACCATTAACTTCAATGATCCCCCACTCATATTTTAAATTGAAAATCTTTTCTTACGGTAATCAAGAATGACTCCATGTTCGGTCAACCAATCCATCCTCAAAATCACATCAAAATCCTCGAAAGGCAATTAATAAATCTACAGGAAATAGTAAATCCTGAATTTCTAACAGACATCGTTTACATACTTGATCTACTAATATAGTTTGCCCTAAAAGACTCAATACTAACATATTAAAGTGTCAAGAGACATGATTTATTAAAGTGTATACAGGTGTGGAGTATAAAAGAAAAATACCTGCTACTATATCGGTAGCATCTCCCTCATTACGAGTTTTTATAACGTATGCACTAACTGTTGCTCTGATTTTCGACTGATGTGTATTGGATTCATTTCCCCTCCTTGATCCACCTTTCTGAACTATTCTTGCTCTACTCATTTCTTAACCCTGTGTAATAGAGGTACTTCTCTGAACAACAGTTAGCATATTATCTTCGATCCTGGGACATTCTAGTGCAAAGTGATCTAACAACCCGTATTGAAAATAACCTTTAGTCATTTTTAGCATTTTCCCCAGTGCTTCTTTCCACAATGCTCACAGGGTTGCATTTTTTATTCTCTGTTTGACCTTTTAACACTATCGACTAACATTGTAGGTTGTTGATCTTGTGTTCTGTGTGGCATGGTTGATCTCACAATTGATTTTTTGAATTCTCGAGTCTCTTTGCTACGTTTTGGCGTCGAAAAGAAATAGGAAGTTCCAAAACATTTTTCAGTAGCACGAGGATGCTCTACTTTGTTGCTCAAACCCAGAGATTGTTTCACCATTTTTGCTCTTTCCGATAAATCCATAAATTCTTTGCTCTTCAAGCTATCAACTGAGTTCTTATCTTATCTTTCATGCCTTGTAGAAATCTTTTGCAACTTTCTTCTTCTATAGGAATTAGTTCCATGGCATACTTGCTGAGTCGTGAGTATTCTCGTTCATAATCCACCATTGACATATTTCCTTGCTTCAGCAAGAGAAATTCTAGTTTTCTATCTTTTAGGTACAATTCTCTAACATACTTCTTTTGAAATTCAGCTTGGAAAAATTTCAAGTCAACCTTTTCTTTAGGAACGTGCCTCGTGGCTATCTGTCACCATGTATAAACTTCGCCTTGCAATAACAATACTGCACAAATAATACTTTCTCGAGAAGTACATTCTAACCATTGTTTAGGAGTTGACGGATCTACACCTTTTAATCCCGTAAATTTTGTAGCATCGTATCTTCTTAACTCCTTAATAAGAGCTCATTTGGCTACAGTTATTGGTGTCACCATAAGATTTACTCCAGTTACCCTCTGAAGGGTTTAAGCAATCGTGCACAATAAATTTGTAACATTTTGACCCTTATCTGGGCCTCTTTTATCACTTACTTGCTGTGCAGCATTCGATGGCATATTTGGAGGAATGTACTCGGCTATTTCCAACTCCTCAATAGATTCATAATCAATATTTTCTTGACTTACCACATTATTGGATTCGTCAGACATCATTTAACCTTTTTCTATAAAACAAAGACTTCATATCAGCACCTACATCCCGACTCTACTATAAATCGACATTGGGATGTACCTCTAGACGTAAATACGAGTTTATTTAGGCTGAGAATTGGCTAAACTCGAAAGCTATGATGCCACTAATTGTAACACCTGTAACCCGTAACCGTCGTCGATTAGGGCTTCAAAGTATTACGTGAAATTATAAGTTCACTAAGTCTTTTCAAACAACCATTCAAATTTAAGTAAAATAATCCCACAACACATGTAATTCATTCACTAAGCATGTAATATACTCTAATTTAATCACTCATATCATGTACTAACATCTCACAATATCATGCTTCAATACGAACTATGATAAACATTTCAATATTATACAATACATTTCAGAACAGGAGCACAGGATTGTTTGTTGAAGATGTTTGTAACATAAACTCAGAAAATTAAAAGAAGTAGATCAAGTGTAAAGAAGTGGGGGGAACCCTGACTTCACAAGTTGGCAACGCTAAATGTAACTACAAGGTAACTAATAGATGAATTGTCCCCGCAATTAAGTTCTAATGAAATCTCACTGCTATCGACTTCTCTGTTTAACGAAGGCCCAAGTGCTCACAATTACCGCACCTTCCAGTGCTGGCAATATTTCGCACTTAAGAACAAGTGGCCAGAAGTCCTTCTTGCCTTAAGTAACTTCCGTTGTCTTGCTTGTTAATCTAACTTTGTCACCGCACCTTCCAGTGAGTGTGACAGCAATCGCACTTTTGTAGTCAAAACAGTTAAATCCAAATATAAATGGATGAGAAGAAATGAGTAGAAATCAAAATAGATCTAGCATTAATAGGTACTGCCATACACAATTAATAGTTAACAGAATTCATCAACATTCAAGAGGACTTAAAGACGAAATCTTACTGCTATTGACTTCTCTGTTTAATAAAGACCCAAGTGCTCACAATTACCAAACCTTCTAGTGTTGGCAATGCTTCGCACTTAAGAACAAGTGACTAGAATTCTTTCTTACCTCAAGCAACTTTCGTTGTCTTGCTTATTAATTTAACTTTGTCATTGCACCTTCCAGTGACTGTGACTGCAATCGCACTTTCGTGTTCAAAAAAGTTAAATCCAAATATAAATAGATAAGAAGAATTGAGTAGAAATCAAAATAGATCTAACATTAATAGGTACTTCCATACACAATTAATAGTCAACAGAATTCATCAACATTCAAGAGGATTTAAAGAAGAAATTGAATCATGCTATTCCTAATCTACTAGAATCCTTCCGTAAGTGCTCCTATTGCATCGCATCTAGGCACTTCTCGACAGAAGTAGTTGCTTCCTTGTTGCGCCAGATCACCCTCTTGGGAAGTTAAGCTTCCATGGCAGCTCACTTTAAGAAAATAAAAAAATGTGAAATTAATTTCTTCACTAGCTTGATGATGATCTTCTCTCAATTCCCTTTATTTATAACCACTGGAAAGTACAAGGCTACCCTCTTTCTCATATCTAACTCCTTTTTTGCAACTGTATAAGTTTGTTATTGCCAGCTATGCACTCACATAGATCTGGTTTGTGTATTAAGTAGTTGCATATTCTCGCGACATCTTTGAATGCAAATTATGATTTTTATTCATTGCGATAATTTGACATTCTCTTGCACTAGTCCTTCTGGATACGTTAGCAGCGTAAAGTCCCTGGTAAATTGTAGAAGTATTCATGTGGTGACATACACCAAACTTGTGGCGACAGTTATGAGTGCTTTCTTGTGCTGATTTTCTAAGGTGAATTCCTGCGCTGATAACCTTAGAGGCAAAACTGATGTTGAATGCATCGACATTAGTAGCACAATTGCAATAAAAAGAAAGAAAGTAAGACCGTACAACACTGATTTAGAAAATACAAATATTAAGTATAAAATGTTGAAAATGAATGCTAAATGTAATACAAAGGAGACAAAGTATACACTAATCAAAGAGATTTTAACAGTAATTTCTAATGTTATCACACCCCCAAACTTGAGTTTTTACTTGTCCTCAAGTAAATAAAAGCTACCAAAGTCATAAAAATTCTTGTCACCGCAATAATTATTCTAACAACTTAAATTCTCTGAGATTCTAATGTATAAATTACATTCATATGATAGAACATTGTGTCGACAATTTATAGGCATGAATAGTCAAAGCTGTAACTTCACTAATGCTAGCATCATGCTTTAAATCTTAAATTTTCTTAACCAATACAACATTTATTTTCATATATATATTTTCTTCTTTTTTATCAACTTTTCTTTCTCTTTTTTTTATATGCGACTAAGAGATGCCATTGCATTACTATACTCTTGTTCCTGGGCGGTAATGATGGGGTGTAACAAACCCTCAAGGAGCATGTAATTGCGTCGACATACTCTTGCAATGACAGCCTTTGGCTAGATAATTTTTCTAACACTTGCAGTGGAGTGTTCCCCCTTGTTAAGTCACAATGCACCCACATTGAAGTGTCTTTTATTAGTATATATATAGCTGCAAATGATAAGTTAATTTAATATTCAAATAATGATACTACTCATTTATTACTAATGCAATTTCACTTATTCATCCAAAAACAGAAGGATACAAGATTCAAACACATTCATCCAATTCATACGTTATCATCTCACATAATTCAAGAATTAAGCATAAAATGAAAAATTGTGGTCACATTTTTCATAACTTTGCATACTTTTATTCAACTAAAAAGACAAATAAATTCCTAAACTTGTGGATGCAATTGCATTTCCATTCCATACACCTTTCCCCCCAAACTTAGTGTCTGCATTGTTCCTAATGCACTGACAATACTATACAAATATGAATGGAAATGCAACTATAATGCAAATGTGCTGACAAGTAAAATGGAGAGACAAACAAAATGTAATGACAACTAAATGAAATGTATGCAACTAAATTAAGTACTGAAAAATAAAAAACTAATTCAGTGTGTTGCAGTCGAGGATGTGGCTATTTTGAACTTTTTTTTTCTTTTTAGAGCGCGCTTTTTTGCGTTTCGCCTTTTCCTTGCGTTTGCGCTTTTTCTCCTTGGGGTCAATCGGTGCAGTGGATTGCTCCTCCATGGTCGGTTGGATGTTGGCTTCATCGACAGTCACATCCGAAGGATGGATCTCAGCAAGTGGTGCCACATATGGCACAATAGCCAAAGGATTAGAATCCTCATTGCTGGATGTTATGGCCTTGGCCTGGCTCGCTTTAAATGGTGCCAGGTTTTCAATAGATGCACCCACACTAGCAAGTGCGGTGACAAATTCCTTCAATAAATTTTTCGGCACGAAATTCTCTTCATTCTCTTTTTCTTTCTTTTCTCTTCCTATTCTCTTTTCTCTTATTCCTCTTCAACACCTACAGAGGAAATAGTTGTGCATTCTTCTTTAACAACATCGACTTCTCTTTCCGCCATATTAGCCCCCAAACTATTTGAAAATTCATCCTAAAAACAGCTGGCAATATTGTGAAAATAGTCCTCCACATCCCTCGAATGGACTTCCTAATCCTCATCATAAAAAATGTGGATCATTTAGGGGGAGTGGAAAGACTGAGTTTTGCCTTTCGATGTAACATGCTCAATGGATGGTGTTGCCTCCCTGATGATAGGTGGGAAGACAGGAAATTATGACATGGGATGCTTGCTTAAGTTGCTTAATGCACTGACAATGACAATATTCCATGCCCTTGTATAAGCAAAGAATAGGTTTTGTCTATACTCCATCTCGTCCATTGCGCCGATTAGTTTGATTTGTTGGATGCTCATCCGATCAACAATCTGTTTAATCTCAGTAAGCTTCCTCCAAATCTGGGGATCTATGGGTGTATGGGCTTTGGTGTCCTTTTTCTCTTTTCCTTTCTCTTTTTTTTGGTGGTACTTCCTTCACAATAGGGGTTTCCTGGCTCCTTGTCATTCAGTCCACTGAAACATCATTTATCGGGCTTTTACTGTCCAAAAATTCTTCCTCTTCACGAGGCACAATGCCCCTCTGTTTACACAGTAGCATGATCAGAGAAGGGAAAGACAGGATACCTGTTTGTTTGGTGGTAGATTCAGTGATTTCCTGGTGAAGGATTGCTTCGACATCAATTCGGCGGCCCTTGATAATAGAATGTAGCAAGCACATTCTGTCTAGTGTATCGTAGTGCTATGAGTAGATGGCAGGAGACGACAGTTTATGAAGTGAAACCACACTTTGCTTTGGACGGTGAGGTAACGGCGGTGCATCGTATAATTGTTTGGATTGTTGCTTGTCCAAACAGCACCGTTGACGCATAAGTCATTTAACAATATATCAACGCCTTCCTCAGTCAAGTTTTCTAAAATCGGCATGCTCATCTTCTCCCTCAGCAATGTGGAAGAGGGTATTGATGTGGTTAATGGTCCATGACACCAAACCTTCACGGACGAAGATGAACTCCTGCTCTAGATCAACTGAGGTAGCATAAAACTCTCTTACCATAAATGGGGAGTACTCTCCTGGGTGATCACATAATTGCTCCCAACCTAAACGCGAAATCATTCTGACAACTTGTTTCCCTAACGCCAGTAGTGGGGATAGTTGAAATCTCTGCTCAGGATGGAAGTTTCTTTTCATCATCACCTCATGAAAACGGTCCTTCGTCGCTTTCGTTAAAAATAGGACAGGCCCCTTGGGTGGTTGCTGGTCGACATTTCGAACCATCGTTGCCGACGATTCAGCCATTGGTTTCGATGGGGTCTTAGCACCACGAGTTATTGCCATAACTAAATGAGAGAAAGATAGTGAAGATATTTGCAGAAAAAACTGAAGGTTGAAGAAAAGCAGAGTTACAATAACAATGGTCAATGTGAGTGTAAAGATATAGTCGACACAAGTATGGTATTTTATAGAAGATGGAGGTGAAGAGGCGTGATGATTACTGTTATCGTGAGAGTACATTGTGCTGCAGCCAATAGATGCCAGGACACAGATCGTACTTTTTCGGATTGATCCAATGGTCGGGGATCAGGGTGAATCAACCGGCATGATTCTTTCTCGAAACGCTTCGCTGAGTCATTAACTGGATGCGTGGACAAGTTTTACTTTCATGTGTGTAGACAAAAAGGAGATCTTTTATTCCTGCAAAAAAAAAAACTAAAGCAACTAATTAAAGGAATATAAAAGATAAGAAGTAAATAGAAAAATAAAAATTGCAACGACATTTTAAGAAAATGTGACCAGGTTAATAGTCTCATTTTGTTCGGTAATGTCTGGGCTTTGGTAGTACTTTAATCGTTGGCAATTCACTTTGAATTGGTGCCCATCATTCAAATCTTTAATTGTCACCGTACCATGTAGAAATGTTTCGAAAACTTCAAAAGGGCCTGACCATCTTAAGCGAAATTTTTTCGGATGCAATTTTAAACGTGAGTTAAATAAAAGCACTAATTGACCTGTGGAAAATTGTTGCCGCAAAATGATGTAGTTAAATTTATAGTTTTTTTCCTTGTAAATGGCAGCATTTTCATAAGCATTGCGTCGAATTTCTTTCAGTTCTGAAATGTCAAACAAATTTTTTTGCCTAGCAGCACCATAGTCCATGTTCATTTGCTTGATTGCCCACATGGCCTTATGTTCAAGTTCGACAAGCAAGTGATAGGATTTACCAAACACCAGCTGATATGGGGACATCCCTAACAGTGTTTTGTATGCAGTGCGAAGCGCTCACAATGCATCATTTAATCGTGAAGACCAATCACATCTAGATGAATTGACCACCTTCTCAAGAATACCTTTAATTTACCGATTGGATACTTTCGCTTGACCTTAATTTTGTAGATGATATGTGGTTGCCATGCGATGCTTCACATCATATTGGTTACAAATGAAAGTGAGTGCTTTGGTCACTTATTAATGCTCGAGGTGTTTCGAATCGTGTAAGGATGTATGTGTGAAAAAACTTTAGCACTGTCCGAGCATCGTCCTTTGGAACAACTATTGCTTCAATCCACTTGGAGACATAGTCAATAGCGACTAAATATATACATTTCCAAAAGAATTTGGAAATGTTCCCATAAAGTCTATACCCCAAACATAAAAGAGCTTGACCTCCATGATAAGTTATTGTAGCATCTCGTTGTGTCGAGATATTGATTTAGTACACTGACATTTGTCACACTGTTGAGCAAAAGTGTGGGCATCGTGAAACAATGTAGGGTAGAAAAATCCTGATTGTAGGAACTTTGCAGTAGTCTTAACCCCACCAAAATGGCCTCCATAAGGAGTATCGTGGCAATGCTTCAAGATGGAAAGCATTTCTTCTTCAGGAACGCAGCGACGAATGATGTTGTTAGCGCATATCTTGAACAAGTATGGCTCATTCCAATGATACTTTTCAGCATCCCGAAGAAATCTAATCGGTGAGCTGTTACACTCAACGGTAGCTTTCCACAAACTAGATAATTGACGACATCTGCATACTATGGAGATGCATTGACAAAGAATAACTTCTCATCTGAAAATGCGTCGACAATTTGTGACTTATTTCCATCTTCACTTTTATATTTCAGACGAGAGAGGTGACCTGCTACTTGGTTCTCTGATCCTTTCCTATCTTTAATCTCAACATCAAATTCTTGTAATAGTAGGATCCATCTGATCAGCCTGAGTTTTGCATCTTTCTTAGCAAAAGGTATCTCAAGGCAGAATGATCAGTATAAACTGTAATTTTTGCGCCGACAAGATACGAATGGAACTTGTCAAATGCAAAAATTACTGCCAATAACTCCTTCTCAGTGGTTGTGTAATTCACCTGCGCTTTAGTTAGAGTTTTATTAGCATAATAGATTGAATGAAATACCTTATCCTTTCTTTGTCCAAGGATAACACCCACAGCAAAGTCGCTCGCATCACATATTACCTCGAACGGTTGCGACCAATCCGATGTGACGACAATGGGTTCCTGCACTAGCTGCTATTTAATTTTAAGGAATGCTTCCAAACAAGCATCATCGAACAAATTTTTTTTATTTTGATCCAATAAGGAGCAGAGTGGTTTTGCTATCTTGGAGAAGTCTCGGATGAAATGTCTATACCTTTGTTTTATCAACCTCAAAGCCTTGACAAGATATACGATGGCCGAGGACAATGTCTTCAGTTACCATGAAGTGGCATTTCTCCCAGTTCACCACCAAATTAGTGTCCTCGCATCGCTTTAATACTTTTACTAAATTGTCAGCGTATTTATCGAAAATTGTGACCATAAACAGAGAAATCATCCATAAATAATTCTAATGAATCCTCGATCATATCAGAGAAGATGGCCATCATGCACCTCTGGAATGTAGCTGGTGCATTGAACAAACCAAATGACATTCGTCGGAAGGCAAAGGTTCCAAATGGGCAAGTAAATGTTGTTTTTACTTGATCTTCCCACGCGATTACGATCTGGTTGTATCCAGAGTATCAATCAAAAAAATAATAATATGTTTTACCAGCTGGTCTATCCAGCATTTGATCAATGAATGGAAGTGAGAAGTGATCCTTCTTTGTGGTCGCATTTAAACGACGATAATCCATACACACTCGCCAACCTGTAGCAATACGAGTAGGGATTAGCTCATTTTTATCGTTGCTTACCACTGTGATGCCACTCTTCTTAAGCACACATTGGATCGAGCTCACCCATGTACTGTTCGAGATTGGGTAGATAATGCTTGCGTCCAGCCATTTCATGATCTCTTTCTTCACTACTTCTTTTTCTCATTTAATCTTCGTTGTTGTTTAATTGACTGTTTTCCTTCATCTTCTAGCTTAATTTTATGCATCCAGAAAGAGGGACTAATGCCTCTGATGTCTGCTATGCTCCAAGCAATGGCTCTTTTGTGCTGCTTCAATATTTCGATTAACTTTTCTTCTTGGTTTGCATCGAGACTTGCATTGACAATTACTGGCAATGTATCATTGCCACCCAGGAAAACATATTTTAGATGCGTTGGCAATGGGTTTAACTCCAGAGCTGAAGCTTCTTCAATCGATGGTTTGAAAACAGGGATCGTCCTATTAGTCAGATCCAAAGATTCCATTAGCCAGCCATGTCTAAGCTCACAGACATTAGCCTCTACTTTATGGTCACATTCAGGTAGGACATTGTCTTCAGACGTCACCGCATATTCCTCTAACACTGTTGAACTACGTTCATTAAATTCCTCCGTAATTAATTTTTCCAGAACATCAATGTGGTGACATTGTTATTTACTACTTGATGGAGATGCTTCGAAAACACTGAAGATAACATGATCATCGTTATGACGCATGATCAACTCGCCCTTGAAAACATCTATAAGTGTGTGTCCTATTGTAAGAAATGGGCGTCCTAAAATAATGGGCACCTCCTTATCGACTTCGCAATCAAGTATTATAAAATCTGCTGGGAACACAAACTTATCAACATGGACGAGAACATCTTTAATCTGTCCTTCAGGTTGTAATAAAGAACTGTCCCCAAGTTGTAATGTCACCGTAGTGGGTTTCATATGAGCAATTCCTAATTTCCTGAAAGTTGACAATGACATAAGGTTAATGCTAGCTTTTAGAGCACATAAGGCTTTACCTAAATAATGGTTTTCAATGGAGAATGGAATTGTGAAACTGTAAGGATATTTCATTTTTTGTGGTAGCTTATTTCTCAGAACGGCCCTACACCCTTCTGTGATCACAATCCTCTCGATATCAGATAGCTTTTTCTTCTTTGACAATAACTCCTTCATAAATTTCCCATAGTTGGGAATCTGTACAAGAGCATCAACTAGAGGTATATTACTATGTAATTGTTTCAAGGTAGATACAAACTTTTGATAATCTCTATCATGATCTTTCTCTTTGAATTGCTGTGGAAATGGAAAAGGTATGTTCACAATAGTTTATTATGATACACCTAGTTGTGTCGACATTGGCAGTTGCGTCGACAACTTCGTAGGTCGAATGGTCAGCATAGGTGTGACTACTGGTGGTTCCTCCTCATTACTTCTGTTGTGTTTTCTTTAGATGCAACTTCTCTTTGTTGCTTTGGTTCGTTTACGGTGACAGGTGCTTGGTTGGAGCTGATGCTTTGTTCGGTAGTTTGCTTTCCACTCCATAATGTGATAACCTTGTAATGCTCCTTCCCATTCTGATTTGGATTTTCAGTGTCACTGGGCAAAGCACCTGGTGGCCTTGTGCTCATGTTAGAAGCCAGCTGTCCTAGTTGTGCTTCAACACTCGGATGGAAGAAGAATTTCCTTGGACGATAGCTTCAATTCTGGTAATATGCTCATGCATCAAAGTTTCAAGAGCAGTTAATGGATCTGATCTCGATTAAGAATACTACTATTGCTGTTGCTGATGCTGTTCTTGCATATTTGGTATTACTGTCTGTTGTGGCTGCATTCGAGCATGTGATTGCAATTGATTAGTTGACTGCATCTGGGTATGTGATGGCATCTGATCAGGCTGCACATGTACTTGAGGATTGTGATTATAATTCTGCTGTTGATGGTTGTAACTCCCTTGTTGAAAGTTTCCTTGATTTGAGGAATTTTCATATCTGTAAGTGGATGCATTCTGAGTCCCCTAAGGTTGTTGAGTTGTATTTGAACTGTTATATGAGTTACCATATGAATTCCCTCAGATATTATTGACATAGAATGCATTCTCAGCATGCTATGGACAATCCTCATAACTATGGTTGTCGCTGCAAATTTCACAACAAAAAGTTAGGACATCCAGTTGCTGGGCTACTTGAATAGGGGTAACTTCACTCGTCCCTTTCATGTTCTTGATCATGTTCGCCAGTGAGGATACTTGTGCACTTAGGGCTGAAATGACATCTAGCTCAATAACTTCAGGATTTGTTCTCAGTTGAGCAAAACGAGAAATTGGGTACTGATAGTCATTTTGCGTAATTCTCTCTAAGATTCGCACGACTTCTTTGTAAGTGCAATCCAACAAAGGACCATTAGAAGATGCATCGACAAGATTTCTTGTCTGCGCATTTAATCCATTGTAGAAGATCTCGATTTGTGTTTCCTATTGGTCTAAGCAGAGTTTTGTAACGTTCCCATGTAGTGTGCAAGTTCTCATCATCTAATTGATGGTACGCCGTGATATCATTTCGCAGTCTAGCATTCATTGTGGGTGGATTGAATCACAGAACAAACTGAGTTGCTAGCGCACTTCATGAAGTAATAGATCTAGTCGCTAAACCAGGAAACCATGTACGTGTTCTTCCTTGCAAAGAATAACTGAATAACTGCATCTTTAAAGTGTCATCAGGAACACCATGTTGACTAAAAGAAGCACATATAAGCAGAAAAGATTCGAGATGCTCCCTAGCATCTTCGTGAGGCAAACCAGCATATTGCCATTCAAGTTTAGCATTTGGAACATCACCGGTTTTAATTTAAAATTTCCAGCTTGTATTGCTGGTCTAACAACCCCTGGTTGTAGATCATCGAGCATAGGAACAATGAAGTTTCTACTTGTCCTGTCTAGAATTTGCTCTTCTTGTGGCAGGAATATATTGTTGACTTGTTGTGGCTGCATTGGAGGAATAGTATTTTGTGGTAGCAATGGTGGTATATTGTTATTATTTCCAGCCATATTTCTTTGCTCTTGGCTCTTCCTCCGAATAGTTTTTTCAATTTTTGGATCGAAATTGACAATGTTGTTAGGATTTCTCCTTGTGGACATAAAACACCTAAAAAGAATTAAAAAGAATCAACAAAAGAAATAAAAAAGATTAGTAACAAATAAAAGTCAGATAAGAAAGAATTATTGAAACTACAAAAATAAACATCAAACAAACGCCATCCTCGAGAACGACGCCAAAACTTGATCGGCTTATGAACGTCATAGCAATTATGTGCAAGCGAACATTGTCAATGCAACTATAGTAGATAGATTTAAGTCTGTCGGATATCAATCCCATAAAGATGGTGTTCTTGTTGCCTAAAATTCTCGAAGCAATTAGAGTTTAAATGAAAATAATTGTTAAGAGTAATGTCACCGCAATTAGTTAAGACTGCACAAATAAAAAAGTTAAATTTGTCATTGCAATTATAACATAAAATGCTAGATCAAATCAATAGAAAATGAATTGTTTATTGAAGATGTTTGTAACGTAAATTCATAAAATTAAAAGAAGTAGATCAAGTGTAAAGAAATGGGGGGATCCTTGACTTCACAAGTTGGCAACGCTAAATGTGACTACAAGGTAACTAATAGATGAATTGTCGCCGCAATTAAGTTCTAATGAAATATCACTGCTATCGACTTCTCTGTTTAACAATGACCCAAGTGCTCACAATTACCACACCTTTCAGTGCTGGCAATGCTTCGCACTTAAGAACAAGTGGCCAAAATTCCTTCTTGCCTTAAGCAACTTTCGTTGTCTTGCTTGTTAATCTAACTTTGTCACCGCACCTTCCAGTGACTGTGACTGTAATCGCACTTTCGTAGTCAAAACAATTAAATCCAAATATAAATAGATGAGAAGAAATGAGCAGAAATCAAAATAAATCTAACATTAATAGGTACTTCCATACACAATTAATAGTCTACAGAATTTATCAACATTCAAGATGACTTAAAGAAGAAATTGAAGCATGCTAATCCTAGTCTACTAGAATCCTTCCGTAAGTGCTCCTCTTGCGTCGCAGCTAGGCATTTCTCTTCAGAAGTAGTTGCTTCCTTGTTATGCCAGATCACTCTCCTAGGAAGTTAAGCTTCCATGGCAGTCACTTTCAGAGAATTAGAAAAAGTGGAATTAATTTCTTTACTAGCTTGATGATGATCTTCTTTCAATTCCCTCTATTTATAACCACTGGAAAGTACATGTCTACCCTCCTTCTCATATCTAACTCCCTTTTTGCAGCTGTATAAGTTTGTTATTGCCAGGTATGCATTCATGTAGATCTACTTTGTGCATTAAGTAGTTACAGAATGTCGCGACAGCTTTGGACGCAAATTATGATTTTTATTCGCTGCGACAACTTGACATTCTCCTGCGCTAGTGCTTCTAGATACGTTAGCAGCGTAAAGTCTCTAGTAAATTGTAGAAGGATTCATGTGGTGACATATCTGGCCGCAATTCTATACCAAACTTGTGGCAACAGTTCTGAATGCTTTCTTGTGCTGATCTTCTAAGGTGAATTCCTATGCTGACAACCTTAGATGCAAAACTGATGTTGAATGCATCGACATTAGTAGCACAATTGCAATAAAATGAAAGAAAGTAAGGCCATACAGCATTGATTTAGAAAATACAAAATATAAGTATAAAATACTAAAGATGAATGCTAAATGTAATACAAAGGAGACAAACTATACACTAATCAGGGAGATTTTAATGGTCATTTCTAATGCTATCACAAGTCCATCTAACTAAATAAGCTATTAGACATGACATTAACTAATGTCGAAACTAACACATACTTGATTCAAATACACACCTTAAACTACCAATTAGGAGTATGATGCACCTCATTCTAAACATACCAAACATAGAAGCAACAAGTGGCTCATTCCCAACACAAACTAAATAAACACAACCAACCAATTTCAGTACACCATTCAAATCACTAATTCACCAATACTATATATATATATAACCATAAAGAGATTTCATTACAAACAACCAAGATATTCATATATCATAATTCTCAACAAAAGTTAACATATTATTCATATTCACATAATCAACTTTACCTACAAGCTATACTCAAAAGTTACCCAAGTGTTAGAAAACTTAAACACCTATAACTTTCCTAGGTACATGTTAAAAGACAAAAAGGAATTATTACTGACTAGGAGTACGAGATGTCTGCAATGATGTCGATTCTATAATCTACTAACTTCTAACCTGAAAACATAAGAATTTACTTACATTAGTTCATCATTATCAACATTTATGTAATCACATGCACATGACCAATTTCACAATTAAAAGTACTATTTCATAATTTAACCTTAGTTCAAATAAACGCCATTCCCTTTTCTTAACACTTATGCCTTAATCCATCTTGTTCAATAACTCATCCTCTTACCATCAACCAAATCCGTCAATTCATGGCACCCGGTGCCTAGCGGATAAACCGCGATAAGTGAGCCCAGCTCTAGTTCGATTAACCAATAAATTTCGTCAATTCGTGGCACCCAGTGCCTAGCGGATAAACCACAATAAATGAGCCCAACTTTAGTTGGATTAACCAATGGTTTGTGCCCAACGCTAATCGGATAACCCAATGATCTTGGCACCCAGTGCCTAGCAGTTAAACTGCGAAAGTAAGCCCAGCTCTGGTTGGTTTGACCAATGAATAATCTGTCAAATCCTGGCACCCAGTGCCTAGCTATTTAACCACGAAAGTGAGCCCAGCTCTAGTTGGTTAAACCAACGAATATTGTACAGTTCATATCCAAAATTTTCTCAATTCATAATCAACTGCAATAATGAATTCAACCCTTTTATCATTTCAAAGTACAACATTAGTTTCATCAAGAATTTATATATATGCTATACATGGATCAATAATTTCTATATAAGGTAAATGTAATGGAATTAAATGAACAATAAACCAAGAATAATAAGTTCGAGTATACAAACTAACCAAATTTACGAGTGTCGTTTAATCCATAGTTGACTTCTCGATGATCTTCTCCTTTTCACGTCTAATTTTCGTTCGACTCAATTGTTGCTCTATTAAAAGAAAATTTGAAATGAAATTATCCATTTTTATTTATCCCACTTTCACAATCTATATGTTCACTTTAACTCTCATGACAACAAGCACTCATTCTCCCATTACTAAATATTTATGATTATACATATATAAATACATACAATTTTTCCATCCAATTATTTATACTAAAAGATTTATACTTTACCAATTTCACACTCAACTCAATTTTTCCCATTTGACCATATCCTTAATAATTTCTATTTCTCAACAATTAAATAACATTTGAACAATTCAAAATAAGTTATCATCTATTTAATTCCCAAAATTTCCCATGAACACTTAAATTAAGTTAAACTAACTACATTACTCATCACTACCCATTATTTTTCCTTACTAACTAAATCAAGTAATTCAATAATTTCTAAGCTCAAAGTATCACATATTAGCTTCTAACAGCATCCATGGCAAACTCACAAACCTTGCCATTTTCGTAATTTATTCTCTAATCTTGAAAGACTTCTTCTTGTAGATCACAAAAGCATCATTTTTACAACAAAAATCACAAGAATATACTTACATGCAATGACTTCTTCTAATCGAAATTCCCAAGCTCTCTCTCTAATGGAGTTTCTCTTTTAATTCTTTTTTTTTTATGGAAAAATCCACTAATGGAGAAGACCATTTTCTTTTATTTGTTTAATCATTCTTTATTTATTACTAAATTATCCTTTAACTAAAACTTATCTTTAATTTAATTCTAGCCTAAAATTGTCATTTACCAAAGATTATGATTTATTTATTAACCACACTCCCATATATTTTATATTTTAACAATCAGCACAACAAATCTCTATGAAATTCAAATTTTCCTTCCTTCTTTACAATTTAATAAATATTTTAAACATTTCATTTTCCTTAACCAATTCATGAGTTAGTCTACTATAATTAATCAAACATATTTAAAAAATAATAATATAAACTCATAATTTAAAATTTTAAGACCCTAATTAATCATTTTCCAATATCATCGAAAATGGGTTATTACAATTCTTCTCTTCTGAGGGGTTTTCGTCCTCGAAAATCTTACCAAAGAAGAGGTGAGGATACTGAGATTTCATTGATTCCTCGTGCTCCCACGTCGCTTTTTCTAAGTTATGATTATGCCAGAGAACTTTCACCAAAGGAACTTGTTTATGACGTAATTCTTTTACTTCACGAGCCAAAATCTCAACCGACTCTTCTTCATATGACAAATTAGGTTGTATTCCACTTCATCCGTCGAAATAAAATGAGATGGATCCGATCGATATCCGGTAAAGTTAAACGATACGCCACCAGTCCAACTCGAGGACTCAGTTGTCCTTTCTTGCCAAATCGTAATATTTTTTTCAATGGAGATACTCGTAAGAAGACTGTATCCCCAACAGAGTACTCAATATCACGATGTTTCATGTCCTCATACGATTTCTATCTATCCGATGCTGTTTTTAACCTTTCCCCAATCACCTTGCTCATTTCTTCTGTCTCTTGAATTAATTCCCTTCCCACCATCTTCTTTTCACTCAATTCGGACCAATAAATCGACATTTTACAACGAGGACTGTATAAAGCTTCGTATGGAGCCATTTGTACACTTGCTTGGAAACCGTTATTATATACAAATTTTTCCAATGGCAAAAAACGTTTCCAACTTGCCTCGAAGTCAATTACATAAGCTTGAAGCATATCTTCTAGAACTTGAATGGTACGTTTCGATTGTCCATTCTTTTGTGGATAAAAAACTGTGCTGAAATTAAGTCTCGTGCCGAGAGATTCATGTAATTGTTTTCAGAATCTCGAAGTGAATTGAGGATCTCTATTGAACATAATCGAGATAGGCACTCCGTGCAATCTGACAATATCATATATACGTTTCTGCTAACTTCTGTAGTGAGCCCAGCTCTAGTTGGTTAAACCAATGAATATTGTACAGTTCATATCCAAAATTTTCTCAATTCATAATCAACTGCAATAATCAATTCAATCCTTTTATCATTTCAAAGTACAACATTAGTTTCATCAAGAATTTATATATATGCTATACATGGATCAATAATTTCTATATAAGGTAAATGTAATGGAATTAAATGAACAATAAACCAAGAATAATAAGTTCGAGTATACAAACTTACCAAATTTACGAGTGTCGTTTAATCCACAGTTGACTTCTCGATGATCTTCTCCTTTCCACGTCTAATTTTTGTTCGACTCAATTGTTGCTCTATTAAAAGAAAATTTGAAATGAAATTATCCATTTTTATTTATCCCACTTTCACAATCTATATGTTCACTTTAACTCTCATGACAACAAGCACTCATTCTCCCATTACTAAATATTTATGATTATACATATACAAATACATACAATTTTTCCATCCAATTATTTATACTAAAAGATTTATACTTTACCAATTTCACACTCAACTCAATTTTTCCCATTTGACCATATCCATAATCATTTCTACTTCTCAACAATTAAATAACATTTGAACAATTCAAAATAAGTTCTCATCTATTTAATTCCCAAAATTTCCCATGAACACTTAAATTAAGTTAAACTAACTACATTACTCATCACTACCCATTATTTTTCCTTACTAACTAAATCAAGTAATTCAATAATTTCTAAGCTCAAAGTATCACATATTAGCTTCTAACAGCATCCATGGAAAACTCACAAACCTTGTCATTTTCATAATTTATTCTCTAATCTTGAAAGACTTCTTCTTGTAGATCACAAAAGCACCATTTTTACAACAAAAATAACAAGGAAACACTTACATCCAATGACTTCTTCTAACCAAAATTCCCAAGCTCCCTCTCTAATGGAGTTTCTCTTTTAATTCTTTTTTTTTTGATGGAAAAATCCACTAATGGAGAAGACCATTTTCTTTTATTTGTTTAATCATTTCTTTATTTATTACTAAATTGTCCTTTAAATAAAACTTATCTTCAACTTAATTCTAGCCCAAAATTATTATTTACCAAAGATTATGATTTATTTATTACCCACACGCCCATATATTTTATCTTCTAACAATCACCACAACAAATCTCTATGAAATTCAAAATTTCCTTCCTTCTTTACAATTTAACCCATTCCCGCTTAACTAATATTTTAAACAATCCATTTTCCTTAACCAATTCATAAGTCACTCCACTATAATTAATTAAACATATTTAAATAATAATAATATAAACTCATAATTTAAAATTTTAAGACCCTAATTAATCATTTTTTAATATTACCGAAAATGAGTTGTTACAGAAAATGTGGAAAGAGAAAGGGAAAGGGATTTGAAGAACAATTTAGCCAATAAAAGAATAAAAGACAATTGGCATTAAAAATGGCAGAGAGCACTGACGCAAATTAAACTAAAGGAAATAAATGGAAATTTGTATTAAACTCTCTTAATTTCAAGTGTGTCTTTCAATGTCACCACCAATCCTTATTTATATACAATTATTTGCTAAATATAGATTAATCATTTCTTAAAATAATAATTAAATAAAATAAAAAAATTCTGATTTTTCTCCTATTTTAAGTTTACATGGTCAAACAAAAAACTACTAAATCCTTGACTGTTTCCAACTTTTTGATTTGGCCCCATTTTGTCGATTATGCTGCAATTTGATCCTTTTCATCCCAATTGAATACCTGTCATGATTAAAACATAAATTCACCAAATTTGTAGGGATCAATTCAATATTTACCCAATTTAAGCACAAAAATAATGCAAATTTAATCTGTTATCAAAACCCCCTACTTAGCTCATATTTGTCCTCAAGCATAATGTTTATTTTGTACTAATGTTATTCGATAATTCTTCCAGAATCGAATTTCCTTCTTAAGCCAAGTGTCATGCAAGCAATTAGAAGATAAAAAATAGACAATTGCTTATGTTTAATCAACACACTTTTTATAAACTTCAAACATTATGAATAAAATTAGTCACTTCACAAAAATTAAAGCTTAATAAAACTTGCTAAATAATCGTACCCAACTTTTAAATATATATTTTTTTATTTTCTCTTTTTCTTTTATTTTTTTTCTATTTTTATATATTTCTTGAGACATAATCAAATTTTTTTTACGCGAATTGAGATGACAAGCCAAACACCTTAACCTAATTACTCAATTTGAAAAGTCTTTAACTTATTTTACAAGGCAGCTAGGTTAACGGAGTGTTACAAGCTTCGGTTCGTCATTCAAATCTTTTTAGCGAGTTGAGATGACGAGCCAAACACCTCAACTCGGTTACTCAATTTGGTCACTTTTTTGAACCTTCACTCTTAACCAAGGCATAATGTATTTATTTTTATCCAAACTTTATTTTTTTACATAATTGAGTACTTTATTAAGCAAGTCTAAGAAAAAATTTCTAATTTAATGAAGTGTTCGACTTTCTTCATAATAATTTTAACTCTTACAAAATGTGTATTGATAAAAAACAAACAATTATTATTCATCAGTTCCAAATTATCCAAATGAACCAAGCATAAGAAAGAATGCAATTGCAAAAATAATTATCAAATAATATTAATATCATAAGCAATATGCAAAGAGAAAAATCATGACATGCATAATGAATCCCCCCTTACTTAATCCCATATTGCCCTTAATGTGTAAATGTAAAGAATGGAAAAGATTGGGCAAAATGTACTCCCCGTGTTTTTAATGAGGCGGAGGATGGTGGAATTGGCCGTTTTCGTAAAATTTCGAGGATGCTGGGTAAATTTCTGAAAATAAACAACAACATCGAGCTTGTCTTGCCCAATAAACGATTGATACTGGATTTTCGTAAAATACTACGATGCACCCTGAAAATGACACATGAAATGGATTAAACAACAATCTTTATTCAACTAAAATTATACAGAAAATTAAAAAATAAAAATAAAAATAAAAATGAATTGGGTTGCCTCTCAAGCAGCCCTTTTGTTTAACGTTGTTAGCTCGACGACCTTAAATATTATCCATTTGGCTCATTGTGGATAAATTCTTCCATTACGTGCACTTGCATGTTCTCGTAGAAAGTTTTCAAACTTTTCCCATTGTTCTTGAAACACTTTCTAGACTCCTCCATCATTGGTGGATTGAGACGTCTTTGAGCTTATCCGTTTAGGTTTGCTTTTTCCGTTATCGGAATCCTTAAATGTTTCGATAACGGTTTGAGCTCTAATTTTGGGACCACAACACAAATGACAACTTCACGTATTGGCACATTTGTTATTGCACTAGAATGACCCATATCGTCATAAACATTAAACCTGACCACTTCACCGTCAAATTCCATGGTGAGTGTTCCACTCCAAACATCAATTTTCGTTCTTGCGGTGCTTAAAAATGGTCTCCCGAGTAGAATATCCGAAGAATTCGTCGAGTTGTCATCCTCCATGTCAACGATGTAAAAATCTGCAGGAAAAATTAACTTGTTTACCTTGACAAGAACGTCCTCCAATACTCCTTCCGAATACACTATAGACCTGTTTGCACGCTGAATGATTACACCTGTTTCTTTCAAAGGACCCATGTTTATTAGTTTATGAATAGACAGATGCATAACATTAATAGATGCACCTAAGTCGCACATGGCTTTCTTGATTCCAACACTACCTATTTTGCAAGATATGGAAAACATACCTCGATCCTTACATTTTGGTGGTATCTTCTTCTGTAACACAGCGGAAACATTTTCACCAACACTCACCTTTTCATTACCGAGGAGCTTCTTCTTACTTATGGATAATTCTTTTAAGAATTTTGCATAACGTGGATTTTTCTTATCGCATCAAGAGGGGAAATGTTTATCTCTACCTTTCAGAAAGTGTCCAGAATCTCCTTCTCTTCTTGCTCCTTCTTATGTTAGACGAGGCTTCTAGGAAATAAAGGTGGTACTGCAAACAGTTTTTATGGTGTCGACTCGGTTGGAGCCTTTGAATCGGGTTCCTTCTCTTCGCGTTTAGCGTGGTGGGCACGTCTCGTGCCAGTCACGGGTTTCAAAATCGTACCACTTCTTAATGTCATAGCACTTACATTATGTCAAGGATTAGGTTCAGTTTGAGATGGTAACTTAGCTTGGATCTCCAAATGACTAACCGTGAACGCAAGCTTACTCAGTTGCTTATCTATTTCTTGGAAGTGCGCTTTAGTCTTTTGTTGGAACTTTTCGGTGTTAAAAGCTAACCTCTCTACTATGGTTTTAAGAAATGACTTTGGAGGTTGATACTGTTGAGGTGGAGGTCGCCTTGGTTGATACGGTTTATTGTATTGAGGGTTCGATCTATAGCTCACATTTGGGTGATCCTTTCACCTCGCATTTTAGGTGTTCGAGTATGGGTCATATCTCCTTTGGGGTGGCCCTAGAAAGTTCTCGACTACATTAGCTTGTTCTGTCGAGAAATCGTGTAAAATAGGACATGAGTCTGTCGGATGATCTAGCATGGCACAAATTCTAAATAGCCTTGTTGGGTTTGTCTTATCTGCAAGTAAATTCTGTACAATATTAGTAAGTTTATCTATTTTGTCTTCTAAAGATATAGAACTTAACCCATGAATCCATCTCGTGGGTTCTATAGTATGCTGAAATTGTTGAGAGTTTGCAGCCATGTTCGAAATTAGTTCTCTTGCTCTTTTGGGAGTCATGTTAGCAAGTGCCCCTTCACTTGCAGCATCAATCATCTTCATCTCCATAGGGAGTAGTCCTTCATAGAAATACTGCAATAGTGATTGTTCAGATAGGCCATGTTGTGGGTAACTTGCACACAAATACTTGTACCGCTCCTAATAATCGTAGAGTGATTCAGTCCCTTTCTGTCGAATTCCTACAATGTCTCGTCTCAGCTCGACTCCTCGTGCTGCTGGGAAAAACCTGTCAAGAAATAAACGAGACATATTAGTCCATGTGTTAACAGATCCCGACGGTAAATAAAATAACCACTCTCTAGCATAGTCGGCCAATGAAAAAGGAAATGCACGAAGTTTAATTTGGTCTTCGATTACTCCATGAGGTTTCATGCTCGTACAAACCATATGGAACTCCTTTAGGTGCTTGAGCAGATTCTCATTTTGAATCCCGCGAAAAGTGGGCAATAGATGGATTAAGCCTGACTTTAACTCGAACGGTGTTCCTCCCATTGGATAAGTTATACGCAGCGGCTGTTGTTCGTCTGGTGCTACTGCGAGTTGATGAATAGTTTGGTCTTCCATTTTTTCGTTTCGTCGTCACCAAAAGTTTCCTTGGTAAAAGCTTTTTCTTCAAATTCGGTTTGTAGACGTTTACCGTGAGCTTCTTTTATTAACCTTCGGGCCAATTTCTCTATCTCCGGTTCAAATTCATTGAGAGGTGTCTGTTCAAATCTTGTCATAAAGAAAAACAAAGGAAAATTAGAAAAATGTTACCTGTCCCCGGCAACGGCGCCAAAATTTGATGGGCTTCGAAACCACCAAATAAGTATTCTTACGACAAATAATACAAAACAGTAGTATAAGGTAGTAGGGTCGATGCCACAAGGACTAGTTTTTGTAATCTACTTTCAAGTTTTTCTCTCAAGTAGGACTTTCATCGTGTTCACAGTCATGCCCACGACTTGAAGCTATCTTGCTGGAAAATAAATAAATAAATCAGGGGGTGTTGAAAATGTTTAGAAAATAAGTGAGATAATAGAAATAACAATTTTAAAAAAGTTGCAAAATAAAATAAGAAATAAAATGTAAATTTGTTACAAGAATTAAATAGCCTTAGCCTTAGACTAGGTGTGCTCCAGTTTTTGATTTGATCCTTGAAATGATGTTTTCTCCTTCTAACAGTAAGCTGGTTATAGCAGCTAAGAACGTCCTAACCACCAATTCTTCCTTTCGTAGTTAGTTCCGGTACGACCTGTCAAGCCAACCCTTACCGATTGTCTAACTGTGATACACGTGTTCATGATTCAAGACCTCGATAGCCTTGCGTTCTGAAGAACTCAACTCGGATTAACGGCCTCAACCACACGGGACGTTTAAACCCTATCACTATCTCCATTGATGAAAATCCCACTAGTATGATCCCGTCAGAACCCGCCAATTTATTCACAAGAATCTGAATATAGCACGGTCGATTCTTCTTCTCAATTGTACGTCAAAATGAGTCCAACCCAATGTGCATTTTGTGTTGAAAGCGAGTTAACTTTTATAGGACGGATTATACTATCCCAATATTTTGGAGAGATGATGAATACCATACAAAAGATATTTAACTCGAATTCATATCTCACGATTCTTGACCAGAAAGAATACCGGCCTAAGGCCAAGATGGAAGTTTAGTGACGCATGAATTTATTCATGCTCTTATTGGATTATGGTAATTGGCTTAATGGTGATGAAAAATGTGGAAAGGGAAATGGAAAGGGACTTGAAGAACAATTTATCCAACAAAAGAATAAAAGGCAATTGGAATTAAAAATTGCAGAGAGCACTGAAGCAAATTAAACTAAAGGAAATAAATGGAAATTTGCATTAAACTCTATTAATTTCAAGTGTGTCTTTCAATGTCACCACCAATCCTTATTTATATACAATTATTTACTAAATATAATAATTAAATAAAATAAAATAAATCATATTTTTCTCCTATTTTAAGCTTTACATGGTCAAACAAAAAACTACTAAATCCTTGACCGTTTCCAACTTTTTGAATTGGCCCCATTTAGTCGATTATGCTGCAATTTGGTCCTTTTCATCCCAATTGAATATCTATCATGATTAAAACATAAATTCACCAAATTTGTAGGGATCAATTCAATATTTTCCCAATTTAAGCACAAAAATAATGCAAATTTAATGTGTTATCAAACACTATCATCTGCAAAAAGCAAATGTGATAGTTGAGGAGCATTCCTACTTGCCTAGGCACCAGATAAGTTTCTTTCCTCGGCCACAAGTCCCATAAGTGTAGAGAGACCCTCACTGCAAATAAGAAACAAGAAAGGGCTAAGAGGATCCCCCTGTCTAAGACCTTTTGATGCTCTAAAGGAATTTCCCATCTGGCCATTAATACTGATTGAATAGCTAACTGTTGAAACACACTTCATTACCATATTAACCCATCTTTCATCAAAACCCATTTTTTCATCATAGCCCTAAAAAACCCCCATTCAACCCGATCATATATGTTACTCATGTCCAACTTGAGGGCCATTGAATCCTTCGAACCACTTCTTCTTCGATCGAAAGTATGCATAATTTCAAAGGCAAGCAAAACATTGTCAGAGATAAGCCTTCCGGACAACTCGTTATTTCATGAGTTTGGAAACCAAATTAGGTCATTTTGGAATCCTTTACTTAGCAAATATGCATTTTACTGATCATATTAACAAAGGGTTTTTTAGCATTCATGTGAGGTAACAAGGAAGTGTTATCTATAGAAAACTATATGAATAAAATATATACTTGAAATTAATTGAAAGCATGATTGATTGAGGCACAAATATCATAAGCATGAATCAAATGAACTTTATTAAAATAATACAATCATCCTAGCCTAAATAAAATTAAGCTACCATTGTTGATGACAAGATCGAAGAACACAGAGAAAACATGATAGAATTAAATAAGACAAGAAAGAATAAACCCTATCGAAGTGACTGTCACCCAAACTTCGATTCAAGATAATTCATTTGAATCTTTGCTTTGCTCCTTTGGTGATGGCTCTTTAAGGTGGTCGACCAAAGGACCTTTCAAAGTCTTAATTGGCTAAAATCTGAAGGAAAGAAAGGAGAGACTAGGGAGTGAAGAGAGAATTGAGAATGAGAGAATGAGATAAATAAAGTGGACATGGATGATTTAAGAAGTGAGGTTGAGAGCTCTATTATAGGTGAGGTTAAGGTGTGAGTTTACCAAAAATAAGGTGGTTGGATCCCTCATTCTTCTCTCATGCATGGCCGGCCATAAAGTAAGGAATTTAAGCTTGGTTGTTTGCTTTTTTGAAGCATTCAACCATGATAAATCAAGGAAGGATCAAGACAAAGTCAACTGCAATCTTCTGGGCTAAATTTTGATTTTTTCTCAAATACAGGGACTTCTTGCAATTATCCTAAAACTCCTTATTGGGCAGCCATTGTGTGTGCCAAAATTGGACTCCTCATTCACTTGGGTTGGACGGTTTTGTGACCTAGCAAGCAGCCAGACCTGTCCAAAACACATGAAAATAATTTGGGTCAAATTAAATAATTAATTAACCCAATTTATAATATTTAACCAATCCTATTAATGACATAATACATGTCCATTAAATAATATAATTTTATACTTGAATTAATTTAATTTGCATTGCGCACTTTACTTATTAAAATATAACATGTTAATTAGAATCATAAAATAAGCCATTTTGTGCATAAAAACTATATAATAAAGCATAAAATCACATTTTTATAATTTTCATGTCCTAATTTAATATTTAAGTATATTTCATTAATTTATTAAATAAATACTCAGATTAATATCATTTTAAAGTAAAAAGGTGATGAAAATCTATAGAAAAATCCTATATATTTTTGAGTTTACACACCCCAAACTTAAACCATTGCTCGTGTTGAGTAAAGTTCATGCACAACAAAGTTTTTGCTAAGGAAATATTGCAAAATGTGTAAGTAGCATCAATCTTTGGCACATAATCATGCATCAACAATATCATGTTCATAGACTTTATTTATTATTAAGTAGCTCACATGCAAACATTACTCAAAATTTTCATACTTAGTTTCAAGATATGCCAACATGATTTATAGCTTGCATGCATTTCAAAGTCATATGTAACACTCACCATTCAACATAATTTTCAATCGATCTAAACAAAACAATAATAAGGTTTATTTTGCGGCCTTCATATTAGAAATTTCTCACCACTAATGTAGCTGGCATAATCATCAAATCAATAGGTATTTATTGAGGTTGTAATGGGCTAGGCTAAAGGTAGGGATTAAAGAGAAGTGAATTTTTGGTTTCAATAATCTTAACCCTAACTTTGTTTTGGTTTTTTTTTGCAACACAACCTTCTTTTGAATGGGTCTTTGGAACATCCCCAAACTTATTTTGAACTCATGCTCACCAAAATTTTTTAGAATTTAAGCAAACTTTTCTTCGCGCTTTTTTGAGCATGTACATATTTTTGAATTTTTCCTCAAATGTTGATCACCAAGACAACTTTAGTTAAGATGGGTACGCAAAATAGGATAAACTTAAAAAAATGGTAATATGGCTTATGATGTAGGTAATTTTTAATAAACAGGCCGATAAGCTCAAAAATAAAGTTGCAAGGGCTAATATCATAAGGTGGGCTTGAAAGACACAAATGATCCAAAGAAAATGTGCCTATATCATATTCAGATTCTCATGCCTCCTAGGATTTTTCCTCGAGAAAGTTACTAAGTCAATTCTAAAGACTAAACCTTCATGCATGTCTATTCTCAAGGAAAATTAAATTTTCATGGCAAGCATTACCTAAGGCAAAGAACATACAAGCATTCTGATAGCATTAGAAAGAACCATTGATTTCTCCCTACTTATTGTATAATTTGTTCCCAATTTTTAGTATTTTTAATTTAGTTATTGCATTTTTTAAATTAATGAAGCTCAGCCTAATTTTCTTTGAATTTATGATATTTTTACTACCAATGTCACTGCATTAGTCTGTTTAGCATTGCGCCCAGAGATGTCACGGCAGGAACCTGTCTAGAAGTATCGATGCATGAATGTGTCCAGAGATGTCGCTGCATAAAAGGATCCAAAATTGCGTCCAGAACTGTTGCAACACCTGACAGTTGTTTGGTTAACACACCAGAAATGTGTGAGTTGTACAGCTAGTATAACCAACTAGTACGACTAGAGTGCTAGATTTGAAAGGAACGACACCTGTACTGTGAAGTTACTGTTAAATACTAAAGAGAAGGAGAGAGAAGGGATCTTCTTCCTTGGCTAGATTTGATTTTCTTCATCAATCCATATTTTCTTAAAGCTTGCATCCATGGTAGCTTAACTTCCTAAGGGTGACCTGACGCAGAAGAGAAGGCTGAATTGCTCCTGACGAGGAGCATCCTAAGTGCACTACAAAAGGAGAGTAAGGGAGCATTATGAGTAGACTAGGAATAGAATGCCCCAATTGTTCTGTTATTTCTCATTCTTAAACGCTGGTAATTCTTGTTATTTCAAGTTGTATGGAAGTACATTTAAAATTTAGAACTAAATGATATCTATTTCAATCTTACCTTTACTGTTAATCTTTGGATTTAATTGTTTGACCACGAAAGTGTGATTGCAGTCATTGTCACTAGAAGGTGTAGCGGCAAATTAAGTTAACAAGCAAGACAACGGAAGTTGCTTGGGGATTGAAGGAATTTAATCCACTTGTTCTTGAATATGTTACATTGCCAACATTGGAAGGTGTGATTATTGTGCATGTTTGAGTCTTAGACCTAATAGGAGAGTAAGTTTGGTAAAATTTTCATTGTGCTTATTTGTAGTGACAAATTACCTGACATTTTAAACCTTGTGAGTTACACTTAGTTTTCTGCCAACTTTTTACGTCAGAAACCCCATTCCATTATCATTGCTTTAGTTCTTAAATTTTTCATTATTGCTTCGACAAATCAATCTCATACATTTACTGCATTTACCTATTCATTGCTCCGACAACTTTACCACAATCAATATTGTTTTATTTGTTTATTGCATCAACAATTATAAACACAAACATCCATCCTCGTGGGATCGATATTCGATAGACTTACATCTATCTACTATGCTTGCATCGATAGTGTACGCTTGCACATATTTGCTATGACCATTCATAGCATAATCAAGTTTTGGCGTCGTTATCGAGGATGACGTTTGTTTGATGTTTATTTTTGTTTTCGCACTTATTCTTTTTGTTCTAACCTTTATTTGTTGCTAATTTCTTTTCTTTTTGTTACTATTTTTACATTTCTCTTTTAGGTGTTTTATGACCAGGAGCAATCTTGAATTTGTTGTTGGCTTAGATCCTGTAATTGAACGTACTATTAGAAGGAGAAGACAAGAACAAAGAAATATGAATTTGCCTAGAAATGATGCAGCCATACCACAATTGCCACCACAAAGTCTTATCCCTCCTATACAGCCACAAAATATCAATAATCCATCGCTGCCGCAATAAGATCAGATGTAAAATCGAACTATTTGAGATTTTGTTGTTCAAATTTTGGATCATTTGCAGCCTGGGGTTGTTAGGCCAGCTATTCAAGCTGGAAATTTTGAATTAAAGCCGGTCATGTTCCAGATGCTAAATTCTAATGGGTAGTATGTTGGGCTGACACATGAAGCTGCGAGAGAGCACCTTAAATCCTTTCTACTGATTTGTGCTTCTTTCAGCCAGTATGGCGTTTCTGATGACGCCTTGAAAATGTAGCTGTTCCCTTATTCATTACAAGGACAAGCTCGTACCTGGTTCCTTGGATTGCCTACTGGATCAATCACTTCATGGAATGCGCTTGCAACTTAATTCATTTTGCTATTTAATCGACCAACGATGAATTCTCGTCTTAGGAACGACATCACTGCATATCATCAGCTGGATGATGAAAATTTGCATACTACGTGGGAGCGTTACAAATCTCTTCTTTGATGCTGTCCCATGCATGGAATTCAACAGGAGACGCAGATTGAAATCTTTTACAATGGGCTAAATGCATAGACAAGAAATCTTGTCGACGCATCTGCTAATGGTCTTTTGTTGGACTATACATTCGAGGAAGCTGTCAGAATTCTAGAGCAAATTTCTCAGAATGATTACTAATATCCGATCTCTAGAGCTGCACAAGTCAAAGCAAATCTCGGAGTTATTGAATTAGATTCTATATCCGCTCTAAGTGCACAAGTGTCGTCGCTATCAAACATGATAAAGAACATGAATGAGATTAGTGAAGTTACGCCCATTCAAGTTGCTCAACAAATTGATGTCCCTACATTTTTTTGTGAAATTTGCGGTGACAATCACGGTTATGAAGATTGTCCACAGCATGCAGAAAATGCTTTTTACATCAATAGCATCCGTGGAAATTCTTTTGGTAATTCCTAGAACAGTTTTGCAAGAAGTCAACAACCTTGGGGAAGTTAGAATGCGACGACATTCAGATATGGAAATTCATCTAGTTAAGGTAATTTTCGACAAGGGAATTATAATCAGCAGTAGCAAAATTTCAACCAGAATCCTCAGATGCATGCACATCAAGATCAGATGCAGCCACACAATTGTATACAGCCACACCAATCTTCAATGCGACATCTGAATGCTCAAGGACAACAGCAGCAATAGTATACACAACCACGAGTTGATCCTTTAGCATCCCTTGAAGCCTTGATACGTGAACATATAACGCGAATAGAAGCCATTGTGCAGGGAAATTCATCTTCTATTCGAGCATTGGAAGCATAGTTAGGGCAACTAGCTTCCAATTTGAACACAAGACCATCAAGTGCTTTACTCAGTGATACAAAGAACCCAAGCTCAAAAAGGAAGGAGCATTGCAAGGCTATCACTCTTTGGAGTGGAAAATAATTTGTTGAGCCAGCTATCAGCTCTGATGCAGCAATTGTCATCAGTAGTGACATAAATTAGGGTGAGGAGGTTGCAGCTGAAGAAGTTATAGAAGAACCAAATAAAGAGGCTCCACTAATTGTTACTCTCATGCCTACTATCAGACCAACAAAATTGTCGACGCAATTGCCGATGTCGACACAATTAGCTATGTTAAGGCAACCTAATGCATCCATACTGTTGCGATTTCCACAGTGATTTAAAGACAAGGAGCATGATAGATAATATCAGTAGTTTTTAACCACATTAAAAAACTGCATGTCAATATCCCTCTTGTGGATGCTCTAGTACAGATTCCTAGTTATTGGAAATTCATTAAGGAGCTCCTATCCAAGAAGAAGAAGCAGACTAACACTGAGACAGTTGCGCCCACAGAAGGATGCAGTACAGTCTTGAAAAATAAGTTGTCAGCTAAGATGAAAGAGGCTGGAAGTTTTACAATCCCATGCTTGATTGGAAATCATTACTTGGGAAAAGCTCTATGTGATTTAGGCATGAGTATCAACCTGATGCCGCTGTCTACATTTAGAAAATTGGGGATTGGTTATATGAAGCCTACTGTAGTGACATTACAATTGGCAGATAGATCATTAGTGCAACCTGAAGGACAAATTAAAGACATCCTAGTTCGCGTAGATAAGTTTATGTTCCCAGCTGATTTCATTATCCTTGACTGCAAAGCAGATAAAGAGGTACCTAGAATTTTGGGACGCCCATTACTCGCCAGTGGACGCACTCTCATCGACGTGTATAAAGGCGAATTGACAATGCGACATAATGTTGAACACGTCACTTTAAGTGTGTTTGAGGCTATTCCCTGCAAAGACAAAGAAGAACGTCACCATATTGATGTGCTGGACACATTAATTGAGGAGGAATTCAATGAACGAAGCATAGTAGTTCCAGAAGAATTTGCGGTGACATCGGATGAAGATTTTCTAGTTGACTGTGATAGAAAAGCTGAAGTGCATAACATCAAGCTTAGGCATGGATAGCAAATGGAATCTTTAGACTTGACTAATAGAACTACTCTAGTGTTTAAGCCATCTATTGAAGAAGCTCCTACCTTGGAGTTGAAGCCACTGCCTACGCACTTGAAGTATGTTTTTCTTGGCAACAATAATACATTGCCAGTTATTGTCTCTACAACGCTCGACGTAACTTAGGAAGAAAAATTGATCCATATATTGAAGCAACATAAGCGTGCGATTTCTTGGAGTATTTCTAATATTAGAGGCATTAGTCCCTCTTTTTGCATGGAAACAATTTGATTGAAAGATGAAGGAAAGCAATCAATTGAACAACAAAGGAGATTTAATGAGAAAATTAAGGAGGTGGTTAAAAAGGAAATTATTAAGTGGCTGGATGCGGGCATTATCTACCCAATTTCTGATAGCACTTGGGTGAGTCCAGTCCAATGTGTCCCTAAGAAAAGTGGTACCACGGTGGTAAGTAATGACAAGGATGAGCTAATCCCTACTCGCATTCCTACGGGCTGGCGAGTGTGCATGGATTATCGCCGATTGAATGCAGCCACAAAGAAGGATCACTTTCCACTCCCCCAAATGCTAGACAGGCTTACTGGAAGCCCCTACTATTGCTTCCTCGATGGCTATTCTGGCTACAATGAGATAACTATTGCACCAGAGGATCAAGCAAAAATGACTTTTACTTATCCTTTTGGTACTTGTCCCTTCTGCTGAATGCCGTGTGGTCTCTGTAATGCACCATCCACATTTCAAAGGTGCATGATGGTAATATTTTCAGACATGATCGAGGACTCATTAGAGGTATTTATGGGTGATTTTTATGTTATGGAAATAATTTTGATAAATGAGTTGACAACTTGGCCAGAGTTTTAAAGCTATGTGAGGACACAAATCTTATGCCAAATTGGGAGAAATGCCAGTTCATGGCAATAGAAGGCATTATACTAGGTCATCGCATTTCCAATCTGGGCATTAAACTGGATAAAGTGAAGGTTGAAATTATTGAGAAGTTGCCCCCAACAACTAACGTAAAGGGTATTCAGAGTTTTCTCAGACACGCAGGTTTTTATCGTAGATTTATTCGAGACTTCTCCAAAATTGCGAAACCTCTCTGCTTATTGTTGGAACAAAATAAAAAATTCTTGTTTGATGATGCATGTGTGGATGCATTTATGCAAATAAAGAAGCAGCTCGTGTAGGCACCCATTGTCGTTGCACCAAATTAGTCGCAACCATTTGAAGTAATGTGTGATGCTAGTGATTTTGCAGTGGGTGTAGTATTAAGAGAACGCAAGGAAAGAGTATTTCACGCTATATATTACACCGGCAAGACTCTCAAAGAAGCTCAAATTAATTACACAACCACAGAAAAAGAGTTGTTGGCTATAGTCTTTGCTTTTGACAAATTTCGCTCATATCTTGTCGGCACAAAGGTTATTGTATTCACTAATCATTTCGAGTTAAGATGCATTTTTGCAAAGAAGGATGCTAAACCAAGATTGATTCATTGGACCCTGCTACTACAAGAGTTTGATATGGAGATAAAGGATCGAAAGGGGTCGAAAAACCAAGTGCCAGATCACTTTTCTTTTCTGGAAGTTGGTAGTGAAGACGGAAATACATTTCAAACTGTCGACGCATTTCCTGATAAGAAGCTGTTTGCTGTCACCACAACCCCATGGTATGCAGATGTGGTCAATTACTTGGTGTGTTGAAGCTTACCTTTGGGTGCAACAAGCCATAAGAAAGAAAGTTTTCTTCGCAACATAGAGAAATATTACTGGAACAACCCATACCTATTCAAGGTATGCAATGACAATATAATTAGGCGTTGTGTTCTTGATCGGCTTGTAACGTCACAGCAGTTATGCAAGCGAACACACGTCGATACAAGTATAGTTAATAGAACAATTCTATCAGATATCGATCCCATAGGGAATGGGTTCTTGATGTCTATATGTCGAAGTAATTAAAACTAAGATTAAAGATAATGTGAGTAAAGATGTTAGTGCAATTAAGTAAATCTGCACACTAAAATAGTTAGTATTGTCAATGCAAACAGGGTTAATTGTCAAAGCAACTAAAAGTAAATCAAAGTGTTGTTGAAATGTTGAGAATTTAAATGCAAAAAAGTAAAAGTGTGATCAAGTGCGAAGATCTGGAGTGGATCACTTACTAAGTCGTAACGCAAGATGTATCGACAAGGGTTTGAATAGATGAACTGTTGCAGCAATCGAGTTCCAATGAAATCTTACCAATAACAATTCTCTGTTTAGTCAAGACTCAAGAACCCTCAATTACCCCACCTCTCGATGTGAACAACATTGTGCACTCAAGAACAAGTGATTAGAATCTCTTCTAATCCTAATTAACTCTCGCTGTCTTGCTTGTTGACCTAACTTGTCACCGCATCTCTCGATGTTGGTGGACTGCAAAGGCACTCTCGTGTTTGATGCAATTAGATCCAAGAATAAACAGATGAAAAGAATTAAATAAGAATCAAAGTAATTCTAACAATGAAAAAAACTCTCGTATTCATTCAAATGTCAATAATAGTTCATCATCATAAGAAGAGAGGAGTTAACAAATACATCGGAGCATACTATCTCTAGGCTACTCGGATTATCCCCTAACTGTTCCACTTGCACAGCATCAAGCACTCCTCGGCAGGAGTTGTTGCTCGTCGGCTCCGTCACCTTACCGTTCTCCAACTTAAAATCTCCAAAAACACAAAGTATTTGTAAATTTAATTCCTTCCACTCTTGATGATTTCTTCCATCTTTTCCCTTCTATTTATAGGCTTTAGAATTGTAGATTTCCTCCCCTTCATTCTCAGATCTAGATCCAATTTACAGCTATCAAAGTTTGTTACAGTCCAACTGTGCACTCACGTAGTTTTGGTGTATTCTTGATAGATCTACAGGTTGTCGCTACATTGTTGGGTGCAATCTGAAATCCTCTATTAGGGCGACAACATGTGAATTTCCTGCGCTGGTGCTTCCAATTGTATTTGCAGCTTGACTTCACTCATCTAAGATTAAGTTTCTATGCTGCGACATCGCTGGTCGCTCTTTGCTGATCTTGTGGCTACATTCTTCTTCTAGTTGAGTTCCTGCGTTGACAATTGTAAGACGCAGTATATAGGCTGCTTGCAGCAACATTAGTAAATGAAAGAGATAAAAATAATAAGAATTTAAACTAATCAATGAGTTAGAAAACATAAAAAGCTAAGTATGAAATGCCTAATATGCATACTAAATATGGAACCAAAGAGACAATTAATACACAAATTTAAGGAGAAAATAAGTGTCATTTGTGATGCTACCACACCCCCAAACTTGAGTTTTTATTTGTCTTCAAGTAAACAAAAATTAGCAAACTCAAAAACAAATATGTCACCGCAATCATTATTTTAACAACTTAAATTTTCTGAAATCCTAATGCACAAATTGTATTCACATGATAGAATAATGCACCGGCAATTTTATAGGTATGAATACTTAAAACTGCAACTTCATTCATGTTAGTAGCATGCCTTGAATCTTATCCTTCCTTTAACCAATACAACATTTGGAGCAATATTTCTTTTTCTTTTCTTTTTCTCTTCTTTCTCATTCATTCATTTTTTTATAAGTGACTGAGAGGTGTCATTACATTACTCTACCTTTGTTCCTGGGAAGTAACGATGGGGTGCAACAAACCCCCAAGAGGTATGTAATTGCACCGACACACACTCTTGCAATGACAACATTTGGCTAGATGATTTTTCAAACACTTACAGCGGAGTGTTCTCCCTTGATAAGTCACAATGCACTCTCATTGGGGTGTTTCTTTATTAATACAACATCGCTGCATTTTGGCAAGTTAGTACCAGATTCAAAAATTGCTACTATCCATTCATTACTAAAGCAACTTCAATCATTCATCCAAAAATAGACGATTCAATATTCATTCATATTCACCCAATTCACACATCAGCTTTCCAAACAATTCAAGATTTACGCATCACATAAAAAATTGTGGTCACATTTTTTCTGAAATTTTGCATACTTTCATTGACTAAAGAAACAAGTAAAATTCAAATATGTGGGTGCAATCACATTTCTATTCCACACAATATTCCCCCCAAACTTGATGTTTGCATTTTCCCCAATGCACTGATAATACTATGCAAATAAGAATGGAAATGTAACTACAATGCAACTAAAGTAAAAAGAAATGTAATGACAAAATAAAAATGCAATGATAGTAAAATGCATGCAAACTAACTGCAGGAAAGTAAACTAACTCATTCTTGAGCAGCCGATGTAGAGGCTGCTTTGGTTTTCTTTTTCTTCTTCCTTTGGCACTCACCTTTCTCTTTGTGTTTCCGTTTCTTGTCCTTGCACCGCTTCTTCTTATCCTTCAAACCAACAGGATCAGTAGATTGCTCCTCTTCAGTCGGTTGGGTGGTGGCCTCATCAATAGTCACATTCGATGGATAGACCTCAGCAAGTGAGACCTCATAGGGCACGATAGCTAACGGGTTAAAATCCTTTGCAATATTGGTGACTACCTCAGCCTTACTGGCATTTGGTGGAGTTATATCATCACTAGATGCCTCCACACTCACAATAATATCCTCAGCGATATCTGTCGGGGCATCTTCCTTCTTCTCCTGCTCCTCTACAGGGTCCTTCATTGCATGTTCTTATTCTTCTTCATTCTCTTTCTCTTGGCCATCTTCCTTCTTCGCTTCATCCATAGGCCTTTCTTGCTTAATTGTAGCAATGTCAGTGCCCTTCTCAACGTTCACACCCATAGATGCAAATGGTGTTTGCACCTCCTCAACCATAGTGGTTCGCTCAATCAAATTAACCCCAAGGCTGTTCGAGAACTCTTCATCGAACAAGCTAGCTATAGTTTTGAAGCAATCTTCCATAACATTAGAATGCCCCTCTTGCTCCTTGTCATCTGAAATGTGGATTCTCGTTAGAGAGGAGACATGTGGAGGCCTACCATTAGGAGTAGGCTGTTCGGAAGATGACGTCATTGGTCAAAAAATAAAGGGGAAAGCTAAGAAGTCTGGTAACGGATTAGGACTCATGCTGTGCAATGCGACGATAATTGCCTCGTTCCATGCTTTGATGTACGCATAGAAGATATGTGTCTATAGTCCATATCCTCTAATACGCCGACAGTATGGATAGTGCGCATGTCAATGCGATCAAGATTGACTTCCATAGTAGCCAGCCTCTTTTCCAATTGTGGATCTGTGGGCGCATCAGTCTGTTTTTCCTTCTTATTTCCTTTTCCCTTGTCCTGATTCTTTGGTGTTTCTCTCGCCAGTGACGTCTCTTGGCCCTTCGTCACTCTCGACAGAAATATCATTGATAGAGCTCTTATTGTCGAGCACCTCTTCCCCATCTCTAGGTACAATGCTCTTTTGTTTGTGGAGTAGCATAACTAAGGAAGGGAAAGGTAATATACTTGTGTGTTTGGATGTAGCTTCAACAATTTGGTCGTGGATAATTACGTCGACATCAATGTGACAGCCCTTCAGAATTGAGTGTAAAATACACATACGGTCTAATGTCGCCGTGGTGCTGTGTGTAGAAGGCCAGAGATGGCTATTCACGAAGTGGAACCACACGTTGCTGAAGGTTGTCAAATATCTTTGATGCATGGTGTAGTTATGTGGTCCATTATCGGTCCAAACAACACCATCAATATAGAGATCCCGCAACACCTCATCAGCTCCCTTATCTTTTAGCCTTTCTACAAATGGAGCGTGGTCATCTACCTTCTCAAGAATCTGAAATAAAACATTGATATGAGCAGCACTCTATGGTACTAAGCTCTCTCTCACAAAGACGAATTCCTGCTCAGAATCCACAAGATTTGCATAAAATTCCCTTACCATTGTAGGGGTATAACCAGTCGGGTGCTCACAGAAGAATTCCCATCCCAGGCGGTTGATGGTCCTTGTGATTTGCTTCCATAAATTTTGATGCGAGGATAGTTAGAGACCTTGTTCAGGAGGGTAGTTACGTTTCAGCATCACATCATGATAGCGGTCCTTGGCAGCTTTTGACAAAAACAAGATCGACTCTCTTAGTGGAGGTTGGGTTATGGTCGGAACCACGGTGGTAGAAGTGGAAGGGATTTTGGATGGAGTTTTTTCTCCTCTTGTCTTGGCCATAATCAGGAAATAAGAAGGATTAAGAAGAACTAGTAGAGAAAAAGAATAGACTGAAAGAGTGAGAATAAGAGTAAAAACACAGAAGAAAATAAATTACAGCAACAATGGCTATTATGAGTGGAAAAAGGAAATCGACAGAGATGAATTTTATAACCTCCTAATGGCAAGAGTCGTGATTATTGGGGTTTTTTTTGGGGAAACACGTTATGTCTGTAGCCAATAAATGCTAGGCTGCAAATCGGACCTTTTCAGTTATCGAACGGCTAGGAAAAGATGGAGATCAATCGGCACGATTCTTGCTGAAAAAGCTTTGCTGAGTCATCACAAAATGCACCAACAAGTTGTGCTTTGGATGTATCAACAAAAAGAAGATTTTTATTCCTGTAACGAAATTAAAACGAAACAAGTAAAAGTGAAACAAATAAAAAAAATGTGAAAATGCGTTGACATTATTTAAATGTGACCAGATCGATGGTCTCGTTTGGTTCTTTGACTTCTGGGCTCGTATAATGTTTCAGACGTTGGCCATTCACCTTGAACTGTTACCCATCATTCAGATTCGTAATTGTCACTACACCATTTTAGAATGCTTCGACAACTTCAAAAGGGCCCGACCATCTTGAATGCAAGTTACCTAGATGCAGTTTTAAACGTGAATTAAACAAAAGTACTAACTGACCAGGGCTGAATTGTCGACGCAAGATGATATTGTCGTGCCATCTCTTGGTCTTTTCGTAAATTACGACATTTTCATAGGCATTGCAGCGTATTTCTTCTAGTTCAGCAGTGTCCAACAATCTTTTCCTTCCAGCAACATCATAGTCGAAATTTACCTGCTTGATTGCCTACATAGATTTATGTTCAAGCTCAATTGGCAGGTGACAAGACTTACCAAACACTAGTTGAAATGGTGACATCCCTAACGGGATTTTATATACGATGTGAAGTGCCCCTAATGCGTCATGTAGCCGCGAAGACCAATCCCTCCTAGATGGATTAACTACCTTCTCAAGGATGCTCTTAATCTGCCGATTAGACACCTCTACTTGGCCATTTTTCTGTGGATGGTATGTTGTGGCCATACGATATTTCACACCATATCTTTTCAATGCTGTCGCAACTTGATTGTTGTGAAAGTGAGTACCTTGATCACTTATTAATGGTCTAGGTGTTCCGAATCTCGTGAGGATATAAGTATGGAAAAACTTCAACACAGTTTGAGCATCATCTTTTGGCACCGCAATTGCTTCGATCCACTTCGATACATAGTCAACAGCAGCTAAAATGTACACATTCCCAAAAGAGTTAGGGAATGGCCCTGTAACACCCAAAATCCCGAGTATTATCTCCTGTTAGGATTCTGGCGTCGTCTATTCATATTATACTATTCATCTTTTACACATATCCGATTGTTCGCATCTTTATTCAATTTAAAAATCATTTCTCACGATTTAAAACAATATCTAAACATAACATTATTTTGTCAAGGGTAAAAATAGAATTTCCAAAATTTTAGGGGACTTCTACCGGTACTTGAAGGTCAAGTATCGGTAGTAGTCAATTCAATGAACAATTCTAAACAGTGCAAATTTCTATCGGTACCTATACTAGTTCTACCAATACAAATGAAATTTCTACCGATACAAGTCGTGCATCTACCGATACTAAAAACTCTAGAGAGCTAAATTTCCATCCTGTAATTTCTATCGATACAAGCATGCAAACTACTGATACTTTTATACATACAACTACTGATACTCACAATTTAACTACCGATACAACTCAAGTCAATGTACAACCTCTCTTCTACCCTACACTTCTACCGAAACACATATGGGTTCTACCGAAACAAGTAAGCTAAATCTCTAGAATTTGTACCAAACACAAGTTCATTGTTTCCATATAAGCACAACTTTTATCTATGCATTCAAGACAACACAAATACAAGATTTATATTAATACAAGGTACTTAGAACTACATCCAACATTTCATCAAACAAAACAAGGTTTTTCACAAACTCATTGTATAAAGAAAAGGTATCATCATCCTAGTACATGTCACATTAACCAAGTGATGTAAAAATCTATCGAACAACTCCGGGATAGTGTGATGCTTCAAGATGATCCGATCTCCGAACAGCAAAAGTAAATCTACAAAACAAATGCAAATCCACAGGTAAGCACTTTAGGGCTTAGTAAGTACGTAAAGTTAAATAGATTTAACAAACTTCAAGAGTTGTAAAAATCTAATTAACCGAATGGAACACTATTTACATTTGGGGTAGGTTTCACTCGTATTTATTTCTCACGATGATACAAAGTCATCGGACCCTTGTTCCGCATAGGAACTCATTTCATTTAATACTCACGATGACATATTGTCATCAGACCTTTAATCCGTAAAGGATTCATTTACTCACGATGACACTTAGTCATCGGACTCTTTCGTTTATAGCTCGAACTCGTTTATGTTTCATATTTCATTCACATTTGTCTTCCACAATTTCGATTATCATTTCATTCAAAAATTATTCAATTTCTCATATTAATCGCACAATCAATTCATTTAACACAATCAAACCCCTTTTTGATAAAATTATAATTTTACCCTTAACCTTTTCTTTTTATTCAATTTAGTCCTTACAACACAAAACATGCAAAATACCCATTTCCTCTTCAACCCATACCAGTCGAATACTCATAGTCTCCTTATACATCCAAGAAAATCCATTTATTTCAAAACAAGTACAACAATATTACCATTTTAATATTTTAGTCCTTAAACCCTAATTTCATCAAAAATCACTTTACAAAAAGATTTAACCCAAGTATCAAACACTCAAATATATCAAAAGCTTTCAAGAACAAGAAATTTCAACAATGGCAAGTTTTCTAACATTTGACAGATTCACAAATTAGTCCTTGCATAAGCTAGATTAAGCTGATACGGACTCAAAAACATAAAAATTACTAAAACCGATCAAGGTTTGCTTACCCAAATCAAAGCTTAAAGCTTGAAAGTGTAAAACCCCTAAATTTCTCTTCTTGGCCAAATGAAGAAGAAGAATGTGAGAAATTATGATGGTTTTCTTCATTTTCTTAATTTAATTTCATATATATACTAATGGCAAACTTGTAATTTTTATGACTTATAATTAACTTTATTTAACCATTTTGTTAACCTTATTAACCATGCTATATTCACTTAATACTCATGCCATTCCACTAACTAATTCTTCTTTGGTTAATTTACTCATTTGGTCTTTCTAATTAAACATCAATACTTTTATCCTTTTTATGATTTAGTCCTTTCTATTCAATTAACTATCTAATCAATGCTATTTTCAACTCGTAATTCATATGATGTATATATCACCAGAAACATTTAAAATAACTAAATTTACGGCCTGACTCGTCAGAGTTGTGGTCCCGAAACCACGGGGCCCCAAAAAGTCTATACCCTAGACGTCAAATAACACCCCATTTATAATAGGCTATTGGAGCATCTCGTTGCATCGAGATATTGAGCCAGTGCGTTGACATCGATCGCATTGTTGCGTAAAGTTGTGGGCATCTCAAAACAATGTGGGTCAATAGAATCCAGATTGTAGGACCTTTGCAGCAGTCCTCATTCCACCAAAATGGCCTCCATAAGGAGCATCATGACAATGTCTCAGAATGGAAGTCATTTCTTCTTCAGGAACGTAGCGACGAATAATGTTATCGGCACATATTGTGAATAGGTATGGCTCGTTCCAATGGTATTTCGCAGCGTCGCACAAAAATATGACTTTCTTGTGACCAACAGCACTCAAGGGTAGCTTCCCACACACAAGATAGTTGACAACATCAGCATACTAGGGTGATGCATCGACAAAGAATAGTTGATTATCAGGAAATGCATCAACAATTTGGATTTTATTCTCATCTTCACTTCCAACTTCCAGTCAAGATAAGCGGTCAGCTACTTGATTCTCGGATCCTTTTCTATCCTTGATTTCAACATCAAACTCTTGTAGGAGTAGGATCCATCGTATCAACCTTGGTTTGGTGTCTTTCTTTGTAAAAAGGTATTTCAATACAAAATGATATGTGTAAACAATAACTTTTACGCCGATAAGATATGAGTGAAATTTGTTAAATGCAAACACTACTGCTAGCAATTCCTTCTCAGTAGTTGTATAATTTACCTGCGCTTCAGTTAAAGTTTTACTAGGATAATAAATGAAATGAAATACATTTTCTTTTCATTGACCTAGCACAGCTCCTACCGCATAATCACTTGCATCACAAATTAATTCAAACGGTTACGTCTAGTCCGTGCGATGATAATTGGAGCTTGTACCAGGTGCTTTTTTATTGTGATGAATGCGTCCAGACAGGTGTCATCAAACACAAACATTTTATTCTGCTCTAGTAATGAGCATAACGGTTTAGCAATCTTGGAAAAGTCTCAAATAAATCTCCTATAGAAACCAGCATGTCTAAGAAAGCTTCTTATTCCCTTAACATTTGTTGGTGGTGGCAATTTCTCGATGATTTTAACCTTTTTTTATATACCTTAATGCCCTAACATGATATGCGATGGCCGAGGACAATGCCTTCAATTGCCATGAAGTATCGTTTTTCCCAATTCAGAACTAGATTTGTGTCATCGCATCTCTTCAAAACTTTCAACAGGTTGTCAGCGTATTGGTCAAAAGTTTACCCATAAACTGAAAAATCGTCCATGAATACCTCTAAAGAATCCTCAATCATGTCCGAGAAGATAGCCATCATACATCTTTAGAATGTTTTTGGTGCATTGCACAATCTAAATGGCATACGTCGAAAGGCAAAGGTTCCAAATGGGCATGTGAACGTAGTCTTTGATTGTTATTCCGACGCAATGACAATTTGATTGTATCCAGAGTAGCCATCTAGGAAGCAATAATAGGCTTTACCAGCTAGCCTATCTAGCATCTGGTCAATGAATGGTAGTGGGAAATGGTCCTTCTTTGTGGCCGCATTCAGTCGACGATAATCCATGCATACTCGCCAGCTAGTCGCAATGCGAGCAAGGATCAACTCATTCTTGTCATTACTTATAACTGTGAAACCACTTTCTTGGGCACACATTGGATAGGGATTACCCAATTGCTATCTGAAATAGGGTAGATGATGCTCGCTCTAGCCACTTGATAATCTCCTTCTTCACTACTTCTTTTATCTTTTCATTGAGTCGTCGTTGTTGCTCAATGGATTGCTTCCCTTCATCTTCCAACGTGATTTTGTGCATACAAAAAGAGGGACTGATTCCTCTGATATCTGCAATGCTCCAAGCTATGGCTCTTTTGTATTCTTTTAAAATTACGATGAGCTTCTCTTCTTGAATTGCATCGAGGGATGCACTGAAAATTACTGGTAATGTTTCCTTGTCACTTAGAAAGACGTATTTCAAATGCGTCGACAATGGCTTCAACTCCAAGGTAGGAGCTTGTTCAATCGACTGTTTAAACACAGGGATCGTCCTATTAGACAGATCCAAAGATTCTAATTACCAATTCTGTCTCAGCTCACAACTGCTAACCTTAGCATTGTGGTCACATCCAGGTAGGGTTTCATCAACGTATGTCATCGCATCTTCATCTAAGACTACTGAACTCCGTTCATTGAACTCTTCCATAATTATTTCATCCAGCACATCAATGTGGTGACATTGCTCCTTACTTCTCAATGGAGATGCCTCGAACCCATTGAAGGTAACATGTTCGTTGTTATGACGCATGACAAGCTCACCCTTGAAGACGTCGATAAGAGTGTGTTCCGTTACCAAAAATGGTCGCCCCAAGATGATGGGCACTTTCTTGTCTTCAAGTTACGCTAGAGATCTATCTGCAAGCTGTAATGTCACTGTAGTGGGCTTTATTGATCCTATTCCTAAGTTCCTGAATGTGGACAAAGGTATAAGATTAATAATAGCTCCCAAATCACATAAAGCTTTACCTAAATAATGATTTCTAATGGAGCACGAAATCATGAAGCTGCTAAGATCTTTCATTTTTGGTGGCAACTTGTTAGTTAGCACAGCGCTGCACCCCTCTGTGAGCGCAATCATCTCGATTTCGGATAATTTCTTCTTCTTTGACAACAGCTCTTTCATAAATTTTCCATAATTGGGTATCTGCACAAGAGCATCTACAAGAGGTATGTTAATATGTAATTCTTTTAAAGTAGAAACAAACTTTTGATAGTCCTTATCATGGTCTTGCTCTTTAAATCTTTGCGGAAATGGAAAAGGTATATTGTCAGTGGGTTGTGGTGGAATAACTGGTTGCATCGACACAGGTAGTTGCGTCCACATTTTTGATGGGTGAATAGTAGGCATAAATGTCACTACAGTTAGCTCTTCCTCATTTATTTATGCTTTTTTTCCTTCAGCTGTAACTTCTTCTTGTTGCGTTGATTCAGATGCATCGACATGTTTTTTGTTGGAATGTCTGCTTGGTTCAGCCATTTACTTTTCACTTCACAGCGTAATAGCCTTACAATGCTCCTTCCCTCTTTACGTTGGATTCTCAGTATCACTAGGTTGAGCACCTAGTGACCTTGTACTCAGATTAGAAGCCAACTGTCCTAGTTAGGCTTCCAATGCTCGGATAGAAGAAGAATTACCTTGCACTATTGCTTTAGTCTGCGTGATATGCTTTCGCATCAGTGCCTCAAGACAGCCATAGGGTCTGACCTTGGTTAAGAAAACTATTGTTGTGGTTATTGGTGCTGTCCTTGCGTATGTGGTATTGCATTCTGTTACGACTGCAATCGCGTTTGTGGTTGCATCTGGCTATGTGCCTGCAAACAATCAGGATGCGAATGTAACTGTGAATTCTGATTAAGATTCTGCTGCTGATGATTATTGTAACTCCCTTGGGTTGAGGAATTTCCATATCTATATGTGGAGCATTTTGATTCCCTCAAGGTTGTTGAGCTTTGTTGCTGTTATATAAATTACCGTACGAATTTCCTCGAATGTTGTTGACATAGAATGCATTTTTAGCATGTTGTGGACAGTCCTTGTAACTATGGTTGTCGCTGTAAATTTCACATGAAAATGTCGGCGCATCGATTTGTTGAGCCACTTGAATAGGGGCAACAACACTTGTCCCCTTCATATTCTTTATCATATTCGCCAAAGAGGATGCCTGCGCACTCAAAGCAGAAATAACATCTAATTCAAGAACACCAGGATTAGTTTTTACCTGAGCAGAATGAGAGATTGGATTTTGGTAATCATTCTGTGCAATTCTCTTTAGAATTCGTACAACTTAAGTGTAGGTGCAATCCAATAAAGGACTGTTAGCAGATGCGTCGACAAGATTTCTTATTTGAGCATTCAATCCATTATAAAAGTTCTTTATCTGGGTCTCTTGCTGAATACCATGCATTGGGCAGCGCCTACATAGATATAACGCTCCCATGTTGTATGTAAGTTCTTGTCATCCAGCTGATGGTAAGCTATAATGTCATTGCGTAACCTTGCGTTCATTGTTGGCAGATTGAAACGTAAAACGAATTGCGTTGCGGTAATGTAATGGATCCAGTCGACAGACCTAAGAACCATGTTCTTACTCTTCCTTTTAATGAATAAGGAAATAATTGCATTTTCAAGGCATCATCAAGGACACCATGTTGGCTAAAAGATGCGCAAATAAGCAAAAATGATTTTAAATGTTCTCGTGCATCTTCATGAGGTAGGCCCGCATATTGCCCATTTGAGTTGATCATCTGAAACATTACCGATTTCAACTCGAAATTTCCAGCTTGTATAGCTAGTCGTACAACCCTTGGTTGTAAATCATCAAGGATAGGAACAACAAAATCTCTGATTGTCCTATTTTGCACTTATTCTTCTTGTGGAGACGGTGGTGGTAAATAATTTATTCGTTGTGGCGGTATTGGAGGAACTTCATCTTATGGCAGCAATGGTGGTAGATTATTGTTATTGTTATTGCCAGACATTTTCTTTTGTTTTTGTTTCCTCCTTCTAAGTGTTCTCTTGAGTTCTGGGTCAAAGCTTACAATATCCTTAGAATTTCTGCTTGTGGACATGCAACTTCTAAAGAAATAAAAGAAAATCAAAAAAAGAAAGTTAAACAGATTAGTAAAAACAAAAAGTTAAGTAAGAAATAATTGCTACTACAATAGTAAACAATCAAACAAACGCCAATTCCTTGGCAACGACGCCAGAACTTGATCGCCTGTAACGTCACAGTAGTTGTGCAAACGGACACACGTCGATGCAAGTATAGTTGATAGAATAATTCTATTAGATATTGATCCCACAGGGAATGGGTTCTTGATGTCTATATATCGAAGCAATTAAAACTAAGATTAAAGATAATGCGAGTAAAGATGTTAGTGCAATTAAGTAAATCAGTACACTAAAATAGTTAGTATTGTCAATGCAAACAAGGTTAATTGTCAAAGCAACTGAAAGTAAATCAAAGTGTTGTTGAAATGTTGAGAATTTAAATGCAGAAAGGTAAAAGTGTGATCAAGTGCGAAGATCTGAAGTGGATCACTGATTTTACTAAGACGCAACGCAAGATGTGTCGACAAGGGTTTGAATAGATGAACTGTCACAGCAATCGAGTTCCAATGAAATCTTACCAATAACAATTCTCCGTTTAGTTAAGACTCAAGCACCCTCAATTACCCCACCTCTCGATGTGAACAACATTGTGCACTCAAGAACAATTGATTAGAATCTCTTCTAATCCCAAGCAACTCTCGCTATCTTGCTTGTTAACCTAACTTGTCACCGTATCTCTCGATGTCAGTAGACTGCAAAGGCACTCTCATGTTTGATGCAATTAGATCTAAGAATAAACAGAATCAAAGTATTAAATAAGAATCAAAGTAATTCTAACAATGAAAGATACTCTCGTATTCATTCAAATGTTAATAATAGTTCATCATCATAAGAAGAAAGGAATTAACAAATACATTGGAGCATACTATCTCTAGGCTACTCGGATTATCCCCTAATTGCTCCACTTGCACAACATCAAGCACTCCTCGTCAGGAGTTATTGCTCATCGGCTCCGTCAGCTCACCGTTCTCCAGCTTAAAATCTCCAAAAACACAAAGTTTTTGTAAATTTAATTCCTTCCACTCTTGATGATTTATTCCATCTTTTCCCTTCTATTTATAGGCTTCAGAATTGCAGATTTCCTCCCCTTCATTCTCATATCCAGATCCGAATTACAGCTGTCAAAGTTTGTTACAATCCAGCTGTGTACTCACGTAGTTTTGGTGTATTCTTCATAGATCTGCAGGTTGTCGCTACATTGTTGGGCTCGATCTGAAATCTTCAACTGCGGTGACAACGTGTGAATTTCCTGCGATGGTGCTTCTAGTTGTATTTGCAGCTTGACTTCACTCATCTAAGAATAGGTTTTTATGCGGCGACATCGTTGGTCACACTTTCAAGCTGATCTTGTGGCTGCATTCTTCTTCCTGTTGAGTTCCTGTGCTGACAATTCTAAGATGCAATATATAGGCTGCTTGCAGCGACATTAGTACATAAAAGAGATAAAAATAACAAGAATTTAAACCAATCAATAAGGAGTTAGAAAACATAAAAAGCTAAGTATGAAATGCCTAATATGCATACTAAATATGGCACCAAAAAGACAATTAATACACAAATTTAGGGCGAAAATAAGTGTCATTTGTGATGGTATCAATTCCAGAGGAAGAAATGCTTTCAATCCTGAAGCATTGTCACAATGCCCCTTATGGAGGTCATTTTGGTGGCATAAGAACTGCTGCAAAGGTTCATTTTAACACTTCAAAATTATTTTTCAAAGAAGTCAAAATATCTCCAAGCCAAAAAGTATCGATACTTTTTGGTTCGGTATCGATAATTTCTTAAATATCGATACCCCTTGTAAAATCAAAACCAAAGTTGCTTCTGTTTTGAAACCTCTGAAAAAATATCGATACCCAATTATAGGTATCGATAATTTCTGAAAAACATCGATACCATGGCTCAAAAACGATACCAAAAGAGTATTCTATTTTTCACAAAACCTTGAAGGTATCGATTCGGTATCGATACCTTTTGAGAAGGTATCGATAATTTTGTTGAGGTATCAATTTTTAATGGTCCAAACAGTCACTGAATTTGCATTAAATGCAAAAAATATCGATACCCTTTTGTACGGTATCGATACTCGAGGTTGCAGGTCTCTTTAATGCTTTGGTTTTTCATCCCCAACGGCTCTATTGATGACTCCAACAACCACAATGATTAGAAATCAATTAGAGGGCTTAAATACCATCTTCCAAGGACCTAAAACATCTAACAAAGTAATTACAAGCAAATATCTTCAATCAAACATCCCAAGAGCTTAAAATTTTCACATCTTTCTTTCATACACTTGTGAGCCTTACTTTCATTTCTTTACTCAAGTGTATCTTCTTTGTATTGTGACCTTAATTTGCAAACAATTTGATCTTATTAGGATTGTCTCTTATTTGCTAATTTGTATTTCTTTGAGAGAGTTTCAGACTTAAGATTTAGGTAGAAATCTTAAGTGATTGTAAGGTTAAACCTTGTCCTCAAAGGTTTTACAAATCTAGTGGATTTGGGGAAATCCTTAGTGGCAGAATGCTAAGGTTGTGGAGTAGGCATTTGGGGCTGAACCACTCTAAATTCTTGTGTCAAATTGTTTCAATTCTCTCTATTTTCTTCCTACAATTTTAAAAGGGCAATTCACCCCCTCTTGGAAATTTTGATTCAATCCATCATGTTAACAATTGGCATCAGAGCTAGATCTCTAAAGACAGTCTTACAACCAAGAGAAAAGATCCCAACGTTATCAAAGATGGAGATTACAAGTCAAGAGGTGTGCTTCATGGCATTGAGCAAAATTCCATCATGGTGGGAGAAGGGCACTCTACCATTAGACCTCCTCTATTTAACGACACTAACTACTCTTATTGGAGAACAAGAATAAAGTTATTCGTCTAAGCCAATGACTATGAAGTTTGGAGAATAATCACAAATGGGTCATCCATTCCAATGAAGCGGGTCGAAGGTGTTGTTATCCTAAAAGAAGAGAATGAATGGGATGATCATGATATCAAGTTGGTGCAATTGAATGCAAAGGCTATCCACATTCTATATTGTGCTCTTAGTTCAAATGAGTACTATAGAGTCTCCTTGTGCAACAATGCTAAAGAAATATGGGACAAGCTTGAGGTCACCTATGAAGGAACAAGTAGAGTCAAGGAATCAAAGATAAGTCTTCTCACCATTGATTATAAATTATTTAAGGAAAAATCAGAGGAAGGAATCAAGGAGATGTCTGATCACTTCATCAACATTATCAATGGTCTCAAAGCCTTTGGGAAGATTTATCCCAACAAGGAAATGGTGAAGAAGATGTTGAATAGTCTTCCTACATCTTAGAAGCCAAAAGTGACGGCAATAGAAGAGTCAAAGGATCTCAATGTACTCTCTTTTGATGATCTCATTGGTTCCTTGTTGACATATGAGATGAAGATCAACCACCATGCAAAGGTAACCAAGGAAGAGCCAAAGGAAGTGCCAAAGAAAGTGGGAGTTGCTTTCAAATCGACATCTAATGAGAAGGATGAAGATTCAAATGATGATGATGATGATGACATGGCTATGTTGGCAAGGAAATTCAAAAGATTCATGAAATTCAACAAAGTCAAAAGATTTCCAATAAAAGACATCATCAAAGGTGAATCTAGTAAATAGGAAAAGGATCCTATCACTTGCTATGAGTGCAAAAAGCTGAGTCACATCAAATTTGACTGCCCATAATTGAAGAAGAAAGGGGCATCAAAACAAAAGAAGAAAGCTATGATGGCGGCTTGGACCGATAGTGATTCATCCGATGATGATGAAGACAATGAAGTTTCCCAAGTTTCCCAACTATGTCTTATGGCTATTGAAGAGCAAAAGGTAACTCTAAACCCTAGTCAATTAAATGAATATACATTTGAAGAGTTACAAGATGCATTTGATGAATTAACTATAGATTTTGAGACTATGAACTCCAAACGTAAGAAAATGGTTTCAAAACTAAAGGAGGAAAATAAGTCTCTAATCTTAGTTGAGGAGGAAATAGAAGAGAAATTTAGTGATATGCAAGCTCAAATTGATGATTTGATTTTAAAGAATGAAAACTTGCATAATTCTTTTTCCATGTTTCAAATGGGGCAACAAAAGTTAAATGATATGCTTGAATCTCAAAGAGCCTTCTTTGACAAGAGTGACTTAGGTTTTGTAAATTTACAAAAAGAAAGCAAATTTAAAAATTTCTTTGAGAAACCAAGCTACATTTATGACGCCTCACTCATATGCACTCATTGTCACAAAAAGGGGCATGATAGGAAAGTTTGTTCTTTAAGGAAGCTCACATCTAGAAGCAAACTCAGTAAGAGTGTGTGGATTCCAAAAGGATTAAATACATCTCAAAATGAGGAAGCTTTAAAGAAGTGGCTTCCCAAGGGAACAAAGATTGTTAGAACTAATGCTAATGGACCCAAGAAAATTTGGGTACCAAAATCCAAGTTTTAACTTTGTGTTTGTATGAGGAAGAGCATTGCTTCAAGGCAAGCAACTCTAAGAAGAATTCATGGTACCTTGATAGTGGATGCTCTAGACATATGACCGGTAACAAAAGCTATTTTAAAGATCTAACACCAAAGTATGGAGAAGAAGTCTATTTGGTGATAAATCCAAAGGGCTTATTGAAGGTATTGGTTCTATATGTATAAATTCTTCCACTCTTATTAAAAATGTGCTTTATGTCAATGGTCTCAAGCATAATCTCCTTAGCATTAGTCAACTTTGTGATAAAGGATTCAAAGTAATATTTGAGTCTAATGGGTGTAAAGTTGTAGATATTGTAAATAATATAATTCTTTTTGTAGGACATAGGGCAGGTAATATTTTTATGGTAAATTTTGATGATATATCTTCTAATATTTGTTTTGTGGCTAATAATGAAAATATGTGTTGGCTTTGGCATAGAAGATTAGGACATGCAAGCATGAGTGTTATTTCAAAGCTTATTAAAAAGGAACTTGTTGTTGGCATGCCTAAGTTCTCTATTGATGTTAATAAAGCATGTGATGCATGTGCTAAAGGTAAACATAGGAGAACATCTTTTAAATATAAAAATATAGTTTATACATCTAGAGTAGTCCAACTTATTCATATTGACCTTTTTGGACCTACTAGAACTATGAGTTTAGGAGGTAAACAATATGGATTTGTGATTGTTGATGACTATTCTATATATACATGAGTTTTCTTTTTGTTTTCAAAAGATGAAGCTTTAGAAAAATTTATTACCTTTTGTAAAATGATTCAAAATCAAATGCGATATACTATTTCTAGTGTAAGAAATGACCATGGAAAAGAATTTGAAAACCTTGGTTTTAATAATTTTTGTAATGAACATGGCATTAGTCACAACTTTTCGGCACCTAGAACCCCTCAACAAAATGAAGTTGTTGAGAGAAAAAATAGGACCTTAGAGGAAATGGCTATAACTATGTTATGTGAAAATAATTTACCAAGATATTTTTGGGCGGAAGCCATAAATACTTCTTGCTATATTATAAATAGAGCTCTAGTTAGGCCTATTTTGAAGAAAACTTGTTATGAACTTCTTAAAGGAAGAAAGCCTAACATAAGTCATTTTCATCCTTTTGGTTGCAAATGTTTTGTTTTAAATAATGGGAAAAAAATTTAGGAAATTTTGATGCTAAAAATGATGAAGGTATTTTTCTTGGATATTCCACTAATTCTAAATATTATAGAGTCTTTAACAAAAGAACCCTTGTTATGGAAGAATCTATACATGTCATTTTTGATGAATCTAACTCTCCTTCTAAAAATGAATCTATCGATTTTGATGATGTAGAAATATATGAACTTGAGCAAAATCAAGCATCACATGAAGATCAAGGCATAAGTGAATTGGTTCAAGAACTCAAAATTGATGAACTTTAAGAACCAACTCATATTGAAAGAGAATCTAGCCATCCAAGAGAGCTTTCATATGTCAAGGATGGACAAATCATTGGTGATCCATTAAAAGGGGTAATTACTAGATCTTATCTTAGAAATACTTGTAATTTTGTTGCATTTATCTCATGCATAGAGACAAAAAATATCAAAGAAGAATTAAATGATGAATATTGGATGTTGGCCATGCAAGAAGAGTTAAATCAATTTGAGAGAAGTAAAGTATGGACCCTAGTTGATAGACCTAGTGATAAATTCATCATAGGAACAAAATGGGTATTTAGAAATAAGCTAGATGAGAGTGGTAACATAGTGAGAAACAACGCTAGACTTGTTGCTCAAGGTTACACTAGAGAAGAAGGAATTGACTATGATGAAACTTATGTACCCGTAGCTAGGATGGAAGCCATTAGAATGCTTTTAGCTTTTGCATGCTTTCATAATTTCAAATTATATCCAATGGATGTAAAAAGTGTCTTTTTAAATGGTTTTATAAATGAAGAAGTGTATGTTGAATAACCACCCAGTTTTGAAGATCCAAAATTTCCAAACCATGTTTTCAAACTTTCAAAAGCTTTATATGGTTTGAAACAAGCTCCTAGATTATCTAATTTTCTTATTAAAAAGGTTTTTGTAAAGGGAAGGTTGACACAACACTTTTGATTAAAAGAAAAGATCATGATTTATTAGTAATTCAAATCTATGTGGATGATATAATTTTTGGTTCTACTAATGATCTTCTTTGTCAAGAATTTCCTAAGCTAATGCAAGGTGAATTTAAGATGAACATGATGGGAGAACTAAATTTCTTTTTGGGACTCCAAATCAAGCAAAGAAAAGATGGCATCTTCATTAATCAAGCTAAGTACACAAAGGAAATGCTCAAGACGTTTGGGATGGATAATCTCAAACCACAAGCTACTCCAATGAGCCTGATCGCACTATGAACGTCAGAGCAAATATGTGCAAGTGTACACTGTCGATGCAAGTATAGTAGATAGATGTAAGTCTATCGGATAGTGATCCCACAAGGATGAATGTTTGTGTTTATAATTATCGATGCAATAAATAGATAAAACAATATAAATTATGGTAAGTTGTCGGAGCAATGGATAGGGTAAATGTAGTAAAAGTATGAGATTGATTTATCGAAACAATAATGAAAAATTTAAGTAAAGCAAGGATAATGAAATGGGGTTCTTGACTTGAAAAGTTGGCAGAAAACTAAGTGTGGCTCACAAGGTTAAAAATAACAGGTAAATTGTCGCTGCAAAAAGGCACAATGAACATCTTACCAAACTTGACTTTTCTATTAAATCTAAGACTCAAACATGCACAATAACCACACCTTCCAGTGTTGGAAATGCAACATTTTCAAGAACAAGTGGATTAAATTCCTTCAATCCTCAAGCAACTTCCATTGTCTTGCTTGCTAACTTAATTTGTCGCTGCACCTTCCAATGGCAGTGACTACAATCACACTTCCGTGGTCAAACAATTAAATCCAAAGATTAATAGTTAATTGACATATATATTATTCAGTTCTAAATTTCAAATGTATTTCCATACAACTCAAAATAACAAGATTTACTAGCGTTTAAGAAAGAGAAATAACAAAACAGTTGGGGCATTTTATTCCTAGTCTACTCAAATTACTCCCTTACTCTCCTCTTGTATTGCACTTAGGATGCTCCTCGTCAGGAGCAGTATTACCTTCTCTTCTACATCAGATTGCCCCTTAAGAATTTAAGCTGCCATGGATGCAAGCTTAGAAAATGTGTTTTGAAGAAGAAAATCAAATCTGGCCAAGGAAGAAGATCCCTTCTCTCTCATTCTCTTCAGTATTTAATAGCACTTCACAATACAGGTGTCCTTCCTTTCAGATCTAGCATTCTCTAGCTGTACTAGTTGGTTATACCAGCTGTACAACTCACACATTTCTGGTGTGTTAACCAGATAGCTGTCAGGTGTTGCAACAGTTCTGGGCGAAATTCTAGATCCTCTCATGCAGTGACAACTCTGGACACATTCATGCATCGATACTTTTGGACAGGCTCCTGCAATGACATCTCTGGGCTCAATACTAAACAGACTAATGCAGCAACATTAGTAGTAAAAATATCATAAATTCAAAGGAAATTAGGCTGAGCTTCATTAAGTTAGAAAATGCAATAAGTAAATTAAAAATACTAAAAATGTATACTAAAGATGACCAAATGCGAACAAATTATACAATAAGTACGGAGAAATCAATGGTTCTTTCTACTGTTATTACACCCCCAAACTTGAGTTTTTACTTGTCCTCAAGTAAAACAAAAACTAGCAAGGTTATAGCAAAAATTTTATCAAGGCAATCATCATTCTAGCAACTTGAATCATCTAAAGTACTAATGAATGAATCACATTCAAATGACGAAATATTGCGCCGAAAATTCATAAGTATGAATAATTAAAAATGCAACTTCATCAATGCTAGCATCATGCTTTAAATCCTAAATTCTTTCTACCAAAACAACATTTATTGTACAGTAATATTTCCCTTTTTTTATATGTGATTGAGAGATGTCGTTGCATTACTATACTCTTGTTCTTGGGAACTTACGATGGGGTGCAACAAACCCCTAGAGAGTATGTAATTGCACAGACACACACTCTTGCAGTGACAGCTTTTGGCTAGATTACTTTTTCTAACACCTGCATTAGAGTGTTCCCCCTTGACAGTTCATAATACACCCACATTGGAGTGTCTTTTATTCATAACTATACTCATATACAAGTAGCTGTAAATGGTAGATTCATTCAAGATTCAAATAATGATACTATTCATCCATTACTAATGCAATCTAAATCATTCATCCAAGAATTGAAGATATAATATTCAATCAAATTCATCCAACTCATTCATTACAGTTCATATGATTAAAGAATTAAGCGTCAAATAAAAAGATTTAAGTATATTTTCAATAACCATGCATGCTTCATTAAACTCAGAAGGACATATTTTTAAAACGTGGGTGTAATTGCATTTCCATTCCCATATACATTCCCCCCCAAACTTAAAGTTTTCATTGTCCCTAATGCACTGACAATAATTATCAATGACACATGGAAATGCAATGACAATGCACATGCAGTGACAATTAAAATGAAAAGACAAAGGGAATGTGGTGACAATTAAATTACAGCTACATGATATGCATGAAAACTAAAACTAAAAACTAACTCAATTCACTGCAGCTGTTGATGTGGCTGCATTAGGCTTCTTCTTATTATACTTTTGCCCTTGCTTGCAGCACTTCTTGTCCTTGGCACGCTTTTGTTTTCTCTCTTTTGGCTTTGCCTAATCTTTGGATTACTCAATAGCATCGGGCTGAGCCCCGGCATCATCGATTGTGACATCAGATGGGTGTATCTCTGCGAGTGGTGCAGTATAGACCATTATAGCTAGAGGGTTGTAATCCTCACTTGTTGTAGTCACAGTCTCCGCTTAACTCGCTTCAGTTACGCCAAATCTTCAGATGATACACCCACAACTATAAGTGCAAGGATAAATTCCTCAGTTGAATTTGCCTCGACAACATTTCCTTCCTTTGTTCCTTCCTCTTTTCCTTCTTGTCTCCACATGTTTTACTGACGTGTTCTCTTATCAACATGGGCCTCTTCCTCAGTGACAGTGGCCTCTGGACTGGCAGAAAAGTGATCCTCAAATAAGCTTGCAATATTCCTTATACAATCCTCTACTTCCCTCAAATCAACATCTCTTTCATCATAAAAAATATGCACCATTTGTGGGGAAGCCACAGATTGGTCTTTTCCTTCGGAGTGAACCTCCTCAGTTGAAGGCTAAGCTTCTTTGATAATCGGAGGAAAAACAAGGAATTTCGATAGAGGTACCTTGCTAATACGTCTCAGTGTGGTCACAATGGCACTATTCTATGCCCTGGTGTAGGCATAGAATAAGTTTTGAGACGTCTCCATATCTTCAATAGCGGCGACAAGTATAATCTGCCTGATGTTGATGGAGTCAGAGATCTTCTCTACTTCCTTGACTTTACGCCATAAAGATGAATCTGTGGTGACATTAGTTTTCTTTTCTTCCACTTTTGCCTTGCCTTTTCTTCTTTTGGCCTCAGCCTCCTTTACAGCGGGAGTGTCTTTTGCACAAGTCATGCGCTCGATTGAGGCTTCATTGCTAGGTCCCTGGTTGTCCAAAATCTCCTCTCCCTCACGAGGCACCACTCCCCATTATTGGCACAACTGCATAATCAAGGAGGGAAACACCAAAATACCAGTCTGCCTAGCAGCACAATCCGTAATTTCTTGGTGCAAAATTACACTGACATCTATTTTTCGTCCCTTAATGATCGAATGTATTAGACACATCCGATCCAAAGTTACAGTCGTGTTGTGGGTGAAAGGCATCTGACGACAGTTAATAAAATGAAACCAAACCTTACTCTGCAATGTTAGAAATTATCGGTGCATTTTGTAATTATTTGGATTGGAGCCCGTCCACACAACTCCTCCAATGCAGAGGTCTTGCATCAAAATGTCAGCACATTCCTCTGTGAGTTCCTCAAGGAATGCCATATGTTCATCCTCGTCCACTGTAATGTTGTAGAGATCATTGATGTGGGTGGCACCCCAAGGTACTAACCCTTCACAAACAAATACGAACTCTGACTCATTGTTAGTGACATCTCTGGGCACAATGCTAAACAAACTAATGTAGCGACATTAGTAGTAAAAATATCATAAATTCAAAGGAAATTAGGTTGAGCTTTATTAAGTTAGAAAATGCAATAACTAAATTAAAAATACTAAAAATGTATGCTAAAGATGACCAAATGGGAACAAATTATATAATAAGTAGGGAGAAACCAATGGTTCTTTCTACTGCTATCAGAGCCCTTCTACAAAGCTTGATAAAGATGAGGAAGGTAAATGTGTTGATTTAAAATTATATAGGTCAATGATTGGTTCATTGCTTTATCTTACCGTAAGTAGACTTAACATTATGTTTAGTGTATGCTTGTGTGCTAGATATCAATCTTGTCCTAAGGAATCACATTTATAAGCTATTAAGAGAATTTTTAGATACTTTAAAGACACTTCAAACTTAGGCCTTTGGTATTCTAGGGATTCCTACTTTTTCTTGCATGCTTACTCAGATGCGGATTTCGGAGGTTGCAAATTAGATAGGAAAAGCACCTCGGCTACTTATCAATTCTTAGGCAACATGCTAATTTCATGGTCTTCAAAGAAACAAAATAGTGTTGCTTTGTCCACCACTGAAGCGAAATATATTTCTACCGGTAGTTGTTGTGCTCAAATTTTATGGATGAAGCAACAACTTAAGGACTATGGAATTAATGTAGCTACCATTCCCATTATGTGTGACAATACTAGTGCTATTTGTCTCACTAAAAATCCCATCCACCATTCTAGGAATAAACACATTGAGATTAGAAATCATTTCATTAGAGGTCATGTTGAAAAATGAGATATAGTTCTAGAACATATTGACACCTTACATCAACTAGCTGACATTTTCACAAAACCATTAGATAAAGAAAGATTTTGAACACTTATGAGAGAACTAGGTCTAACCACCTTACCTTGACTATGTGTTAATTTTTTTTTTGGTGAAAAAGCATGATAAGAATGATTTTCTTGGCTTTCATTTGCAAAAAGATAGGGGGAGTTTATATGATTGGTTATCAATTCCTTTTAGTATGCCTTAAATTTTTTATGCTTTCACATAAATGTATCAACTATTAGCCACCTTTATCTTTACTTAAATTATTTATTCATTGATTGATTGATTGATTGATTGATTGATTTATTTTCATGCATTTCATGCATTTTCATACATCTTAGTCCTATAAGCACATCCCAAGTCATTAGGAATAGTTTTGGAGCCATTTTAGGACCCTTAAAAAATAATAGGTCTTAAAATCTCGTTTTTGTGATTTTACTGCACTTGGAAAATAGAACTACAATTTAGTATCGATACTTTTCTAAAAATATTGATACTCGTGTAAAAATATCGATACCACCAGGCTTATAAGGGCACCTGCTGCAGATTTTTTCAAAACAGTTTACCCAAAAACCACCCAAAACCCCTCTTTTCTCCGAAAAAGACATTACACTCTACCAAAATCTATCAAATTTTTTCACTTTTTCAACAAATCTTGACTTCTAAACACATTAAAACCTCTTTCCATCAAGATTTTCTCACTTTTTCTTGAGATTTTGGGCTATTTCAACACTTTCAAGGTAAAAACCCTAAATTTTCAACTTGTTGATTTTAAACAATGTATGTTGCAATACTGTGTTTTATTGGTTTATTGGGTTGATTTGGATTGTATATATTGTTTTATTGTAGGAGGTTATTAATCTTTAGAGATTTATCTTAAAAAATTCTACCCAAAACCTTGCCCACCAAGTGTTTGACAAAATTCCCCAAAGATTTTTTTTTGCCTTATTGTCAACTAAGTTAGTCTATACCTTTATGGCTCCTAAGAAACGTTCTAAGACTACTACATCTACTTCTAGTGATGTCGAACCATCCTTAAATGAATGTTTTCAAACCTAAAATTCACTTGAACGCTTTAACATTCACTTTGCCTCTAAACGGGTTTGGAAGGATAGGAAAATTGACATGGTAATGTTGGATGTCATTAACTTTTCTTATCTTCCCATCTTACATAATTGGGGTTGGATGGAATTTTTTAATATTTCGTCACCGCTTTTTCTAAACCTTGTTCGAGCATTTTTTTCAAATGCGAAGGTCGAATATGACGAGTCCGAGGAAACTGTTGTTACCATCTCCTCTTTTCTCATGGGCACACCTATTTGGCTAACTGTTGAAGAATTTGGTAACTTTCTTCACTTACCCTCCAGAGGTCTCTCTGATGAGAAGGGTCATTACGATCCCTCACTTTATGTAGCTAATCTTGCTATGAACGTCATAGCAAAAATGTGCAAGCGTACACTGTCGATGCAAGTACAATAGACAGATGTGTAATCTATCGGATATCGATCCCACTAGGATGGTTATTATTGTCTATAATTGTTAGTGCAATGAATAAGTAAATGCAATAAAATTGTGAGATTGATTTTTCAAAGCAATAATGTAAAATTAAAGAAGAAATGCAATAACAAAGAAATAGGGTCCCTAACGTGAATAGTCAGCAGACCACTAAGTGTGACTCTTAAGGTTTAAAATATCAAGTAATTGTCGCTGTAATAAGGCACAATGAATGTCTTACCAAACTTGGCTTTTTTGCTAGATCTAAGACTTAAACATGCACACTAACCACACCTTCCAGTGCTGGAAATGCGACATATTCAAGAACAAATGGATTAAATTCCTTCAATCCTCAAGCTACTTCCATTGTCTTGCTTGTTAGTTTAATTTGTCGCTGCACCTTTCAGTGACAGTGACTGCAATCACACTTCCAGGGTCAAAACAAACAAATCCAAAGATTAAATAGTAAAAGAAAGCTTAAATAAGACATCATTTAGTCTAAAATCAAGAGTACTTCCATACAAACCTGAAATCACATGAATTACCAGCGTTTAAGAAAGAGATATAAAAGAACAAATGGAGAATACTATTCTTAGGCTACTCGACTTGCTCCCTTACTCTACTCTCATGTCGCACTTAGAAGCTCCTCGTCAGGAGCTTGTCTGCCTCGTCTTTTTTGTCAGGTCACCCTTTAGAAAGTTAAGCTGCCATGGATGCAAGCTTCGAAAAAATGTTTTCAAGAAGAAAATCAATCCGGAAAAAGAAGACACTTTCTCTCTCTCCTCATGGGTATTTAATTGCAGCTGAATAGTACAGGTGTCCTTCCCTCTAAATCTAGCATTCTCTGGCCGTACTAGCTGGTTACACTAACTGTACAACTCATGCATTTCTAGTGTGTTAACCAGACAACTGTCAGATGTTGTGACAGTTCTGGGCGTAATTTTGGACATGCTTATGCAGCGATAATTCTAGACATATTCACGCAGCGATAATTCTGGGTGCAACACTAAACAGACTAATGCACCTACATCAGTAGTAAAAATATCATAAATTCAAAGGCAATTAGGCTAAATTCCATTAAGTTAGAAAATGCAATAACCAAATTAAAAAAATGTTAAAAATGTATGCTAAAGATGACCAAAATGGGAACAACTTAAACAATAAGTAGGGAGAAATCAATGGTTCTTTCTAGTACTATCACACCCCCAAACTTGAGTTTTTACTTGTCCTCAAGTAAAATAGAAATTAGCAAGGCTGTAGCAAAAATTTTATCAAAGCAATGACCATTCAAGCAACTTAAATCATCTAAAATCCCAATGCAATTACATTCAAATGACAGAATATTATGCCGACAATTCATAAGCACGAATAATTAAAATTGTAACTTCATCAATGCTAGCATCATGCTTTAAATCCTAAATTCTTTCTACTAAAACAACATTTATTGTATAGTAATATATTAATAAATTTTTTTTATGTGACTGAGAGATGTCGTTGCATTACTATACTCTTATTCCTGAGAAGTAACGATGAGGTGCAACAAACCCCTAAGGAGTATGTAATTGCACCGACCACACTCTTGCAATGACAGCCTTTGGCTAGATTACTTTTTCTAACACTTGCATTGGAGTGTTCCCCCTTGAATAGTTCATAATACACCCACATTGGAGTGTATTTTATTTATAACTATATACATATATATACAACCAGCTGTAAATGGCAGATTCATTCAAGATTCAAGGAATGTTACTATTCATCCATTACTAATGCAATCTAAATCATTCATCAAAGAATAGAAGATACAGCATTTAATCAAATTTATTTAACTCATTCATTGACAGTTCACATGATTCAAGAATTAAGCATCAAATGAAAAAAAATTCAAGCACATTTGCAATAACCTTACATGCTTCATGAAACTCAAAAAGAATTTTTTTGAAATATGAGTGTAATTGCATTTCCAACCCCATATACATTCCCCCCAAACTTAAAGTCTGCATGGTCCCCAATGCACTGACATTAAATTACAATGACAAATGAAAATGTAATGACAATGCAAATGCAATGACAATTAAAATGCAATGACAAAGGGAATGTGGTGGCAGTGATTACTAACAGACTAAGAATTACCTCTACATGGTATGCATGACAAAATAAAACTAACTCAATTTGCTGCAGCCGTAAATGTGGCTGCATGGTGCTTTTTTCTTCTTGTGCTTTTGTAAGAAACATCACAGGCTCTTTGGATGTGGGGTGCTCTATTTCTCGAATGATTGTTGCAAAAGAAAATTCCGCAACTGATTTAGTTGGCTTCTTCACTCCACAAGTTCTGATCAATTTTTTTCTAAGCAAAGATGGTTGTAAGGTAGAAAGGTGTAAGCTTGAAGAAAGTTTTGGGAATAAAAATGGCGTTTTTGAATAGCACAATCGGCACAAAGAGGGTTGTTTATAGGGAATGAAAAAAGCAGATGGAGAGACGTGTTTGTTTATGCAGTAGAGAAAGGACAATAGGTCTACAGCAATAAATACGTCTAATAGGATTACATCCCTTTCAAATCGATCCAACGGTTGGATGTTGAGGGATGAAAAGTTATGATTTGTTTCCTTATATACTTTGATTTTCTGATAAGTCAGCAAGCAGACGATTGCATCGACAAGGAGATATGCATGCTTCAACAAAAGAGATGACTTTATCCTGCAAAAAATACTAAGTAAAATAAGCTGAAACAAAAACAAAAGAAACTAAAATTACATGACAAAAATGTCAAGAGAAATTAGAAAAATGTGAGCAATTTAATGGTCTCTTTTGTTTGTGATCATCTTAGCCAAAATAATGCTTCAGCCGTTGTTCATTCACTTTAAATTGGTGCCCATCATTTAGGTCTTTAATTGTGACTGCACTATTAGGAAATGCTTCGACAACTTCAAATGGTCCAGACCAATATGAGCGCAATTTACCTGGGTGCAATTTCAGTCGAGAATTGAATAATAACACCTGTTGACCTACAGTATATTTTCGCTGCAAAATAATTTTGTCGTGCCATCGCTTGGTCTTTTCCTTGTAGATTGCAGCATTTTCATAAGTGTTGCGCCTAATTTCCTCAAGTTCAATGATGTCTAACAACCTCTTCTTTCTAGCAACCTCATAATTTATGTTAACTTGCTTAATCAGCCACGTTGCTCTATGTTCCAATTCAATAGGCAAGTGACATGCTTTTCCAAAAACAAGCTAATACGGTGACATCCCAAGTGGGGTTTTGTACGCTGTCCTTAATGCCCACAACGCATCATCAAGTCTAGAAGACCAATCTTTTCTTTATTGGATTCACCACCTTCTCGAGAATATTCTTGATTTGTCGATTGGATACTTTAGCTCTTTCATTGGTTTCCGGATGTTAAGTGATTTCCATTCTATGGTTAACTTCATACTGCTTCAGTGCGGGTGCTACCTAGTTGCAGTGGAAGTGAGTGCCTTGGTTGCTGATCAATGCTTGAGGCGTGCCAAAACAAGTGAGTATCTGCTTGTGGAAAAACTTCAGCACTGTCCTTGCATCATCTTTTGGGACTGCAATGGCTTCCACCCACTTCGATACATAGTCAACAGTAACTAGAATATAGACATTTCCAAATGAACTTATAAATGGTCCCATGAAGTCCATACCCCAAACATCGAAGAGTTCAACTTCCATGATTGGTTGTTGTAATATCTCATTGCGTCGAGATATCGAACCAGTGCGCTGACATTGATCATATTGATACAAAAAATTGTGGGCGTCTTTAAATAATGAAGGCCAATAGAATCCTGATTGAAGAACCTTTACAGCAGTTCTTATGCCACCAAAATGACCTCCATAAGGAGAATCGTGACAATGCTTCAAGATTGAAAGCATCTCTTCCTCCGGAACACAATGCCTAATGATATTGTCATTGCATACTTTGAATAAGTATAGCTCGTTCCAGTAGTATTTCTCTATATCACGAAGAAATCTTTCTTTCGTGTGACCTGTGACACCCAAAGGTAGCTTCCCACATCAGGAAATGCGCCAACAATTTGAAGTGTATTTTCATCTTCACTACCAACTTCCAAACGAGACAGGTGATTTGCCACTTGGTTTTCTAGCCCCTTTCAATCTTTGATCTCTATATCAAACTCTCGCAATAATAAGACCCATCGTATCAACCGTGGTTTGGTGTCCTTCTTTGCAAAAAGATATCTCAATGCTGAATGGTCAGTAAATATCGTAACCTTTGCGCCGACAACATATGAACAAAATTTGTCGAAAGCAAAGACTACAACCAACAACTCTTTCTCTATGGTTATGTAATCAATCTGAGCTACTGTAAGAGTCTTTCTGGCATAATATATAGCGTGAAATACTTTTTCCTTGTGTTGCCCTAGGACTACACCCAGCACAAAGTCTCTTGCATCACACATCACTTCAAACGATTACGACCAATAGGGTGCAATGACAATGGGTGCCTTCATGAGCTGCTGCTTTATTTACAGAAATGCATCCAAACATGCATCATCAAATAGGAATCTTTTATTTTGCTCCAACAATGAGTAGAAGGGTTTTGTAATTTTTGAGAAGTTTCGAATAAATCGGCGATAAAAACCTACGTGTCCAAGAAAACTCCGAATACCCTTCACATTTGTCGGTGGGGGTAACTTTTCAATAATTTCCACCTTAGCTCTATCCACTTCAATGCCCTGACTGGAAATACGATGACCTAAGACAATGCCTTCAGTTGCCATGAAGTGGCATTTCTCCCAATTCAGCACAAGATTTGTGTCTTCACATCGGTTTAAGACTTTAGCCAAGTTGTCAGCGTATTGATTAAAAGTATTTCCATAAACTGAAAAATTGTCCATAAATACCTCTAACGAGTCCTCGATCATATCTGAAAATATTACCATCATCCACCTTTGAAATGTGGTCGGTATGTTACAAAGGCCAAACAGCATTCGACGAAAAGCAAAAGTGCCAAAAGGACAAGTAAACGTTGTTTTTGCTTGATCCTCCGACACAATAGCAATCTGATTATAGCCAAAATGAGGAAGCAATAGCAGGCTTTTCCAACAAGCCTATCCAGCATATGATCGATGAAAGGAAGTGGAAAGTGGTCCTTCCTTGTGGCTGCATTCAATTTACGATAATCCATGCATACTCGCCAACCCGTAGGAAAGCGTGAAGGGATTAGCTCATCCTTGTCATTACTCACTGATAGCATTAGAAAAGACCATTAATTTCTCCTTATTTAAAGTACAATTTGTTCCCATTATATCATGTTTAGTATGCTTTTTTAGCATTTTATATTTAGTAATTGCATTTTCTAAGCCAGTGATGTTTGGTTTAATTTTCTTTAATTTTGTCCTACTTTTGCTACTAATGTCACCACATTTAGTGTTCAGTTTTGCATCTAAAGATGTCAATGCAGGAATCTATCCCAAAAGATCAACGTAGAAAGGTGTCCAAGGTTGTCACCGCAATTTAGAATCTAGAATTGTGGTCAAACCTGTCGCCACATGATCATATCCAAAAGTACCAGTGCTTGAGAATATCAAGGTTGTTGCAACGAATTAAAATCTAAAATTGTGTCCAAAGATGTCACGAAAACCTTTAACTACTTATTGAATGCACCAGATCTGCGTGAATGTACAGCTCGATTAACTAACTTGTAACAGCTGTAAGGAAGTTAGATCTGAAGAAGGACACCTGTATTTGGCTTTAAAGATAAATACTAATAAAAAAAAGAGAGAGGGGGAGGAATCTTGAATCTTGTGACAAATATCAATTCGGTTTTTCATCTTTTCTGGAAGCTTGCCTTCATGGTAGCTTAGTTTCTTGGAGGGTGAATTGACTGCGACGAGAAGGAAAATCCTGCTCCTGATGAGGACTGTTCCTAAATGCAACACAAGAGGAGCATTAGGGAAGAGTCCTAGTAGGCTAGGAATAGAATGCTTCAACCTGTTCTTTATTTCTTCTTAAATGTTGATAAATTCTGATGAAATTAAATGTGTATGAAAATACCTTTTAATTTTAGATCTAATTTGATTTCTGCTCAATTTTCTATTATCTGTTTATCTTCGGATTTAATTGCTTGATCACAGAAGTGCTATTGCAATTATTGACACTGGAAAGTGCAGTGACAAATTAAATTAACAAGTAAGACAACGAAAGTTGCTTGGGGAACGAAGGAATTCTAGCCACTTGTTCTTGAATGCAAAGCATTGCTAGCATTGGCAGGTGTTGTTAATGTGAATATTTGGGTCTTTGATAAACAGGAAAGTTGAAGTTGGTAAGATCTCGTTAAGCTTAATTGCGGCGACAATTTATCTATTATTTACCTTGTGATCACATTTAGTGGTTTGCCGACTTATCAAGTCAGGAATCCCCCATTCGATTATCATTGTTTTTACTTCTTTATTTTTCTTAAATTGCATCGACAAATTATCCTCAAACTTTCACTACATTTCTTATTAATTTGCTTCGACATATTTTATTACAGTCTTGCAATATTTGCTCTAGCAGTTTAATTCATTCATTTCTGCACTCTTTATTTTAATTGCGTTGACATTATTTATCAGTTTCTCTTATTTTAACTTTAATTGAATCAACAATTATAAGCATAAACAGCCATCTATGTGGGATCGATATCTGATAGTTTTAAGTCTATCAACTATACTTGCATCGACAAGTGTTCGCTTGCGCAATTGCTGTGACGTTCATAGCGCGATCAAGTTTTAGTGTCATTGCCAGGGATGGCATTTGTTTGATGTTTATTTTTTTAGTTACAATTATTCTTTATTTCTTAACTTTTATTTGTTACTAATTTGTTTTAATTTTTGTTGACTCTTTTTCAATTTTCTTTTAGGTGTTTTATGACCACTAGGAGAAATCCTGAAAATATTGTTGGCTTAGATCCAAAAATCGAGAGAACCATTTGAAGGAGAAGACAAGAACAAAGGAATATGGCTTTGTTGTTCCTGTGCTAGATGATTTGCAGCTAGGGGTTGTTAGAGAAGCTATCCAAGCTGGAAATTTTGAGTTAAAATCGGTTATGCTTCAAATGTTAAATTTGAATGGCCAATATGTTGGTTTGCCTCATGAAGATGCGAGAGAGCATCTTAAATCTTTTCTACTAATCTTTGATTCTTTTAGTCAGCATGGTGTTCTTGATGACTGATAGGTGTTTTTACGTCACAGCAATGTGCAAGCGAACACACGTCGATGCAAGTATAGTTGATAGATAAATCTATCAGATATTGATCCCACGAGGAATGGGCTCTTGATGTCTAAATGTTGGAGCAATCAATATTAAAATTAAGTGTAATGTGAGTACTGATGTTAGTGCAATATGTTAGATCTGCACACTAAAATAATCAGTAATGTCAACGCAATTAGAATTAAACTTTAGAGGTTAAATGTCAGTATACTGAAAATAAATTCAATTGTGTTGAGTGTTGAGTGCTGAATATTAAATGCATAAAATGTAAATGTGACAAAGTGTAAAGGGTAGAAATGGTTCACTAATTCTACTAAATCACAACGCTGGATGCATCGACAAGGTAGAATATAGATGGAATGTCGCTACAACGAAGTGCCTTTGAGTTCTCACCAACAATAACTTTTTACTTAATCCCGACTTAAATATCCACAATCACTCCACCTTTCAGTGTGAGCAACGATGTATATTCAAGAACAAGTAACTAGAGTTTGTCTCAGTCCCAAGCAGCTCTCGCCTAACTTACTTGTTAATCCAACCTGTCACCACATCTCTTGATGTCGCTGTACTACAATTTCACTCTCGTGCTTAAAGTGATTAGATCCAAGAAAAAATAGATAAGCAATGTAAAATAATAACCAAAATGATTTAACATTAAAAGACACTCTCGTATTCATTTAATATCTTCAAAATCCATCATCGTTTGAGAAGAATTAAAGTGTAATGAAGCTTACTATCTCTAGACTACTAGGCCTACTCCCTAATTGTTCCTCTTGCCTTGCATCAAACCCTTCATTCTCAAATCTAGATCTAGATCTTGCAGCTGTCAAAATTAGTTAGATTACAGTTGTGCACTCACGCAGTTCTAGTATGTTCTTCACAGATCTGCATATTGTCGTTGTATCGCTTGGTGCATTTCGAAATCATAATTATAATGACATTTATGAAATTCCTACGTTGGTGCTTCTAACTGTGAATTTAGCTTGATTCTACTCATTCAAGGTTCAGTTTCAATGTGGCGACATATCCTGGTCGTAATTTCCAGCTGATCTTATAGCTGTATTCATACAGCATTAAGCTTCTAGACTGAGTTCCTGCGTTGAAAATATTAAGACGCAATATATCGGCTTCTTGCATCGACATTAGTACAAAAATAGATAAAAATAAAAAGAATTTAAACTACTTAACAATGAGTTAGAAAATATGGAAACTAGGTGTAAAATGCTAATGATGCATGCTAATTGAAATACAAAAGAGACATGCATTGAATCTTATCCTTCCTTGAACCATTTCAGCAATTTATTCTTCTTTTTCCTTTCTTTCTTCTTTTTCTCATTGTTTTTTCAAGTGACCGAAAGATGTCATTGCATTACTCTAGCTTTGTTCCTGGGCAATAACGATGGGGCGCAACAAACCCCCAGGAGGCATGTAATTGCGCTGACACACACTCTTGCAGTTCAGCCTTTGGCTAGATGAGTTTTCTTTTCTAAGTCTACAGCGGAGTGTTCTCCCTTAAAAGTCACAGTGCACTCATAATGGAGTGTCTTTTATCAATACAATGTCGCTGTACTGGTTAGTTAATCCAAGATTCAATACCAACACTATCCATCTATTACTGAAGCAATTTCAATTATTCATTCAAAAATAGCAGACTCATCATTCATTCATATTCATCAAATTTCCAAATCAACATTCAAATAATTTAAGAATTACGCATCAAAATAAAAATTTTGGGCACATTTTTGTTGAAATTTTGTAAATTTTCATTAACTAAAGAAACAAAGTAAAAGTCAAACATGAAGGTGTAGTTGCATTTCCAATTCACATAATTTCCCCCCCAAAACTTAATGTCTACATTGTCCCCAATGCACTGACAATAGTTATACATATATAATGGAAATGCATCTACAATGTACTAAACTAAAAAGAATGCAGTGACAATTAAAATGCAGGCACAATAAGAATGCATGAAAACTAACTAAAAAGAAATGTACCAAATTATTCAGCAGCAGTCGATGCAGAGGCTGCTTTGGTTTTCTTCTTCTTCGAGCTCTCTCCCTCGTCATGGTGTTTCTTTTTCTTATCCTTGCGCCTCTTCCGCTTTTATCCTTTAAACCAACCGACTCGACAGATTGCTCCTCCTCAGCGGGTTGGGTGACGGCCTCATTAGTTGTCACCTCGGATGGGTGGATTTCTGCGAGTGGTGCCACAAAGAGCACAATAGCCAGAGGATTCAATTCCTCGATCTCGCCAGTAACAACTTCAGCCTAGCTCGCAGTAGGTCAAGCCTCATCTGAGCTGGATGTCCCCACGACATCCTCAATGATCATTATTGGGGCATCGATGTCCTTCTCCTCCTACATGTCAGCAGGCTCTTTTTCTTCCATTTCCTCTTCCTTTCCCTCTTCTTCCTCGTCCTGATCCTTCTCTTGCAAGTGATCATCTCCTTAATCTGCATCCTCTTCTATACGCGGCTCATGTTCAACTGGGCCAGTGTCAGCGCAATCGACTGCATCGACATCTTCTTCCAGAGCAACTGCCCTTTCCGTCATATTTACGCCTAGACTATTGGAGAACTCATCTTCAAATAAGTGGGCAATGTTGCGATGAAGATCGTCATCAGCCTGTGACTGTTTGTCATCGTTCTCATCATCGGAAATATGGATCTGGGTTGGTGTAGGGGCAGGCCTACCATCAAGGGTAGGTTGCTCAGAAGATGAGTATTTTATTGGGTGGTAGATGGATGGGAAAGTTGGGAAATTTGGCAGTGGGTTTTGGTTGATCTGACTTAATGCAGCGAAAAGGGCTTCATTCCACGCCTTAGTGTAGGCATAAAACTTGTGGAGTCAAAAATCCATATCATCCACGATACTATGGTTGTGGATAGAACACATGTCGATGCGGTCTAAGTGAACTTCCATTAAGGCCTACTTCTTTGCTACTGAAGTCTCTATCGGCACATCAGGTTTGTTAGCCATCTTCTTACCCTTTCCTTTGTCCCTTTTCTTGGAGGCCTCTTTGGCCACTGGGGTGTCTTGGCTTCGTGTCATCCTTTCAACAGAAATATCATTAATTGGGCCTTTGTTATCCAAGACCTCTTCATCATCTTTGGGCGTAATGCCCTTGTGTTGACAAAGTAGCATAATAAGAGAGGGAAAAGGAAGGATACTAGTTTGCTTTCCTGTAGCTTTTACGATTTGGGCGTCTATGAGTTCACCGATGTCGATGTGTTAGTGATGCAAGATGGAATGCAATAGACACATACGGTCTAATGTGGTCGTAGTGCTGTGGGTTGAAGGCATAACATGACTATTGATAAAATGAAACCATACCTTACAAAAAATTGAAAGGTATCACCTGTGCATTGTATAGTTGTGAAAGCCATTGCCCGTCCATGTAGTGCCATTGATGCAGAGATCTTTCATCATCTGAGCTAGGTAATCATTGTCAAGACTATGCATAAAAGGTGCATGGGTGTCCACCCTTTCCGGAATCCTTAGCAATACATTGATATGTGCAGTGCTCCATGGAACAAGCCCCTCTCGGACAAATATAAACTCCTGCTCTTGGTCCATCAGATTTACGTAAAACTCCCTAACCAAAGTAGGTGAGTAGCCCAAAGGATGGTCACAGAAATATTCTCACCCGAGGCGGCTGATGGTACGGTGGACTTGCTTTCCAAGGGTCAGGTGTGGAGAAAGTTGGAGGCCCTGTTCAGGGTGGATGTTGCACTTAAGCATGACATTGTGGTACCGGTCTTTGGCCGCAGTCGTTAGAAACAAGACTAGGCCTGTGGATGAGGTGGTGGTGTTATGGACGGAGCCACAGTAGAAGTGGTTGGGGTGGTCTTGGAGGAGGGTTTAGGAGTGTTTCTTGAAGCACGGGTTTTTGCCATGGTGAGATGAAAAGAAGGTAAAGAAGACTTTGCAAATAAAGATTGCTTCGAAATCAAAAAAGAAAATATGCAGACAATGAAAGAGAGGAGTTGCAGTAACAATGGCAGATGTGAAGAGAAAAGGTAATTGTAAGGGGAGACTTTATAACCTAGGCGTAATGAGTGGAAAAACACGGGGAAACATTACATCTGCAAGCATTAATTGCCAAATTCTGCAGATTTTACTTTTTCATTTATCCAACAGTTGGGATAGAAAGAAATCAATCGGCACGATTCTTGCTGGAAAAGTAATGCTGACTCATCATAGAATGCGTTGACAGTATGTGCTTTGATGCTTCGACAAAAATTTGATTTTTATTTCTGCAAGGAATTTGAAACAACACAAAGAAAAGTGAAACAAATAAAAGTAAATAACAAAATGCATTGACATTATTTAAATGTCACCAAGTTGACGGCTTCATCTAGTTCTCGAACATCTGAACTCGCATAATGTTTAAGACGTTGGCCATTTACTTTAAATTTTTGTCCATCCTTTAAATTTTCGATTGTCACCGTACCACTTGGGAATGCTTCGGTAACTCTAAATGGTCCTGACCACCTTGATTGCAATTTTCCTAGATGCAATTTTAAACGTGAGTTAAATAAAAGTACCAACTGACCAGGATAAAATTGTCGTCGCAAGATAATGTTATCATGTCATCTTTTTGTCTTTTCCTTGTATATCGCAACATTCTCATAAGCATGGCATCAGATTTCTTCTAATTCTGTGATGTCCAATAGTCTTTTCCTTCCGGCAGCATCATAATCCAAATTCACCTGCTTAATTTCCCACATAGCCTTATGTTCAAGTTCGACAAGCAAGTGACAAGATTTTCCAAACACTAGTTGATATAGCGACATTCCCAATGGTGTTTTGTAGGCGGTACTAAGCGCCCACAATGCAACATGTAGTCACGCAGACCAATCCTTCCTAGATGGATTAACCACCTTCTCAAGTATGCTTTTAATTTGACGATTGGATACTCGGCTTGACCATTGGTTTGTAGGTGATATGTGGTAACCATACAATGCTTCACACCATATCGTTTTAATGCAGTCGCCACTTGGTTATTATAAAAATGGGTGCCTTGGTCACTTATCAATGCCTTCGGTGTTCCAAATCTCATGAGGATGTATGTGTGAAAAAACTTCAACACCATCCGAGCATCGTCTTTTGGCACCACAATTGCCTCGATCCACTTTGAGACATGGTCAACAGCCACTAAAATATACACATTTCCAAAAGAGTTTGGAAATGGTCCCATAAAGTTTATACCTTAAACGTCGAAGAGCTCTACCTCTATGATGGGTTGTTAGAGCATCTCATTGCATCGAGATATTGAACCAGTGCGTTGAAAACGATCACATTGTTGTACGAAGTTGTGAGCGTCTCAAAACAATGTGGGCCAATAAAATCCTGACTGTAAAACTTTTGCAGCAGTCCTTTTTCCACCAAAATGGCCTCCATAAGGGGCATCATGGCAGTGTCGCAGGATTGAAAACATTTCTTCTTCAGGTAAACAACGACAAATAATATTGTCGGTGCATACCTTAAATAGGTATGGCTCGTTCCAATGGTATTTGGCAGCATCGCGTATGAACCTTATCTTCTTGTGACCAGTAGCACTCATGGGTAGCTTCCCACATACAAGATAATTGACGACATCGACATACCATGGCGATGCATCGACAAAGAATAATTGGTCGTCAGGAAATGCTTCAATAATCTAGGACGTCTGCCCATCTTCACTTTCGACTTTCAGCCGAGACAAGTGGTCAACTACTTGATTTTCAGATCCTTTTCTCTCTCTGATTTCAATATCAAATTCTTGAAGGAGTAGGATCCATCTGATGAGTCTAGGTTTGGCCTTTTTTTTGTTGAAAAGGTATCTCAGTGCTGACTAGTCCGTGTAAACTGTAGTCTTTGAGCCAACAAGATAGGAACGAAACTTGTCAAATGCGAAGACTACTGCTAGCAACTCTTTCTCAGTCGTGGTGTAATTAACCCGCTTTTCAGTTAGACTTTTATTAGCATAGTAAATAGAATGGAGTACCTTTTCTTTTCGTTGGCCAAGTACAACTCCCATAGCAAAGTCACTTGCATCGCACATAAGTTCAAACGGTTGCGTCCAGTTCGGTGCAACGATAATTGGGGCTTGTATAGCTGCTTCTTTATTGTCATGAATGCATCTAGACAGATGTCATCAAACACAAACTTCTTATTTTTCTTCAGCAATAAGCATAATGGTTTAGCTATCTTGGAGAAATCTCGAATGAACCTTCTATAAAAACTAGTGTGTCCAAGAAAGCTTCTTATTGCTTTAACGTTAGTGGATTATGATAGTTTTTCGATGATTTCTACCTTTTCTTTATCAACCTCAACGGCCTGACAAGATATCCGATGCCCGAGGACAATGCCTTCAATTGCCATGAAATGGCATTTCTCCCAATTCAAAACTAGATTTGTATCCTCGCATCTCTTCAAAACTCTTGCCAAATTGTCAGCGCATTGATCAAAATTCTGTCCTTAGACAGAGAAATCATCCATGAATACCTCTAAGGAATCCTCGATCATGTCCGAAAATATTGCCATCATACACCTCTTGACTGTTGCTAGCGCATTACACAACCCAAACAGCATTCATCGGAAAGAAAAGGTTCCAAAAGGGCATGTAAATGTGGTCTTTGCTTGATCTTCTGGTGCAATAGCTATTTGATTGTATCTAGAGTAACCGTCTAAGAAACAATAATAAGCTTTACCAACTAGCTTATCCAGCATCTGATCAATGAAAGGTAGTGGAAAATGGTCCTTCTTTGTGGCCACATTCAGTCATCGATAATCCATGCATACTCGCCATCCAGTTGCAATGCGAGTAGGGATTAACTCGTTCTTGTCGTTGGTCACAACTATGAAACCACTCTTTTTAGGCACACATTGAACGGGGCTTACCCAATCACTATCGGAGATAGGGTATATAATGCCCGCATCTAACATTTTGATAATTTCCTTCTTCACTACTTCTTTCATCTTTTCATTGAGTCTTCATTGCTGCTCAATTTATTGCTTCTTTTCATCTTCTAGTCTAATCTTGTGCATGCAAAAAGAGGGACTGATGCCTTTGATATCTGTGATGCTCCAGGCTATGGTTCTTTTATGTTCTTTCAGAATCGTGATGAGCTTATCATCTTGCATTGCGTCGAGGGATACGTTGACAATAATAAGTAGTGTTTAGTTGTTACCAAGAAAGACATATTTCAAATGCGTCGGAAAAGGCTTCAACTCCAAGGTAAAAGCTTGCTCAATAGATGGTTTAAACACTGGGATTGACTTGTTAGACAAATCCAAAGACTCCATTTTCCAATTCTGACGCAACTCACAATTGTTAACCTCCTCTTTGTCGAAAAAGTCATTTAGAATGTCATCGGTAAATGTCACCACATCATCATCAGACAATGCTGAACTTCTTGCATTAAATTCTTCTAGAATAATCTTGTCCAACACATCAATGTGGTGACTTTGTTCTTTAGGTCCAGACGGTGATGCTTCAAACACACTAAAAGTTACATTGTCATCATTATGACGTATGACAAGTTCTCCTTTGAACACGTTGATAAGTGTTCGTCCCGTTTCTAGAAATGGCCTCCCTAGAATTATGGGTACCTCCTTATCTGCTTCGTAGTCTAGGATGATGAAATCAGCAGGGAACACCAACTTATCAACTTGGACAAGAACATCTTTGATTTTTCCTTCAGGTTGTGCTAAGGATCTATCCGCTAGTTGCAATGTCATCGCAGTGGGCTTCATCGAACCTATTCCTATTTTCTTGAAAGTAGACAAAGGCATAAGATTAATACTTCCTCCTAAATCACATAAAGCCTTACCTAAGTAATGATTCCCGATGGAGCATGGAATTATGAAACTGCCAGGATCTTTCATATTGGTTGGCAATCTATTTGTAAGCACAGCACTGCACCCCTCTATGAGCGCAATCGTCTCGATGCCGAACAATTTTTTCTTTGATAACAGTCCCTTCATGTATTTCCCATAACTGGGTATCTGCATAAGAGCATCTATTAGAGGTATATTAATATGTAATTATTTCAGAGCATATTGGTTGGCAATTTATTTGTTATGGACTTTTTCTTTGAATCGTTATGGAAATGGCAAAGGTATTTTAACATTGGGTTGTTTTGGAAAACCCTATAGTGTCGAAATTGGCAGTTGCGTCGACAACTTAGTTGGGCAAACTGTAGGAATAGATGGCACTACAGTTGGTTCCTCTTCATTTTCTTTTACTTGACTTTCTTCAGCAATATCCTCTCTTTGTTGTTGTGGTTCAAATGCGTCGACATGGTCTTGGTCATAATTGCTTGGCCCTATCGTCTGTTTTCCACTCCTTAGCAAGATTTCTTTGTAATGCTCCTTCCCCCTTTTTGTTGGATTTTCAGTGTCACTAGGCAGAGTACCTGGTGACCTGGTGCTGAGACTAGAAGCTAACTGACCGAGCTGAGCTTCCAATGCTCGTATGGAAGAAGAATTTCCTTGCACAATAGCCTCTGTTCTTGTGATATGTTCGCGCATTATTGCTTCAAGAGCAACCATAGGATCCGCCTTTTGTTGAGCAAATTACTGTTGTTGATGCTGATGATGTTGTCCTTGCATTTGTGGCAATACAGACTGTTATGGCTGTAATCTTGATTGTGGTTGCATTTGACTATGTGACTGCATCTGATCAAAATGAGAATTTATCTGTGAATTTTAATGATAATTCTGTTGTGGATTGGTATTGTAACTCCCTTATCTACAACCCCCTTGGTTTGAGGAATTTCCATATCTGTACATAGAAGAATTTTGATTTCCCTAAGGTTGTTGAGAATAGTTGTTGTATGAGTTACCAAATGAACCCCCTCGGATGTTGTTAAAGTAGAATGCATTTTCTGCATGTTGTGGGTAGTCTTCATAGCTATGGTTGTCGCCGCAAATTTCACAGGAAAATATCAGCGCATCCAATTATTGAGCCACTTGAATAGGAGCAACATCGCTTGTTCAAGAACTCCAGGGTTAGTTTTTACTTGTGCAGAATGAGAAATATGGTATTGATAATCATTCTGAGCAATTCTCTCTAGAATTCTTACAGCTTCATTGTATGTACAATATAACAAGGGACCATTAACTGATGCATCGACAAGGTTCCTTGTCTGAGCATTCAAAGCATTGTAAAATATTTCAATCTGGGTCTCCTGCTGAATTTCGTGATTTGGGCAGCGTCAAAGCAATGTTTTATAATGCTCCCAAGTTGTATGTAAATTCTCATCATCCAACTGATGATATGAAGTAATGTCATTTCACAACCTAGTGTTCATTATCGGCAGATTGAAACTCAAAACAAACTACGTTGTAATGCATTCCAAGATGTGATAGATCCTGCCGACAATCCCAAGAACCATGTTCTTTCTTTACCCTACAACGAATAAGGAAATAGTTGCATTTTCAAGGCATCATCAAGGACACCGTGTTAACTAAAGGATGCACAAATAAGAAAAAATGATTTTAAGTATTCTCGTGCATCTTCATGAGGAAAACCAGAATACTGCCCATTTGAGTTAAGCATCTAAAACATCACCAGTTTCAATTCAAAATTACCAGCCTAGATAGCCGATCTCACAACCCCTGGTTATAAATCATCAAGAATAGACACAACAAAATCTCTTATTGTCCTATTCTGTATTTGTTTTTCTTGTGTACGTGGTGGTGGTATATCGTTAACAATTTGTAGAAGCACTAGAGGAATTCCATCTTGTGGCAGCAATAATGGCAAATTATTGTTGTTGTTGTTACCAGCCATTTTCTGTTATTCTTGTCTTCTCTTCCTAAGTGTCCTCTCAAGCTCCGGATCAAAGCTTACAATGTCCTTAGGATTTCTCCTCGTGGACATGCAACAATTAAAAATCTGAAAAAGATAACAATTAGAAAAATAACAATAGATTAGTAAAGATTAAAAGTTAAGTAATTAAAATTAATTGTAACTACAAAAGTAAACATCAAACAAATGTCATTCCCTGGCAACGGCGACAAACTTGATCGGTGTTTTCACGTCACAGCAATGTGCAAGCAGACACACGTCGATGCAAGTATAGTTGATAGATAAATCTATCAGATATCGATCCCACAAGGAATGGGTTCTTTAGTCTAAATGTCGGAGCAATCAATATTAAAATTAAGTGTGATGTGAGTATTGATGTCAGTGCAATATGTCAGATCTACACACTAAAATAATCAGTAATGTCAATGCAATTAGAATTAAACTTTAGAAGTTATGTTAGTGTACTGAAAATAAATTCAATTGTGTTGAGTGTTGAGTGCTGAATATTAAATGCATAAAATGTAAATGTGACCAAGTGTAAAGGGTAGAAATGGTTCACTAATTCTGCTAAATCGCAACGCTGGATGCGTCGGCAAGGTAGAATATAGATGAAATGTTGCTACAATGAAGTCCCTTTGAGTTCTCACCAACAACAACTTTCTACTTAATCCCGACTTAAATATCCACAATCACTCCACCTCTTGGTGCGAGCAACAATGTATATTCAAGAACAAGTAACTGGAGTTTGTCTCAGTCCCAAGCAGCTTTCGCCTAACTTACTTGTTAATCCAACCTGTCACCATATCTCTCGATGTCGGTGTACTGTAATGCCACTCTCGTGCTTAAAGCGATTAGATCCAGAATAAACAGATAAGCAATGTAAAATAAGAACCAAAATGATTTAACATTAAAAGACACTCTCGTATTCATTTAACATCATCAAAATCCATCATCGTTTGAGAAGAATTAAAGAGTACAAAGAAGCTTACTATCTCTATACTATTAGGCCTGCTCCCTAATTGTTTTTCTTGCTCAGCATCAAGCACCTCTCGTCAGAAGTGTTTGCAGACTTTCTTCATCAGCTCCCTGATTTCCAGCTCAAATCTCCAATTCACAAAGAATTTTTAGAATTTAATCCCTTCGCTCTTGATATCTTCTTTCCTTCTTTGTTCGTCTATTTATAACCTCTAAAATATTACAAGTTTCAGCCTTCATTCTTAGATCTAGATCTAGATCTTGCAGCTGTCAAAATTAGTTAGATTACAGCTATGTACTCATGTAGTTCTAGTATGTTCTTTAGAGATCTGTAGATTGTCACTGTATCGTTGGGCGCATTTGGAAATCATAATTACAGCGACATTTGTGAAATTCCTGCGTTGGTGCTTCCAACTGTAAATTTAGCTTGATTCTACTCGTTCAATGTTTAGTTTCAATGTGGCGACATTTCCTGGTCGCAATTTCCAGCTGATCTTGTAGCTGCATTTGTATAGCATTAAGCTTCTAGACTGACTTCCTGCATTGACAATATTAAGACGCAATAAATCGGCTGCTTGCATCGACATTAGTACAAAAATAGATAAAAATAACAAGAATTTAAACTACTTAACAATGAGTTAAAAAATATGGAAACTAGGTGTAAAATGCTAATGATGCATGCTAATTGAAATACAAAATAGACAATAAAAATATTAAATTGAGGAGAAAATCCATGTCATTTGAAATACCATCAATGACGCTTTGAAGATGTAACTGTTTCCTTATTCATTGCAAGCAAGGGCTCGTACCTGGTTCCTTGGATTACCTACTGGATCGATTACATCGTGGAATGCATTTGTGACTCAATTTGTTTTACGGTTTAATCGACCCACGATGAATGTTCGATTGAGGAATGATATTCTGCTTATCACCAGTTGGACGATGAGAATCTGCATACCACATGGGAGCGCCACAAGACTTTGCTTCGATATTGTCCCATGCATGGAATCCAACAGGAAACGCAGATTGAAATTTTCTACAATGGATTAAATACGCAGACAAGAAATCTTATTGATGCGTCTGCAAACGGTCCTTTATTGGACTGCACCTATGATGAAGCTGTGAGAATTTTGGAAAGAATCGCTCAAAATGACTATCAATACCTAATTTCTCGAGCTACTCCAGTAAACACAAATCCTGGAGTTATTGAATTAGACACCATATCAGCTTTGAGTGCACAGGTATCTTCGTTGGCTAACATGATTAAAAACATGAAGGGGACGAGTGAAGTTGCTCCCATTCAAGTTGTGGATGTCCCGATATTTTGTTGTGAAATTACAGTGATAATCATAGCTACGAGGATTGCCCACAGCATGCAGAAAATGCGTTTTATGTCAATAACATCAAAGGAAATTTGTATGATAACTCCTGCAACAGTTCAACTAGGTATCAAAAACTTTGGGAGAATCAAAATTCAACCACATTTCGATATGGAAATTCCTTAAGCTAAAGAAATTTTCGCCAAGTGAGTTACAATCAGTAGAAGCAAAACTATAACCACAGTTCTCAGACACATACATATCATGATCAGATGCAGCCACATGCTCGTATGCAGCCACATTAGACTGTAATGCCAAATCTGAATATGCATGGACAATATCAACAACAACAACAGCAGTACTCTCAACCATGAGCTGATCCATTAGCTACCCTTGAAGCTCTGATGCGTGAACACATCATAAGAACTGAAGCTATTGTGTAAGGAAATTTTTCTTTCATCCGAGCATTGGAAGCTCAAGTAGGACAATTAGTTTCTAATATGAGCATGAGACCACCAGGTGCTTTACCCAGTGATACTGAAAATCCAATTCAAAAAGGGAAGGAGCATTGCTAAGCTATTACTCTTCGGAGTGGAAAGCAAATTGTTGAACAAAGTAGCAATTCCAATACAGCACCTATCGACACAAATGAAGCAGAGCAACGAGGAAAAGTTGTACATGAAGAAGAAGCAGTAGAGCTAAATGAAGAGGAGCCACCAGTTATTACTCCCATGCCAACCATTCGACCTACAAAATTGTCAATGCAATTGCCAATGTCGACGCACCCGATTATGTCACGACAACCTAATGTTTCAATACCTTTGTTGTTTCCACAAAGATTTAAGGAAAAAGAAAATGACAGAGATATTAGAAGTTTTTGGCCACCCTGAAACAATTACATGTTAATATACCTCTTGTTGATGCTCTTGTACAGATTCCTAGCTATGGTAAATTTATGAAGGAGCTCTTATCTAAGAAAAAGAAGTTAACCGACATCAAGATAATTAAGCTCACAGAAGGTTGCAACACTATGTTGACAAATAAATTACCACTCAAGATGAAAGATCCTGGCAGTTTTACAATTCCGTGCTCCATTGAAAATCATTACTTAAGAAAAGCTCTCTGTGATTTAGGAGCAAGCATCAACCTTATGCCATTATCAACATTCCAAAAATTGGGAATTGGTCACATGAAGCCCACTGCAGTGACATTGCAATTGGCGGATAGATCTTTGGCACAACCTGAAGGGCAAATCAAAGATGTTCTCGTCCAAGTAGATAAATTTGTGTTCCCAGTAGATTTCATTATTCTTGATTGTGAAGATGATAAGGAGGTGCCCATAATCTTAGGACACCCATGTATTGCGACAGGTCACACTCTTATAAACGTATTTAAAGGCGAGATAATTATGCGACACAATGATGAACACGTTACCTTTAGTGTTTTTGAAGCAATTCCTTACAAGAGTAAAGAGGAATGTCACCATATTGATGTACTAGACGAATTAATTGTGGAAGAATTTCATGAGTGTAGTACAGTAGCTTTAGAAGAACTTGTGGTGACAACTAAAGATAATTTCCTGACTAATTTCGACCACAAGGATGAAGCAAATATTGTTGAGCTTAGACATGGTTAGCAGATGGAATCCTTAGATCTGACTAAGAGAAAGGTCCCTATATTTAAGCCGTTTGTTGAAAAAGCTTCGACCTTGGAGTTGAAACCATTTCCAACACATTTAAAGTATGTTTTCCTTGGTGACAAAGATACCCTGCCAGTAATTGTCTCTGCAAATCTCAACGCAAGTCAAGAGGAGAAATTGATTCGAATACTAAAGCAACACAAGCGTGCCATCGCCTGGAGCATTGCGGATATCAGAGGCATTAGTCCCTCTTTCTGCATGCACAAAATCAGGTTGGAGGATGAGGGAAAGCAATCCATTGAGCAACAAAGGAGGTGAAATGAAAAAAAGAAGGAAGTTGTTAAAAAGGAGATCATCAAATGGTTGGATGCAGGCATTATTTACCCAATTTTTGATAGTACATAGGTGAGCCCAGTCCAATGCATTCTAAAGAAGAGCGATATTACGGTGGTAAGTAATGACAAGAATGAATTAATTTCTACTCGCATTGCTACAGGTTGGCGAGTTTGCATGGACTACCACAGTTTGAATGCTGCCACAAAAAAGATCACTTCCCACTTCCCTTCATTGATCAAATGCTAGACAGGCTTGCTGGTAAAGCCTATTACTACTTCCTTGATGGTTATTCTGGCTACAACCAGGTTGCAATTGCGCCAGAAGATCAATCTAAAACGACTTTCACATGTCCATTTGGTACCTTTACTTTTCGCCGAATGCCATTTGGTCTATACAACACACCAACCACATTTCGAAGGTACATGATGGTGATTTTTTCAGATATGATTGAAGACTCGTTGGAGGTATTCGTGAATGTTTTTTCTGTTTACGGTCACACTTTTGATAAATGTGCTGACAATTTAGCTAGAGTTTTAAAGAAATACGAGGACACTAATCTGGTACTAAACTGGCAGAAATGCCACTTCATGGCAACTGAAGGTATTGTCCTTAGACATCGTATCTCTTGTTAGGGCATCGAAGTGGACAAGGCAAAGGAGAAGATCATTGAAAAGTTACCCCCACCTAATAATGTTAAAGGAATAAGGAGTTTTCTCGGTCATGTAGGTTTCTATCGATAATTCATCCGAGATTTCTCAAAAATTACAAAACCTCTTTTCTCACTGTTGGAATAAAATAAAAAGTTTATGTTTTATGATGTCTGTATGGAAGCATTTTTTAAAATTAAGCAGCAATTAGTGCAGACACCTATTATCGTCGCACCGGACTGGTCACAACCGTTTGAAGTTATGTGTGATGCGAGGGACTATGTAGTAGGTGCACTACTTGGTCAACACAAAGATAAGGTATTCAATACAGTATATTATGCTAGAAAAACTCTTACTGAAGCGTAGGTCAATTATACAACCACAGAGAAAGAGTTGTTGGTAGTAGTTTTTGCATTTGACAAGTTTCGTTCATATCTTGTCGGTGCAAAAGTTACAGCATATAATGATCACTATGCATTGAGATACCTCTTAGCCAAAAAAGATGTCAAACCAAGACTGATTCGATGAATCCTACTGTTACAAGAATTCGATATTGAAATTAAGGATCGAAAAGGATCAAAAAATCAAGTAGCAGATCATTTATATCGTCTTGAATTCAGGGGTGAAGATGGTAATACCTCACAAATTATTGACACATTTCCAGACGAGAAGCTTTTTTCTATCAACGCATCCCCATGGTACGCGAATGTTGTCAATTATTTGGTCTATGGAAAACTACCACTGAGTGCAACTAGTCACAGAAAGGTAAGATTTCTTCGAGATACTGTAAAGTATTACTGGAAAGAGTCATACCTGTTCAAGGTATGCACCGACAATATTATTCGTCGCTGTGTCCCTGAAGAAGAAATGCTTCCTATCCTGAAGCATTGCCATTATGCTCCATATGGAGGTCATTTTGGTGGTGTTAGGACTGCTGCAAAGATCCTTCAATCAGGATTTTATTGGCCATCATTGTTTCAAGACGCCCACAACTTTGTTCAACAATGCGATAAGTACCAGCGCACTAGATCAATATCTCGATGCAATGAGATGCTGTAACAGCCTATTATGGAAGTTGAGTTTTTCGACGTATAGGGTATGGATTTCATAGGACTGTTTCCCAATTCTTTTGGAAATGTTTATATTCTGGTCACTATCGATTATGTCTCCAAATGGGTCGAAGCAATTGTTGTCCCTAAAGATGATGCTCGGATGGTGTTAAAATTCTTTCACACATACATCCTCACTCGATTCGGCACACCTAAAGCATTAATCACTGACCAAGGCACTCATTTTCATTGCAATCAAGTTGTGACCGCATTAAAACATTATGGTGTTAAACATCGAATGGCAACCACATATCATCCACAAACAAATGGCCAAACTGAAGTATCCAATCACCAAATTAAAAATATCCTTGAATAGGTGGTGAATCCATCTAGACGAGATTGGTGTTCAATGCTCAATGATGCATTATGGGCGCTTCGTATAGCGTATAAAATACCATTAGGAATGTCACCGTATCAGCTTGTGTTTGGTAAATCCTATCACTTGCCAGTGGAACTTGAACATAAAACCATGTGGGCAATTAAGCAAGTAAATATGGATTATGATGCTGCTGGACAAAAGAGACTATTGGACATTTTTGAATTAGAGGAGATTCGACGAAATGCATATGAGAATGCTGCCATATACAAAGAAAAAACTAAGAGACGGCACAACAACATCATCTTGCAGCGACAATTTTCTACAGGTCAGTTGGTACTTTTATTTAATTCGCGTTTAAAATTGCATCCTGGAAAATTACGTTCCAGATGGTCAAGGCCATTCGAAGTTGTCGAAGCATTTCCTCATGGTGCGGTGAAAATTAAAGACTTAAATGATGGGCACCAGTTTAAGGTAAATGGCCAATGGCTGAAGCATTATCTCAGCTCAGACGACCACAACCAGAACAAGACCATTAATCTAGTCACATTTACTTAATTTGTCATTACATTTATTTCATTTACTTTTCGTATTTTATTTTATTTCAATTATCTTCTTTAGTTATTTTCCAGGAATAAAAGCTACTCTTTTTTCGCCGCACAGCAAACCCTTCTTGTCAACGCAAATTAATTGTTGAATCATCACAGTGGCATTTTAGGAAAGAATCATAACGTTTGATTCACCCTTCTCCTCAACCGTCGGATCAATTTGGAAAAGGACAACCCATTTCATTGAATTTATTTGATGCAGACACAACGTCCTATCCCTGCAGTGGCTACCAACACGGCTTTTCATCTTCGTTTTTCATTCCTTATAAGAACACCCCACTGTGCTGACGGTGTTCTCCACAACCATAATCTTCATTATTGCTGTAAAACTTCTCTTCTTAAGCTTTCCACTATCCTGTAACTTGTTTTCTCTTTATATCATAGAATCATGGCACGAACAAGAGGATCAAAAACCCCTTCCAAATCAGTCGCCGAATCTTCTGCTGCGGTGGTTTGCGATAATGAGCAGCCGTCGATCAAAGAACCAGTCTTGTTCCTTACTAAGGCTGCTAAGGACCGCTTTCATGATATCGTGTTAAAGCGGACCTGTCATCCAGAACAGGGGTTCCAACTGTCACCACTTCTCAATTTGGGTAAACAAGTCCACCAGACCATCTCACGACTGAGGTGAGAAATGTTTTGTACCCATCCTGAAGGATACTCTCCATCCCTCGTTTGGGAATTTTATGCTAACTTGATTGATAAGGATCAAGAGTTTGTTTTTGTTCGAGAGGGACTGGTACCCTGGGGTGCTGCACGCATCAATGCCCTGTATAACATTGATGCTGGGGAAGATGAACATGTCGCCTTCCTAGAGCAACTGACTGAGAGGGCGCTGACATGTTAATGAGTGATTTATGTGTTTATGGTTCCATCTAGATAGGCAACAACCCCAATAAGTATACCATGCATCGTCGATTCCTCACAATGTAAAGCAAGGTCTAGTTCCACTTTATTAATTATCGATTATTACCTTCAACTCAGAGCACCATGGTGACATTAGATCGAATGTGTCTCATCCATTAGATTATTAAAGGCCGCAGAATAGATGTCGGTGCAATACTACATTAGGAGATTGCATAATGCGTAGCCAAACAAACAGGTATTTTTCCATTCCTCACTCTTATAATGTAATTGTGTCGACAATGAGGTGTTGTGCCTCATGAGGGAGAGGAGTTCTTGGACAATAAGGGACCAATTAACGATGTGTCGGTAGAGAGTATAACAAGGGGAAAGGAGACCCCTGTGGTGAAAGAAGCTGTCCTAAAGAAAGGAAAGGGAAAAGCAAATAAGGAAGAAAAACAACCTCGTAGCCCCACAGATCTTCAATTATGGAGGAAAATTACAGAGATCGAGTAGTTGGTTGAGAAAATCAGTGTGCAGTAAATCAAACTTGTCGCCATAGTTGAGGATATGGAGCACTTGCAAAATTTATTCTATGCCTACACCAGGGCATTGAATAGTATAATTGTCAGCACATTAAGTAGCATTAGCAAGCATCCTCTGCCAAAATTCCTAGTGTTTCCTCCTATCATTAGGGAGGTAACGGTATCAACTGAAAGAGCTACTTCAAAAGGGGAGGACCAATCTGCAGCTTCTCCGCAAATGGTCCATATATCTGATGATGAGAACCAGGACATGAATTCAAAGGATGTTGAAGATTGCTTCCTCAACATTGTTTGCCATTTTGAAGATGAATTTTCCAACAGCCTAGGAGCAAATGTGGCTGAAAAGGAAGCCAATGCTAATGAGGAACACACAACTGTGGAATCTGTGGGTATTGAGAAAGAGAAATAAGAAGAGAAGGAGGAGGAAAATGAAGAAGGAAAAGGATCGAAGGAAGAAATTTTTGTCGCGACAAATTTTCCCGAAGAATTTGTCACTGCACCTAAAGATATGGGTGCAATTGATGAAGAACTGGCATAACCTGATGAGAATCAGGTCGAGGCAGTGACAGTCAATAATGAGGATTTCAATCCTCTAGCTATAGTGCCCTATGTGGCACCCCTTGCTGAAATACACCCTTCTGATGTCACCGTCGATGAAGCCAGCACACAACCAAATGCGGAGGAGCAATCTGTCGACTCGGTTGAGCCAACATAATGAAAACGCAAGCGTAAGGATAAGAAGAAGTGCAAGGAGGAGCACCCCAAGAGGAAGAAGAAGTCCAAAGTAGCCACATCTTCGGCTGCACATCACTGAGTTAGTCTTCAATTTATTCAGTATGTAATTTAGTTCCACATCATGTAGTTGTAATTGCATTGTCATCACATTTTAATTGTCCTTGCATTTTATTTATTGACGCATTTGCATTGTAATTGCATTTCCATGTATATTTGTATATTAATGTCAATGCATTGGGGACAATGCAAACTTTAAGTTGGGGGGAATGTATATGGATTGGAAATGCAATTGCACCCACATTTCTAAAATTTTTTGTCCTTTTTAGTTTAATGAAAGTATGCAAGGTTATGAAAAATGTGGCTACAAATTTTCATTTGATGCTTAATTCTTGAATTATGTGAGATGCTAATACATGAATTGGATGACTGTGATTGAATGTTGTATCCCTCTATTATTGGATGAATGGTTGAAATTGCATTAGTAATAAATGAGTAGTATCATTATTTAAATCTTGGAATAACTTGTCATCTGCAGCTATGTATATATAATTAGAACTATTAATAAAAGTCACTCCAATGTGGGTGCATTGTGACTTATCAAGGGGGAACATTCCAATGCAAGTGTTAGAAAAAGTAATCTAGCCAAAGGCTATCACTGCAAGAGTGTGTGTCGACGCAATTACATACTCCCTGGGGATTTGTTGCACCCAATCGTTACTTCTCAGGAACAAGGGTATAGTAATGCAATGACATCCCTCAGTCAAATAAAACAAAGAAAAAAAGAAAGAAAAAGGGTAAAGGGAAAAGGGAATAGAAAAGAAAAAACAATATGTTTATATAATAAATGATTTGCTGGTCAAAAGAATTTAAGATTTAGAGCATGATGCTAGCATTGGTGAAGTTGCAGTTTTGAATATTCATACCTATAAACTGTCGGCACAATTTTTTATCATGTGAATGTAATTTATACATTAGGATCTCAAAAAATTCAAGTTGTTAGAATGATTATTGTTTTGACAAGACTTTTTCTATGACCTTGCTAGCTTTTGTTTACTTGAGGACAAGTAAAAACTCAAGTTTGGGGTATGATAGCATTAGAAAAGACTATTAATTTCTCTTTATTTCAAGTATAATTTGTTCTCATTCTATCATGTTTAGCATGCATTTTTAGCATTTTATATTCAGTAATTACATTTTCTAAGTCAGTGATGTTTGGTTTAATTTTCTTTAATTTTGTCCCACTTTTGCTACTAATGTCACCACATTTAGAGTTCAATTTTGTGTCTAAAGATGTCAATACAGGAATCTGTCCCAAAAGATCAACGCAGGAAGGTATCCAAGGTTGTCACCATAATTTAGAATCCAGAATTGTGCCCAAACCTATAGCCGCATGATCACATCCAGAAGTACTAGTGCCTGAGAATATCAAGGTTGTCGCAATGAATTAAAATCTAAATTTGCGTTCAGAGATGTCACAACAACCTTTAACTACTTGCTGAATGCATCAGATCTGTGTGAATGTGCAGCTGGATTAACTAACTTGTACAGCTGTAAGGAAGTTAGATCTGAAGAAGAAGGACACCTGTATTTGGCATTAAAGATAAATACTAATAAAAAAAGAGAGAGAGGCGGGGAGGAATCTTGAAGCTTGTGACAAATATCAATTCGGTTTTTCATCTTTTCTGAAAGCTTGCCTCCATGGCAGCTTAGTTTCTTGGAGGGTGAACTGACTGTGATGAGAAGGCAAATCCTGCTCCTGACGAGGAGTGTTCCTAAGTGCAACACAAGAAGAGCATTAGGGAAGAGTTCTAGTAGGCTAGGAATAGAATTCTTCAACTTGTTCTTTATTTCCTCTCAAATGTTGATAAATTCTGATGAAGTTAAATGTGTTTGGAAGTACCTTTTAATTTTAGATCTAATTTGATTTCTGCTCAATTTTCTCTTATTTGTTTATCTTTAGATTTAATTGCTTGATCATGGAAGTGCTATTGCAGTTACTGACACTGGAAAGTGCAATGACAAATTAAATTAACAAGCAAGACAATGGAAGTTGCTTGGGGAACAAAGGAATTTTGGCCACCTATTCTTGAATGCAAAGCATTGCCAGCATTGGAAGGTGTGGTTAATGTGAGTATTTGGGTCTTTGATAAACAGGAAAGTCGAAGTTGGTAAGATCTCATTAAGCTTAATTGCGGCGACAATTTATCTATTATTTACCTTGTGGTCACATTTAGTGGTTTGCTGACTTATCAAGTCAGGAATCCCCCATTTCATTATCATTGCTTTTTCTTCTTTAATTTTCTTAAATTGCATAGACAAATTATCTTCAAACTTTCACTGCATTTCTTATTAATTTGCTTCGACATATTTTATTACAGTCTTGCAATATTTTCTTTAACAGTTTAATTCATTCATTTTTGCACTCTTTATTTTAATTGCAATGACATTATTTATACAGTTTCTCTTATTTTAACTTTAGTTGAATCAACAATTATAAGCATAAACAACCATCTTTGTGGGATCGATAACTGATAGTTTTAAGTCTATCAACTATACTTGCATCGACAAGTGTTTGCTTGCGCAATTGCAGTGACATTCATAGCGCGATCACTCACCACGGTGATACCACTTTTCTTAAGGACACATTGAACTAGACTTACCCAATTGCTATTAGAGATTGGGTAAATAATGTCAGCTTCAAGCCACTTAATAATCTCCTTTTTAACCACCTCCTTCATTTTCTCATTCAATCTCCTTTGCTGTTCAATCGATTGCCTTCATTCATCTTCCAACCTAATTTTCTGCATGCGAAAAGAGGGATTAATGCCTCTAATGTCGGCAATACTCCAGGCAATTGCACGTTTATGCTGCTTCAAGATATGGATCAATTTTTCTTCTTGAATTGCGTCTAGTGTTGTAGAGACAATAACAGGCAGAGTATTATTTTTGCCAAGAAAAACATACTTCAGATGAGCAGGCATGTAACACCCAAAATCCATAACTATCACTTGTTAAGGATCTCAAGGCTTTATATAACTTTACTAATTTTTTGACATACAAATCAATCATAAATCCATACAATCACATTCAACAATTTAGTATATAATCTTGTTTAATTTTACTCATATCAACTATCGTGTCACCTATATTCCATACCAAATCATAAAACCACATTTATCAACCGAGCTACATCAATTATTGTTACTATCACTATGAAATACCCAAAACTCGACACCGTCATCGGTTAGTGTCCTGAGGTCTTCAGATCATCTACCGTTGATTAAATCCTCATATCTCAGCAATTCAGTATCACAAGAATATACATGCATTAAGTTTTAACCTTTATCAATATTCCATTCAATAAAGGTCAAAAATGTCATTTTAGACAATCAGGGGGACTTCTACTGATACTTGTTGGACAAGTATCGGTAGAAGTCAAGTCAGTAAGCTTTGAAAAAATTAACAGCAGTTTTCTACCGGTAGAAGTGAAGGTTCGACCAATACTACTATGAGTTGAACTACCGATACTTTAAGGACTTATATCGATACAATGGAAATCAGTAACCAAAGTTTAAATACCCCGTACTTCTACCGATACATACAAGAGTTCTACCAAAACAAGTGTACAGATTTCAAATATACACATAAATTTCTAAGTTTGCAAAATAGTCTACTTCATTTGCCAATTTCTCAAAATTATACCTACATACACATTTTCATGTTGGTACTTAATTCTTCACATAACCACAAAGATACATTCAAAAACATTCATCAAGTTGTTACCATGTTATTTAACCATTTACATCAAAACAACCCGAGTAACACAATCTTAATACATGCCATATAAGTCAAGTGATATAAAAGACTACCGAGCAAGTTCTCGGGATAGTGTGATTTCTTCTTTAAGGATCCGATCTTCAACAACAAAATGAGTCTACAAAATAGTAAATAGATACACAAGTAAGCTTACAAAGCTTAGTAAGTTCGTGAGAATATTTAACTTACAATATAATGCATTTGATAACATAAGAATGAGCAATCATCCTCGTTGTCTCGTAATATTGGCATGCAGTAGATCTCTTCAAGTCTCCCAGTGATTTTTAACTCATACGAGCCTAGTTAGTAATTTGCTCTTACGAGCCAGTATCGCTCTTATGAGCCAGTACAGTACTTTCTTCAGAATCTTCCATCTCGTTCCAACATCAAGAATAGAACCAAACAAATAAATTTAGCACTATCAAATAGAATGAAGTTACGTGAACTTACAGGATCAATTTGTAATAACGGCTCCAATATAGGGACTACCCGTCGGTAAGACATTTGAGATTAGCTCCCAAAACTGTATAGCTCTAAATGTCATATCCTTTGTGTCCCATTTGTTCATGAAATTCATATGTGTCATATACCACGTCCATTTCAATTAACTTCTTTCACATTATACCATTTCAAGCACACATCCATACAATTCTTACTTTCAAACATAATATCAAATTAACTAATAATGCCATTAGTTCAATTTACTAATTGTCATATGTCAATCGAAATAATTCATTTGTAACATAAATAATCTAGTACAAAACATAATCATTTAAGCGTTTCATTGACACCTAAAATCAACTACATCATTTCGTGACTTTCAAACATGCTTCTTAATACAATTTCATTTCAATTTAATTCAACTCCATAATTTAATATTTATTAAACAAATAAATTTAAATACAAAATACCCTAAACCTTAAATTATTTCAATAATTTACATACAGAAACTAAATCAATTACTTTACTGCACAAACTTATCGGGTTGATTTGCAGTAGTCATCAAAGTACAAGGACTATTCCATAATTTACTCCTTGCCTCGATTTTCAACCCATTCTTGATCTAAAATAATAATTTCATTCAATTAAATAATTCCAACAGTAAAATAAATTTATTTTATGCAATTAAGTCCTTTTTGACATTTTTACAAAATTGCCCTTAACTTTTCACTTTTATTCAATTTAGTCCCTTATCTCAAAACTTGCAATTTAACCATTTTTAAATAAAAAAAGTTCAGCCGAATATTATAGAAATCCAATGCTTCCCATATTTGTCTTATTTAACATCAAATCCTGGTACTTTTACTCCTTTCACATTTTAGTCCTTAAACATTAAAATCATCAAAAACTACTTTACAAATAATCAAATCTAACAACATAGCTTATGAAACTTCCATAAACTTTAAAAAAAACAACTCATTCATCAGTGGCATGTTTATAACATTTGACAGATTCACAAATTAGCCCTTGTGTTAGCTAGATTAAGCTAATACGGACTCAAAAACATAAAAATCACTAGAAATGAGTGAGAAATCACCTACCAATCGAAGGACTTAGCCAAACGAATGTTCTTCAACTTTGCTTTAGGGTTTCAGCTATGGTGGAAAGAAAAATGAGGAAGATAACTCATTTTCTTTACTTTTAATTTTGTTTATACTTTAATTTGTTTAATTACTCTTTTACCCTTTAGTAATTAATTAAGTTTTCATGTATATAATGACCAAAAATGTCCACTACCCTTCCTTAGGGTCTATTTACTTCTTAAGGACCTTAACTTATCCTCAAATTGACATCTAATTTCTTTAATTAATAGAATTTAACTTTTGCACCATTTTCAGTTTAATCCTTTTTACATAATTAACTATCTAAACAATAAAATTTCATCAACAAATTTTAATACTATACTAATAAACTCGTAAATATTAAATAATTAATATTTACAGTCTGACACAGTGAAGTTGTGGCCTCGAAACCACCATCTCGATCACACTAAAAAATAGACTAATTACTAAATCCTCATTTATTTAGGATTTAAATGCAATTTACCAAAATCTAAAGAATTCCACATCATTTCTATAATTAGGTCATTTAAGGAAGATCCAATTTCATAATTGATCCTTCAATAATATTAAATTCCAATCAAACAAACTTATTTACAATTTAGCCTTAAACTAATTAGGACTAAAAGAATAAATAACCTAAAAGTTAGTGGATGGTAATCATATCCACCACCACTTGGACTTTTTGACCATGGTTTAATTGCCATTTTGATCCCTTTACTATTTTAATCAATAGGAATTAACTTTTACTACTTTTACAATTTACTCCTTTTTTATTGATTAAGCAATTAATTATCAAAATTACCCAACCAAACTTCAATTCACATATAATAAGACTCTGTAAATATTTAATAAAAATCTTTACGGCCCTTAATTTCAAAAACAAGGTCTTGATACCTCATTTTCTCAAACCACTTGACTTTTGAACCAAACCACTTATATTAACTTTGAATTCAATAAGTAAAATTCACCTATTCAAAATTTCATATAAAAATTATTATTAACTCATATAATTTAAATACTCATTATATGAATTTACTCATCGGATTTGCGATCTCGAAACCACTATTTTCGACACCACTGAAAAATGGGCTGTTACAAAGCAATTGCTTCAATTCCAAAGTAGGAGCTTCTTCAATAGATGGCTTAAAGACTGGAGTTATTCTATTAGTCAAATCTAAAGATTCCATTTGCCATCCACGCCTAAGCTTAATATTGTTCGCTTCAACCTTGCTGCCACAATCAGCTAGAAATTCTTTACCCGATGTCACTGCAAATTCTTCTGAAAATATTGTGCTTCGCTCATTAAATTCCTCCTCAATTAATGTGTCCAGCACATCAATAGTGTGACATTCTTCTTTTTCCTTGCAGGGAATAGCTTCAAAAATACTAAAGGTTACATGTTCATCATTATGTTGCATTGTTAATTCACCTTTGTACACGTCGATGAGAGTACGTCCAGTAGCGAGGAATGGGCGTCCCAAGATTATGGGTACCTTTTTATTTGCTTCGCAGTCAAGTATAATGAAATCCGTCGGGAACACAAACTTATCCACGCAAACTAGGATGTCCTTAATTCGTCCTTCAGGTTGCGCCAACGATCTATCTGCTAATTGCAATGTCACTACAGTAGGCTTTATATGACCAATCCCCAATTTTCTAAAAGTAGACAGTGGCATAAGGTTGATACTTGCGCCTAAATCACATAAGGCTTTACCCAAGTAGTGGTTGCCAATCAAACATGGGATTGTAAAGCTTCATGGGTCTTTCATCTTGGGCGACAGCTTATTTGTCAGGACTACACTACATCCTTTTGTGAGTGCAATTGTCTCAATATCATTCAGCTTCTTCTTTTTGGACAATAGCTCCTTTATAACTTTCCCATAAATGAGAATCTGTACAAGAGCATCCCCAAGAGGGATATTAACATGAAGTTGCTTTAATGTAGTCAGAAACTGTTGATATTATCTATCATGCTCCTTTTCTTTAAATCGTTGTGGGAAAGGCAAAGGTATGGATACATCAGGTTACGTCGACATTTTTGGTTACGTCAACATTGGCAGTTGCGCCGACAATTTTTTTGATCTGATAGTAGGCATCGAGGTGACAATTTGTGAAGCCTTTTTATCTAGTTCATCTATAATTTCTTCAGACACAACTCTTTCACCCTGACTCAATTCACTAGTGACTATAGGTATTGCAGTAGAGCTGGTAGTTGGCTCGGCAGTTTGTCTGCCACTTCGAAGAGTGATAGCTTTACAATGCTCCTTCCCTTTTGAATTTGGATTTTCTGTGTTGCTGGGTAATGTACTTGGTGGTCGTGTGTTTAAATTCAAAGCGATTTGCCCTAATTTTTCTTCCAATGCTCGGATGAAGGATGAAATTCCTTACACAATTGCTTCCATTCAAGTTATGTGCTCACGCATTAAGGCTTCGAGGGTTGCTAAAGGATTAGGTCGTGGTTGTGTGTACTACTGCTGATGTTGTCCTTGAACATTCAGATTTGGCATCGAAGGTTGTTGTGGCTGTACACGATTCTGATGTGGCTGCATTTGATCTTGATGTGAATGCATTTGAGTACTTTGGTTGTAACTCTACTACTGTTGATCATAAGTCCCTTGTCTATAATTGCCTTGATTGGATGAATTTCCATATTTGAATGTCACGGCATTCTGATTTCCCCAAGGCTATTGATTTCTTGAAGAATTATTATAGGAATTACCATAGGAATTTCCATGGCTGTTGTTGACATAGAAAGCTTTCTCCGTGTGCTGTGGACAATGTTCATAACTGTGGTTGTCACCGTAAATTTCACAACAAAATGTAGGGACATCAATTTGTTGAGAAACTTGTATGGGTGCAACGTCACTAGTCCCCTTCATGTTTTTTATCATGTTTGCGAGCGAAGAGACTTGTGCACTTAGAGCAAATATATCATCCAATTCAATAACTCTAGGATTTGCTTTCACTTGTGCAGCTCGAGAGATCAAATATTGATAATCATTCTGAGCGATTCTCTCTAGAATTCTGACAACCTCATCATATGTACAGTCCAACAAAGGACCATTAGCAGATGCGTTGACAAGATTTCTTGTCTGTGCATTCAACCCGTTATAGAAAATCTCAATCCGCGTCTCTTGTTGAATTCCATGCATGGAACAACATCGAAGCAGAGATTTATAATGCTCCCACGTAGTATGCAAATTTTCATCATCCAACTGATGATACATAGTAATATCATTTCTAAGACGAGCATTCATAGTCGATGGATTAAAACGCAAAACAAATTGAGTTGCGAACGCATTCCACGATGTGATTGATCCAGCAGGTAACCCCTAGGAACCAGGTACGAGCCCGTCCTTGCAATGAATAGGGAATAGCTGCATTTTCAAGGCGTCATCAAGAACGCCGTGCCAACTGAAAGAAGCACAAATCAGTAGGAAGGATTTAAGGTGCTCTCTCGCATCTTCATGAGGCAGTTCAGCATACTGCCCATTAGAGTTTAGCATCTGGAACATGACTGGCTTTAATTCAAAATTTCCAGCTTTAATAGTTGGCCTAACAACACCTGGCTGCAAATCATCCAAAACTGGAACAATAAAATCTCGAATAATTCGATTTTCCATATGATCTTCTTGCGGCAGCAGTGGATTATTAACATTTTGTAGTTGTATCGGAGGTATAACAGGATTTTATGGCGGCAATTATGGTATGGCTGCATTGTTTCCTGGTAGAGCCATATTTCGCTGTTCTTGTCGTCTCCTTCGAATGGTGCGTTCGATTTCAGGATCTAAACCAATAATAAATTCAAGATTTATTTGGGTCATAAACCACCTAAAAGAGAAATGTAAAAGCAGTTACAAAAAGAAAACAAATTAGTAACAAATAAAGGTTAGATAGAAAACAAGTGCAAAAATAAAAATAAATATCAAACAAACGTCATCCCTAGCAACGGCGCCAAAACTTGGTCGCTCTATGAACGTCACAGCAAATATGTGCAAGCATACACTGTCGATGCAAGTATAGTAGACAGATGTGTAATCAGTCGAATATCGATCCCACGAGGATGGCTATTGTTGTCTATAATTGTCAATGCAATGAATAAGTAAACGCAATAAAATTGAGATTAATTTGTCGGAACAATAATGTATAATTAAAGAAGAAATGCAATAATAAAGAAATAGGGTCCCTAATGTGAATAGTCAGCAGAACACTAAGTGTGGCTCACAAGGTTTAAAATATCTAGTAACTATTGCTACAATAAGGCACAATGAATGTCTTACCAAACTTGGCTTTTCTACTAGATCTAAGACTTAAACATGCACACTAACCACACCTTCCAGTGCTGGCAATGCAACACATTCAAGAACAAGTGGATTAAATTCCTTCAATCCCCAAGCAACTTTCGTTGTCTTGCTTGTTAGTTTAGTTTGTCGCTGCACCTTCCAATCATAGTGACTGCAATCACACTTTCGTGTTCAAAACAAATAAGCCCAAAGATTAAACAGTAAAAGAAAAATAAGATATCATTTCGTCTAAAATCAAGAGTACTTCCATGCAAACTTGAAATCACATGAATTACTTGAAATCAATTATACTATTCCTAGGCTACTCGACTTTCTCTCTTACTCTCCTCTCGTGTCGTACTTAAAAGCTCCTCGTTAGGAGCTGGTCTTCCTCCTCTTCTGCGTCAGGTCACCCTTTAGAAATTTAAGCTGTCATGGATGCAAGCTTCGAAAAAATATTTTCAAGAAGAAAATCAATTCGGAAAAAGAAGACACTTTCTCTCTCTCCTCATGGGCATTTAATTGCAGCTAAATAGTATAGGTGTCCTTCCCTATGAATCTAGCATTCTCTGGCCGTACTAGTTGGTTACACCAGCTGTACAACTCACGCATTTTTGGTGTGTTAACCAGACAACTGTCAGATGCTGCGACAATTCTGGGCGCAATTTTGGACATGCTTATGCAGCGACAATTCTAGACATATTCATGCAGCGATAATTCTATACAGGTTCTTGCAGTGACAATTCTGGGCGCAATGCTAAACAGACTAATGCAACGGCATCAATAATAAATTCAAAGGCAATTAGGCTGAATTTTATTAAGTTAGAAAATGCAATAACTAAATTAAAAAAATGCTAAAGATGACCAAATGGGAACAACTTAAATGATAAGTAGGGAGAAATCAATGGTACTATCAGTAGCCTCTGGTTCGGTTTTTGAACTCAACATTCATGACCGTGTCCTACACCTTATCCTCACTTGGAACCTATGACATATTAAAACACATGGCAAAATTCGAAACACCGATTATTGGTGGTTCGATTGCTTTAGAACTAATAGGCGTCCCGATCTTGCCCTCATCCTTTTTAATGACATTACAAAAGCTATTGGGAGGGGACTTAATACTAATGTCACTCTTCCCCATGGCACATATTTGTCATACATTTTTATGAGGATAGGTATTAGTACTCGTTTTGAGACCCTCTTTTCTTCCACGCAACCTATTGGCTATGGGGCTCTCCACCACGCTGGTTATCACCTTGATGCTACCACCGGCACTTGGGTTAAAGGTGATGTTCCCACTGATCTTGATGATGATGATATTGGTGTGGGCCTTGACGATATTTGGCTCCCGAGCATGCTCCTCCTCCGGACTCATCCTCTCATGCTCCACCACCATCGGAAGGGACCACTGCTTTGCTCGATGCAATCAACTCCTTGAACAATAATGTTCGAGACCATGAATGCGAGGTTCTCATCACTTGAGGCACAAGTGGCCACTATACTTGCTCGTTTGCCTTCCACACCTGTCACGCCTCCTTATCGATCTCGACCTCACGATGAGTAGAGTAGTTTTCTTAGGTCATGCATTTCCATTACATTTGCATACTCATTTTTTTTGTTTTTACTTTTCTCTTTAGATTATTGAACTAGTTTGTTCTTTTGTCTTGACATTTTTTATTTCAATGGAACTTCATGATTTATTGGTATGTTTTTAGATACAATGTCTATGTTTTGGATCATTGCCTCTCCTATTTCTTTTTCTATATATTGTGATGAACTAACTCTCTTTTCTCTTTGAGCTTTATTTGATTTTTTTTTATATAACAAAAAGGGGGAGAAGGAAAGGTCAAATGTTTGATTATTTGCTTTATTATTAAAATGCTAAAATGCAAGATTATGTGACATTTTTCTTAAAAATAAAAATGAATGCAAACTTGATTGACAAAATTTAATTTGGTCTTATTTTCAAAATGTCTTTATTAAGGGGGAGCATTTATTCAAAAACAAAATTTTCACAAAGTTTTGTTATATAAAAAAGGGGGAGATTGTTAAACTAAGTTTTATTTGATAAAATATTTTGATATAACAAATTAAAATGTTTTTTAATACAAGTTATAATTGATAAAATTATTTATCAATTTTAAAATCTAAGAGATAAAATTTAAATTCCTATCGAAAAGTTTGAAACAATTTTCAAATCAAGTTAAAATGATTTTAAACATGTCAAAATGCTTGCACTAAGTCAAAAATCATTTTAACACTTCAAAATGTTTTTCAAACAAGTTAAAATAGCTCCAGGCCAAAAAGTATTGATACTTTTTTATTTGATATCGATAATTTCTAAAATATCAATACTCCTTGTAAAATCGGGACCAAAGTTGCATTCTGTTTTGACACCTCTGAAAAAATATCGATACCCAATTATAAGTATCGATAATTTCTGAAAAACATTGATACCGTGGCTCAAAAATGATACCAAAAGATTATTTTGTTTTTCACAAACCTTAGAAGGTATCGATCCAGTATCAATACCTTTTGAGAAGGTACCGATAACTTTATTGATGTTTCGATTTTTAATGGTCCCAACAGTCACTGAATTTGCATTAAATGCAAAAAATATCGATACCCTTTTGTACGGTATCGATACTTGAAGTTTTAGGTCTCTTTAATGCTCTGGTTTTTCATCCCTAACGGCTCTATTGATGACTCCAACAACCACAACAGGTAGAAATAAATTAGTGGGCTTAAATACCATCTTCCAAGGACCTACAACATCTAACAAAACAATTACAAGCAAATATCTTCAATCAAACATCCCAAGAGCTTAAAATTTTCACATCTTTCTTTCATTCACTTGTGAGCCTTACTTTCATTTCATTACTCAAGTGTATCTTCTTTGTATTGTGAGCTTAATTTGCAAACAATTTGCTCTTGTTAGGATTGTCTCTTGTTTGCTAATTTGTATTTCTTTGAGAGAGTTTGAGACTTAAGATTTAGGTAGAAATCTTAAGTGATTGTAAGGCTAAACCTTGTCTTTAAAGATTCTACAAATCAAGTAGATTTGGGAAAATCCTTAGTGGTGGTGATCAGCCTGTAAACATCACAACATTTAAGTGCAAGTGGACACTTGTCGATGCAAGTATAGTTGATAGAATTACTCTATCGGATATCAATCCCGTGAGGATAGAGTTCTTGATGTTCAATTGTCGAAGCAACTAAAGTTAAAATTAGAGAAAATGCTAGTAAGGATGTCAGCGCAATTAAATCATATCTGCACTACTAAGTTAATCAAAGTTATCAATGCAAAGATAAAAATAAAATGTCAGAGCAACTGAAAGTAAAATAAATTGTTGTTGATATTTTGAGAATTTAAATGCAGAAAAGTAAAAGTGTGACCAAGTGTGAAGAATGGAGTGGATCACTGACTTCCCTAAGCAGCAATGCTAGATGTGACAACAAGGTATTTTATAGATGAACTGTGGCAGCAATAAGGTTCCAATGAACTCATACCAATAACAACTCTCTGCTTAACCAAGACTCAAGTGCCTACATTTACCCCACCTTCCAGTGTTGGCAATGCCTTGCACTCAAGAACAAGTGACTAGAATTCCTCCTAGCCTCAAGCAACTTCCGCTGACTTGCTTGTTAGCTTAACTTGTCATCGTACTTTCCAGTGTCGGTAGACTGAAATTACACTTCTATGGTCAAAACAGTTAAATCCAAGGGAAAACAGATAAGAAGAATTAAATAGGAATCAAAGTAATCTAACATTGAAAGATATTTCCATATACAATCAATTGTCAATAAGAATTCATCAGCATTAAAAGAGGGATTAACAAATAAATTGAAGCATACCATCCCTAGGCTACTAGGATTATCCCTTAACCGCTCCTCTTGTATCCCATAAAGCACTCCTCATCAGAAGTTGTCACACATTTGCTCGATCAGCTTACTGGACTTCAGAACTAAGCTTCAAAGCTTTAGAGAATTTGCAGAATTAATTTTTTCAACTCTTGATATCTCTTTCCTTCTTCTATCCTCTATTTATAAGCTTTGAGAATTGTAGATCTCATCTCCTCTCAGATCCAACTCCTTTTGGAGCTGTAAAAGTTTGTTAAAATCCAGCTGTGCACTCACGCAGATCTGGTGTGTTCTTCATGAATCTGCAAGTTGTCGCGGCATCGCTGGGCGCAATCTATAATCTTTAATTACGGCGAAAACGTGTTATTCTCCTGCGCTGGTGCTTCCAGATGTGTTTGCAGCGTGAATTTACTTATACAGAGTTGATGTTTCCATGCAGTGACATTTCTGGCGGCAATTCCAAGCTAAACTTGTGGCTACATCTTTGAACTTTTTCTAGCATCAATCTTCCGAGACGGATCCTTGCGCTGACAATTTCAAACGCAATATATATATGCTGCATATAGTGACATTAGTGCCCAGAAGAGATAAAATAACAAGAATTTAAGCCACACAACATTAAGTTAGAAACTATAAATACTACATATGAAATGACTATCATGCATGCTAAATATAATGCAAAAGGGACAGTTAATACATAAATTTAGGGAGAAAATAAGTGTCATTTCCAATGCTATCAGGTGGAAAACTAAGGTAGTGGAGTAAGCATTTGGGGCTAAACCACTCTAAATTCTTGTGTCAAATTGTTTCAATTCTCTCTACTTTCTTCCTACAATTTTAAAAGGCCAATTCACCCCGCTCTTGAAAATTTTGATTCAATCCATTAAGTTAACAACCTTAAAATCATCAAAAATTGTTAAACAAAATATGTTCATTTAACAACCAAACTTATCAGTCTACCATAAAACTTCAAAAATATTACCAACTCATTCATGGTAAAATTTTAAACATTTAACAAACTAACAAATTAACCCATTGTTTGGCTAGATTAAGTTAAAATGAGCTCAAAATATAAAAATCATTAAAAATGGGATTCAAAAACCTTACCATGCATGAGGATTCAGCCTTGGTTGAATACTTTGGTTTCTTTTCCATAGAATTTCATTTTGAAGAGAACAATTGTAGAAGATGACAACTTTTTCTTTTGTTAGGCTATATTAGTTTTAATTTTTAATTCCTTAATTACTAAAGTAACCTTTAAAGTTCATGTAATTTACCATGCAACCTATCCATGAATATCCACTAACTTTAAATATGGTATAATTACCATTAAAGTCCACCAATTCACTCTTTCATAGCTACTTGATGCATTTAACTAATAGAATTTAACTTTTGTAGCTTTTACGATTTAGTCCTTCTCACTTAATTTACTATCTATATGATAAAATTTCTTAACCAAACTTTAATATACCTATATAATCATTCCTTAAATATTCAATAAAAATATTTACAGGCCCATTTTATAGAATCGAGGTCTCGATACCTTAACTTCTAAAACCACTCGACTTTAAGGATTTACCGCATAAATCTAATTACTCATTCGAATGGCATAAATTGCCAATTCAAAATTTACTATATACTATATTTGACTCGTAAATATTAAGTAATAATATTTACGGACTCACTCGTTTGATTTGTGGCCTCGAAACCACTACTTTCGATATCGATCAAAATTGGGCCGTTATAGGCGGTCACCAACAGTGGTTCTTTTATTCTGGTAATTTATCTGATTTGTTGATTTCGAATTTTCAAGTCCAAACTAATTGTAACATGAGAGAGCCGAGATGGGTTTGCTTCTTTAGATTAGTGTCATGACGCATTTGGAAGAATAGAAATCTCTTCATTTTCCAAGGTAAATACATGAATCCGAACGAGATCTTCAAAGTCTCGTATAGTTTGGCAAATCAGTACACCTCAATCGACAAGGATGCTTTGATGATGGGCTCGACATCCCATCTTGAGAAGACAATTCCAAGTATGTGCCTTTTCCTTAATACTGATGGTGCGATACGGACTACTAGTAGTTTATGAGCTGCTAGTGGTGTGGTAAGGGACGAAATAGGAAAGTGGATTCTTGGTATAACTGTTTCTTGGGGAAGTGTTCGGTTTTTATTGTTGAATTATGGGGCATCTTGTCTGGTCTATTCTTGCTTCAAAAACAAGGATATGATAAGGTAGTTATTCAACTCGATAACCTTGAGGTTGTAGGAACCATTTGCAGATAGTCAGTTAGCTATACCATGTTCATCATTGGTTAGGAGAATTCAACATATTTTGTCAAGTGAAGTAAGGGGTTTTTGAGATATACACCGATGGAGAACAATCAGGTGACGAATGCTTTAGCAAAAATGATTTTGGCGAATGATGAGGAATTTTGTATGTTTGACGAACCTCCTGTGAAGATTCAAGCAGCACAAAAAAGGATAACGTTAGAAGCTTTTTGAATATGAACTCTTCTATGTAAACCATTTGTTTTATTTGATTTTATATTACACCAAAAAAAAGTTACTGAAATTCAATGGATGGGATCATAACCATTCACTAACCATGTTTTAACAATGGACTCATATTAGTTAAGAACTTGTTAAAATACACACTTATTTTTCAAGTTCTAGCCTCTTTACAATTTAACCCTATTTTTATACTAATTAATAGTTTATCTAGACATTTGCTTAATAATTCTAATTTTCAAACTTCGTATTCATGGAATAAACTTAAGTAATTATGAATTTATACTGAGTCATAAATATCTACCATCATATGTTGAGAATTTAACCAAAATTATAAAGAATTAATCTTCTCACCTTGATAATTAGTAGGGGTGTTCAATTGGTTAACTGACCAATTAATCGAACTGAACTTTTTCGATTAATTCGATTGGTTAACCAAAATTTTTTTTTTTTTTGGTTAAAACAAGTATAAAACATATAAAAAAATTAATCGAATTAATCGACCAATTAATTTATACTTCCAAAAAATTAACTGAACCGAACGACCCCCGACCGAATACCTATATATTATAATATTATTTATTAAGTTCGATTAAGTCAATTAACTGATCGATTTCGAATCGAATTAATCGTTAACTGAACTTCCAAAAAATTATTAACCAACCCTCAATCGAATTAATTTAATTAACTAACCGATTAATCAAATTCGATTGATTAATCGAATTAATTCAATTTTACCCAAAATTTACACACTCCTAATAATTAGTAGACGGCCATGGAAAGTAAACCAAAGCAAATTTCATTTTCTTTCTTTCTATGTACCATTCAAAAAGGATGTAGATGAACGATGATATTTCCTTCTCTCTCCCGTTATCATTCATATATATAATTACTCTAATTTTTCATTAATCTAATGGCTATTATTGTGTTAAAGAATGGTTAATGGACATGAATGGAAACGATGAACACAAGCCACTAACCTTGATTTAATCATGGTTTATTAGTACTTAGGTCTTTGGTTTAATCTCCCATCCAGAATTCTCTACTTTAGCCACCTTGTAATTTTGTCCTTATATTGTATTTTAACAACTTATCTAATTAATCACTTAGAAATTCTAATTTCTTATTACGGATACAACTTGTACCCACTTTATTAAAAAAAATTTATTAACTTAATTCAAGCAGTTTGACCTTGAGAACAAACTTTTCTACATCGATTAAATCAAATCGTTACATATGAATTGGGTGAAGTCAACAGTTGATTAGTTAAAATGTAATGTATGCATCTATTTGTAACAAATCAAACACTACAAGTTTTGTTGCAATCCTTCAAGACAAAAATGACAGTTTTGTGAATGCGATTATCAATTATATTCCTGCCTTAATGGAGCTACACATCACATAAGTTCTTTCTATTAAAGAAGCTTTATCAAGTTTGAAATCTTTGAGCTTTAATAAAGTCAATTAAATAAGATTTGCATGGAGGTCACTAATGTCTTGGTTTTACCTATTACAAACATTTATGAGTTTGGCATATTCATTTAGGATTGCTTCTTTTTGAAATATTTTTTCCAACATTTGTCATTCTTTTTTTTTTTTTGAATTACAAGGGGAGGATAAAGCCCTAACAATAACATGACTTGCGCGATTTGATCCTAAATCACACCTGGTGCAATGAAGACTCTTGACCATCAGGCCAACACATGGGGTTTAACGTTTGTCATTTCTTTAGATTCGTCAGAATGCTAATAATTTAGTTTACTTTTTATATAGGTAACCTTAATTTTTTACAAATTGATACATTTGGAATGTTGTTTCTTTAAATCTTTATGATATTTTAGATTTTGATGCTTCTTCAAGCAATACCAATTGTAACACCCCGAATCCGACCTAGACGTTATGGCCGAATCTCGGAAATTACATTAACGACGCACGAAATTATTTATTTGAAAATATAGAAGTTCAAGTTTGAAAACGTAAAGTTTCTTAAGATTGACTAATTTATCTTTTAGAAAAATATTTAGTAAAATATTTTAATTGTAATGTTTGTTTGAAAACATCTAAATATTAAGGATTTTATATTATAATAAAAAACTTATAAAGAAAACTCGCAGTAGATTTTCATAAAACTATTTAGCAAATTTACGAATTATTATTTTGTTTATAATTAAAAAACATAATTAATTTTTAAAAAATAATTTATCAAAGGTATAAAAAAACATAATTTTGCATGCATGCAAATTAGCTATAAATTCATAAAAATATAAATCACAACCAAAATAAAAATAAAGTCCAAAAGTCCACAAAAACACAACCCAAAGTCCAAATAGTTTAAAATCAAAAAAATATTCATAAATATAAAGTTTTCCGAGAGACTCCACCAAATGCTGAACCAAGTCCTATGTTTGAGTGTTTCTTGAAAGGTTGAAATACTAATGGGGTGAGCTTTTATATCCAGTGTGATACTAACATAAACTTAATCACATACTTTATAAACAAATACGATAAAAAATCATAAAATCCTATAACTCAATTTTCAATAATATCTCATGCATGATCATGTCAATGCATATTTCGTAAAAACGATGCAGATTTTTGAAAAACGATCCTACCCATCTCCGCTACACGCCATAATCAAGTTTTCCCAAAACTCGTCCAACCATCACACCAAATTGTTAACAATGTCACAAACACGTATAAACTGTCATATAATCAAATTTGTGAATAGTGTCACATTAACGCTAATAAACTGTCATATGCTCTCACCTTTCACATATCTCACCCTATGCATGTGATATGACCAAAACACTCGAAATCATATAGGCATGTTTAACATGCATATCACATACATACTCCATGTACTAATTTTTCACATTTTATTTTCATACGAATATCACATATGCCATATACCGCATAACATGAGAATGAGATGTACATATTTTTCACAATATTAGCAAACAACAATATTACACAACATGCTTTTCACAAATATATGGTTTGAGATAAATACTTGATAAAATCCATGAGGATTGCTTATGTCACTTTATGGATACATGTAGTATCCTCATCAAACAATCATAATTTAATAGCAATATTTTTTATAAATAAAAATCATAGTTTATTAATTTAGTTGGTGTTAAACTCACACCTAATTTGTAGATCCTATGTGAAACACTCCCTATGAACGCTCTCACTTAGATCAAGCTCCAAAAGACTTATCTAATAAAATCAACAATGAATACAGGTTAGTATTTTCCATGAGCATCATACATAAAAAATTAAGTCTCACCACTTTACTTACCCCACGATCTAACACTCAAATCAGTGATTTTGTCTCAAACACTAGGGATTTCCCGTATTGTTGTTAGGCCCTTCAATAAACATAAGAATCAAGTGTTAATACATGAAGAGAAATAAACCTCATTGACCACTGCATCATGAATGTGGTCCAATTCTGGTGGGAGCTCTAACTAATATGCCACTAGGTCAACTCTCTTAAGAATACGATATGGTCCAATAAATCTTGGACTCAACTTCCCTTTACGGCCAAACCTCAACACCTTCATCCAAGGTGATACGTTTAGGAAAACCCAATCATCAACATTAAATTCTTTATCCCTTCTCTTCAAATCAAAATAAGATTTTTGATGATCAAATGTCACTCTGAAATGATCCTGAATAAGTTTCATAGTACTCTCAGTTTGCCAAGTCAAATCTAGTCCCAAAACTTTCCTTTCCCCCAACTCAATCCAACACAAAGGTGACTTAAATTTGCGACCATAAAGGGCCTCATACGAAACCATCTGGATGCTTGACTGAAAGCTTTTATTATCCGTAAACTCGACAAGTGGTAAATGATCCTCCCAACTACCACAAAAATCGATCACACAACCTCTCAACATGTCTTCAAGAACCTAAATAACTCTCTCAGATTGTTCATTAGATTGAGGATGGACTGCTGTACTGAAGTTCAACCTCGTACCAAGAGCCCCATGCAACTTCTTCCAAAATTGAGACGTAAAACGAGGATCCCGATCGGATATAACTGAAACCAGTACCCCATGAAGTCTCATAATTTCTGAGATATACAACTTGGCTAATTTTTGCAATGAAAAATCGGTGCGTAATGTAGAAAATGGGCAGACTTAGCCAATCAATCAACAATCACTCAAACTGAATCTTTCTTTGAAGGCGTCAAAGCTAGCCCACTAACAAAGTCTATAGCAACACGCTCTCATTCTCACTAAGGAATCTGAATGGGCTGAAGCAACCCAAAAGGAACTTGGTGCTCGACCTTAACTTGTTGGCACATCACACATCTTGCCACAAACTCAGTCACATCTCGCTTAAGTCTCGACCACCAATACTATTCACGAACATCCCTATACATATTATTTCCTCCAAGATACATAGCATAAGGGCTACTATACGCTTCTTGTAAGATAGACTGTCTCAGCTCTTTATTTGAAGGTACACAATTCCTATCACGAAAACATAAACCCCTTCTGAATTAATCTTGAAATCCGAAGTCTTACCTTCTTCAATCAACTTCATATGAGGTATAAGAGACAAATGTGAAGGTTGTTTCAATTTGATCTCATTTAACAAAGTGGGCTTAACTTGAAGTCCTACAAGCAAACTTCCACTCTCACACAAACTCAACTTTGCAAACATTGCTCTCAACTCGGTCATCGACCTCCTACTCAACGCATCGGCTACCACGTTCGCCTTACTTGGATGGTACTCAATAGAGCAATCATAATCCTTAAGTAATTCAATCCAACGCATTTGCCTCAAGTTTAACTCCTTCTAGGTGAGGAGGTACTTAAGGCTCTTGTGATCAGTGTAAATAATACACTTCTCACCATACAAATAATGCCTTTAAATCTTAAGGGCGAAGAAAATCGCGACCAACTCGAGGTCATGCATCGGGTAGTTACACTTGTGCTGTTTGAGTTGTCTCGAAGCATAAGCCACTACTTTCCCATCTTGTATCAACACACAACCAAGAATGGTGTGAGATGCATCACTATAAACCACATAGTCTTTCCCAAATTCGGGCTAAATTAATATAGGCTCTTAGGTTAGCACTGACTTAAGGTTCTCGAAGCTGGCTTGTTGCTCCTTAGTCCACTTAAACGGCGTGCTCTTTCTCAACAGTTTTGTCATGGGTGCTGCAATCAAAGAGAACCCTTCAACGAACCTCCTATAATAACCTGCAAGTCCAAGGAAACTTCGAATCTCACTAACATTCCTAGGTTGCTTCCATTCCAGAATCGCCTTGATCTTCTTTGGGTCAACACGGATACCTTCAATGGATACCACATGTTCCAAAAACATTACTTCACGAAGCCAAAACTTACACTTACTTAACTTTGCATACAACTTTTTCTCACGAAGAGTTTGCAAAATTATCCTCAAGTGGTCCTCGTGTTCCAACTAAAACTTGGAGTAGATCAGAATGTCGTCAATAAAGGCCACCACAAACTAATCAAGATAGGGTTGGAAAACTCTATTCATGAGGTCTATAAAAGCAGTCCGTGCATTGTTAAGACCAAAAGGCATCACTAGGAACCTATAGTGACCGTATCGAGTTTTGAAAGCAGTCTTAGGTATATCAACTTCTCTCACCTTAAGCTGATAATAATCTGACCTCAGATCAATTTTGGAGAAAACTGTAACACCCTTAAATTGATCGAAAAGATTATTAATCCTCAACAAAGGGTACTTATTCTTCACTGTCAGCTTGTTCAATTGTCGATAATCAATACAAAGTCTCATCGATCTATCATTCTTCTTCACTAACAAAACTGGTGCTCCCTAAGGTGACACACTCGGCTTTATAAACCCACGATCCAATAACTCTTGCAACTGCACCTTTAGCTCCTTAGGTGCTATGCGATAAGGAGCAATAGACACCGGAGTTGACCTAGGGGGCAATTCAATCCCAAAATCAACCTCGCGTTTTGGAGGTAAGCCGAGTAACTCTTCTAGAAAGACATCAGGAAACTCCTTCATTACATGGATGCTCTTTAATACTGACTCATCAGCTTTCGTATCTAAAATATATGCTAAATATGCATCACACTAATTATGAACCGATTTCTCGGCCACCAAAGCAAAAATCACGTTGGACAAGTAATCTCAATGCTCACCGATCATAACTATCTCTTTTCCTGTTAAAGTCCTCAATGTAACCCGCTTCATATCACAATCTAGACTAACTCGATGCTCCTTCAACCAATTCATGCCCAAGATAAGATCGAACTCTTCAAAAGGAAGCTTTATCAAGTCATTTGGAAACAGCTCTCCTTAAATTTCTAAAGGACATCTCGTAAAGATTTTATTCACATACACAAATTGTCCTAGAGGACTAAGTACAATTACATCACTAGCAGTGTCTTCCACTAAAATTCCAAATTTATCAAACATAGAGCAAGCAACATAAGTGTGTTGATCTTACATCTATCAAAGAAAAGTACTATATAGAATTTATTGTAAAAGTACCTGTAATGATATTAGTTGTATCACGGTCCTCTCTGTGCCTCGCTGCATAAATCAAAACGGGCTGTCTAGCATCTGTGCGGTTCACACCTTGACCAGTTGTCCTCTGCCCAGCATTACCATTCTGTTATTACCATTACCCCTTTGATTCTGATTCTGTTGGGTTTGTGATGCTTGCCTCTAACCTCTCATCAGTGAATCCTTAATCTGATGCTCCATGGCTTTACACCTAAAACATGCTCCCTTGCTCTTCCAACACTCCCCACTATGAGATTTCCCACAATGAGCACATTCGATACTTTGATTTCTATTACCTACAATAGCATGGTATTATCATGGTCTATCATCCTAGACCCTCTTCGTTAGACGTAGATTATAATTTCTCAAACCAAAATCTCTCTTCACTGGAGTCTTGGTCTTATCCCTTCTGCCTCATTCAGCCCCTTTCACCTCTTTAAGGATCTTCAGCTTCTCTACTAAAGTCTGGAAGACTCTCACCTGTAGCATGGCAACTTGGACTTTGAGATCACACGTAGCCCATTCTCAAATCTAACACACTTGTCATACTTTGAAGCTTCCATCTCTTGTGCGTACCGGCTCAGCCTCATATTCGGATACGGTTTGGTCCCTTTGATTCAATTCAATAAACTCAAGTCTTCAGGCATCAACATATCTCGAGCCCACATATTTATTACAAAAGGCAACCTAGAAATACTCCAAAGTTATCCTCTCTGGCTGGGTACCCTCCATAATAGACTACCACCAGCAATATGCCTCTCATCTCTTAAAAGAAACACTATAACATTTAGCTTATGTTTTGGGTACAATCTAGATCATCCAAGATCCTCTCAGTAGACGCCATCCAATACTCAACTACCGTATGAGTCGTCTCAGAAACACCCCTAAATACTTCGACTCCACTCAATCAAAGCCTCTCAACAATAAACTTACGACTTCCAAATCCATATTAGCCATTACCAACCCGTTGTAAAACCCTCAATAATGCTTGAGAAATCTTGCCATCAACAGATTCAGGATTTTCCTCTTCATTAACAAACTCAGGCACATCGCTCACGTTGTCTATAATGGGACCTGTTTCATTGATACCGAGGTCCGGTGTAGGTAATCAAGTAGTAGAGGACTCTTCTTGAGTCGCACGACGATGTGCACCACGAGTTCTAACTCCTTGATTATTCATAGTGCTTTAAGTTTTATGAATTATCTGACAATTATAGAAGTAAATTCTACGCTATCATTTGAATATTATAGATCAGATTGTTTACTATTTAAAAGCATAATATCCAAAATTTCATAATCTAAAGTAAGGAGTACCTATCTTGGATCAACTTTGGGAGTATCGGATTTTTCGGAGTTTAAAAATACTTTAATTCAATAGAAAGAGGTTTTTCCAAAAATTCTTTTAAAATATGCATGCAGACCCATTAAAAAAAACACAATCCGAGTTTTGAACTGGACTCTAATACCACTAAATGTAACACTCCAAACCCGACCTAGACGTTATGGCCAAATCTCGGAAATTACATTAACGACGTGCGAATTTATTTATTTGAAAATATTGAAGTTTGAGTTTGAAAACGTAAAATTTCTTAAAATTGACTAATTTATCTTTTAAAAAAATATTTAATAAAATATTTTTATTTGTAAGGTTTGTTTGAGAACATTTAAATATTAAGGATTTTATATTATAATTAAAAATTATAAAGAAAACCCGCAGCAAATTTTCATAAAACTATTTAGCAAATTTACGAATTATTTTTTTATAATTGAAAAAACGTAATTAATTTTTAAAAAATAATCTATCAAAGGTACTTAAAAAACATAATTTTGCATGCATGCAAATTAGCTACAAATTCATAAAAATATAAATCACAACCAAAATAAAAGTAAAATCCAAAAGTCCACAAAAACACAACCCAAAATCCAAATAGTTTAAAATCAAATAAATATCAATAAATATAAAGTTTTTCGAGAGATTCCAAATGCTGATCCAAGTCCTATGTTTGAGTGTTACTTGAAAGGTTGAAATACTAATGGGGTGTTACACCAATAAATTTGAAGTACTTAGAAATGAGTATTGTTGAGTAATATTTTGATCGTATCTTATTGATAGGAATGTTGGGTATTTATACATGTTGTCATTGGTACTGTTATAGCTCATAATAGGGATCACTTATTTTGTCTCGACTCTATTACCTCCAGTAGTAACATTCCCTGTCCTTAGTATTGTCATTCTCTACGAGCTCCAAAGCTGTTGGACATGTGTCTACGGAGCACGCAGTCCTTTCTATTCTTGGGGATGATACCCTGAGCGTGCTCCGTACTTACTGGACGCGTACCTTGGTGGGCTTCAAGGCACGCAGTCTTTCCTGCAAGCTCTTTGGATGTATGCGAACTAAGACTATGGCCTATCCTAGGTCCTTGCGAGCTAGGTCTGCGACCCTTTCTTGTGAGTTGTTCCCGCGAACCCCCTCAATGACCTATATCTACGAGCTCTCCTTATAAACTATACCTGCGAACTCACCTCCCTACAGGACCTTTCCAGGTCGTGGGTCGACGACCCGAATCTTTTCTAAGATTCAGTTTGACGGTTACTGATGTATAACAAATATATTAGATAATCAAGTTTTAATATTCCTTCTATTCATTGGTATTTGATTTAAGCGTGAACAACTTTCATATCTTTGAGAAATGGAATTTTGTTTTTAAAAATGAACAAAATTGATATAATTGAGGTGCCAAATATAATCCCATTTTCAAAGCAAGGCCTATGAGGTTCACTTGTGTTTCCAGGCTCTAGAGCAAAAGTCCGAATACGGTAGTAACTTAAAAGCCATGGGCTATTACTACTGAAGTTTTAGCAGAACTGACGCCATTGGCAGCGGTTGGAGGTTTGGGGTCGGGGGATTGGAGTTGTTGAAAAAGCTAGTGGAGTTGTGACTTTGAAAGAGAAGAATCCAATCCCTGCGAAATAGAAAGATATGAAAAAGCTTTTAGGTTCAATTAAACATGTAGCCAAATCCAGTCCATTTCTCCTGTTGAAAAATCGTAATGGTAATTCATGTTCCTACTCTTGTTTATTTATCTCACCATCTGCCACGGATTCCCCATCAGTTCATCGCCTCAATCTAAGCGCCAAGGATGTGGTGGCCTCTTTGAAAGACTGGTTCAAGGCCCCAAACACATCTCTTCTTGACCGCATCTTCAGCATCCTAAGCTCCCAAGACCAAGCCGCTCGGGACGATGAATCTTCGAGGCATGCCGCTGACCTTGCTCTCTCCCACCTTAATCTCCATCTCTCCGAGACCTTTGTCCTCCAGGTCCTCTCCTACGGCCTTTCCTCCTCCAAAGACGTTCTCTCATGCCTCAAGTTCTTCGACTGGGCGGGCCGCCAGCCGGGATTCCACCACACTCGAGCCACCTTCCTTGCTATCTTCAAGATTCTCTCGAAAGCGAAGCTAGTGCCCTTGATGCTTGAGTTCTTGCAGGACTTTATAAAGCATAAGGGCAGTCACAGGGTCAGATTCTACGACACATTAGTTTTGGGTTATGCACTTGCAGGGAAACCGGCGATGGCACTCCAGATGTTCGGTAGAATGCGATTCAAGGGTCTTGACTTGGATACCTTTGCCTACCATGTGCTTTTGAATGCTCTTGTAGACGAGAGTTGCTTTGACGCCGTTGACATGATAGCTAAGCAGATTTCATTGAGGGGTTTTGACAATGACATCACCCACTGCATCCTGGTTAAGTGCTGGTGCAAGCAGAACAAGTTGAAGGAGGCGGGGGACTATTTACGCGGTTTGGCAGAGAGCAGGAAGCCCGTTAATGGGCATGCCGTGAGTATTATTGTGAATGCGCTTTGCAAGGGAAAAAAGTTCCAACATGCGGCCACCTTGTTGGAGGAGTTTACGGAGCTTAATGTGCCTATGGAACAAGCTTATGGGGTCTGGCTTCAGAATGTTGTGCAACGTGGGAAGTTAAACTGGTCCTTGAACTTTATCGATAGGAAGAAATTATTCAGTAGGAATGTTCCGCGCCTATTTCAGTACAATGTTTTGGTATTGAGACTGTTAAGAGAGTACCGGCTGAATGATGTTTTTGATTTGTTAATTGAAATGGAGAATGATGGAATTTCCCCTGATAAGGTCACCATGAATGCTGTTTTGTGTTTCTTTTGCAAGGCTGGGATGGTAGATGTTGCCATTGAGTTGTATAACTCCAGGTCAGAGTTTGGACTTTCTCTCAATAGCACGGCATATAGTGATTTAATCAAGAACTTATGTTGGAATGGAGTTATTGATAAAGCTTATTGTGTCTTAAGAAATTCAATTCGTGAAGGTTACTTCCCTAGTAAAAAGACCTTCAGTATTCTTGCCAGTGCTTTGTGCACAGAGGGAAAACTTGACAGGATAAACGATCTGGTAGTTTCATCCCTAGAGCAGAAATTTAGGCCCTGCTATGATGTCTGTGACCCATTTATTGTGGCTTTGTGTAAAGCAAATAGGGTTGAAGATGCCTATTTATTACACGGTGAAATTAGTAGAATAAATAAAGACATGTCAAGGAAAGCTTACTTTTACTTGATTCATGGTTTTTGCAAATCAAATAGGGGAGATATTGCTACAGCACTTCTACTTGAAATGCAGGAGAAGGGTCATAAACCAACTAGAAAATTGTTTAGATATGTTATTTGTTGCCTATGCGATATGCAAAGCCTGGAAAACCAGTTTTTCAAATTTCTAGAGATGCAGTTGTCTCATTTTAAGCCAAGCTCTCATATCTTTAACTTCTTCATTGCTGGAGCTGGTCATGCCAAAAAGCCTGAACTAGCAAGAGAAGTGTTTGAGATTATGCTAAGAAGTGGAATTCAACCTAGCATAAGATCTGACATCTTCATGTTGCAAAGTTACCTAAAGAATGATAGAGTTTCTGATGCTTTGAACTTCTTTAATGATGTACGCCAGAGAAGACACATAGGGAGAAAATTATATAGTTCCATTGTAGTTGGTCTTTGCAAAGCAGACAAGGTAGATTACGCTTTGAATTTCATGAGAGAAATGAGGAATAATAATGTTTTTCCGTGCATGGAATGCTATGAGCATCTTATACAGTTATTGTGCTGGAAGGGAAATTACAGTTTGGCTGTAAGTATTGTTAATGAGCTGGAGCAAACTAGGGGCTATATTACATCTTTTATTGGTAATGTACTTCTGTTACACTCCTTAAAGACTAAAAAGTTGTACAAGGCTTGGGTTCAATTTAGAGAAGGGCAAGATGAGACATCAGATATTTGGTTGCTTGGACAACTAATTGGAATATTTTCTGGTTGCATTGAAGCAAACCAAGATATCAAGAGCTTCGAAGAAATAATTGCAAAATGTTTTCCAGTTAACCTCTACACATACAATACGCTATTGAGGAAACTAAGTGGAAGCAAAGTGGACCGAGCTTTTGAGTGGTATGACTGGATATGCGAGAAAGGGTATGAGCCAAATCGATGGACGTATGACATCATAATACATAGTCTTCTCAAAAAGGGTAGGAGAGCTGAAGCTCGGAGATGGTTGAAGGAGATGTTTGAGAAAGGTTTTGATCTATCAGAGCGTACCAAACTGTTAATCTGATAAAGCCACAAGCCAGGTATTTAATAGTAGCGAGAAATTTCTAAATATCAGACCTTTTTTTAACTTTGTAGAGAAATGAATGTGTTTGAGACCTTTATTTGATTGATTTTGTGGAATATATACTCCAAATATTTTTATCAAACCTTATTTTTCATTGTGGTGTTGCTCATTGCATGGAAAAGAACGAAATATAATTTCTAATGTCACTACCCAGAACTTTGCTTTGCTACTATTTATAATTGAGTTCTCCACATGATGCCATCATTCACTTTAAAGAGATGCCAAAAGTTAAAATGATATGGTTAGTTGGCTGTCCGTTGTGTCCTGTATTATTGTATTGTTTATTACTGTATGTAGACTTGAACATGTAAATATCACTTTCATTGTTGTTTCCAAATTCATTGACTTATCGGGGTCCAATTTATTTATGAATTTGAAATACCTATAGGCTATAGGTATTTGTAAATTAGAAATTTGCCTTGTTACACCCTTTGAAATATGTAGACATAGTGAATTTTAGTTGAATTTGTGCATAATATTTGCATTTCTTTATTACAATTTATATGGCAAATAAAATACAAACATTTAGTTAGTAAATTAGATTTGAGAGTTTTAGGGTGGGTTTGGATGAGCGTTACCTGCTGTTAGTATAAAAATAGCGGTGGCTGTGAGATTAAATAGTGTAACGATACTGTAGTGTAAGAAAAAATGTAAGCTAAACGCACCGCACCGCACCGTCCATCATAATCCACCCTTAGTCTAAACAACTAAACTTCTGAGATTTCAGTTCAAAATAGAGATCAACTTTTTGGTTTATTCGATTATTCTTATATTTGTTAATATGTATGTATATCTTAATTTCTTAGGCTTTAGCTGTTTAGATGATCTTATGATAAGGACCAGGTTGTATTTGATACTATCCTAGGCTTGGGTGATAGAAAGGGTATGGGTGGTTGATTTGTTACCTCTGTTATTTTTAAAAAATAAAGTTGAACTGGAATGCAAACAAATTTATATGAAGTTGAATTTGTTTATTCAGAAAGTGTTTTACCATTCTCCCCCTCTCTCTCAATCATTCACAGATCTCTGTGAAACGTAGCTTCTAACCAGAAGCCTAAAGCAAAGGCGTAGAGAAAAAGGGGTCGTGTCTCATCAAATTTTCAGGTAAGGATAACATATTTGTATGCATTGATTTTGGAGAGTCCAGCTCCAATTTATTTATGTGCTCTATTTCTAATAACAGTGGGCATTAGGAAGTTTAAGTGTGATGTTATGGTGTTTTAGGTTATAGGCTACAAATTTTAAGAGGTCTTTTACCCTCATTTTCCCGCTGATTCATGCCGCCCACCTAAACAACAAAATGTTAGTCGTTTTGAGTAACTTACTCAACCTTTCTTCTTTCCATGCCATTTTGTTCATCTCCATTTTTAATTATTTGCCAATGATGTTGTAATGTATTTGTGCAAGTTAAAATTGCAAAACCTAAATATTGTTACTAGATAACTCAAAGTTCCTATTTTTTAGTTGAATGATTTATGGATTGTCCAAAACAAGATATACTTAGGCCGAGTTTAGCATTATTAAACAAAATGTTTTTGAACTTTTTAAAAGTATTTTTAGACAAAATAGTGTCAAAAACATGTTTTTAGCTAAAAGCGAAAACAACAAATTTTAATTTTTGTTCAAAAGTGTTTTTTTATCCAAAAATATTTTTGAAAAGTAATACTAAATTTTTTATTACTAATGTTGATGCGACATATATAGGACTTACATTAAGTTTATTTTAAATATTAGTACATCAACTGGCAATATGCTTATGAGGTAAAATAAAAATGACACTCACATGTAAAATTTCATGGTTATTTGGCACAAAGATAAAAATTGAATTGGTAATCAGGTTTAGAAATAGATCTTTGTTTGTACTTTTTGGCAGGTTGGAATAAGAAACTACTTTCAAAGTATGTCGGGTGATTATATTAAAATAAATTGTTTTTTTTTTACCAGGGCTGGTTGTATGTATTAATAAAATATATTATAAATTTTTAAATTTTATTAGTAACATGAGAAAAAAATTTAAACATTATGCTTTTAGAAATATTTTTTTTGAAGTTGTACCTAAAATTTTATTAAGTCTAAATGTATTAAGTCTAAAGTAATAACGTTAGGGGTGTCAACTAATGTTTCAAAGAAGATATGGAATTTAGAGTCCACCTCTTATTGGTTACTTCAAAGTAAATGTTGGTGGCGCACGAGTCTTCTGGTCTAGCTTCATCGATAGCAATCGTAAGGGATGTTCATGGTAAGTGGATTTGGAGTTTCGAAAGAAATATTGGTCGTTACAATGTTGAGTAAGTTGAACTTTGGGTCATATATGACAGTTTATAGTTTGTTTGGAAATCTAGATAGAAAGAGGTGATTGTTGAGATCGATTGCACTGCAGCTGTTAAAGTCACACTTGAACATCTAAAGACTTGGTCTTTAGGATCCAAAAACTATGAGATTGGCTAGTCCTCATTCGACACATTCCAAGATAAGCGAATTATGCATCACATCATTTGGCTAGCTTGATGAAGGATCATCTGAGTGGTTCACGAATTTTTCATGTTCCTTCGATTAATGTTACTGATCAGATTCGTTTAGATTACAAATCATTTTGCCTTAGTTCAAAAGGCAACTCTGTTAGATTGTAATTGATCTGTTCCTATCTATTATCACCAAAAAATATATTAATTTATTCCTTTTGAATTAATATAAATGTTGTGATTGGATTGACACGTTAGAATATTTTTTTTCTCCTACATTAATTAGTGGTCGATTGTTTAATCTTTGCCTTGGATATGGAGCAGTTTTAAAACTCGTAGTTAGTATTCACCCTCTTATTAGGTCTACAATGCGGATGATTAGTTATTGGGTTCGCTTCGATAGATACCTTGAGAAATAAAAAAAAAATTAACTTTTAAAATTCTAAATATTTTTTCTATACAATAATTCTTGATGTTTTAAATTTAAAACATACTGATTTGTAAAAACTATTTAAGCATGAAATTTAAAAGGAAAAACATTAAAAAACGTTAATTTTTTTAAAAGAATCTATGCTATTATAATAATTAATTAATTTAATATATGGTTTTAAGAGAACAAATTTTAAAAGTTTTTCTAACTAATGTAATTGAAATTTATGATAAAAGTTATGTCATAATATTTTGAAATTTAAAAAAATTGAAATAGTATGATTAAAATATAATGCCATTTTATACGGAAAAAAAGATCATCATAGTAGTTATTTTGATGCGACACATGGCATAATTTTAGGTTCGAATATCGGAAAAATTATAAGAAAAAGTACGGATGACAGATAAGAAATTTTATGAAAGAAAATTGATATAGGAGACAAAAACATGTGAAAAGAATTAGAAAACTGAATATGTGAAAAAAGATAAATTGTAAATTTTGAAAAGCATGAAGAATTTGGTGATTTGGAAGGTGATGAAAATAGGAAATATTAACTATTATGGATTATTTTCATGAAGTGGTTTGAAATGTGATTTGGTGGGATGAAAATTATTTTTGAAATTAAATTGAAAAAAATGAATAAATTAAGTATTAAATTGTAATTTTTTCAATTTTTATCAAGAAAAAATTTAAAGTGCACTTTTCATTAATAATAAAGATATAAGATATTATGATCTTGATTTGATATATTATCGAATTTTAAAAAGAATCGCTAAAAAAGATTAAAAGGGGTAAAAAGATAATTTTTGCCGTAAAAGGATAATTTGATTAATTTCTAAGAGTTTTATGATGAAAATAGTATTTTAATATTAAATTTTATATTCGAAATTATTTTGGATCATTGGATTTTTTTTTTTTTAATCAGGATAATTGGAAAATTCGTTTTAAAGAAATAGGCCACAATTTGACAGAGAAAAACTTGTAAAAGTTAGGTTTGGGCCCAATTGTTAATATTTTAATAGGGGCAAAGAGCCCCACTCAGCCCCATTTTTTCCCATTATCAGCCGACTGTTGAAGTGCGAAAACTCGCTCCATTTCTTTCCATTTTCTTCATTTTCCTTAAATCTCTACGCATTCTTCTTTAAAAATTTCACCATTTTTCATTATTTCCTTGAAAAATCTATTTACCAAAACCTTTGTTAAGTCATTCAATCTTTCAACTCCATCACCCATGAAATGGGGGTTTAAAACCTAGTGTGAGAAATTTTAGGAGGAGTGAGAAAGGAGATGAGCAAGGTAATAATTAAATGGGTTTTCATCTCATTCAAGCATGAATTCATGTTTATAGCAAACTTTGGTGTTATTGAGTCATATTAATGACTATTTGATGTTATGATATTTATAGAGATTTTGTTATTCATGAAAGATTATAAAGAAGCAAAGAGATCAAGCAAGGTAAAGGAAGAGTTAATGTGTGAAGTTAGAAAGGAAGTTCATCCATCGATATTTCGCAATTTTGTATGGTAAGATATGTGGAAAATCACTAAAGATATTTATTTTGAATTAATATTGATTTTAATTGATTTATTTTTAGTAAATTGAATAAGTTATATAATATATTAATGTTTGAATAAGAACGCAATGTGGTTTCAGAATTGTATGAAAAAGTTTGACTATATTGGAAGTCACTAAGAATTGATTTAATGGATATTTAATAAATAAATATATTTTTAAATAGAAGTGTTCATAGGTCGGATCAGTCGGATTTGGGTCGGGTTCAATAAAAAATTAAGCTCGTTTGTTAGGTCCAAGTCTAAAAAATGAGTTTAAAATTTTGACTAAACTCGACCCGTATAAAAATGCTAAAACTCAAGTCCGGTTCGGCCTGCCTATATTAATTATTTATATTATATATATATATTTATAAATACTAAAAACATTAAAATAAAAATTTCCTAACAAATTGAAAATAAAATTTAAAAAAAATATATACTTAAATAACATTAAGATAGATAAAACTTAACAAACAAATGCTTTTAAAATAGTAACAAAATTAATAAAAACTTCTAAAATAGTAACAAAATTAACAAATGCCTCTAAAATAATAACGAATTTAACAATAAAATAAGTTTTATATAATATCCAAACAATAATAACATAACAGTGAAATTGTAGCAAAATAGGGAGAAAACAATAAGAAAATAGCACTAAAAAAAAGTAGATTTTTTGTCCTTTTGTGAATTCGAGTCGAGCCGGGCCCAAGCAAAAAATGTCTTACCTAAGGCTTAGCCCGTTTTTAAAACGGGCCTTATTTTTTGCTCAAGCCCATTTTTCGGGCCTATATTTTTACTCAAACTCTCTCACTTTTCTAGGGGACGGGCGGCCCGGCCCATGAACAGATTTAATTTTTAATATAGGCATTTGATTCGTGGTGAAAACGTATTTTCATGGATATATTACCTAATAATGCCCATTTCCTAAAATAATTACGAAAATGGATCATTTTGTCTGATATTTATCGAAATAGTTCGATTTTATAAAAATGCGCTGAGCTGATGTTGTTTTCAAGGAGAATTCAAAATAACGCGTCCAGCTGGAAGCACTTTTTCTTTTTAACTTGTAAAACGCTTCCAGCTAAAAGCATTTTAGAAAAATGCTTCCAACAACACTTCCAACTAGAAGCGCAACATCAACATTAAAAATAGCAACACCAATTTTTTTTTGGATCTACCTATTAATAAGGAAACAAAACTTACAAAACATGCCTTTATATAGACCAAAAATCTTATTTTCCTTGTTTTCTTAAGCAATATTGGATCTGAGATATATATATATATATATAGACTCATTAATAGGTTTGCAACTTGTTCGTAGATAATATTGGATTGCTTTATCTTTTAACTAACAACATAAGATTAAAACAGGCTCTTATATTTTATAATTTTTTAACTTATAGAGTTTAAAATTTTTATTGATAATGTAACAAATATTTTCCTTTTATGTTTTAGTTTTTTTTTTAATTTTTACATGTTGATAGTTGTATTTATATTTTGCATAATTTGTTATTATGATTTATTTTGAATAAAAATTAGTTTAAAGTAATGTATTAAAATTCTTTACAATTTTATACATAATGATATTATTTTTTATTTGTTGAGAGTATTATTAATTTTTATAGTATAAATAAATGATATTTTACCTTTTTCATTTTAAAAAAAAAGTTAAGGTGCACTTTCTGAAGCTTTTACAAAAAGCTACAGCAGCAACCATAGTTGGATCAGTGCAGTTGCAGCAGCACCCGAATGCCAACACCAACACCTGTGTCAAATGCAGCATCAAAGTAAACTTTTCAATAGGTGCTGCGATGGTGCTCTCCAGTAAATCATTGGTATAGTACCAAACCACCTTTTCTTCAACAGGATGATCATGCACATGCAACTTTAATGAACTCTTCTCGAATATGTACTAATTTTTAGATATGATAGGAAAATATAAAATAAACCCTAGATAACATGTGTAAACACACGATTGAGGCATACATGGATTATATTCGCTATGGAGCTCTCAAAAAAATATTAAACAAGATATTGTGGTTTATTAGTAGAAGAAAATATCAAAAAAACTTATTAGTATTCCAATTTAAAAGGAAAAAATTATGAGCTGAAGACGCCGCCGAACAAGATTGTAAAAAGAAAGCAAAAAAAGTAAACTCTCCTGTCAGTTGCATGATGAAGAAATAGTATTAAAAAAATAAGAAACAATCTCACATTGTTTAGAAATAAGCTGTAAATTTATTTATGATTCTATATATACACATATATCATATTCCACATTATTTAAGAAAATAAGAAAAATGAGACTTTGAATCTATTTAAAGGCTTGTTTTGTAAGTTTTGTTTTCACATTAATAGATGACACAAAAAAATAATTGATGTTGCTATTTTTAATGCTGATGTGGCAAAAGTTTTCAAAATTGAAAGTGTTTTACAAGTTAGAGAGGAAAAATGCTTTCAATTGGACTCATTTTTTTTCCTTAAAAATGATAAAAAAATTAATGTCAATTCAGCGCTTTTTAGTAAAATTGGTTAATTTCAATAAATATTAAGCAAAATAACTTATTTTTGTAATTATTTTAGGAAATGGGTCTTTTCAGGTAAAACCCTATTTTTAGACCTATTTGTAAGATTTGATATATATCGAAAAATGTTAAAGTTTATTAATGGCATGAAACTACATGGTAAATTGATTTTTCGATTAAAGTCACTTTATGGAGATGTAAATGAAAGTTTTAGAAATTATAATATAATAAATTACTACTACTACTACTAAAATTATTGATTTTATGATATATTGGCTAATGCTAAGAACTCTGTTTCTGAATTGTTATTTGATCTAGTTAATAAAATATTGATAAGAAAATAAATAAAAATGTAGTAGTTCAGATAAATAGTTAGGATACAATTGACATGCCAATAGAAAACTTCTGTTATTAGTACTTCGGTACTTTTGTTACTAGCACTTTGGAGAAATTCTGATCTGGTCTTCGGACATCCACGCTTCAGCGTTTCTGTTATTTTGGCTTTGGCTAACTAGTCCATAGTACCCTCTCTTTATTTATCTAAGCTTACTATGGCTGAACTCAAACCGTTTCTATTATTGTATAAATTATTTCTTGAAGTTGATAGATGATATCATTTACACACTACCATTTTGGAAACTAAATGACTTTTCTAATTTTTGAATTGTTGAATATATGTTATGAACATTGTTTTTCAAATGTTATATAAGCTATTGTACAAAGTTCGAACCACTATTTTAAAGGTAAGTATATAAGGTGATTCCATATTATCTTACTAGGCTTTATGCTTAATGAGCTGTTGTTTTTGTACATAGGTCTTTTGTGTCAGAGCTCGGTGCATCTCGAGAATCATAAGCAAACACCATTATCAACTCCGAAGAGTATGAATTTTGTGTATTTATGTATTGTGGCATGTATTTAAGGCATCAATGAGTTTAAATATGCTTATTTCATATGTCAAATAGTACTTGAAACTTGGATTATGAACTGTCTACCTGAGACTGTCCCTTGGCCCGTAGGTCTTGACACAAGGTTAGAATTCTAGCTCTTCCAGAGTGGTATCTCACTGATGGCTTGGGCCCCCCGAAAGGAGGCCTTCTTCGCCTTCCACCTAAGCTGCGCAGGAAAAGGCCAAAGCTAATCCCAGGGAACAATGAAGCTTCATAGGTTCTTTCTGTCCAGGTGCGGGTAGTTACCACAAAATATACAAATTTCGAAATCAAAATTGTAATTAAAGCAATTGTTTTTTTTTCGAATATCCATTTCAAATTTCCAATCAACAATAGGTAGATCTATAAGGCATACATGAACGCATACTTCACAAGCAATGCATTTATCAAATTCAAAATGGATTGACCCGCGGAAACGCTCTGATGTGATTAATTTTTCATAAGGATATTAAATAGTTAAGGGTAAACGATTTGCATGGGATAAGTTGTAAATAGTTCCAGCACTGCCTACGCGACAGTCTAATGAAATTAATATTAACTATATTACCACCTAAGCGACTCCTTGGCAAAACAAAACTAACAACTCTAGTACCGTTTAGGTAGGAGCTATTGCCGCCTAGGCGGCAACTTTAACGTTTTGTTACTCTTTTTTGGTTTTACTTAATTTGTTATAAATTCCTTAAGAATTTGAGTAACCTTTAACAAATTAAGTAACATTCCTATATTTTACAAATTATCTAGTTGTTTTGTTTTAATTGACACTATATGATATTTTAACTTGGTTTTAAAAGCATAAAACTCATTTTGAATAAAATTTAAATATTTTTTCCATAATTTTATGAATTTTTTTCATTTATTTTATTAAATAAAGTATTAGTTTTGCACTGAAAATGTCCTGTTCACATCTCACATTTGTATCGATCATTGGGATGGGTGAGTGACGTAATAATAATGAATAAGGGATGAGTCTCCAAGCTTTTTAAGGAGGATGTTTTAGAGAAAGAGTTTGACTATGACAATTGGGATGATAAGGGAGGCCCTATGTCTCACCCTCACTTGGCAAACCGATATTTTTGGAAGGTTGTGTTGGAAAAACCCCCTAAGTCACGAGATTTAGACTAGCTGGCATTGGCGATTACCCTGGCAAAGTATTTCTCTGTGCTTCGCCAAGCTTGTGGACTCTCATTCCACAGTTGGTGAGTTCTTTATTTGGCGAGATCCTTGTTTGTGGATCCTCCCGCTAATGAGTTCGCCATTTGTGTTTTGTGTTGCTATAAAAGTATTAATTGTGTTAGAAATCGTGGTTAGTGGAACGCGTGTAAGTCATGTGGCATCCTAATGGAGGTAACGTGTCAATAACCAAGAAACTTGGAGAACCTCGTAGGATATGATTAACTAGAGGAAATGTAACACCCTTTACCTGGCCCGATCGTCGAGCCCAAGTAACAGGATACCACATCAAATGTCACAACACCATACATTACACACAGTCTCATTTGCATACAAACATCATCACATTTAAATATTTGTAGAGGCTTTAAGTCTAAAATACCCTAAGAGATATTAAAAAAATTACTAAACATATATTAAAAGACCTTCTACCAAGTTAAAAGCATGCTTAAGACCACTTAACGAGAATTTACTGAAAGTCACGTAGGTATCGATAGACACTCGATGGTATCGATATTTCTCTAATGGGTATTGTTACCATTTAAAAAATTGATACCTTTTTAGCACTCTGTTTCTCTGCAAAATTCAAAACCAAACATTTTATCGATACATAGTAAAAGTGTCTATATTTTCACCTTGAGTATCCATACTCGGGAATTGGTATCGACACCAAAATGAACTATTGTTTCCTACACATTCGTTTTAATATTGAGGTATCGATACATATGTCCTAAATATCGATACCTTTGTATAAGCCCAAATTATAGCAAAATAGGGCATTTAACACATTCAAACGTATACCACTTCAACATGCATTTATAACCTCAACATTCAACATAAAAAATGTAAATATAGGCAGTTTATAACAACTTCAATAATTTCAAGCAAGCAACCAATAAAATAATATCAACATTCATGAATCCTAAGAGCATTTAAATCAAAACAATCATCTAAAACATCACAATAATAATCAATCAACAATTTTACCACATTATCTTATTCCCACAGTTCAAAAAAAATAGCAATAATATCACTTACTCAAACACTAAGCCTAACTTGGATTACTTCCTTAGAAATCCACACCGCTCACACCGGAAACACTAATTATCTACATTGTTTAGAAAATAGTAGGTGAGCTTAAATAAGCTTAGTGAATGATCGGAAAAACCACCAAATAAACATGATGTCAAGAATTGAAAACATCTAAAGCACAATTTCTCATATATTTAACTAAAGTGGCATACTAAAATATTCATGCATCAACTATCAACTCATCTAGCTTTGTAATCACATAATTTGACATACATCACATTTCATAATATTTCATTTAATTATAAATTGGAAGTTGAGACTATGAAACATAAAAGTGGGCTCTATCATCACACATCGGATATACATATCTCCAACACACTAATGACTCGATGAGTCGAACATATCCCAAAAATGTAACATCAAGCTAACACTCTCAAACACACCAACATATCTTGATGAATGGAGTGTATCTCACATTCTCTTATCTCTCCAAAACTATCTTTGGTCTCAATGCCCCAAAATCACAACATAAAGGTGAGTACTCACAAATCTTATAGCATACCAACTATATCCAACGGTCTCAAAAGGCCACAAGGCCAAAATATCCACAATAAACACATATATTTACATCATTAACACAACATCATCACTATCATTGGCATATTTAACATGTTCATAATTAATATTTTCCACAATAGCCATCTCAAGCATATATCTCATATCACATTAACACATCCTAATCAAGGGCGAAGCTAGGAAAAAATTTCAAGGGGGCCAAAATTAAATTGTCTAATCTTTATAATTTTAGAAGGATTAAATTAAATTTTTAACATTTTTAGGGGCCAAAGTGTAATTTTACCTTTACTAATTTGGAATTTTTAAAAATTTAAAGGGCTAAAATAGAAAATTTTCCATTTTAGGGGGGCCAAGGCCCCTGCCAGCCCCCCGAATCCACATTGCATAATCACATACCAGACAAAAGTAACGAGGTAAATAAGAAAGCTTACGCTTGAAACTTAGGATAGGGGTTCAAGTACTCCTAAGCTCCTATTTTGACACTATGAATCATGTCTACAAGCAGCGATTCCAAACACTCACCGTTCGCGCTTTCACCTAGTCGTCGAAAGCTTAAACTAGCTTTTCCTTTCCTCTTTCCTTGCTTGTAAAAGGCTCCAATGATTCCGATTCTTCACCCAAAATAAATCAAAAGGTAAAAAAAATTAATATTTACCCATTGAATCACCTAAATCAACCAAAACCACAAGACTAAACTAGTTATTCTTGGAACTAAATTCAATTCAAGAGATAAAATCTCAATTTAAAAGGCTAGATATTATCAAAAAATAATAGGAAAACGAAACATTACTTTGGTTAGGAGAAAAATGAATGTTTGGTGCAAATCCAAGAAAACCCACAAGTTGAACAATGGTAAAATCAATGGTGTTTTTTATGCTCTTTATGGAATTCTAAGAAGGTTTAATGCTTTGATGATGATGATGATGATGATGATGATGATGATGATGATGAAAATCAAGAGATTTGAAGTTTGGAAAATCAAATTGGATGAATAGTGTTTGGGTTTCGAAGGATGGCAAAAATAATTGAGGAGAAGAGGTTTTCGTGAGTCTCTTGTAGGTGGGGGAAAATAGGACAATTTTTAAAAATTTGGGTTATTTCCCTTTATGCTACTCCTAACTTTAACTCCTTTTCAAAATAGTCCACATTTTAAAATTAAAAGTCTTTTCTACATTATTTTAAATAATTGATTTAATTTTCAAAAAGCCATAGTCGAATATATTTTTGAGTTACAATAATTCGAAATTTTCGAACCCATTCCGAGCCAAAATTCTAAATTTACCCTCGAAACTTTTAGACCCAATTTCGAGATGTAATAGGAAATGTGTGTGCATGAATATTGATTAGAGAACCTGCTTAGAGTGGGATTTGGATTAGAGTTTTGCTATAAAGAGAATAACTCGATATGGAGATAAGACTTCTATTTTCATCTTCTCTACGTACCTTCGTTATCATCGAAAAAACTCATAAGTGTTCTTCATTGTTAACAGAGGAACCAATTGTTAACCTTGTAGAAGCTACCTTCTATAAGTTATTTTCTGGTAAACTCTTAAATATTTCTTTAAGTTTTACTAGATAGGAAGAGGTAGTGTAGGAACTGTTCATTAGGGTTTTTATCTGAAATACTGGACAAGAAGAAAAGTTCCTTTTAGAAATTGTCTGCATGTTTATTGATTCATAGTATTATGTTGAACTTCGGTTGTTTTTGTATTTAACGGGCTATTTGATTGTTTTAGCCAAATAAACGAGAGAAGGTCCCAATGCAAAGGGAAAAGAACCCATCATGTGACCTCCTTTACCCGACTTAGAAGATATGACAGGACCGAGAAGGTCACTTTCGTAATTTCACCCTCGCGTAACCTCTAAATCCGTAAACATATATATTTATAATTTGTAATTAATTGGATAATAGTAAAACAACCCATTTTCCTGTAACAGCCCGATTTTCAGTGGTGTTAGAAATAGTGGTTTCGGGACCACAACTCCGACGAGTCAAGTTGTAAATATTAGTTATTTAATATTTGTGATGTCATCAACATCGTATTAAATTCTGGTTATGAAATTTCATCGTTTAATTAGATAATTAAATAGAAAAGACTAATTTGTAATAGGTGCAAAAGTATATATGTTTAATTAGAAGGACTTAATAAGTAAATAAACCAAAAGAAATAGGATAGTGGAATGTCATGAATTAAGGGTAATGAAAAGATTTGTTAAAGGCTTAAAAGTGATTAATTAAGTTAATGATAAAAGTCACAAAATTTACAAAATTGCCATTATTATATAAGTAAAATTAAAAGAAGAAAATAACTCATTTTTCTTCTTATTTCATCTCCTTCATTTGGCCAAAGAATGGAAAAACCTAGGGTTCCATTATTGATTTTTAAGCTTTGATTTGGGTAAGCAAACCTTGATCGTTCTCGGTAATTTTTATGTTTTTGAGTTCGTATCAGCTTAATCTAGCTTATGCAAAGACTAATTTGTGAATCTGTCAAATGTTAGAAAACTTGTCATTGTTGAAATTGCTTGTTCTTGAAAGCTTTTGATATATTTAAGTGTTTGATACTTGGGTTAAATCTTTTTATAAAGTGATTTTTGATAATTAGGGTTTAAAGACTAAAATGTTAAAATGGTAATATTGTTGTACTTGTTGTGAAATAAATGGATTTACTTGGATGTATAAAGAGACTATGAGTATTCGGCTGATATGGGTTGAAGAGGAAATGGGTATTTTGCATGCTTTATGTTGAAAGGACTAAATTTAATAAAAAGAAAAAGTTAGCGGCAAAATTGTAATTTTACCAAAAAGGGTTTTATTGTGTTAAATGAATTGATTGTGTAATTTAATATGAGAAATTGAATAATTTGTGAATGTAGACTGCAACCATGCCAACGATCGTGAAAAAGGAAAATTAGCAGAATAGTCCCTGAATCCATTCACAACTGTAATCCAGTCCGGTAAGTTCGTATGGTTAAATTTTGACTTAAATTGTTTATTCTTGTAATATGACTATTGCAGTGAGATGAAATGATAATTGAAATTGTGGAAGACAAGTGTGAATGAAATACGAAAGATAAACGGGTTCGAGCTATAAACGAAAGAGTCCGATGACTAAGTGTCATCGTGAGTAAATGAATCCTTTACGGATTAAAGGTCCGATGACTAAGTGTTATCGTGAGTAAATGAATCCATGACGAATTAAAGGTCCGACGACAATATGTCATCGTGAGTATTAAATGAAATGAGTTCCTATGCGAAACAAGGGTCCGATGACTTTGTATCATCGTGAGAAATAATTGAGAGTGTAACCTACCCCAGATGTAAACAGTTTTCCATTCGGTTAATTAGATTTTTACAACTCTTAAAGTTTGTTAAATCTATTTAACTTTATGTACTTACTAAGACCTAAAGTGCTTATCTGTGGGTTTGCATTTATTTTGTAGATTCACTTTTGCTGTTTGGAGATCGGATCATCTTGAAGCATCACACTATCCCGGAGTTGTTCGGTAGATTTTTACATCACTTGATTAATATGGCATGTACTAGGATGATGTTACCTTTTATATACAATGAGTTTGTGAAAAACCTTGTTATGTTTGATGAAATGTTGGATGTAGTTCTAAGTACCTTGTATTGATATAAATCTTGTAATTGTGTTGTCTTGAATGCATAGATAAAAGTTGTGCTTATATGGAAACAATGAACTTGTGTTTGGTACAAATTCTAGAGATTTAGCTTACTTGTTTCGGTAGAACCCATGTGTGTTTCAGTAGAAGTAAAGGGTAGGAGAGAGGTTGTATACTGACTTGAGTTGTATCGGTAGTTAAATTGTGAGTATCGATAGTTGTATGTATAAAAGTATCGGTAGTTTTCATGCTTGTATCGGTAGAAGTTACAGGATGGAAATTTAGCTCTCTGGAGTTTTTAGTATTGGTAGATGCATGACTTGTATTGGTGGAACTAGTACAGGTACCGGTAGAAATTTGCACTGTTTAGAATTATTCATTGAATTGACTACTACCGATACTTGACCTTAAGGTACTGGTAGAAGTCCCCTAAAATATTAGAAATTTCATTTTTACCTTTGACAAAATAATGTTATGTTTAGATATTATTTTAAATCGTGAGAAATGATTTTTGAATTGAATAAAAATGTGAACAATCGAATATGTGTAAAAGATGAATAGTATAATATGAATAGATGACACCAGAATCCTAACCGACGACAATACTCGAGATTTTTGGTGTTACATTTAATGGTATTAAAGCTTTTGATTTAGCCGTTTCTTGGACTAAATGGTCATGTTTGATGATTTAGAAGTACATGCTATATTGAACCTGTGATAGTGAGATATAGATGAATCCGATCTAACTAAGATTTTTGCTAATAAATACAGGATGCCTAACTCTGATTAAGAGGAAACTAATGAGGTAAATAGCAATGCTCCGACTAATGATTCTGGAGCTAGCCATAGTGCATCAATATTACCGATGACAGAGAACGGAGCAAAGAATATGTTCTTCGATTTAATGGGGCAGTGGTTTACGGAATTCATGAGAACTAATCCGATAGTACCATCCCTTACGCCTCCTGTCACACAGCTAGGTGCTCGACCGATAGCACCCTAGAAAGGCCTCCCCCATCTCTAGTGGTGGAATCGAGGTGTCATATCCTTATAAATAGGGTTAGGAAATACAAGGTTGAAGACTTTCGAGGCAGTGTGGAAGACGATCCTTCCAGAGCTGAATGCTGGTTGGAAAATACGCTGAGAGTCTTAAATGAAATGGCTTGTCCTATTGAAGACTATGTAAGGTGTGATGCGTCACTACTGAAGGACAAGGCTTATCACTGGTAGGCTATGGTCGCGACGATGATGCCAGAAAACGAAGTTACTTAGGACTTTTTTCAAACAGAGTTTAAGAAGAAATATGTCAACAAACGGTACTTGGATAAGAAGAAGAAAGAATTTCTAAAATTGAGACAGGAAAATAAAACGGTGGCAGATTACGAACGAGAGTTTGTACAGCTGAGCAAGCATGCCAGAGAGGTGGTACCAACTAATGAAGCTCTGTGCGTCCGTTTCGAAGAAGGGCTGAATGACGAGATAAGAATGATGGTGGGTGGTTCTGAAATTCGACCACTAATAGTGTTAGCTGACAGAGCTCAAAAGATGGAAGAAATCTACAACAGCAAGAGACAAAGAGAAAAGAGATTTCAAGAATCTGGAAGGAAAAATATTGCCAAGACCTTCTCTATGCCACCGCTGAAGAGATTCAGAGAAGAGGCTAGTCGAGGCCTACTATCTTCGGGATTTCTGAGTAGAAGTAAGTCGGGACCACCAAAATCTAAATTCCAGAATAGACCCGCAGACAGTGTGGCTAGCGTTCGTAATATACCTAGTCTGATATGTGGGTATTGTAAGAGGAACCATGCAGGTGAGTGTCGCAAGATGAAAGGGACATGTTATCGATACGGAAGTGTAGATCACTTTCTGAGGAACTGTCTGGTGAGATCTGAAGTAAAGGAGGAATAGAGTGTAAAACCTCCTACTACACCACAAAAGAATAGACGCCCAGGGCAGAGTAGCGGTACAGGTAAAAATCGTGAAGATAACAAAAATACTGTAGCCAGATCTAAGGCTCGAGCACCTGCACGAACTTATGTTATCCGAGCCCGAGAAGAGGCTACCGCTCCTGATGTTATGACTGGTATATTCTATCTCTTTAATGATATTATGTGTGTATTGATTGACCCAGGATCGACTCATTCATATATTTGTCCTGCATTAGCTACTGAAAAGAAATTGTCTGTTGGGTCGACTGAGTTTGATGTACAAGTCACAAACCTATTGGGTCATAGTGTCATTGTTAATTTGATATGTCGTAGATGTCCACTGAGAATTTGGGACTGTAAGCTCCTTGCTGATTTGATGTTATTACCATTTACAGAGTTTGATGTAATTTTGGGAATGGATTGGTTAACTTAGCATGATGCAGTGGTTAATTGTAAACAAAGATAGATCGATTTGAAACGGTCGACAAGAGAAGTAATCACAGTTGAGTCGGAGAAGTTAAGTTGTGGCACCAGAATAATCTCGTCATTATCAGCATAGAAGATGGTTCGTAAAGGTTGTGAAGCATTTTTGGCTTATATACTTGATACTCGAAGTACCAGAATAGAGTTAGAACAAGTATCGGTTATCAAGAAATTTACAGATGTGTTTCCAGAGGAGTTACCGGGTTTACCGCCATTTAGAGAAGTATAATTCGGCATTGACTTAGTGCTTGAAACTGTACCAATCTCAATTCTACCGTACAGGATGGCACCCATTAAATTGAAAGAGTTGAAGGCACAGTTACAAGAGTTGTTGGACAGGGGCTTTGTCCGACTGAGCATATCGCCTTGGGGTGCACCAGTTTTGTTTGTAAAGAAGAAAGATGGATCGATGAGAATGTGTATAGACTACAGACAACTGAACAAGGTAACAATCAAGAATAAATATTCGTTACCTCGTATTTTTTGAAATAGATCTCCGATCGGGTTATTATCAGATGTGAGTAAAAGATAGTGATATACAGAAAACCGCATTTAGAACTCGATACGGACACTATGAGTTTGTGGTAATGCCATTTGGATTAACTAACGCTCCGACAGCGTTCATGGATTTGATGAATCGAGTTTTTAAACCTCAGCTGGATAGATTTGTAGTGGTGTCCATTGATGATATATTGATTTATTCCAAGTCCGAGATAGAACATGTTCAACATCTGAGGGAAGTTTTACAGATAATACTAGAGAAACAGTTGTATGCTAAGTTCAGCAAGTGTGAATTCTGGCTCCGAAAAGTTAGATTTCTAGGCCATGTGGTATCATCAGAAGGAATTCGGGTTGATCTGAATAAAGCGTCGGTTATTCTCGATTGGAAGATACTTAAGAATGTTTCTGAGGTATGTAGTTTTCTGGGATTTGCAGGCTATTATCGTTGATTCATGAAAAATTTCTCTATCGTAGCCTTGACGATGACGAAATTACTGTAGAAGAATATTCAGTTTGTGTGGTCAGAAAGGTGTCAACAAAGTTTTGATCAGTTGAAGAAATTGTTGACAGAATCTCCGGTATTGACACAACCTGAAACGGGTAAAGAATTTTTTGTATATAGTGATGCATTTCTAAATGGCTTGGGTTATGTATTGATGCAAACAAGATAGGTAATAGCTTATGCCTCCCGACAATTAAAACCGCATGAACGGAACTATCTGACCCATGATTTAGAGTTAGCTACCATTGTGTTTGCTTTGAAGATCTGGCGACATTATTTATAAGGGAAAAAGTGCCATATATTCACAAATCATAAAAGTTTGAGGTATTTGATGACTCAGAAGGAATTGAATTTGAGGCAACGTCGGTGGTTAGAATTATTGAAAGACTATGATTTAGTAATTGAATATCATCTAGGAAAAGCTAATGTTGTTACCGATGCTTTGAGCTGGAAATCATTATTTGCTTTGAGAGCAATGAATGCTCATTTTGTCACTTGAAGGTGATGGTTCTGTTACAGCAGAACTTCGGACAAAACCGTTATTTTTACAACGCGGATACAAAAGTTATAGGAGAATGACTCAAAGATTATGGCTAGAAAAGGACAAATGCAGAATGATGCAACTACTGAATTTACTACTGATAATGATGGTATGTTGTACTTCCAGGGTAGAGTATGTATTCCTGATAATCCTGACTTAAGACAGGATATTTTGTCAGAGGCTCACAGCAGTACTTACTCCATCCATCCGGTCAGCGTGAAAATGTATAATGACCTAAAGAAGATGTATTAGTGGCCGGGCATGAAACGAGAAGTCTCAGAGTTCGTGACTAGATGTTTGGTGTGTCAGCAAGTAAAGGCCAAACTCCATGTACCATCTGGACTGGTGCAACCTATTACCGTTCCCGAGTGGAAATGGGAATAGGTTACTATGGATTTTGTTACAGGACTACTTGTGATGCCGAGGAAGAAAGACTCGATCTGGGTTATAGTAGATAGATTGACGAAATCAACTTACTTTATCCCTATCCAAATGGATTTTCCACTAGAGAAATTGGCTGAGTTGTACGTACCTGAGATAGTACGACTGCATGGGGGTACCGGCATCCATTATCTCTAACAGATATCCCCGTTTTACTTCGAGGTTTTGGGTAAGTTGCATGAAGCTTTGGGCACCCGATTAAATTTCAGTACTGCATATCATCCGCAGACAGATGGTTAATTGAAAAGAGTTATACAGATACTTAAAATATGCTACGGTGTTGTATACTTGAATTTGAGGGTAGTTGGGAAAGATATTTTCCATTGGTGGAGTTTGCATATAACAACGGCTATCGGACTAGTATCAAAATGGCTCCGTTCGAAGCATTATACGGTAGGCAATGTAGAACACCCTTGTATTGGTCAGAGTTGAGTGAAAACAAGTTAGTTGGAACCGATTTGATTCATGAGATGGAAGACAAGGTACGAGTAATCCACAACATCCGACCGACAGAAATCTTATGTAAATCTTAAAAGGAAAGATAGAATTTACAGTGGGAGACTGAGTTTTCTTGCGAGTCTCACCTTGGAAGAAAGTGCTAAGGTTTGGAAGAAAAGGGAAGCTAAGCCCTCGGTTTATTGGACCGTATGAGATTATTGAACGGGTTGGTCCTGTGGCATACAAGTTAACTTTACTGCCAGAATTAGAGAAGATCCATAATGTGTTTCATTTTTCGATGCTGAGACGGTACAGGTCGGATCCTTCACATGTGATTTCTCCCTGTGAGGTTGAAATACAACCAGATTTGTCGTATTCCGAAGAACCAATTAAGATTCTAGCTCGTGAAGTAAAAGAACTGCGAAACAAAAGAGTACCATTGGTAAAAGTTTTGTGGAATCGACACGGACTCGAAGAAGCTACTTGGGAAACAGAGGCTTCAATGAAATCACAATACCCTACTCTATTCACTGGTAAGAAATTTCGAGACGAAATTTCCCTAAGGGGGAGAGTTGTAACAGCTCGATTTTCAGTGGTGTCAAAAATAGTAGTTTCGGGACCACAACTTCAACGAGTCAAGTCGTAAATATTAGTTATTTAATATTTGTGATGTTATCAACATCGTATTAAATTCTGGTTATAAAATTTTATCGTTTAATTAAATAATTAAATAGAAAAGACTAATTTGTAATAGGTGCAAAAGTATAGATGTTTAATTAGAAGGACTTAATAAGTAAATAAACCAAAAGAAATAGGATAGTGGAATGTCATGAATTAAGGGTAATGAAAAGATTTGTTAAAGGCTTAAAAGTGATTAATTAAGTTAATGATAAAAGTCACAAAATTTACAAAATTGCCATTGTTATATAAGTAAAATTAAAAGAAGAAAATAACTCATTTTTCTTCTTATTTCATCTCCTTCATTCGGCCAAAGAAGGGAAAAACCTAGGGTTCCATTTTTGAGTTTTAAGCTTTGATTTGGGTAAGCAAACCTTGATTGTTTTTAGTAATTTTTATGTTTTTGAGTCCGTATCAGCTTAATCTAGCTTATGCAAGGACTAATTTGTGAATCTGTTTAATGTTAGAAAACTTGCCATTGTTGAAATTACTTGTTCTTGAAAGCTTTTGATATATTTAAGTGTTTGATACTTGGATTAAATCTTTTTGTAAAGTAATTTTTGATGAAATTAGGGTTTAAGGACAAAAATGTTAAAATGGTAATATTATTGTACTTGTTGCGAAATAAATGAGTTTGCTTGGATGTATAAGGAGACTATGAGTATTCGGCTGGTATGGGTTGAAGAGGAAATGGGTATTTTGCATGTTTTGTGTTGAAAGGACTAAATTGAATGAAAAGAAAAAGTTAAGGGCAAAATTGTAATTTTACGAAAAAGGGTTGATTGTGTTAAATGAATTGATTGTGTGATTTAATATGAGAAATTGAATAATTTGTGAATGTAGACTGCGATCGTGGAAACGATCATGAAAAGAAAAAATTAGCAGAATAGTCCCTGGAATCCATTCACAACTGCAATCCAGTCCGGTAAGTTCATATGGTTAAATTTTAACTTAAATTGCTTATTCTTGTAATATGACTATTGCAGTGAGATGAAATGATAATTGAAATTGTGGAAGACAAGTGTGAATGAAATACGAAAGATAAACAGGTTCGAGCTATAAACGAAAGAGTCCGATGACTAAGTGTCATCGTGAGTAAATGAATCCTTTACGGATTAAAGGTTCGGTGACTAAGTGTCATCGTGAGTAAATGAATCATTTATGGATTAAAGGTCTGAGACTAAATGTCATCGTGAGTAAATGAATCCTTTACGGATTAAAGGTCCGATGACTAAGTGTTATTGTGAGTAAATGAATCCTTTACGGATTAAAGGTCCGATGACTGAGTGTCATCGTGAGTAAATGAATCTATGACGAATTAAAGGTCCGATGACAATATGTCATCGTGAGTATTAAATCAAATGAGTTCCTATTCAAAACAAGGGTCCGATGACTTTGTGTCATCGTGAGAAATAAATGTGAGTGAAACCTACCCCAAATGTGAACTGTGTTCCATTCGGTTAATTAGATTTTTACAACTCTTGAAGTTTGTTAAATCTATTTAACTTTATGTACTTACTAAGCCTAAAGTGCTTACTTGGAGATTTGCATTTGTTTTGTAGATTCACTTTTGCTGTTTGGAGATCAGATCATCTTGAAGCATCACACTATCCCGGAGTTGTTCGGTAGATTTTTACATCACTTGGTTAATGTGGCATGCACTAGGATGATGTTACGTTTCTATATTCAATGAGTTTGTGAAAAACCTTATTATGTTTGATGAAATGTTGGATGTAGTTCTAATTACCTTGTATTGATATAAATCTTGTAATTGTGTTGTCTTGAATGCATAGATAAAAGTTGTGTTTGTATGGAAACAATGAACTTGTGTTTGGTACAAATTCTAGAGATTTAGCTTACTTGTTTTGGTAGAACCCATGTGTGTTTCGGTAGAAGTACATGGTAGGAGAGAGGTTGTAAACTGACTTGAGTTGTATCGGTAGTTAAATTGTGAGTATTGGTAGTTGTATGTATAAAAATATAGGTAGTTTGCATGCTTGTATCGGTAGAAGTTAGAAGATGGAAATTTAGCTCTCTAGAGTTTTTAGTATCGGTAGATGTATGACTTGTATCGGTAGAAATTTCACTTCTATCGGTAGATGCATGACTTGTATCGGTAGAACTAGTACAGGTATATGTAGAAATCTGCACTATTTAGAATTGTTCTTTGAATTGACTACTACCGATACTTGACCTTTAGGTACCGGTAGAAGTCCCCTAAAATGTTGGAAATTTTATTTTTACCCTTGACAAAATAATGTTATGTTTACATATTATTTTAAATCGTGAGAAATGATTTTTGAATTGAATAAAAATGTGAACAATCAGATATGTGTAAAAGATGAATAGTATAATATGAATAGATGACACCGGAATCCTAACCGGCGATAATACTCGAGATTTTGGGTGTTAAATTTCCAATATTACTTATTGATCTCAAATACTTAAATAAAACGTCAAGATCCTAAAATTAATTTAACTTTACAACCCCAAAAATATATAATAATAAATACTCCGAAAATCCCAAATAACACATATTAAGTGATAAATGAAAATAAAATAAAATAAGAGTTCCTCCGAGTACCAAGTCGCCTAAGTCCACTGTATCTAAAAGAGAAACTATTGGGGAATGAGCTAAAGAGCCCAGTGTGTCTCTAAAGTGCATACATCCACAATTACCATATCAAAGTCATTTCATAGCCTTTACAGTAACCACAAAGCATGTTACAAGTCAATGCAATAAAAACACAAGCATAATGCAATGCACCCAATCACCTACACACCAACACAGTGGAGTAGTTCCCCAAAACCCATCCCTAACCAATCGTCACCAATCACAGTGTGGTTTTACTATCAACCGTTTGAAGGGGTGATAACTACGTCTTCAATTGTATAATCCCAACCCATGAGCACATAATGGTATGATAGCACATATAACTCAGTCTCAATCGCAATCTCATGATAACATATATCAGAGTACACAATATAATTATTGCAATATTTAAATGTCCACAGAATAATAGTTATGCATGCAATCTCAACATGCGATGACATAACATAGAACACAATCATACGATTATCACAACATAGAATATCATCAAACTGATTTCACAACTTAGAATCATCACACAAATAACCCAACATAGAGAATTGACACATTACAAAGTGTAGCACAGATAGAAACACACCTCGAATAAGCTGAAGCTCTAACGTCGAGGAGGACGTCTCCCACACTCATATCTAGCACCGGGTCTAGCTGGATTAGAACTTAAGAGAGCAAATTCTACATTAAAATCTAATCCTATGCCACCAACTAAACACAATACTAAACCGAAACAAACTCACGTGTAACTCTCGAAGTTGGTGCAGGAGTAGGCTGCATAGGTGGAGGAAAAGAAGGTAACTCTTCAGCCTCGGAATCGTGATCTAAACACAAAATATCTCATATCAAATCCAAAATTCAACTTCTTAATAAAACTAAGTACAAAAATAAATGCAAAAAGCTAAAATGAGGCTTTCGGGTTCAAATTTGACGAAATAAACTGCGAATCAGAATCGAGACGTCAAAAAATGTCAAGTTAAAGTTGGTCAAAAAAGTCAACAGTTAACAACCAACATCAACGATTAATGGGTCGGGTCAAAGTCAAAAGGTTGAGTCAACTAAACATGGTCAACGAGTTCGGGTCGGGTCATGGGTCAACGGGTTTGGGCTCACGAATCGGGTCAAGTCAAAGGCTTGGGTCATACGGGTTTGGGTCTTCATACTTGGGTTTTTTACTCGGGCTAAGGTTTGGGCTTCAAGGTTTGGATAATGGCCCAACTTACTTGGGTTGTTGGCCATCGATTTGGGCCTAAACCAGTCGACCCACACTAACCCCTCTTAGTAAGTAACAAGTATTAGGGTTTTCTTAACCCTAACGGTACCTTCGTCAATGCCACAATGAACCGGCACACCCTCATCAAAAAATGGAAAGATAAAGCCAAAAAAATCACTAGCAAACCCCCAACACCGAATTTTTAAAGACCTAAAGGCTTACCAATGCCAAGATTGGCAGTGCACACGAAAGAGGCAAAGATCGAATCACTTCAAGTACCATTTCTCACAAACGACGATGACGAATGAGAGTTCGGGGTAGGGTTTTGTTCGCACAAAGATAAGGAACACACTGGTGACGGAGGTGTGGCACACAAACAAAAAAGGGATGGTCGTCGGAGGATGAACGAAAAATCGAGTGAGAGAGGGTGAAGGGATTTCGGCTTGAGTGAAAGGAATTCAAAGGTCTAACAAAAGAAGAAAAATGGGTTTACATACCTAACAAAATAGGTCATTTACATGGCGGGGCTCCAACATCACTAGGGTTTTTAAAATTTTCCTAAAACTTTACACGAATCATAATTCAGTCCTAAAAATACCCAATTTGGCCATATTATTTTAATCACAATTCAATTTAGTCCTTAAGTTTCACAAACATCACAATTTAATCCTTAATTCAAAAATTAGGGTTGTTACACAGAACACGTTCATAACACAAAATATCATCAAACTGATTTCTAAACTTAGAATCATCACACAAATAACTCAACAAAGAGAATTGAGCCACAACAAAGTGTAGCATAGATAGAAACACACCTCGAATAGGCTGAAGCTCTAATGTCGAGGAGGAGATCTCTCACGCTCAGATCTAGCACTGGTTTAGTTGGATTAGAACCTACAAGAGCAAATTCTACATTAAAATCTAATCCTATGCCACCAACTAAACACAATACCAAACCGAAACAAAATCACGTGTAACTCTCAGAGCTAGTGCAAGAGTAGGCTGCACAGGCGAATGAGGAGGAGGTAACTCATCGGCCTCGAAATTATGATCGCCTAAACATAAAATATCTCACATCAGATCCTATATTCAACTTCTTAATAATCACTAAGTACAAAAATAAATGCAAAAAGCTAAAATAAGGCTTTTGGGTTCGAATTTGATGAAACAGACAGTAAAATTAGAACTAGGCCATCGAAAAACATCAAATCAAAGTTGGTCGAAAAAGTCAACGTTCAACAGTCAACGAGTCGGGTCAAAGTCAATAGGTTGAGTCAACTGGACATGGTCAATGGGTTCGGGTCGGATCATGGGTCAACGTGTTCAAGCTCACGTATCAAGTCGGGTTAAAAGCCTAGGTCACACGGGTTTAGGTCTTCACAATTGGGTTTCTGTCTTGGGCTAAGGTCGAGTCATAGGTTTAGGCTTCTAGCTTTAGGTTAAAGGTTTGGATAATAGCCCAATTAACTTGGGTTGTTGGCCATCAGTTTGGGGCCTAAACCAATCGACCCATACCAATCCCTTCTTACTAGTAATAAGTATTAGGGTTTTGTTAACCCTAACGACGTCGTCGTCGATGCCACAACAAACTGGCACACCTTTATAGAAAATGGAGGAGGCAAAGGCTTACCAATGCTAAGACGGGTGATGCACACAGAGGAGGCAAAGGTCGTATCGGTTCAAGTACCGTTTCTCACATACGATGATGATGAAGGAGAGTTTAGGGGCAGGGTTTTGTTCGCACAAAGACAAGGAACACACTGGTGACGGAGGTGTGGCACACGGACGGTAAACGGACGGTCATCGGAGGGTGAAGAAAAAATCAAATAAGAGAGGGTTGAGAGATTTCGGCTTGAGTGAAAAAGAAAGTAGAAACAAAAGGGAGTTTTGATAGCATTAGAAATGACACTTATTTTCTCCCTATAATTTGTGTATTAATTGTTCCTTTTGTATCATATTTAGTATGCATGTTAAACATTTCATATTTAGTGTTTGCATTTTCTAACTTAATGTTGTATGTCTTTAATTCTTTTCATTTTATATCTTTTGTGCTGTTAATGTCGTCGTATGCAGCATAAGTTTTGCGTCTAAAATTGTCAGCGCAGAGATCCACCTCGAAAGATCAGTGTTGGAAAGTGTTCAAAGATGCAACCATAAATATAACCTGGAATTACGGCTAAAGATGTCACCGTAAAGATACCTTTACCTCGTACAAGTGAATTAACGCTACAAATATACCTGAAAGCACCAGCGCAAGAGAATGCTAAGTTGTCGCCGTAAGTAAAGATCATAGATTGTACCTAGAGATGCAGTGACAACCTGTAAATGCCTGATAAACACACCAGATCTGCGTAAGTGCACAGCTGAAAATAACCAACTTGTACAGCTGCCAAAGAGGTTAGATATGAGAATGGAGGAGATCTGAAATTCCTAGAGCTTATAAATAGGAGGGAAAGGAAGAAGATGATCATCAAGGAGTGAAGAAATTAAATCTGCAAAATCTCTCAATCTTTAAAGTCAGCTACCATAGAGGTTTGGCCTAGGAGGACGATGATCTGATCAAGCAAAGGCGCAACAACTTCTGACGAGAAGTGCTTGGTGCGACGCAAGAGGAGCAATTAAGGGATAATCCTAGTAGCCTAGGAATAGTATGCTTCGATTTATTGTTAACTCCTCTTTTAATGATGATGAATTTTATTGTTTTATTGACAGTTGAATGTATATGGAAGTATCTTTGAATGTTAGATTACTTTGATTCATACTCAATTTTTCTCATCTGTTTATCTTTGGATTTAACTGTTTGACCACAGAAGTGTAATTGCAGTTACAGACACTAGAAGGTGCGGTGACAAGTTAGATTAACAAGCAAGTCAACGGAAGTTGCTTGAGACAAGAAGGAATTCTGGTCACTTGTTCATGAGTGCAAAGCATTACCAGCACTGGAAGTTGTGGTAATTGTGAGTGCTTGAATCTTTATTAAACAGAGAGTTGTGATTAGTAAGATTTCATTGGTGTGTAATTGGAGCGACAATTCATCTATAAAACACCTTGTAGTCACATTTAGCGTTTCTACTTTGTGAAGTCAGTAATCCTCTCCACTTCTTTACACTTTATACATTTATTTTAAGTTCCGAATTTAAATTTACAACATCTCAACAGCAATTCAATTTTATCTTAATTTGTTCTGACAATTTATTTTATATTTGCATTGACAAATTAACTCTTTTAGCTGTGCATATCTAACTCAGTTGCATTGACATTCTTAGTAGCAATTCCTTTAATTTTAACTTTAGTTGTTTCGATAATTAAACATCAAGAACTCTATCCTCGTGGGATCGATATCCGATAGATCAAATCTATCAACTATACTTGCATCGACAAGTGTCCGCTTGCACTTAAATGCTGTGACATTTACAGGCTGATCAAGTTTTGGCGCTGTTACCAGGAATGGCATTTGTTTAATGTTTATTTTTGTCGTTGCATTTATTTGTTGTTTTCTAACCTTTTACTGATTACTAATCTTTTGTTAGTTCTTTTCAATTTTCTTTGTTAGGTGTTTTATGTCCATAAGGAGAAATCTTAAGGACATTGTTAGTTTTGATCTAGAACTTGAGCGGACTATTCAAAGAAGGAAGTAAGAGCAAAGGAAAATGGCTAGAAATAACAATGATCTACCTCTATTGCTACCATAAAATGTTGTTCCTCCGGTGCAGCCACAAATAGTCAACAATAACATACCACCGTTGCCACAAGTGGAGCAAATCCCAGATAGGACAATCAGAGATTTTGTTTTTCCTATACTCGATGATTTACAACCAAGGGTTGTAAGATCGGTAATACAAGCTGGTAATTTTGAATTAAAATCGGTTATGTTTCAAATGCTTAATTCGAATGGACAATATGCAAGTTTACCTCATGAAGATGCTATATGGAATTAGATGTTATATCAACTTTGAGTGTGCAGGTATCCTCATTGGAAAACATGATCAAAAACATGAAGGGAACAAGTGATGTTGCCCCTATTCAAGTAGCCCAACAGATGGATGTCCCGATATTTTCCTGTGAAATTTACAACGACAACCACAGTTATGAGGATTGTCCACAACATGCTGAGAACGCATTTTACATCAACAACATCAGAGGAAATTCCTATGGTAACTCGTACAGTAATTCTAATCGTACATAATAACCTTGGGGGAGCCAGAATGCGCCCACATTCAGATATGGAAATTCCTCAACCCAAGGGAATTTTAGACAAGGGAGTTACAATAACAACCAATAGCAGCAAAATTATCATCATAATCCGCAATGACATGCGCAACCAGATAATATACGATCACAACATCAGATGCAGTTATATAACCAAATGCAGCCACAAGCTCGAATGCCACCACAATAGAATGCGATGCCAAATATACAATGACAACATCAACAACAATAACAACAACAACAATATTCTCAACCAAGGGCAGATCCATTGACTACTCTTAAAGCATTGATGCGAGAGCATATTATGAGAACGAAAGCAATTGTACAAGGAAATTCTTCTTCCATCAGAGCGTTGGAAGCACAACTAGGACAATTGGCTTCTAACATGAGCACAAGGCCACCAGGTGCTCTGCCTAGCGACATTGAAAGTCTGACTCAGAAGGGGAAGGAACATTGTAAGGCTATTACACTGAGAAGTGGAAAGAAAACTACTGAGCTAAGCAGTAATTCCAACCAAGTACATGCCGACGCATCCAAACGAAAGCAACAAAGAGAAGTTTCCTATGAAGAAGACCCAACAGAAATAAATGAAGAGGAGCCAACTATAGTCACTCCTATGCCCACAATTCAACCAATAAAGATGTCGACGTAACTGCCCATGTCGATACAGCCGAATCCTTTACAACAACCCACTGACAATATACCATTGCCATTTCCACAGAGATTTAAGGAGAAGGATCATGACAAAGATTATCAGAAGGTTGTCTCTACCTTGAAGCAATTACATATTAATATACCTCTAGTTGATGCTCTTGTGCAGATCCCCAACTATGGGAAATTTATGAAGGAGCTATTATCAAAGAAGAAAAAGCTTTTCGACATCGAGACGATTGCGCTCACAGAGGGGTGCAGCACTGTGCTAACAAACAAGTTGCCACCAAAGATAAAAAACCCTGGCAATTTCACGATTCCATACTCCATTAGAAACCACTACCTAGATAAAGCTTTATGTGATTTAGGAGCTAGTATTAACCTCATGCCATTATCCACTTTTAGGAAATTAGGAATTGGATCTATGAAGCCCATTGCGGTGACATTACAGCTTGTAGACAGATCCTTGGCACAACCTGAAGGACAGATTAAGGATGTCCTCGTCCAAGTTGGTAAGCTTCTGTTCCCAGTTGATTTTATCATTCTTGATTGCAAAGTAGATAAGGAGATTCCCATTATCTTGGGATGCCCATTTTTAGCAACGGGACATACACTTATCGATGTTTTCAATGGCGAGTTGATTATGCGCCATAATGACGAGCATGTCACCTTCAGTGTGTTTTACTGACAATATCCTACCTGAATGCGACCACATAACTGAGGGTAATATTTGTGAACTGAGACAAGGCTGGCAATTGGAATCTTTGGATTTGTCTAATAGGACGATCCCTATTTTTAAACCATCAATTGAACAAGCTTCGACCTTGGAGTTAAAGTCTTGCCAGTGCATCTAAAGTATGTCTTTCTAGGTGACAATGACATATTACCTGTGAATGTCAGCACAAGTCTCGACACATGTCAAGAAGAAAAGCTAATCGCAATTTTGAAGCAGCACAAAAGAGCCATTGCTTGAAGCATTAAAGACATCAGAGGCATTAGTCCCTCTTTTTACATGCATAAAATCAGAATGGAAAATGAAAGGAGGCAGTCAATTGAGTAACAACGTAGACTGAATGAGAAAATGAAAGAAGTAGTGAAAAAAGAGATCATTAAGTGGCTGGACGCAGGCATCATCTCTCCCATTTCAGATAGCACATGGGTGAGCCCGATCCAATGTGTGCCTAAGAAGAGCGACATCATAGTGGTGAGTAACGATAAAAATGAGCTAATCCCTACTCGCATTGCTACAGGTTGGCGAGTGTGTATGGATTACCGTCGTTTAAATATGGCAACAAAGAAGGATCATTTCCCACTACCATTTATTGATCAAATATTGGATAAGCTAGTTGGTAAGGCTTACTACTATTTCCTTAATGGCTACTCTGGATACAACCAGATTGCAATTGCGCCGGAAGATCAAACAAAGACCACGTTCACTTATCCATTTGGAACCTTTACTTTTCGACGTATGCTATTCAATTTGTGCAATGCCCCAGCTACATTCCAGAGGTGCATGATGGCTATTTTTCTGACATGATTGAAGATTCATTAAAGGTATTCATGGACGATTTCTTTGTGTATGGGCATAATTTTGATCAATGCACTGACAATCTAGCGAAAGTATTGAAGAGATGCGAGGACAAATCTAATGCTGAATTGAGAAAAATGCTATTTCATGGGAACTGAAGGCATTGTCCTTGGCCATCGCATATCATGTCAGGGTATTGAAAGTAGACAAAGCAAAGGTGGAAATCATTGAGATGCTACCTCCACCCACAAATGTAAAAGGAATAAGGAGCTTTCTTGGTCACGTTGGATTTTATAGAAGATTCATCCGAGACTTCTCCAAGATAGCGAAACCCCTATGCTCTTTGTTGGAGTAGAATAAAAAGTTTGTGTTTGATGATGCGTGTTTGGACGCATTTGTTACAATTAAAAAGTAGCTAGTACAAGCTCCAATTGTCGTCGCACCAGACTGGTCACAACCATTTGAGGTAATGTGTGATGTGAGCGACTTTGCTGTGGGAGCTGTGCTTGGTATTTCATTCCATTTATTATGCTAGTAAAACCCTGACTGAAGTGCAGGTGAATTACACGACTACTGAGAAAGAGTTGCTAGCCGTAGTTTTTGCATTTGACAAGTTCCGTTCATATCTTGTCGACGCATAAATTATAGTGTACACAGATCACTCTGCCTTGAGATACCTTTTTGAGAAGAAAGATACCAAACCACGCCTGATCAGATGGATCCTGCTTTGACAAGAGTTTGATATTGAAATCAAAGACAGGAAAGGATCTGAAAACCAAGTAGCAAACCACTTGTCTCGTCTAGAAGCTGAAAGTGAGGATGAGAATAAATCCCAAATTGTCGATGTAATTCCATATGAGAAGTTATTCTTTTTCGACGCATCTTCATGGTATGTAGATGTCGTCAACTATCTTGTTTGTGAAAAGTTACCATTAAGTGTCACTGGTCACAAGAATGTCAAATTCATTAGGGATATTGAAAAATATCATTGGAATGACCCATACCTGTTCAAGGTATGCATCGACAACATCATCCGTCGCTGTGTTCCTGAGGAAGAGATGTCTTCTATCTTGAGGCATTGTCATGATGCCCCCTATGGAGGCCATTTTGGTGGTGTGAGGACTGCTACAAAGGTCCTATAATCAGGATTCTACTGGCCCACATTGTTTCGAGACGCCCACAATTTTGCGCAGCAATGTGATAAATGTCAACGCACAGGTTCTGTATCTCGACGCAATGAGATGCTCCAACAACCTATCATGGAGGTGGAGTTATTTGATGTTTGGGGTATAGACTTCATGGGACCATTTCCAAACTCTTTTGGGAATGTGTATTTTTAGTTCCTGTTGCCTACGTCTCCAAGTGGATCGGGGTAATTGCAGTTCTGAAAGACGATGCTTAGACGGTGCTAAAGTTCTTCCACACATACATCCTTACAAGATTCGGAACACCTCGAGCACTATTTAGCGACCAAGGTACTCATTTCCATAATAACCAAGTGGCGACAGCTTTGAAGCACTAGAGTATGAAACATCGAATGGCAACAATGACATCCGCAAACGAATGGCCAAGCGAAAGTCTCCAATCGATAAATTAAAGGAATTCTTAAGATGGTGGTAAACCCATCTCGACGAGATTGGTCTTCGTGGCTACATCGTTGTGGGCATTTCGCATTGCATATAAAACTCCGTTGGGGATGTCACTGTATTAGTTGGTGTTTGGTAAATCCTATCACTTGCCAGTTGAGCTTGAACATGAAGCCATGTGGGTTATTAAACAAGTGAACATAGATTATGATGCTACTGGACAGAAACGGTTGTTGGACATTTCTGAGCTTGAAGAAATTCGACGCAACGTGTATGAAAGTGCTGTCATACATAAGGAAAAAAACCAAGAGATGGCATGACAATATCATTTTGCGGTGACAATTTTTCCCTGGTCAGTTGGTACTTTTATTTAACTCACGTTTGAAATTGTATCCAGGAAAATTACGCTCGAGATGGTCAAGCCCTTTCAGAGTTCTCGAAGCATTCCAACATGGTGCGGTGACAATTGAAGATATGAATGATGGCCACTAGTTTGAAGTGAATGGTCAACGACAGAAGCATTACTTAAGCCCAGATGTCAAAGAACAAAGTGAGACCATTAATCTGGTCACATTAACTTAATGTCATTGCAATTTTACTTTACTTTTTGTTTTTTATTTTCATTCGTTTCCTTTTTAGTTTTATGCAAGAATAAAAAATATCCTTTTTGTCGACACACCTGCTTCTAAAGGTAGGCCTCATCCCGTTTCATCTCCAACTAGAATCCACATCTCTGATGATGAGGATCACGAGGGACACTCCAAGGTTATGGAGGACTTTTTCAGAACCATCACCAACCTTTTCAAGGATGAATTTTTCAACAGTCTTGGGGCTAACATGGTGGAACGAGAGGCTACTGCTGAGGAAATGCGCACACCAGTCATCTATGTGGGTTTGGAAGAAGAAGAAGGAGAAGGAAAAGACGAGGAAAGCATAAAAGAGAAGGAGAAAACTAAAGAAGAAAAAGGAAATGGAGAGGAGAAGATGAATGAAGAAGAAGAAGAAGGACCAGAAGAGGAAGAAAATAAAGAGGAAGAAGATTTTCCCCTGGCAAATTTAGAGGAGGAATTTATCGATGCACCCGTGATTTGAACACTCGTATCACCTGGAGCAAGCCAAACCGAGGCAGTCACCATCAGCAATAAGGATCCCAATCCTCTGGCCATTGTGCCCTGCGTAGCACCACTTGCTGAAATCCACCCATCCGACGTGACTGTCGAAGAAGCCTCCACTCAACCGGCTATGGAGGAGTAATTTGTTGCCCCGATTGACTCCAAGGAAAAGAAAAAAAAAAGAAAGGACAAGAAAAAGAAGTACAAAGAGGAGCGCCCAAAGAAGAAAAAGAAAGCCAAGGCAGCCACATCATCAGTTGCTGAACATTGAGTTAGTTTACTTTTCAGTAGTTAGTTGCATGCATCTTATTTAATTGTCATTACATTTTAGTTGTCGTTGCATTTTACTTCTTAGTTCATTTGCATTGTAGTTGCATTTCCATTCTTATTTGTATAATATTGTCAATGCATTGGGGACAATGCAAACATTAAGTTTGGGGGGAATTTGTGTGAAATGAAAATGCAATTGCACCCACATATTTGAAGAATTTAGTTTTCTCTTTAGTTCAATGAAAGTATGCAAAGTTACAAGAAAAATGTGACCACAATTTTTGTTTTATGCTTAAATCTTGAATTGTTTAGGATGTTGATATGTGAATTGGATGATTGTGAATGATTATTGAGTCCTTCTATTTCTGAATGGATGGTTAGAATTGCATTAGTAATGAGTGGGTAGTATCAATCTTTGAATCTTGAATTAACTTTCCAATTGCAGCAATATTTACTAATAAAAAGACACTCCAATGTGAGTGCATTATGACTTATCAAGGGAGAACACTCCACTACATGTGTTAGAAAAATTATCTACCCAAAGGCTATCACTGCAAGAGTGTGTGTCGGCGTAATTACATACTTCCTGGGGGTTTGTGGCACCCCATCGTTACTGCCTAGAATTAAGGGTATAGTAATGCAATGACATCTCTCAGTCACTTATATAGAAAAAAAAAGAAGAAAAAGAAAGCAAAGAAAAACAGAAAAACAGAAAAAAATATATTGCTATAAATACTGTATTGGTTAAGAAAGGTTAAGATTCAAAGCATGATGCTAACATTAGTGAAATTGCAGTCTTGATTATTCATGCCTATAAATTGTCGGCGCATTATTCTGTCATATGAATGCAATTTATACATTAGGATTCCAAAGAACTTAAGTTGCTAGAATGTTGACTGCGGTGACAAGTTTGATTGTGACTTTGCTAACTTTTATTTACTTGAGGACAAGTAAAAACTTAAGTTTGGGGGTGTGATAGCATTAGAAATGACACTTATTTTCTCCCTAAAATTTTTGTATTAATTGTTCCTTTTGTATCATATTTAGTATACATGTTAAACATTTCATATTTAGTGTTTGCATTTTCTAACTTAGTGTTATATGGCTTTAATTCTTTTCATTTTATATCTTTTGTGCTACTAATGTCGCCGTATGCAGCATAAGTTTTACGTCTGAAATTGTCAGAGTAGAGATCCACCTCGGAAGATCAATGCTGGAAAGTGTTCAAAGATGTAACCACAAATTTAACCTAGAATTACGGCTGAAGATGTCACCGCAAAGATACCTTTACCTCGTACAAGTGAATTCACGCTACAAACATACCTGGAAGCACCAGCGTAGGAAAATGCTAAGTTATCGCCGCAAGTAAAGATCATAGATTGCGCCCAAAGATGCAGCGACAACCTACAGATGCCTGATGAACACACTATATTTACATGAGTGCACAGTTGGAAATAACCAACTTGTACAGTTGCCAAAGAGATTAGATCTGAGAAGGGAGGAGATCTGAAATTCCCAGAGCTTATAAATAGAAGGGAAAGGAAGAAGATGATTGTCAAGGATTGAAGAAATTAAACCTGCAAAATCTCTTAATCTTTAAAGTCAGCTACCATGGAGGTCTGACCCAGAAGGACGGTGATCTGATCAAGCAAAGGCGCAGCAACTTCTGATGAGAAGTGCTTGGTGCGACGCAAGAGGAGCAATTAAGGGATAATCCTAGTAGCCTAGGAATAGTATGCTTCGATTTATTTATTAACTCCTCTTTTAATGATGATGAATTTTATTGACAGTTGAATGTATATGGAAGTATCTTTGAATATTAGATTACTTTGATTCCTACTCGATTCTTCTCATCTGTTTATCTTTGGATTTAACCATTAGACCACGGAAGTGTAATTGCAGTCACAGACACTGGAAGGTGCGGTGACAAGTTAGATTAACAAGCAAGTCAACAGAAGTTGCTTGAAACTAGAAGGAATTCTGGTCACTTGTTCTTGAGTGCAAAGCATTACCAGCACTGGAAGGTGTGGTAATTGTGAGTTCTTGAGTCTTTGTTAAACAGAGAGTTTTGATTAGTAAGATTTCAGTAGTGTGTAATTGCGACGACAATTCATCTATAAAACTCCTTGTAGTCACATTTAGCGTTGCTTCTTTGTGAAGTCAGTAATCCTCTCCACTTCTTTACACTTTATCCATTTATTTTAAGTTCTGAATTTAAATTTACAACATCTCAACAACAATTCAATTTTATCTTAATTTCCTTTGACAATTTATTTTATATTTGCATTGACAAATTAACTCTTTTAGCTGTGAAGATCTAACTCAGTTGCAATGACATTCTTAATAACAATTCCTCTAATTTTAACTTTAGTTGCTTCGACAATTAAATATCAAGAACTATATCCTCGTGAGATCGATATCCGATAGATCAAATCTATCAACTATACTTGCATCGACAAGTGTCCACTTGCACTTAAATGTTGTGACATCTACAGGCCGATCAAGTTCAAAGGTCTAACAAAAGAAGATAAATGAGTTTAAATACCCAACAAAATAGGTAATTTACAAGGAAGGGCTCCAATATCACTAGGGCTTTCGGAATTGGCCCAAAACTTTACATGAATCACAATTTAGTCCTAGAAAAACCTAATTTGCGCATAAAGTTTTTATCACAATTTGATTTAGTCCCTAAGTTTCATAAACATCACAAATTAATCCTTAATTCAAAAATTAGGGTTGTTACACATCAAGTAAATAAAACCCTGTGTGAAGGATTCTAGTGAGTTCCTTTGTACTCCGTATCTGTTAATTGTATCAATGTCATGCCCTAAAATGTGGGTTAGATTTTATGAGATTAAATTAGTAGATGTTGAATTTTTTTTATTTTTTCTGCTTAGGCTTGTAATTGGGCCTCTATTTGAAACTGTCCATTAAGAGCTTCTAAAAAGCATTATTTTCCCACCTCATCTTTTCCCCTTTGTGCCACATTTCTTAGTGTTAAAACTCCAATGTGCCACCAACCTTAGTATATAAGCATACTATTCTAAGGTCGGCCTCCCTTTTCATTTTTTCTTCTCCTTTGTTTCATTGACGCCCCAAACCCTAGTCTTATGTTTTCCTTTCCTCTATTTACCCTAGTCATCTCATTTCTTCTCTTCCCTTCTCTTCTTTTTTTCGTAATTTCCTTGTGTTGTCCCCCTTTCTTCTCTTTCTTTCCTTTTCTTCTTCACTTTTCCTAGTCACCACCCTTTTGCACCCTTGAACCGCTAATCTCCTCTTGTTTCTCCTTTTTCACCACCGCATCTACTACCTTTTTGGACTTCCATTTTCCTCTCTTTTCCCCTTCCCATAGCCGCACCTTAAATTATTTCTTGAGCCATCAATTTCCTGTTTATTACCGGTAGTTGTCATCGTCGCAACCTCCATCATTGTGAGCCACCGATTTTCTTTCTTTGTCAGTTACCTCTATTCATTTGAAACACTATTAGTGTTAGATCCATATTCTTTTACAGCAGATCGGTAAGCTATACACCTTTTTATTGGTTAAACTCTGATCCTGAAAGTATAATTGAGTTCGGTTTTGCTCTCTTTCGCCTTTGTTAATCAATTCTTTATAGCTTTCAAATTTGGCTAATGTGATTCTAATACTATGTAACACCTTGGATCCAATCCGATTCACTGGATCCAGATCTTGGGTGTTACTACACTAAAACAGACATAGGTTTAGAACTGATTATTACAACTCTGAATAATTTAGAAATTCAAACAAACATATTAACACTAAAGACATACATATATATAAGATATGTAGAGAAATTTAATTACAAAAGTCGTCGCCTAATGTCATAACTTATTAAAATTATCCCAAACAAAATACTCTTATGCAATACTATTGATCATTAAATGCCACCAAGCGTGCTCTATATGCATAATAGACCAGTACGCCACTTCCTTGGCACAGTTATGGCATCATCCCTCCTAGCGCAGTCTCTCAGCAAACAACCTGAAATATAAACGTATCCAAATATAAGTTCATAAGAACTTTGTGAGAACAACACCATTTACCTTAGTTGATACATGCACAGAGTAATTGATGATTCATGATGACTATCTTACTATTCTTTAACATTCGTCTTGCTTCTGGCGAATACTTCCCTTATTCTGGTCTTTTGTAAATATTAACTATCATGCTTTACCTTGAACCCATTTCTACTTCCTTTCGATGACTCCAGTTTTTCATTTATATCCTCCAATCTTAATCTTAATATCCATATATCCGTACCACTTTCCTTTCTATAACCAGTGCAACAAGAATATTGTGTCACGTACATTCTCACACCAAAATTTATGTACCATCTTAATTCTCTTCAACACATAGTTCGTGAGTACCTTCTTCGAACATTCAAAATGTAACCTTTATTTCACACAAATCTAACTGTCAAATCATTCCTTACTTTTTGATATCTCTTAAATTCCTTACCTTCAGTCGATCTTTAGCCATACATGGTGCTTTATCATTTAATCAACAGATACCTTATGCCACAATGATTTTACTGAATACATTTACGAGCCATACTGAGTACGCTATTTAACTTAATACAAAACTCTCTTAACAGAGGACATCTATTAAAGTATGCCACACTTCTTTTAGAGTATGCCACAAAGGCAATTCACTTAGTGTATGCCACAAAGGCTATTCATTTAGATTACACCACAAGGGCTATTCTTTCAGAGTTTGGCACAAAGGCTATTCTTTTAGATAGTATTGTGGCTAAGCTCTCCCTAACTATAAACCATTACGAAAGCAACTACTTAGTGCTCGTCCAATGACCTTGTCATAAGTGTGTTGCCCTTATAGGATATCCTTGATCTCTTTGGGATAATATTCGTTCTCCCAATTTGATCCTATTTTATCTCATGGTAACCACTACATCTTCCTTCAAGAAATGCCAATTAGAATCAAATAGTAATCAAGTCATTCATCACAAAGACAAATGACCCGTGGCCACATTTACTTTTCATCAACCATGTAATGCCAATGAGAGGATATCATTTGCCCACGTCTCGGGCTATCAATTCCACTGTTATGAATGACGCTACATATTGTAGAAGTTGTACACCCAAAGCACTAGCTTTCGGTTCCTTATCTATTCGAACTCAGGTTTTTACTTACATCAAAGTGTACGAGTCATGCATACATAGTTCGTCATCCACTCAGGATTTAGGTATGTCACACTATGAACATCACAAGTGAATAAATCCATAAATGGATTTAGGATCTATTCTTCTTAGGTCTTGTCCGATGTACTGTCAGTCCAGCCAACCACATCTACATCTCTATCTTTTGAGAGTTACTCACTTCGATGCCCATGACAAAGCATCTCCTTGATTGGACTTGATAGATGACATATTAGTCTTTCAATCGGTTTGCTAATTTTCGATTAAATTAAGGACATGTTTAGGTTCGTCTACTAATACAAGTTGTCTTTTTGTATTACGATCCGACCACGTAATACCGCTTAATAATAGTTAAACATTAGACAACCAGTGAGCAATATTTGCTTCCATTTTGCTTTGCGTGCAAAAACCACGTGAGGAACACATACAAAGTATTAATGTAATTCATGAATAATTTTGTTAACCAATTTGATCGAAAAATTACAAGTGTACTTAAACGAAAAGACTACACTTAAGATACTAGATCCAACAATGTCCTCAAAGGGGATCATTTGATAATGGCAACATTGGGGATGATCTCGAACGAGATGTTGAGGTTGTAGGTGAACTTTGAGATGGTCATGAATGATAATCTTGGTGTGGCCAAGGTCCTCCTAGTATAGTGGATCAATTAAGGTGGTCATAGAGGATGGTCACAATGTGGCCAAGGTCCTTTCGATGTAACGGACTAACTAAGATGGTCTCGAGAGATAAGAGCTTTTGGGATGTCTACTAAAGAGAAACAAGGTTAGTGGGCACTAGAGGGCTTCCCTCGGAGGCACACTCCAACATTCAAGTTAGTAAAAGGACAAAACATGATAGGAAATTGAAAAGTTTTGAGTAAAAAAGAATAAGATGATTGGTTTTACTTTGAATGATGGTATGATCTTTTCTTTTATAATCAACGGTAAAGAAACTTGATACCAAGTGTCAGCTTGCTATTAGGTTGGCAAGGAGGTGTCTTTCAACAACAATTTTATAATCAAATTGGTAATTATACCAATCAGATCATCGATTTAACTGATTAACGTATTAAAAGATTCGTCTGAAAAAAATAGCATAGAGAAGAATAAGAAAAGAATGGTTCATTTCAATAAAAAAAACTAAAAATTTAATAGATAGTTGAAGTTGTTCTCTACTTTTTTTTTCATATTAAAATAATGTTTCCCTTTGAATGTTTTAATCCATCACATCTTTTCGTAATATCAAAAAATAATATATTTCTTTAACCAACAAACAGTTTATTTTTAGTTTTTGACTTTTTCTCTTAAATTAATTTTCTTTTCCTTTTCAAAACATTTCCTTAAGCCCTTTTAGAGTCTTAGTTGCTGTCTTACTAAAAGAAAGTTTTGTACCTTTTTTTTCTAAAAGATTGAAGTTGCTTTCTATTTTTTTTATTAGTTCATCTTCTTCACCAAATCTCATCTTCTATTTCTTTTTTTTGGTAGATCCTCCTTTTTTTTTCTTTGATTCACCATTTTCTTTGCTTTTTTTTATTATTTATTATATAAAATCTTTTTTAAGCGTGATTTTTTTATTCCAAAACCTAACAAATTTCAAATTTTCTTCTTGCTAAACGTTTTTCTTCTCTAATAAACTAACATCTCTCAAATCTGAAATCACTGGTTGATGAAGATAACGGCAGGGAAAGGAAGAAGATATCCCAAAGCATTATTTTTTTATTTTCTTTTCATTTTTTTGGGTCTGGATATACATATGTTCTGGATTAATTTTAAGTTTTTAACATTGGGTTTTTATTATTTTAACAGTGGGCTTTGCTTTTTCGGTTTAGCCCAGGGAAATTTAACCCAAATATTTGAAAAACCGGTCCAACCTGTTTTTTACTATTTTTTATTGTTGGTTAAACTGCTATTTTTGTCTATTCGCGGTACTAAAGGAGTTTTAACCCATTCTAAATCGATATACTGATGGATTTTTAGTTCAATCAATCTGAACTTTTGAGAACTGCCTTCAAGAAATGCATTAAACATTTGCCAAGTGTTTCTGCAAATGAAAGTCAAACCAAGCTTTGTCAAGTAATTTCTAAAATTTCCTGAGACCAATTGTTGTTGTATACAATGGATATTGTCTAAGTTTTTTAAAATAATTTTATGAATTTTCTTTTTATCATTTTTAAATATTTCCTTCTATTTTTTCCATTTTTAATAAAAAAATTTAAGTTTCTTTTAATTTCTGAGTATTTTAATAATATTTTCTTTTTATAATGTTGTACACATTTTAATAATATTTGCCTTTTTATATTGTTTTTTACACATGCTATCGATAATCGCTATATCTTCATAATAGTCTATTTAACATCTGTTGACAATCACGTCAACACAAAAATCAGCCATATTTTCCTATAATCAAAGAGGTTTAATTGATGCCACTATCAAATCTGACTTGAACTTCACAGAATGGATTGATTTTTTTTTTTGAAAAATATTCAAGAACTCGTTTTTCTTCGTGATAGTTGAGTAGCTTTAATATCGCCAGATATATAGCAGAATAGCAAAATATTAACCTATTTTAAGTGTAATTCAAAGCTCTTTTTGTGGGTACATATATCAATGGGCTTTACCATAAGTAGGAATGTGATAACTACCGTGTTAGAGTTGTTCATGTTTTTAAAAGGGTGTAGGTGAATCGTCCTTTTGTTCGTCACCCTGAGCTTGGACTGGAACACTGAAAAAGTGGCCAAAGGAACTCAAAGATGGATATGGAATCTAAATCTGAATACTCTGCATTTTCTTTTGATACAAAGGTAGAGCTACTAGTTGCACAAAACAAAAATAGTCTGATCAAGTTTCAAGCATCCTCAAGTTCAGTACGATGCCTCAACTCACTCAGCTTCAAGTTCTGCACCAAATTGTTCCAGTCGAGCAGCATCCTCATCCAGATCCCGCACCAAAGCATGATTAACCACTCCATCATCTTCCCTTGCATGGATCTGTCTCCCGCCAAACCTAAATCAAACCAAGAAACATCATGAACACCGGAAATGAGATAATAACAAAGAACCCATTATAGAAATTCAAAATCACATCCGCACCCTAATCCATGAAGCTATTTTTACCAGAAATACTAAGAGAACCAGAAAACCAGGTGTGTACAACTACAGTCACAGAAAACTAGTATTGGTTCTAACAAGAACGCAAGTTGTTCCTTTTTAAGGAAAACGTCTACCGAAGAAAGGAACTAGCATAGAGAACCAAAGTAAAACTTGAGTTATAGTGGTGACCGATACACTAAACAGTAAAACTTTCTTCTTTACTTAAAATTTAACGGTCAGTTACCCCCTCTGTTGTTTTTACCCCTCCTAGTTTCTTGACGGTTTTCTGTTTTTAGTTCTCTGATAGAATGAATTGCCATGCCCTAACTGCTGTTTTCAAAACAAAAGGAAAACATTCCAAGATAAAATTTACCATCGTCCATTCATCAACTCTATACACTTCTGAGCATCCTTCCTGTCCTTGTATTTGACCAAAACAACACCTTGGGGATTGTTCGAACAAACCTGCAGGACAAAAGAAACCAAAAAATGAAAAGAGAGAACATGTAATTAAATATGGAACAATCACTCCGCATGGTTGAGCTAATCATTTAAAAGAATCTAGGCAGGTAGTTCAACAGAGAAGACGAGATAGATGGACAGAGATTGTGAGACAGATAGAACTCTGCAGGTCATGATTTAATACACAGTAAAAGGAAAAGCAATTACAAACTGGGAGAAGTTAGCTATAGGCATGCACAAAAGTTAATCAGCTTGTAGGATAGAGGAAAACCTATAGGCCTCGACCTTGTTAAGTACACAGATGAAAGTGCAGGAGATAGAACTTTTTGCTTTTCTGAAGGATGTAATTTAAGGTCAAGAATGTCACCAGAAGATGCTATGCTGTCTCCACAGCAAGCAGCATAAGAGCAATGTGATAAGCATTACAAGTAGCATGATGCCTTAAAGGAAACTACTTTTTTTAACAGCTTTCCAGTCCCGTTCGACACTAACTTTACACGGAGCTAGGATGTTGATCACATTTTTAGTTGGCCTTTTGTAGGGATCACAACAAAAGAAAATTTTTGTTCTATTCAGCCTTGTCAAAAATGCAATGATAGTTAAATTTAACACGTAAAAGAGAAATAATCAGTAGTTGCGACCCTAGAAGCTTTTGGTCAAGCCAAGCAAGGAAAAGAATGTCAGGGAGTTAATCAGAAACTGGAATTCTCTACACAATTTCAGTTTGAGATAGCCCTCCCCTCAAACAAGCTTGTGAAGTAGGGGCTAACAGCTCATCTCAGGGATTACAGAAAGTAGCAAGAACTACTTATTCATATCAAACACCAGATAGCAATTGTTAACAAACAATTCACAGTTCTCCAACAATGCCTGCATGCAGCAATTGTCAGCCACCAAACATGAGTATGGCTATTTATCACACATGCTCTAGAACAGAACACATCTATCAAAATTGTTCAGATATGCTTATAGTAAAATATTATATTACCTTGACTGAGTCCAGAGGACCAAGCTTTAAGCATTCCTCTTTAACATCCTCCTCCAGCTCTGAACACAAATTTTCATCAGCCTGCAGATGTAAGGGGAAAGTCAACTGAGAACACCAGTTAATGTAAATAACAGCTGTAGGGACCTGAGATTATTCATAATATTTATAATAACCTCTTAAGGAGAATATTAGATAGAAATATAATATACAAATTAGTAAGCAGAAAACAGCAAGTATTGGAACACAATCATATGCACATTTAGGAAATGTTGTCATGCATTTTTTTACTATGGTTTTAAGCATACCCTCATTTCAGCAGGTGTGAACATGTAACGAAGGACAACAGTAGCTGGAATTGTCACCTTTGCATCATCACGGCCACCTGCATCATATATAGAAAAAGTAGCACTCAGGACACAAGTATTGAACAAGGGAAAGGTGACAAGTGAAACTATTTAAAAGAAAAGGTTTCTTGGAATCAATGCCGAAAAGCAACTCAAATCCAATAGAACAGTTAGTATTACACAATCTGAATCATTCAATCTCATTATCTGTGCTTATTTCTTTACCAACATTTTCGATTCATACCAGCAGGCTGATGTCGACTACAATGTAGAGTTTCAACAAGAAAAGAACAAAACTAAAACTTTTTTAAAACAAAGAGAATTTCAGATAAGACACATTACAACAGAAAATATTCAAGCTCTAACCGTCACGTGAAATACATAGATACGACAATTGGCGAAGAATAAATTAATAACACACAAAAAAAAGGGAATGAGCTCTGTAAGGAATAGATAATTTGGTCAGCATCCTAAATTTATTCCATCTACAGTCAGGACGGTATGAAAAATATAACCAAATCAAATCCAGCCATTGTTTTCTTATAATAGAAATAAAAAGAGGGGGGGGGGGGGGCAACTGAATAAGAAAGTAGGAAGAACAACTTCATGATCCTTTATAGTACATCACCATAATAAGCAAATTGAGAACTCACCCCAGCTGAGCATCCTCTCCTCAACTTTCTTCAGTTTCTTTTTCTTCCTGCTGTCCACTTGCTTGGCTATAAATTTATCCCCTGCATTATTGCAAAAGAAGCTTATCAGTACAGCAAGACTTCATAAGAGATTAAAAATGGTTCTATAACTTAACTGAATGCAGAGAAGTGTATTCAATTACTCAATGATAAGAAAAAAGAAAACTACAAAAATAATTCAAAGGACACAATGCCAAAGTGAAAATGTAACAGCGGCAATCATTGTACCTTTCTGCTCAAATTGAGCTTGGCTTACAGACATAGGGATCTTTCCATCAGGACGTAAAGGTGTTCCATCCAAAATTTGAACAGCTAAAGCAACAGAGGGCTCCTGGCACAGAAGCAATAAGAACTTGAAAGTTAGAAAAATTTTAAAAATGTTGTACATCAGAAGCACAATATGAAGGAAACTACCTTTAGATATGTAACAAGTGCATCCCCCTTTTTTCTTCCCGTCTCCTTGTCAACATAGATCTTCACACGAGGTCTTTTTGTTTCAGGATCCTATAGAATTGTGATACAGACTCATGATGTGTGCAACTGAAACTACTAGTTATCCATGGAAACAATCTCCATATTATTATTATTAGGTGGATTTTAATTAAGCCCCAGCAGTAGCTACCAAAAGTTGTGGAAAACATGTAGAGGAAAAATATATTTAATTAAAATTATCACACTTGTTAGCAAGTTTGGCACAATGTACCCAAACTCAGTAACCAACATATTGGTCCCAAAGAGAGACCAAGCAATTCAAAAGTACCCATTGCGATATGAATGAAAAATGTCATGAACTTCTGATTTTCATTGAGCCTTTTGCAATGGAAAATCTAACACTCGAACATCTAATGACAGCACTAAGCAACAACACAACAAGACCTCACACACAAACATATACTTGGCGAGCACCTATCAAGCTATTCAGATGTATGGTACATAGAAAATAAGCAAAAAAGTAGAAAGAAAATTTAGTATAGTTGAGCCTGAAAGCTAAGATGAATAAAATAATACACCACCAAATTCAGTCTATGCTCCTCAGGGAAGGCCTGAGATTTACTATTGTTAAAGCATCCAACCTAAAAGCAATTGGTAATAGGTGGAGGGCCCAACTTTAATGAAATATCCATAGAAAATACTTAACTGATATGGAACAAAATTACTTAAGACTCCCCTTCTGTTGTTCACGGGGCATCCACATGGACAACCTCACTGGCATCATCAACCTCACATGGGATTCAGCAAAAATAAAATAACTAAACCTGGACTTTGATACCTTATTGTAGCATTGAACCTAAAACCAATTGGTAATAGGTGGAGGGCCAACTTAAAGATAAAACCACAAGAAATCGAACACTTAACCAATGTGCAATAATACCACTTAACAACTATAGTTGCAACAACAAAACTTTATATGGGCAACAACACTTCCACATATGCCACCCTTATTTTGTATAAAATAAAGGAAATTCAGCTACACAGCAAGATAATTTCCGTCATTTTTTCCCCTTCACATTTTATGTTGCTAAGAACTTCAAGTTGGGATAAATAAAAATAAAAATAAAAAGAAAAAGAAAATATGCTGAGCATTTTGCACAATTTAAACCATTCACAAATAAATAAAATATGCATAACAGGTGTTTTACCTCTTTGATTATTCCACACTTGGAAAAAACCTCAACCAACTGCCACATATTTCCAAAATTAGAGACTAGCTAACAGAAGAGGAAAAAAGAGGAAGTAAAGATATTTAGGTCCTAAGGTGAAGATTACTTCTTCTGCGGTTACATCATCAGGTAGTCCAGTCACATAGACATGTGTATTTACTTTCAGTTGAAACCAAGAATCGGGAGGTTTATTAGCTTCCTGCAAAAGTGGTTTAAATAATGAATATGGCAAACTTAGCTCATATTATGTGTACAAACAATTGGTATTTGAGTCCAATTAAAACAACAATACCTATACTTTATAATTCAATATCATTCTTTTTGTAGTATAACACTACCAATAGAAATGGATCGCTTCTAGCTAATGCATAAAGACAATTCCTCGTGGATTCTTAGTTTTGGAAAAGAACACAAAACATTGCATGAAAAGAACATTAAAATAATAATGATACCAAAAGACTGAGGATTACAACTGTAATGCTACTTGGGAACAGCATGCAAGATAAAGACTTGTAACTAGGAATGATGAAGAAACATAATAAGAATCCACCAAATTAAGAAAGGATACCTTCTTATCAACTGGTTTTTCCAACAGCTTTCTCTTGGCATTACAGCTTACTTCTGTTTGCTCACCACTTCCGTTAACATTTTCTCTAACAGAAGCATCAGCAACAGCAGCGGAAGCAGAAGCATCAGTAGCACTTATAGTTGGAAAAACTTCATCTTCTTCCAAGAATGTCATCTCTTCTACTCCATAGTTCCCATTTTTTGTTGATGTGTCATCCTATCAGCCATTATCAGTAATAACACAATTCAAAACTAAATTTTAGGAGGCAGAAGAGACAGTATAAAGATGGAATTTCCAAAAGCAATAACAAGTCTACGAATTTAACCAATATGCAGAGTTGATTATATGTATTATAGCACTCCCTCACACCCAAATTAAGATCGTATCCTCAAGAATCACTGAAAATCAAGTCTTTCTTTAATATAGTTTTCATCATGTCCTGTTTAACCTTAATCTCGTCTTTAAATGGATTCCCTCCATTAATCTGATTTTCATGGGACATTTTTATGCCTCCCTTTATGCGCTCAAACCACATTAAAATGTCACTCAGTTTTTCCTTAATAGATGCAACTCTTGCCTTTTACTTTGTGTACTCATTTCTAGTATTCTCACTCCTGTATCATAAAGATTAAATTGGCAATAATGTGACAAATTACTGAAAGAGAAATGATTCCTATACATCAGAAGCCTGTACAACTCTAAACCCATGCTGCTGGAATAGCATGAAAAGGTATAACCATAATGCTAATTAACCATACATTCATGAGATATAAAGCTATTGAGGGCAAAGGAATGCTACAAGTCATCTAAATGAATAGCTAAGGCAGCTGAGGGAACATATACTAATGGTAACCTGAATACAACCTTAAGAGAAACAAAGTCCTTTTTTGTCTAGCCCCTTGGCACTAGCTTTCTTATACTCAGCTTCTTCTATACAAATAATTTATTAGAAACACCTCAAACTACAAAGCGAAACACAATACACCCCTTTCCTCAAAGTATTATCCAAAGCATAAAAAGTATGATCATTACAGCTTGATACCTACCGAAACAAATGTTTGAATTAAGACACATGTCAACCTATGACTAAAAAAATTCAAAAAGCACCAAATAAGCATAATCATCAAAAAGGTATTATCCAGAGATGACCAAATATCATTATAAAAAATTTAATACCCAATAACCACCAAAAGGTTCCTAAAGGCACCATTCTTGACTGTCAGCCAACCCCTAAAGCAAACAAATTATAGGCTAAATTTTTAATTCTCTATAATTATACACTCAATTCCTTTTGCATGTAACACTCCCAAAGTTCAAACTATTATGACAAAGTATGTCCCTTCTCAAGTGACCTGTGCTTGGTGTAAACTGTCCTTAAACTCGTATATTTCACATAGCAATGGAAACACCTTAAAATTTGGATAAGAAACCATAAATCCCTTTAAACCACAAATGCCAATAAAGAAATCCTAACTAATGCTTCTTTAAACCCTAATCCTGGATTTAGATATCCATAAGAAAATCAGGGGGGAGAGACAGATAGAGCTAAGGTGAGGGTAGGCAGGTTCCCAGTCTATTTTCCCTAGTAGCTCTAAAACCAGCAACTAGGTAATGCAACATTATAAGTCATAAAGAAAAACCCAGAAGCAAAACTGAGTCAGTCCTGCATGTCACCGATAATTGAATAAACATAATCATAGTCCTACTGAAGACAAAAATAATCAACGTATGATCAATAAGAGTACCCCTATAAACCTTAACATCCCAGTCCATTCAATTCAGCTACCAAAACAGTAATGCAAGAACATCATATTACTACTCTGACTTTTACAAATTAACTTAAGCTAGTTTCTCCACTAAAAACTTATGCACTTCTCAATGTAGAGACTAGCAAAGTATTCTTTAAATTGTAATTATGGCTTTTGGTTAAATTTTGTGTCCACAATAAAAGCAACACATTCCAATCTAAGGATGTGTATGAACAATTAAATAAAACAAAGTGAAAAATAGAATATTGCTCAAATGACTCACTAACTATTCCTGACTAGGATGCATAAGCCACCTATACATTAAACTACATAGTTTACAAGGGAAAAGTACAACAAGAGTAAAATGGTCTTTGATAAAGCATTAAATATTTTCCATGATTTCATTTATTTTCAGTGCTTTGATAGCTTATTTTAGAAAGCATTTTGCCTTAATATTTTCAATAAAAAGGATTAATATAACTTTTAGTCCTTGAACTTGGCAATTAGATCTACTTTGGTACCTATACTTTTTTTGATCCACTTCGACACTTGAACTTGGCAACTAGGTCCATTTTGATCCTAAACTTGGCAAATGTAAAAGTTCGATGATGTGGCAATAGGAGATGGTACCATGTCATCAAATCTTTGATGGAATTCAAATTCAGGGACCAAAGTGGACCAAAAAACTGTAACGGTACCAAAGTGAACCTAATTCCCAAGTTTAAGGACTAAAAGTTATATTGACCCCAATAAAAAAGTGATAAAAATATTGAGTTAAATGCTACTTAATATATTCAATCATCCTATTTGAGGAAAGCTTTCATTAATTACATAAACCCTATATTCTTTTCCTTTTAACTACTTCTTTTCCCCTTTTTAGCTTTACTAATTTATCTACTTAATAATAATAATAATCTAAGTATTTAAACTTTTGTAGCATATCAAACACTTTTTGCAAGAGTTTAGTACTTATTACTTTCAGAACTGAAGTTTAAAATTTTTTTCAGTGTTGAAAACTTTCATTTTGTAAAACAAAAATTTATCTAAAGGAAATAAACATGTTAAATGAAGTCTCCATAGTATATAACATTACAGAAAATAATGAACATACATACAAATGATACGTTGACTAAAGAAATCCAAGCTTAACCATGTTTTCAAATCAACTTGACAAAAATGACTGAGCACCAACCTGAGGAACCCATGCTCGCAGATTTCTATCCCACTTGTACCTGGTTCCATCATCATCAGTGAATTCTTCTTCACCTTCTGGCGGTGTCAGAGGCCTATCCTGATCATCAAAACCAAAGGCATCACCAGTATTTCTAGAAACAGATCCAGTTTTCAAACATTCTGTCTCAGCCTCTGCCTCTCTAATCTCTCTCTGCCATTTCTCAAATTCATCACAACCATCACCATCATTGGAAGGCACTGCACAGCACATTACAGGGTCAGAAGCCCTCTTAAGATTGTGACTATTTTGCAATAAAGATAAAATATATATATCAACCAGCATTTGAATTATCACCCTCCTTCATACTGTTCAAGAAAGCATCATCATTGCCTGAGGACACTGTAAACATCAAAAGTGAAAACCTCATCCCAGAGATAAAGATCGTAATTACAAATCATAAAAAGAGCAACTAGTAGTTAATTTAACCTGTAGCAGAAAAATTGTTGGCCTGATGTGAAATTACAGAAACAAACTCGGGAATTGAGGACAATGGTTGCCACTGACTTCTCCCTTCAGACCATGCAAGTGTACTTTCAGTGAGGTATCCGTTTAAGAAATGCTCTGTGCAGGCGAAGCAAATAAGCAAAGCAGATGGTTCAATAGCTCATTAGACCAATTGAACATGTTACAGATGGAACAATTGTCCTGAAACCATGCTACTGATTACTGGAACTGAAATTCAAGGAGAGAGATTCACCAGTAAATTTGCAGTACTCCAAACCAAACAACTTCATAAAACTCACAAATTACTACAAACAACAATTTAAAAAAAAAAAAAGAAATTGTTCTGATTTCTTTGTCTAATGCAATCTATAATACATTGATACAGAACTTAAGACAATTATTCTAAACTTTGAATGCCCATAATGACTTCAAAACATGCGTTAAGCACAAAACTTACCACGTAACTCAGAAATTGCATAAGGGCCAACGTTTTGTTGATCTTCACCAAGTATATACCAGCCCACACCAGCAACTGCGTTCAAACAATTCTTAGTGCCTGAGAGGCCACACGTATTCATATTAACAAATCGCATAAAAATACCATGATAATAAGAAGGGTATTTAACTAATATTACTGCCTCAAACACCATTCTTAAATTAAAGAATAAATTAAGATGGAGGAGTCATTTTCGGAGAAGAAAAACATTTTTTTTTACTGAAAACAAATCGAAGAAAACATAACTGAAGTTATTTTCTTCCCTTTTCGTTTTTGATGCGTAAAAAAATGTTTTGAAACAAAGTCAAAACGGAAAAAAAAAAGAGAGAGAGAGAGAGAACTAACCAGACTGTGGATGGTTGTCTGAGCCATCCGAAGACAACATAGTCTGTAGCAATGCAAGCAGAGGAAGATTATGAGATGAGACAAAGTACCAGGCAGTACGGTCGAAAACATAAAATTAAATAAAGCCGAGTGACGCATATCCAAGCCGAGACATATCGGAAGTAGAAATCTGCAAATGAAGTTTAGGGTTTCAAAATTACCTTTATTTAATATCCGGGTCTTGGGTTGGGCCCGTCAGAAACTTGAGTGGTAGAAAGGGCTTGGGTCAGGGATCGGAGGAAGGGAAGGAGAGACGTGAGCAGAAATGAGCTGACTGGGATACGATAGGGCGAAGAGAGACGAGTCTGGAAGAGGGCGCTATTCGGTATACGATGAAAAGCCCAGCTGGCCGAAATAAATACTCTCTTCGTGTAAAAATTTTTTTTTGGTCCCTCAAGAGACTAATTTACCTAAAAAGGCCCATTTCCAAAAAAAATTACATAAATGGGTTGTTTTGCCAATATTTATAGGAATAATCCATTTTTACAAAAATGCACTGAGTTAGTGTCATTTTCAAGGGAAAATTAAAAAAGCACGTCCAGTTCAACGTTTTTTTTCCTTTGACCTGTAAAACGCGTCCAAGTCAACGCGCTTTACTAAAGCGCTTCCAAGTCAGCGCACTTTTGCTCGTGTTTTCCCAGTTGTTTAATTGCTAAATAGGGTTTAGGGTTTATAAAATTAAGGTTGTGGGAATTTTAAATTAAGGTTAGGGTTTTTTAAATTTTGAAGGGTTTAGGTTTAGGGTTTAAGGTTTTATTTATTTTTCAAGTGTTTATTAATTATGGGTTGTAGTGTTTTATTTAATTTTTAGGGTTTAAGGTTTCTAAAAAAATAATTTTGACGAGATAGGTTCTGATCTGTCGTAATTCGACCTAGAAGATTAAACTAGTTTTCACACTTTAAGAGCTTGAAATTAAGTATTATTATTAGGTTTAATTAGGATTTGCTTAAATTTTAGTTTAGTTAATAAAATGTGCAAAAGGTGTAAAAACGAGTCTTTTATTAACTTTAGAGTCGATTGAGACCTAAAATTTGGCTAATTTACTTTGTGAGTATGCAAGAGACCATTCGAAGACGATCTTTATCAAGACTAATAACTATGTCACGACATAAGACATGGGATGTCGCAACATAAGGACCAGAACCAAAAAACCCTAAAGTTGTCTTCTATGTCGTGACACAACATAAGGGTGTCGCGACAAACCTTAGAAAGTACACCCAATGAGTACACTGTCGGCTATGTAGCGACACGGATCTTAAGTGTCGCAACATCGACTCTTAGACTCGAAAATTGTAATAGCCCATTTTTCAATGGTGTAGCGACAGTGGTTTTGAGGCCACAAGTCCAACGAGTGAGTTCATAAATATTATTATTTAATATTTATGAGTCAATTATAGTTTAATAATAAATATCAATTTGATAATTTATGTTATTTGAATGAATAGTTAAGTTCAAGTGGTTTTGGAAAGTGAGGTTTCGGGATCTCGTTTCTGTAAATTGAGCCCGTAAATATATTTTTTTTAAAATTAAGGAGTTTATATGTAAGCTAATTGATTTTCGAATAGGTAATTTTAATAGTGTAGTGCTTAAATTAAGTACGGGGACTAAATTGCATAAGTTATAAAAGTGTAGTTTATAACAGGATTATAATTTGAAATAAATAGGAGGGATCAATGTGGTAATTTCCCCTTAAGATTTAATATTCTTATTATGCCTTAATATTTTTAATTAAAATAAAAATAAAGAAAGAAAAGCAATGACATGATTTTGGTTAAAATAAGTGAGAGTTAGTAAGAAAGAAGAAAATGCCTTCTTCATTCTATTTCCATCGAAGCTAAAGGGGGAGAAAAATTGGGAGAAAAGCTTAGGGTTGTTAGGTTTAAGCTTCAATTTAGTAAGCTTAAGTTAGTCCTTTCTCATAATTTTTATGTTATTGGGATCTCGATACCTTGATCTAGCTGACTAATATCATATTTTTTGATATTGTAAAATATATTAAATACTATCATTGTTGAGCAATTAAAGCTTTAAGGACTAATTTGATATATTTTAAGTTAGAAGTGAAAAGGGACTAAATTGTGAAGTTAATTATTGATTTCAAGTAGTAAGGATCTATTTAAGGAAATAATAAAATTTAAGGGAAATAATGTGAATTTGTGAAAGATGTGGACTGTTTTGGACCCCCAAGAAAATCGGCATGGGTTCTCTTTTAAAAATGATAAATTTGCAAGTTATGGGTTTAAGGACTAAATTGAATAAAAGAAAAAATATTTGAATAATTTTGTAAATTCACATTAAAATGGGTTATAGGATTGAATTAATTATTTTAAGCTAATTGAATTATTTAATTGAATGAAGTTATATTATTTAGATCAGAAAGCGGTACAATTAGATTTAAATCAAGGAAAAAGCTAAGGTTCCGGCCTAGTTGTTGACTTTGTTTTAGTAATTGTTCTAATTAATATTAAATTAATTATATGTTGTTATTGTGACTTTAAACATATCTATTTATGTTGTAATTGAGTTTAACTGCTTGAAATAAGTATGTGATGAGTTGGACTAAGTGGTAATAATGTTTAAGTTGAGTATTATTATTAACAAATGTGAAATACATGGATATGAGTTTGAAATGGTATAATAGAAAAGAAATTATAATTGAGGGTCATGACTAGAAATAAAGAAATGATATAATTGAATTCATGTGACAAAGAAATATTTAATTAATTATATGATGTTAGTTATTATTTATGTTATGTTTGATAAATAAGGACTATAAAGATGTGTGCTCGTAATAGTATAATGTGAAGTAAGTTTTCTACTAATGTCTTTAGTTATAAGTTTGTATTAATGTTGTCAATTTTATTTATATACATATAGAGTTGTTATTATGGTAAATAATTCGATTTATAAGATGTATAAATGAATTTTACTAAAAGCTTTTGATGGATCGAGTAAAAGTTTCATGCATGAGATTTCTATATGATTATTTGTTCTGGGCCGAGCTCTTGCATGTGTTCCGGATCCGGGTTAACATGAAACTCAAATTTAGCTTAGATTAGCTATCCGTTGTTGCTTAATACGTTACCTATCTCTTGCTAAGCTAGTTCATAGGTGTTATCATTGGTTTAACCCGAAAAGGGTAACCTGACGCAACTAATTTGTATCTGATTAGTTGACAAGCGTCGTACATTCTAGTCTTACGTATTGAGTACTTTTCCAAGGATCCATCGAAATAATAACAGTTATCTGATATGAAAATGTTCAAATGAAGTGTTATAGTAAATGTGTGATTATATTCTATTATTTGTTAATGATTTAATCTTTTAGTTCTGTATCATATAATTAAATGTTAATTCTAAAGTATATCATAGAATTGAGTGATTTAACGATGTTTTTTGGGCTTTGTGCCTAGTAGACTTTATACCGGTGTTTATCGGGCTTTGTGCTTAGCAAGTTTTATGCTAGTGTTTATCAGGCTTTATGCCTAACAGGCTTTATGCCAGTGTTTATCGAACTTTATGCCTAGTAGGCTTTATGCCGATGTTTTATCGGGCTTTGTGCCTAGTAGGATTTATCCCGGTGTTTATCGGGCTTTGTGCCTAGCATGCTTTATGCCGATGTTTATCGGGCTTTGTGCCTAGCAGGCTATATGCCGATGTTTATCGTGCTTAGTGCCTAGCAGGCTTCGTGCTGTGGTTATCAAGCTTAATGTTTAACAAGCTCCTTGCAGGTGTATTGAATCAGATAAATTATACTAGAAATGTAATGCAAGTATTAAGATTAAAAAGGTAACATTTGAATTATGTGAATGAATGACTTATATATATGGTAAAATTCTATCCATGATATGAATTTGGGTAATAAAGCTTAAATGAGTATATAAAAATATGAAATGAATTATGATTTTAGATAATGAAATGGATTATAATGATAGTTGTAATTTAAAGGAAAATGATAGTTTATTATTACATGTTCTATTTATTTGTTGGAATTATATGTTTCTATGTGATATCCACAAACCTAGTGAGGTTGTATTGTGGAAGAAAGAAATGTAAGATCAAGACTTAATGATGATTATGTGTTAATTGGTAAAATGAAATGCTTAGATGAAATGATCATATGAAGTATTTATACATATTATTAACAGAAATGTTAAGATATAAAAGAGTGACCTTTGAATTGTATACTTGGAATAAAGATGTTAAATGATATTCACATTGAATGCTTATGGTAATAGGTTTCATGAACTTGGGAAGGATTTTATGTTCACTAATACACTTACTAATCTTATGAAGTGGCGTATATAGGAAAGGAAATTATGCTTAGGATTAAAGAAATTATGCTTGATTGTTTAACATAATGTGATAAATAAGTTAAGTATCCTTTATACGAGCTTACTAAGCATTATTTTCTAATGTAGTTGTTTCCTTTGTTTTGTAGATCATCGGAAGGCATGACCGGTTGGAATTTTGTCTGAGTATCATCACACTATCCACTCGTCATACTGGTATTTATGGTCATTTGGTTAATGATTATAAATCCCATGTAATAGGGTTAAAAGAATTATTTAGGTGAATTGACTTGTTTTGAGTTGTGTCAAGATTGGTGTTTAAATAATAGTATTTGAAATTACTTGTTTTGGTAGAACTTGTTAGAGTATCGGTAGAAGTACAGAGAAAAATGAACTTTGGCTACTAACTTGAATTGTTTCATTAGTAGTCCTAAAAGTATCGATAGTACCCTGTTTGTATCGATAGTTTGGACCCGTGTATCGGTAGTAGTCTCAGGTCAAAATTTCTTTACTTATTGGAGTTTGTTGTTCCGGTAGAAATATGGGTTGTATTGGTAGAAGTCAGAAATGCACTGGTAGAACTAATAGTTGTATTGGTAGAATTCTGTAGCCTTTTCAAGGTTATTCCATCTTTAGTTCTACCTATACTTGTCTACTTAAGTATTGGTAGAAGTCCCTTAGACTTCGAAAATTCTTTTAAAATTAAGTTAATTCAAGGTATTTCTAAAAGTTGATTTTGCCCAATATATATATATATATAGAAAATTTTAATAATTTAAATTGTTTCATGGAGGTGTTTTATCTGTGGTAACATTCATTTGCTCGGGTCCGATGACCAAACCGAGTGAGGGGTGTTACATTTAGTGGTATCAGAGCTATGGTTTAGTCGGTTCTTGAATTAAAGATAGCATATATGAAGTTTAGAAATAAATGTCATTTTATAACATGTGATAGTGTGATGTCCCTTGACTTGATTTGACTACGTTTTTCATATGGATAAAAGATGTCTTCCAACCGAGCTAATTTCGATGATGCTGAAGGTAATACTCAAGTTTTCGATTAAACGGTTGCTTAGGATGTGCTAGAATTCAAGAAGTCTAGAGTAAAGGTTCATAGTATTTATATTAATAATGAATGCCATATGGATGTGTATATGAATAGCAAATTTTGTGGCTTCACGACCTCCACCCTTTATTCTTGAAAATTCTATATAATGGAATTTTGTGAATTAGTAATTTTATTTGATCGGACTTAGAAAAGGGAAGAAATTTGTTATCATAAGAAACAGAGTGAGACATGGTTTTTTTGAGACTTCAATGAATGGAGTGTATCCAGAAAATATCCTACTTTTTCGCTAATGATAAATAAAAGGATCGATTATTTATTTTCAAGACCATCAGAGTTTTATGATAAAGATAGAATGAAGCAGAATAACAAAAGATCACCGATGACTTCAGTAGCTAGTGTGGTAGTGTTCGAAAAGTAAAAGAATTGAATGTAGTCATTGTGGTCGAAATCACTCTAGGGTGTGTACATCAAAAGAAAAATTCTACTAAATTTATGGATTTCCTTATTATTTTAAGCAAGTTGCCAAATTGAACTGAGTTAGATAGAGACCAGAATGTATGACTTGATGTAAATTTTTCTAGACACAGATGATTAGGAATTTGAAGTACGATTCGAGCCAGTAGAAGTAGAATAAAACACAGTTGTTTGATTTGAAGTTGGAAACCCCGCTAAAGCTTATATGACCCGAATATGCAAGGAAGTTTTAGTCCTTGATGATATTGTTGGTATCTTTTCTATCTCTGATATTACTGTGCATGCATTAACTGACATTGGAATGACACAGTCATAAGTATATGCACAACATAGTATCAAGAAAAAGTTCGTTAGTTGAGTCGACGAGATATGTGGTTAAGTAATAAATTCTTTAGATCATAGAGACATGGTTGATTCTGTTTGCAAACAGTGTTCACTGGAAATTTAGAGTGATAATTTCGCTGCTGAATTGATGTTATTCGAAGAATAGTTAGGTTGATTTTTCCCAATGTAGTAGCAAAAATTAATTATTTGAAATGTCAAAGTCATGAATTGATTTATGTTAAGTCTAGTAGTGATTTGAAGGTGATTCCAACGATACTTGTATAGAATTTGATCCGAAGGACTATGATGTACTTTTATGCTATGTCTTGGATTCTAGAATATCAACTTTTGTTTGAATTCTTATAGTATGTTATGATTTCTGAATGGGAATGAGAGCAAGTAACGATAGATTTTGAATTTAAATTACCTTTGAAAATGAGAAAGGAAGACTTGAAATAAATTGTTAATATTTGATTGACGAAGTTGATCCAATTTGTTCTAGTTAGAATGGATTTTTTTTTCACCTGAAACGCTAGTTGGGTTACAAGGCAAATAGACAGACGGTAGGAACAAGAAATTTAGATTTCTAAAAGACATAATATAGTATTATATCATCAAGTTCAATAGTAATTAAGAATTGAAGAATTCTTCTAAATATGGTAATCGAAATTATTTTCGAGTTAGAAATTTTGAGGACGAAATTTTTTTAAGGGGGAGAGTTGTAATAGTCCATTTTTAATGGTTTTGGCAACAGTAGTTTTAGGGCCACAAGTTCGACGAGTGAGTTCGTAAATATTATTATTTAATATTTACGAGTCAATTATAGTTTAATAATAAATATCAATTTGATAATTTATGTTATTTGAATGAATAGTTAAGTTCAAGTGGTTTTGAAAAGTGAGGTTTTAGGATCTCGTTTCTGTAAACCGAGCCCATAAATATTTTTTAAAATATTGACGAAGTTGATATGTAGGCTAATTGATTTTTAAATAGGTAATTTTAATAGTGTAGTGCTTAAATTAAGTATGGGGACTAAATTGCATAAGTGGTAACAGTGTAATTTATAAAAGGATTATAATATGAAATAAATAGGAGGGACCAATGTGACAATTTCCCCTTAAGATTTGATTGCATCGTTAGGTGGAAAGGTGTGGTTTTTATTATGCCTTGATATTTTTGATTAAAATAAAAATAAAGAAAGAAAAGAAATGACATGACATGACATGATTTTGGTTAAAATATGTGGGAGTTGGTAAGAAAGAAGAAAATATTTTCTTCATTCTGTTTCCGTCAAAACTGAAGGGGGAGAAAATTTTGGAGAAAAGCTTAGGGTTGCTAAGTTCAAGCTTCAATTTGGTAAGCTTAAATTAGTTTTTTTCTTGTAATTTTTATGTTTTCGAAATCCTGGTACCTTGATCTAGCTGACCCATGTCGTATTTTTCGATGTTGTCAAAGATATTAAATACTATCATGGTTTAGTAGTTAAAGCTTTAAGGACTAATTTGATATATTTTAAGTAAGAAGTGAAAAGATATTAAATACTATCAATGTTTTCTTCATTCCAGACTAGTTGTTGACTCTGTTTTAGTAATCGTTCTAATTGAGGTAAGACCGTAAATTTATTAAATTAATTATATGTTGTTATTGTGACTTAAAACATATCTATTTATGTTGTAATTGAGTTTGACTACTTGGAATAAGTATGTAATGAGTTGGACTAAGTGGTGATGATGTTTAAGTTGAGTATTATTATTAGAAAATGTGAAATACATGGATATGAGTTTGAAATGGTATAATTGAAAGGAAATTATAATTGAGGGTCATGACTGAAAGTAAAGAAAGGATATAATTGAATGCATGTGACAAATACAGGTTTAATTAATTACATGATATGTTAGTTATTACTTATGTTATATTTGATAAATAAGGACTATATGGATGTGTGCTCGTAATTGTATAATGTGAAGTAAGTTTTCTATTGATGTCTTTGGTTATAATTTTGTATTAATGTTGTCAATTTTATTTACATACATATCAAGTTGTTATTATGGTAAATAATTTGATTTATAAGATGTATAAATGAATTTTACTAAAAGATTTCGATGGATCGAGTAAAAGTTTCATGCGTGAGATTTCTTTTTGATTATCTATTTTGGACTGAGCTCCTGCATGTGTTGCGGACTTGGTTTAACATGAAACTCGAATTTAGCTTGGATTAGCTATCCGTTGTTGCTTAATACGTTACCTAGCTCTGGCCAAGCTAGTTCATAGGTGCTGTCATTGGTTTAACTCGAAAAGGTAACCTAACACAACTACTTTGTATCTGATTAGCTGATGAGCATCATACGTTCTAGTCTTACGTATTGAGTACTTTTACAAGGATCCATCGTAATAATAATAGTTTTCTAATATGAAAATGTTCAAATGAAGTGTTACAGTAAATGTGTGGTTATGTTCTATTATTTGTTAATGATTTAATCTTTTAGTTCTATATCGTATAATTAAATATTAATTCGTAAAGTATATCACAGAATTGAGTTATTGTACGATGTTTATCAGGCTTTGTGCCTAGCAGACTTTATACCGGTGTTTATCGAGCTTTGTGCCTAGCAGGCTATGTGCCGGTGTTTATCGGGCTTTATGCCTAGTAGGCTTTATGCCGGTGTTTATTGGGCTTTGTGCCTAGCAAGCTTTATGTTGGTGTTTATCGAGCTTTGTGCCTAACAGACTTTATGTTGATGTTTATTGGGCTTTATGCCTAGTAGGCTATGTGCCAGTATTTATCGAGCTTAGTGCCTAGCAGGCTTCGTGCTGGTGGTTATCAAGCTTAATGCCTAACAAGCTCCTTGCAGATGTATTGAATTAAATAAATTATATTGGAAATGTAATGCAAGTATTTGGATTAAAAAGGTAACATTTGAATTATGTGAATGAATTACTTATATGGTGAAATTCTTTCCATGATATGATCAGGGTAATAAAGCTTAAATAAGTATATAAAAATATGAAATAAATCATGATTTTAGCTAATAAAATGGATTAGAATGATATGTGTAATTAAAAGGGAAATGATGGTTCATTATTACATGTTCTATTTATTTGTTAGAACTATATGTTTCTATGTGATATCCACAAACCTAATGACTTTGTATCGTGGAAGAAAGAAATGTAAGTTCAAGGCTTAATGATGATTATGTGTTAATTAGTAAAATGAAATGCTTAGATGAAATGATTATATGAAGTATTTATATGTATTATTAATAGGAATGTTAAGATATAAAAGAGTGACCTTTGAATTGTATACTTGGAATAAAGATATTAAATGATATTCACATTGATTGCTTATGGTAATAGGTTTCATGACCTTGGGAAGAATTTTATGTTCATTAATACACCTACTAATCTTGTGAAGTGGTGTATATAGGAAAGGAAATTATGCTTGGTTGTTTAACATAATGTGACTGGTAAGTTAAGTATCCTTTATACGAGCTTACTAAGCTTTAGGTTGTTATGTAGTTGTTTCCTTTGTTTTGTAGATCATCGAAAGGCTCGACCGGTTGAAATTTCGTAAGAGTATCATCACACTATGCATTCGTCATACTGGTATTTATGGTCGATTGGTTAATGGTTATAAACGACATGTAATGGGGTTAAAAGAATTATTTAAGTTAATTGACTTGTTTTGAGTTGTTATAAGATTGGTGTTTAAATAATAGTATTTGAAATGACTTGTTTCAGTAGAACTCATTAGAGTATCAGTAGAAGTACAAGGAAAAATGAAGTTTGACTACTGACTTGAATTGTTTCGGTAGTAGTCCTAAAACTATTGGTAGTACCCTGATTGTATCGGTAGTAGTCTATGGTCAAAATTTCTTTACTTACTAGAGTTTGTTGTTCCAGTAGAAATATGGGTTGTATCAGTAAAAGTCAGAAATGTTCTGGTAGAATTACTTGTTGTATCGGTAGAATTTTGTAGCCTTTCCAAGGTTATTCCATCTTTAGTTTTACCAATACTTGTCTACTTAAGTATCAGTAGAAATCCCTTAGACTTCGAAAATTCTTTTAAAATTAAGTTAATTCAAGGTATTTCTAAAAGTTGATTTTTCCCAATATATAATATATATATATATTTATATATACAAAATTTAATAGTTTAAATTGTTTCATGAAGGTGTTTTATCAGTCGCACTAGGTTCCATGACTGCCCCCGAATGTACTCCCATTCAGTGTAGATTTAAGCTTTCCACAAGTATACAGGTCAAGTTGTAAATATAGTCTGTATAATGAAACACTTGGTAGTATTTCGAGGATCGTACCCAAAGGAGGCGTAAAGCTATAGTAAATTAGATCCTTACAAAGAATAAAAGTAATTAGTACTTACTCTAGGGTTTATAGTATGAAGAATAATAAAAGTGTTGGTTTTGGAAAAGCATAAAATAAAGTAGAAAATAAAAGCAAGATTTGAGATGTAGAAATTCTTATAATCGGCTTTGTGGATATTAGGTCGTTTCCGTATGAGTTCTTCAATTGTTGGGTTTTGGGGATTTTCCTCCAACAACTAGTCACTATCTTAGTTGGATCTCTCGATCTTTCGCCAGCATAACAAGTCGATAGAGATTACTTATCGCTAGATGTCACAATCTAAATTGGTTTGGGGAAAAGGTGTTGACGGATGGGCAATACCAATTTTGGGTTCATTCCCACCTAAATGACATTCTAGGGTTGTTAGGCCTAGTGTTTGTTCGATGTTCTTCCTTTCCTAAACAATTGATTCGAAAGGCACAATCCTTGTTAAACAACAATCAAATATTCATACTTCCACTCCCTAATTCCCTAAAATAGAATTAGTTCCTCATGGGTTTCTTGATCATTATAAACACAAATATAATAAAAACATATAATTGAATAAGAGAATGAAAAAGAAACTAGAATTGTATTGGTAATCTGTTGGGAAAAATTCCTCGAACGTTTATGCAAGTTCTACAATCTTGTTTCCCAAAAGAAAATACAAACTTAAAACTAAAAACTGAAATCTAGTAAATGGTGTGTAAAACCCTAGTGCTAGAGGCCCTATTTATAGCCTTAGACGGTCGTTTTCCTCAACCTTAGGTCATCTGTCATTCCTCGTGTTTAAGTGACATTGTAAAGACCAAAACGCACTTCATTTGGTGTAAAATCCGCGTCTAGAGGTCGATGTCATGACATACGGGAGTCGTGTCGCAACGTAAAATACAATCCGCTCCTTTGGGTAAATTTCCCAAGTGTTGTCATGACACGTCATGCCCATATCGTAACATAGGTGACAGTCTTGACATTCTGCAGTTCTGCTCCTTTGTTATGACATAGATCAGTCCGTGTCGTGACATAGTGTTCATCTTCATATTTTTTCATCTTCTAAATGTTTCTTGCATACTCACAAAGTTCGTTAGCTAACCCTTAGGCCTTAAACGGCCTTAAAGACAACAATAAGCACCTTTTTGCAGTTTTTACACAATTTATTTCAAATGAAAAATCTAAGTTAAATCCTACAAAAACATAAGGAAAATACTCAGTTCCAAGCTCTTCAAGTGTGAAAACTAGTTCAATCTGTTAGGTATAAATCTGACAGATCAAACTACCCCACACTTAAGTCTTTGCTTGTTCTCAAGCAAACAAAACAAGAAAACAAGAAAAACGTAGAAAACAAAGAGATTGAGTTCATAGTTATACAAAGAGTGGGCTCGTAGTATGTAGTTTAGGTATCATATATCTCTTTATAACTTTGACATGATAATTAAACAATTTTACCGTTTTTTATTAGAAATAATATAAGTTTAGTAAGTTATAGGAAGTAAAATATTAAGGTTTTATCAATATGCATCCATCGATGCCTAATATAAGCACTTTAATTATCCTAGTACAATACAGATAATTATAATGCGATCATACAATTTCCATATCTATTCATGCATAGTGTTGTTTAAGTTACATAGCGCTTTTCGGCTTGTAAAGTGTTGAGGTTTAGGATATGTATGGTTTTCAATGAACAGCTAAACACAAAAGGTTACAAACACAAAAATAGTTTGGCACATTGTATTATTCCCTATTCTTCCCCTTTATGACCCACTCCATCTCACCTATTTATCTCTCATTCTCTCACCATCCTTTTTTTTATTTTAGGAACTCTCAATATAAAGTAATCTCTTTAGCTAGCCTATGAGTTTTCTTTTTCCTTTTGTTTCTTGAGTAAGATTCTCTTTTTCTTATTTTTGGTGACTTTATAATTTTGTCACTATTGACATGTTTTCTTACTCATGATTCTTTTTGTTGCTAACTCATTTTTCTTCTCTTTTTGATTTTTCTCTATTTCTTTCTTTTTGGTTAACCTAAAGTTCATACATTATATTGATTTTCCTATTTTTATTATGTAACCTCCACCTTAATGTGTCTACTTGCCTTCAATACCAATGGCCATACGTCTATTTCCATGCAAAGCAAGGCCAAAGAAAAGAGTATACACAAATCTTTCATTTAAGGCTAAAGAGACTTGTAGTGTGGTTCATCAAAAAGGGTCATAAGGTTCATTGATGGGAACTAATTGGAAATTCAGAACAATGTTTGGCTTTTTAGCTCTAGATATGCCCAAACAATGCCTTAGGTTATCCCTAAACACCTCAATATGCACAAATATCAATTAATCACATAATCTCAAAATTATCATCTATCATATACTAGCATGCTCGTTTCCTTATATTTCACACATAATTTGGTATTAATAATACCTTTCTATCGATACTTAATATAACCTATAGAACTCAAAGAATTTCAAGCAAAAAAATTTAAAAATTTCTCATTATCAAGCCAATTTTATCAATAAACACAATTAACCTATTATACATGCTCTTGACCAATTACTTGTAGTTCTACAAGCTCAAGAACACATCAAAAAGAAAATAAAAACTAAAGATAAAAACTATATGCCAAAAATTCCTATGTTACCCCCCACTTTAGAAAACACATTGTCCCTAATGTGTAGTCCCCTCAAATGATAAGGAAAGAAGGTACCCAATTTATCGTGAAGGTCCTTTTCTTCTTATGGTGGTTGTCCTTCTCCTTTTGGCGTTAATGCTCGAAATTGTTGTGTCTTCCATAATGTGGAGTTCCTGCAAAAAGAATTAAAGCATATGTACAAAAATAAATTCTACTCTTACTCCTACAAATTATATATGTCTAAAATAAAAACAAAAAATTATCCAAAAATTACAAAATTAAATTGTCTCAAACAACTATTTATCCTCATCCATTTCTTCTTCCTCATTATCATTATCATTCCCTACTGCCATTTCCTCATCGTCGTGCTCCTTATCCACCACCCCAAACATGTCTGATGTGTAGTTAGGGACCCTAATGTTATTAACCCCCGAACGTACTCCCATTCGTCGTAGATTTAGGCTTTTCGCAAGTATACGGGTTAGGATGTAAATATAGTATGTTACAACGAAACACTTGGTAGTATTTTGAGGATCGTACCCAAAGGAGACGTAAGGCGATATTAAATCAAATCCCTGTAAAAATAAAATTAATTAATACTCATTTTAGGTATTATAGTAAGAAGAAATAAAGATTGGATTTTGAGAGCATAAAATAAAAGATAAAATAAAATAGAAAATAAAAGTAAAAGTTTGAGATGTAGAAATCCTTATAAACGGCTTTTGGGATATTAGGTCGTTTCTGTATGAGTTCTTTAATTGTTAGGTTTTGGGGATTTTCCTCCAATCAACTAGTCACTACTCCAATTGGATCTCTCGATCTTCCGCCGGCATAGCAAGTCGATAGAGATTACTTATCGCTAGATGTCACAATCTAAACCGGTTTGGGGAAAAGGTGTTCACGGATGGGCAATACCAATTTTGGGTTCATTCCTACCTAGATGACTTTCTAGGGTTGTTAGTCCTAGTGTTTGTTCGATGTTCTTCCTTTCCCAAACAGCTGATCTGAAAGATAAAATCCCTATAAAACAATAATTAATTATTCATACGTCCACTCCCTAATTCCCTAAAATGGAATTAGTTCCTCATGGTTTCTTTGATCATTAATAAAACAATATATGAAAACATATAATTGAAGAAGAGAATGAAAAAGAAATTAAAATTGTATTAGCAATCTGTAGGGAAAAATTCCTCGATTGTTTGTGTGAGTTTCTACAATCTTGTTTAAAACCAAAAATATAAAGTAAAACTAAAAACTAAGATCTAACAAATGGTGTCTAAACCCTAGTGCTAAAGGCCCTATTTATAGCTCTTGGCTGATCCTTTTCATCAACCTAGGTCAGCTACCGTCCTTCGTGCTTATGTTGCATTGTGAAGACAAAAATGCCTCTCGCTTGATGCAGAGTTGAAGTTTGGGGCCGATGTCGCGACACACCAGGACCTATGTCGCGACCTAGCAGGCAGTCCCTTGATTCTTCGCTGCTGACCCTTTGTTGCGACATAGGGTTGCCTATGTCGTGACGAAGCTATCAATATCATTATGGCTTAACTACTATTAGTCTCTTGTGCACTCATGAAGTAGGTTAGCTAATCTTTAGGCCTAATTTGGCCTTGAAAGCAGTAATATAATCTTTTTAGCACAATTTATTAAAAGACAAAACTAAACTAAAAATTCATAAAACATAAGGAAAATTACTTGATTTCAAGCTCATCAAATGTGAAAACTAGTTCAATCTGCTAGGTACGAAACTGACATATCAGTTATGTTGTCGAGTAACCTCTTGGAATACCATTCTCGATTCGTGCATCCATTGGATCATCCAATCAAGCTTTGCATGACTCCCTTCACTAACTTCTTGTTGGGTTGGTGCCAACCTTTGTGTGGACATTGGTGTCACCGTCGAATCTCATGATTTCCTCTTTCCCTCTTTTATTTGTTTAGCACGAAGCTCCCCATACTATTGGAAGAGGGTATCACCAATGAAAATTTTTGACGGCTTCAAGGTTTGTTTAGTGGATGCCATGGATACTCCTGCCCTCTTGCACAAAGCTATGATTAGGTAAGGAAAGAAAATCCCCACCTTTTGGCTTCCTACACAACGACTCATGTCTTGGTGGATCCATTTTTTTATACAAACCTACTTTTTCTAGAATATTGCAAACAATAAGACTGCTTAGAAAGCATTAACATTAGAAACATTTAAAGCAGGTATTATACGTGTGCAAATAAATTGAATCCACATCTTAGCTTCAGGAAACATGATGGCTTGATTAAATGATGTGGGAATGCTAATGCCTTGGCCTAAATGTCCATTCCCCCTTTCCCTCAGTCAAATAAGTAATTACCTCATGCATGTTTATATCACTAAAGGATTCTAAGTCAGTTTGATCTAAGAAATCCTGTTCATAATAAGGAGCATTAAAGAAATTAAGAATTATTTTAGGGGTTACCTTAACACTAATCCCTCTAATTATTGAGGTTTCCCAATTAACTTCATCCCTAGTCCTAGAGATATAATCTTTTAAGGCAGCATAAAATTCCTAGACTACAGGGATAATAACAGGTTCTATAAGGATTGTCCAAAAACGTTCCCATCTATGATACCTAACTAAAGGCCAGATTTCCTTGCACAAAACCATCAATGGGTCAATACCCCTCTCTTGAATGAAAGTTTTCTCTTGAAGTTCATTGAAATTTTTTTCCATATTTGCATTCACAAAATTCAAAGGATTTGTACCCAATGATGGTTCAGATTCTACAGTACGTCTAACCTTTCTAAGAGGCATTGTAAATAAAAAAAACGAGAGTAGGAACTTTGAACCTGTCTTGGTGTGTTTTCCCCTTGCTTGAAAACTTGAAAAGTTAAAAGAGAAAAGTAGGAAAACGAAGGATTTTTAGGTTTTTGAAGGTTTTTGTGAGTTGAAATAATATAAAATAAGTTAGAATAGTGTTTTTATATTATAGGGGTTAAGTTTTAAGGTTTTAAGGTGAAAAAATGTGAAAGAAATAAGTCCTTAGCCGCCGGGTTGCGCAATAAGGTCCGATCGATCCTGCAAACATTGCAATCGATGTCACGACACAGAGAGTCTTCGTCACAAAAAACATCTCAGTTCTTCTTTGTTGCGACATATTTGATGCGTCGTTGTGACATCCTCCTTAGTTCCGGAAGTCGCCTAACCTGTTCTCTTTGTTGCAACATGGAGAGGGCTACGTCGCAAATTTAGTATCAGTCCTATTCTTCCACGATTCTGCCATCTGTGTTGCGACACAGAAGATGGTGTGTCGTAATCTACCCTTGTTTCCTGTTAATTACTGAAAGAGAGAAAAAAACTAAACTCGATTAAAATAAATAATAAAGAACTAACAAAATTTAAATTAGGGAATAAAATTTCTTTAAAAATCGGGATGATCTGTGTCGCCACCGTAGAAGAACTTCCAACTAGTTCTCGACACTTTAATTCATCATTTGTTCCATTGTCGATATAAATAAATCAACCCCTTCGATTGAGTCCAATGATGCTGCCTTATTTTTTACTAACGTGACAGCCACATTACAAGCCATTTGGTACCAAATCCAAGCCAACCCCAAATCATTTTTCGAGGTATTATTGCCTTAAGCTTTCTCCCCTCCATACTGTATGAAGTTTTGGTCACTTGAACCTTGCTACTGTTGTCGAATGAGAATGAATCAAACTCCCAGACTTCTTTGGTTGGCACCCTCTCTATTATGGCCAGAAAGTATATGGGCTCTTCTAAACTCTCATTAACGATCGATTTAAGCTTCATCTTAATGGTTAGTTCATCTATTTTAGTTGGATCAGATACCAATCCCCAACATATTCCCGTGGGCTTGAATAATGTCTTTATGCATGGCTCTTGAAACCATTGAAGGGTTTGAACTCCCCATGAATTTTTCCCTTTTTATTGAGGGCTCAATTACTTTGATATCTAAAAAGTGAGGTGATGGCTCATAAAGGAAATTTTTTTCTGTTATCTGAAGCATATGAAAAACCCCTATATTATTGATTTCTCTGCGAATTTGTTTCAAAATAGAGACGTTGCATATCATAGCTATTTCCCTTCCAAGGTTGAACCCTTGATTTATGGACTCTTCAATTTCCATCTTTTCTTCTGCACTCTGTCGGTAGTAGTTGTCAATTGAAGACCCACATTTTGCAAGTCGAGGTCATCATAATTATTCAAAGGAATCGATTCATCACTAGATTGAGGCTCGTTTTCGATGCTCAGAATGTGTTCAATCTCCTCTTCATGATATTTAATTGCAAGCTTATATTCACTCTTACCATAATTTTCATCATGGCCAGATTCAAATTCTTCTGGATCAAAGTTGGGAACATCATGCACAACCTCCTTCCTTAAGAGTAGCGCCTTAGATATACCTTGGAGCATTTCCATTACATGATCCATCTTATCTAATATTCTTGATGCTACCTCCTCGATGGCTCTAGCGGTCGGTCTCAATGAAGGCAAATCAGAGGGATTCCTGTCTACATATTTGGGCATCTCATGATCTTCAATTACCTCATACGAATTACCAACGAACTCTTGTGGATGTTTGACCATATTAGTACTTTGATCATTACTCCATTGGTGTATTAAGGCTTTGCTTTTACGTCGGCTTAGTTCTATCATGAATAGTTTTTGATTTTCCATGATCTCTCAATCTTTATAATATCCATCCTCATAGATGCTATTGTCGTAATTATACCTCTCATTTGATCACCTATAAATCATCCATGGCCTAAAAAAATGTTATGAGAATGTTGGTTAAAAGTAATTGATCTGAAAAAATAGAGAATTGTTAGTATTGTTAAATCGTAACTATATCCTAAAAATTTTCTAATTATTCTAAATCAAAGAAAGAATAAAATTTACTAAAGTGTTGGCTCCCCGGTAACGGCGCCAACAACTTGACCACCCCCGAACGTACTCCTGTTCGGCGTAAATTTAGGCTTTCTACAAGTACACGAGTCAGGTTGTAAATATAGTGTGTACAACGAAACACTTGATAGTATTTTGAGGATCATACCAAAAGGAGGCCTAAAGTGATAGTAAATTAGATCCCTACAAAGAATAAAAATAATTAATACTTACTCTAGGGTTTATAGTACGAAGAATAATAAAAGAGTTGGTTTTGGAAAAGCATAAAATAAAGTAGAAAATAAAAGCAAGATTTGAGATGTAGAAATTATTATAAACGGCTTTGGGGATATTAGGTCGTTTTCGTATGAGTTCTTCAATTATTGGGTTTTGGGGATTTTTCTCTAATTAACTAGTCACTACCCCAGTTGGATATCTCGATCTTCCGTTGACATAGCAAGTTGATAGAGATTACATATCACTAGAATGTCACAATCTAAACCAATTTTGAGAAAAGGTGTTCACGGATGGGCAATACTAATTTTGGGTTCATTCCCACCTAAATGACTGATAGGATTAGAAAAGACCATTAATTTCTCCTTATTTAAAGTATAATTTGTTCCCATTATATCATGTTTAGCATGCATTTTTAGCATTTTAAATTTAGTAATTGCATTTTCTTAGTTAGTGATGTTTGGTTTAATTTTCTTTAATTTTGTCCTACTTTTGCTACTAATGTCACCACATTTAGTGTTCAGTTTTGTGTCTAAAGATGTCAATGCAGGAATCTGTCCTAAAAGATCAACGCAGGAAGGTGTCCAAGGTTGTTACCGCAATTTAGAATCCAGAATTACGCCCAAACCTGTTACCGCATGAACATATCAAGAAGTACCAGTGCTTGAGAATATCAAGGTTGTCGCAGCGAATTAAAATCTAAATTTGCGTCCAGAGATGTCGCGACAACCTTTAACTGGTTGCTGAATGCACCAGATTTGTGTGAATGTACAGCTGGATTAACTAACTTGTACAGCTGTATGGAAGTTAGATATGAAGAAGAAGGACACTTGTAATTGGCATTAAAGATAAATACTGATAAAAAAAAGAGAGAGAAAAGGAGGAGGAATCTTGAAGCTCGTGACAAATATCAATTCAATTTTTCATCTTTTTTGGAAGCTTGCCTGGCAGCTTAGTTTTTCTTGGAGGGTGAACTGACTGCGACGAGAAGGCAAATCCTACTCTTGACGAGGAGTGTTCCTAAGCGTAACACAAGAGGAACATTAGGGAAGAGTTTTAGTAGGCTAGGAACAGAATGCTTCAACTTATTCTTTATTTCCTCTCAAATGTTGATAAATTTTGATGAAGTTAAATGTGTATGGAAGTACCTTTTAATTTTAGATCTAATTTGATTTCTGCTCAATTTTCTCTTATCTATTTCTGCTCAATTTTCTCTTATCTGTTTGTCTTTGGATTTAATTGCTTGATCACGAAGTGCTGTTGCAGTTACTAACACTGGAAAGTGTAGTGACAAATTAAATTAACAAGTAAGACAATGAAAGTTGCTTGGTGAACGAAGGAATTCTGGCCACTTGTTCTTGAATGCAAAGCATTGCCAGCACTGGAAGGTGTGGCTAATGTGAGTATTTGGGTCTTTGATAAATAGGAAAGTCGAAGTTGGTAACATCTCATTAAGCTTAATTGCAATGACAATTTATCTATTATTTACCTTGTGGTCACATTAGTGGTTTGTCGACTTATGAAGTTAGGGATCCCCCATTCCATTATCATTGTTTTTACTTCTTTAATTTTCTTAAATTGCATCGACAAATTATCTTCAAACTTTCATTGCATTTCTTGTTAATTTGCTTCGGCATATTTTATTACAGTCTTGCAATATTTGCTCTGATAGTTTAATTCATTCATTTCTACACTATTTATTTTAATTGCACTGACATTATTCATACAGTTTCTCTTATTCTAACTTTAATTGAATCAACAATTATAAACATAAAGAGCCATATCTGTGGGATCGATATCTAATAGTTTTAAGCCTATCAACTATACTTGCATCGACAAGTGTTCGCTTGCACAATTTCTGTGACGTTCATAGCGCGATCAAGTTTGCCATTTGTTTGATGTTTATTTTTGTAGTTGCAATTATTCTTTATTTATTAACTTTTATTTGTTATTGATTTGTTTCAATTTTTGTTGACTCTTTTTCAATTTTCTTTTAGGTGTTTTATGACTACTAGGAGAAATCTTGAAAATATTGTTGGCTTAGATCCGGAAATCGAGAGAACCATTCGAAGGAGAAGATAAGAATAAAGGAATATGAATTTGCCTAGAAATGATGCCATACCACAGTTGCCGCCACAAAAACCTGTCCCTCAAATACAACCATAAAATTTAAACAACCCACCTCTGCCACAAGAAGAACAAATGCAAAACAGAACAATTAGAGACTTTGTTGTTCCTGTGCTAGATGTTTTGCAGCCAGGGGTTGTTAGACCAACTATCCAAGCTTGAAAGTTCGAGTTAAAACTGGTTATGTTTCAAATGTTAAATTCGAATGGGTAATATGCTGTTTTGCCTCATGAAGATGAGAGAGAGCATCTTAAATCTTTTCTACTAATCTGTGCTTCTTTTAGTCAGCATGGTGTTCTTGATGACGCTTTGAAGATGCAACTGTTTCCTTATTCATTGCAAGGAAGGTCTCGTACTTGGTTCCTTGGATTACCTACTGGATCAATTACATCATGGAATGCACTTGTGACTCAATTTGTTTTGCAGTTTAATCCACCCACGATGAATGCTTAATTGAGGAATGATATTGCTGCTTATCACCAACAGGATGATGAGAATCTACATACCATATGGGAGCGTTACAATACTTTGCTTCAACGTTGTCCCATGCATGGAATCCAACAAGAAACGCATATCAAAATTTTCTACAATGGATTAAATGCATAGATAAGAAATCTTGTCGATGCATCTACAAACGGTCCTTTGTTGGACTGCACCTATGATGAAGCTATGAGAATTTTGGAAAAAATCGCTCAAAATGACTATCAATACCCAATTTCTTGAGCTGCTAAAGTAAAAACAAATTCTGGAGTTATTGAATTAGACGCCATATCAGCTTTGAGTGCATAGGTATCTTCGTTGGATAACATGATTAAAAACATGATTGCTCCCATTCAAGTTGCCCAGCAAATGGATGTCCCGACATTTTGTTGTGAAATTTACGGTGGAAATTATAGCTATGAGGATTGCCCACAGCATGCAGAAAATGCATTTTATGTCAATAACATTAGAGGAAATTCGTATGATAACTCCTACAATAGTTCAACTAGGTATCAAAAACCTTGGGGGAATCAAAATGCGTCCACATTTCGATATGGAAATTCCTCAAGCCAAGGAAATTTTCGGAAGGAGAGTTACAATCAGCAGCAGCAAAACTACAACCACAGTCCTCAGACGCATGCACATCATGATCAGATGCAGCTACAAGCTCGTATGTAGCCACAGTAGACTGCAATGCCAAATCTAAATATGCAAGGACAATATCAACAACAGCAACAGTAGTACTCTCAACCATGAACTGATCCATTAGCTGCCCTTGAAGCTCTAATGCGTGAACAAATCACAAGAACTGAAGCTATTATGCAAGGAAATTCTTCTTCCATCTGAACGTTGGAAGCACAAGTAGGACAACTAGCTTCTAATATGAACACAAGACCACCAGGTGCCTTACCCAGTGATGCTGAAAATCCAATTCAAAAGGGGAAGGAGCATTGCAAAGCTATTACTCTTCAGAGTGGAAAGCAAGTTGTTGAACAAAGTAGCAATTCTAATACAACACCTGTCGACGCAAATGAAGCAGAGCAATGAGGAAAAGTCGTACCTGAAGAAGAAGCAGTAGAGCTAAATGATGAACACGTTACCTTTAGTGTTTTTGAAGTAATTCTCGTAAGAGTAAAGAGGAATGTCACCATATTGATGTACTGGACGAATTAATTGCGGAAGAATTTCATGAGCATAGTACAGTAGCTTTAAAAGAACTTATGGTGACAACTGAAGATAATTTCCTGACTGATTGTGACCACAAGGATGAAGTAAATATTGTTGAGCTTAGACATGGTTGGCAAATGGAATCCTTAGATCTGACCAATAGAAAGGTCCTTGTATTTAAGCCGTCTGTTGAAGAAGCTCCGACCTTGGAGTTGAAACCATTGCCAACACATTTATGTATGTTTTCCTTGCTGACAAAGATACCCTGCCAGCAATTGTCTCCGCAAATCTCAACGCAAGTCAAGAGGAAAAATTGATCCGAATACTGAAGCAACACAAGCGTGCCATCGCCTGAAGCATTACGGATATCAGAGGCATTAGTCCCTCTTTCTGCATGCACAAAATCAGGTTGGAGGATAAGGGAAAGCAATCCATTGAGTAGCAAAAGAGGTTAAATGAAAAAAATGAAGGAAGTTGTTAAAAAGGAGATCATCAAATGGTTGGATGCGTGTATTATTTACCCAATTTTTGATAGTACATGAGTGAGTCCAGTCCAATGTGTTCCCAATAGGAGGGGTATTACGGTGGTAAGTAATGACAAGAATGAATTAATTCCTACTCGCATTGTTACAGGTTGGTGACTTTACATGGACTACCGTCGTTTGAATGCTGCCAAAAAAAAAGATCACTTCCCACTTCCCTTCATTAATCAGCTGCTGGAAAGGCTTACTGGTAAAGCCTATTATTGCTTCCTTGATGGTTATTCTAGCTACAATCAGATTGCAATTGCACCAGAAGACTGATCTAAAATGATTTTCACTTATCCGTTTGGTACCTTTGCTCTTCACCGAATGCCATTTGGTTTATGCAACGCATAAGCTACATTTCAAAGGTGTAATGTGGCAATTTTTTCAAATATGATTGAAGATTCGTTGGAGGTATTCATGGATGATATTTCTGTTTATGGTCACACTTTTGATAAATGCGTTGACAATTTAGCTAGAGTTTTAAAGTGATGCGAGGACACTAATCTGGTACTAAACTAGGAGAAATGCCATTTCAAGGCAACTAAAGGTATTGTCCTTGGACATCGTATCTCTTGTCAGGGTATCGAAGTGGACAAGGTAAAGGTGGAGATCATTGAGAAGTTATCCCACGTAATAATGTTAAAGGAATAAGGAGTTTTCTCGGTCATGTAGGTTTCATCAATGATTCACCCGAGATTTCTCAAAAATTGCAAAGCCTCTCTGCTTACTATTGGGGAAAAATAAAAATTTTATGTTTGATGCTGCCTGTATGAAAGCATTTTTGAAAATTAAGTAGCGATTAGTGCAAACACCTATTGTCGTTGCACTGGACTGGTCACAACCGTTTGAAGTTATGTGTGATCGAGCGACTATGCATTAGGTACAGTGCTTGGTCAACGCAAAGATAAGGTATTTCATACAGTATATTATGCTAGCAAAACTCTTACTGAAGCGCAGGTCAATTATACAACCACAGAGAAAGAGTTGTTAGCAGTAGTTTTTGCATTCGACAAGTTTCGTTCGTATCTTGTCGGTGCAAATGTTATAGTATATACTGATCACTCTGCATTGAGATACCTCTTTGCCAAAAAAGATGCCAAACCAAGACTGATTGGATGGATCTTGTTGTTACAAGAATTCAATATTGAAATTAAGGATAGAAAAGAATTAAAAAATCAGGTAGCAGATCATTTATCTCGTATGGAATTCGAGAGTGAAGATGGTAATACCTCACAAATTGTCGACGCATTTCCAAACGAGAAGCTCTTTTCTATTAACGCATCCTTATGGTACGCGAATGTTGTCAATTATTTGGTCTGTGGAAGACTACCACTGAGTGCAACTGGTCACAGAAAGGTAATATTTCTTCGAGATGCTGCAAAGTATTACTGGAATGAGCCATACCTGTTTAAGGTATCCACCGACAAATATTATTCGTCGCTGTGTCCCTGAAGAAGAAATGCTTCCTATCCTGAAGCATTGCCATGATGCTCCATATGGAGGTCATTTTGATGGTGTTAGGACTGCTGCAAAGATCCTTCAGTCATGATTTTATTGGTCATCATTGTTTCGAGACGCCCACAACTTTGTTCAACAATGCGATAAGTGTCAGCGTACTGGATCGATATCTTTTGGACATGTTTATATTCTGGTCGCTGTCGATTATGTCTCCAAATGGGTCGAAGCAATTGCTGTCCCTAAAGATGATTCTTGGAAGTGTTGAAATTCTTTCACATATACATCTTCACTTGATTCGGCACACCTAAAGCATTAATTAGTGACCAAGGCACTCATTTTCATTGCAATCAAGTTGCGACTAAATTAAAACATTATGGTGTTAAACATCAAATTGCAATCACATATCATCCACAAACACATGACCAAATTGAAGTATCCAATTGCCAAATTAAAAATATCCTTGAAAAGGTGGTCAATCCATCCAGACAAGATTTGTCTTCAAGGCTCAATAATGCATTGTGGACGCTTCGCACAGCATATAAAACACCATTAGAAATGTCACCGTATCAGCTTGTGTTTGGTAAATCCTATCACTTGCTAGTGGAACTTAAACATAAAGCCATGTGGGCAATTAAGCAAGTAAATACGAATTATGATGATGCTGAACAAAAGAGACTGTTGGACATTTTTGAATTAGAGGAGATTTGACGAAATGCATACGAGAATGCCACCATATACAAAGAAAAAACTAAGAGATGGCACGAAAACATTATCTTACAACGATAATTTTTTGCAGGGCAGTTGGTACTTTTATTTAATTCGAGTTTAAAATTGCATCGTGGAAATTGCGCTTCAGATGGTCAGGGCCATTTGAAGTTGTCGAAGAATTCTCTCATGGTGTGGTGACAATTAAAGACTTAAATGATGGGCACCAGTTCAAGGTAAATGCCAACGGTTGAAGCATTATCTTAGGCCAGACGACCATGAGTAGAACGAGACCATTAATTTGGTCACATTTACTTTTTTGTCATTACATTTATTCCATTTACTTTTCGTATTTTTTTTATTTTAATTATCTTCTTTAGCTATTTTGCAAGAATAAAAGCTACTCTTTTTGTCGAAGCACAGCAAACCTTTCTTGACGAAGCAAATTAATTACTGACTTATCACAATGCAGTGTTTCAAGAAAGAATCATAACGTTTGATTCACCCTTCTCCCCAACCGTCGGATCAATTTGGAAAAGGGTAATCCATGTCATTACATTTATTGGATGCAGACACAACGTCCTATCCCTGCAGGGGCTACTAACATGCCTTTTCATCTTTGTTTTTCATTCCTTATAAAAACACCCCACTGTGCCGATGGTGTTCTCCACAACCACAATCTTCATTGTTGCTGCAAAACTTCTCTTCTTAAGCTTTCCAATATCCTGCAACTTTTATTCTCTTTATATCAAAGAAGCATGGCACGAACGAGAGGATCAAAAACCCCTTCCAAATCAACCGTCGAATCTTCTGTTGCGGTGGTTCGCAATAATGAGCAGCCACCGATCAAAAAACCAGTCTTGTTCCTTACTAAGGCTGTTAAGGACTGCTTTCATGATATCATGTTAAAGCAGAACTGTCATCCAGAACAGGGGTTCCAACTGTCACCACTTCTCACTCTAGGTAAACAAGTTCACCGAGCCATCTTGCGACTTGGGTGGGAAACGTTTTGTACCTATCTTGAAGGATACTCTCCATCCCTCGTTAGGGAATTTTATGCTAACTCGATTGATAAGGATCAAGAGTTTGTTTTTGTTCGAGAGGGACTGATGCCCTAAGGTGCTGTACACATCAATGCCCTGTATAACATTGATGTTGGAGAAGATGAACATATCACCTTCCTAGAGCAACTGACTAAAGAGGGCACTGACATGTTACTGAGTGATTTATGCATTGATGGTGCCATCTAGACAAGCAACAACCCCAATAACTATACCATGCATCGTCGACTCGTCACCGTGCAAAGCAAGGTCTGGTTCCACTTTATTAATTGCCAATTATTGCCTTTAACTCACAGCACCACGGTGACATTAGATCGAATGTGTCACATCCATTTGATTATTAAAGGTCACAAAATAGATTTCGGTGTAATCCTACATTAGGAGAGTACAGAATATGCAACCAAACAAACAGGTATTTTGCTGTTCCCCTCTCTTATAATGCAATTATGTCGACAACAAGGTGTTGTGCCTTGTGAGGGAGAGGAGTTCTTGGACAATAAGGGACCAATCAATGATGTGTCGGTAGAGCGTATGACAAGGGGGAAGGAGACCCAAGTGGTGAAAAAAGCTTCCCCAAAGAAAGGAAAGGGAAAAGCAAAGAAGGAAGAAAAACAACCTCGTGGCCCTACATATCTTCAATTATGAAGGAAAATTGAAGAGATCGAGCAGTTGGTTGATAATCAGTATGTGGCAAATCAAACTTGTCACCACAATTGTGGACATGGAGCACTCATGAAATTTATTCTATGCCTACACTAGGGCATGGAATACTGCAATTGTCAGCATATTAGGCAGCATTAGCAAGCATCCTCTGCCAGAATTCTTAGTTTTTCCTCTTATCATCAGGGAGGCAACGCCATCAACTGAAAGAGCTGCTTCGGAAGGGAAGGACTAATATGGCTGAAAACCAGGACGTGAATTCAAAGGATGTTGAAGAATGCTTTCGTAACATTGCCAACCTTTTTGAAGATGAATTTTTCAACAGCCTAGGAGCAAATATAGCTGAAAAGGAAGCCAATGCTGATGAGGAACACACAACTATGGAATTTATGGATATTGAGGAAGAGAAATTAGAAGAGAAGGAGGAGGAAAAGGAAAAAGGAAAAGAAGGAAAGAGGGAAGAAATTTTTGTCGCGACAGATTTTCCCGAAGAATTTGTTGGCGCACCCAAAGATCTGGGTGCAATTAATGATGAACTGGCACAACCTGATGAGAATCAGGCCGAGGTAGTGACAATCAGTAATGAGGATTTCAATCCACTGGCTATAGTGCCCTAACGTGGTACCCCTTGCTGAAATACACCTTTCTGATGTCATCGTCGATGAAGCTAGCACACAACCAAATGTGGAGGAGTAATCTGCTGACCCGGTTAAGCCAACAGAACAAAAACGCAAGCGAAGGATAAGAAGAAGCGCAAGGTGGAGCGCCAAAAGAAGAAGAAGAAGACCAAAGTAGCTACATCTTTGGCTGCACATCACTGAGTTAGTCTTTAAATTATTCAGTACGTAATTTAGTTGCACATCATGTAGTTGTAATTGTAATTGCATTGTGATCACATTTTAATTGTCCCTACATTTTATTTGTCGACACATTTGCATTGTAGTTGCATTTCCATGTATATTTGTATATTAATGTCAGTGCATTGGGGACAATGCAGACTTTAAGTTGGAGGAATGTATATGGATTGGAAATGCAATTGCACCCAAATTTCTAAATTTTTTTATCCTTTTTAGTTTAATGAAAGTATGCAAGGTTATGAAAAATGTGGCTACAAATTTTTCCCATATTTTTCATTTGATGCTTAATTTTTGAATTATGTGAGATGCTAATACATGAATTGGATGAATGTGATTGAATGTTGTATCCCTCTATTATTGGATGAATGGTTGAAATTGCATTAGTAATAAATGAGTAGTATCATTATTTGAATATTGGAATAACTTGCCATCTGCAGCTATGTATATATAATTAGAACTATTAATAAAAGACACTCCAATGTGGGTGCATTGTGACTTATTAAGGGGGAACACTCTAATGCAAGTGTTAGAAAAAGTAATATAGCCAAAGGCTGTCACTACAAGAGTGTGTGTCTGTGCAATTACATACTCCCTGGAGGTTTGTTGCACCTTATCGTTACTGCTCAGGAACAAGGGTATAGTAATGCAATGACATCCCTCAGTCGAATAAAAGTAAGAAAGAAAAAGGGAAAAGAAAAGAAAAAAACAATATGTTTATATAATAAATGTTGTGTTGGTTAAGAGAATTTAAGATTTAGAGCATGATGCTAGCATTGGTGAAGTTGCAGTTTTGATTATTCATACATATAAATTGTCGGTGCAATTTTCTATCATGTGAATGTAATTTATACATTAGGATCTCAGAAAATTCAAGTTGCTAGAATGATTATTGCTTCGACAAGACTTTTGCTATGACCTTGCTAGCTTTTGTTTACTTGAGGATAAGTAAAACTCAAGTTTGGGGGTGTGATAGCATTAGAAAAGACCATTAATTTGTCCTTATTTAAAGTATAATTTGTTCCCATTATGTCATGTTTAGCATGCATTTTTAGCATTTTATATTCAGTAATTGCATTTTCTAAGTCAGTGATGTTTGGTTTAATTTTCTTTAATTTTGTCCTACTTTTGCTACTAATGTCACCACATTAAGTGTTCAATTTTGCGTCTAAAGATGTCAATGCAGGAATCTGTCCTAAAAGATAAACGTAGAAAGGTGTCCAATGTTGTCATCGCTATTTAGAAACCAGAATTGCGCCTAAACTTGTCGTCGCATGAACATATCCAAAAGTTCCAGTGCTTGAGAATATCAAGGTTATCACAACAAATTAAAATCTAAATTTGCATCCAGAGATGTTGCGACAACCTTTAACTGCTTGCTGAATGCACCAGATCTGTGTGAATGTACAAATGGATTAACTAACTTGTACAACTGTAAGGAAGTTAGATTTGAAGAAGAAGGACACTTGTAATTGGCATTAAAGATAAATACTGATGAAAAAAAGAGAGAGAAAAGGTGGAGGAATCTTAAAGCTCGTGACAAATCTCAATTTGGTTTTTCATTTTTTCTGGAAGCTTGCCTCCATGACAGCTTAGTTTTTCTTAGAGGGTGAACTGACTGCGACGAGAAGACAAATCCTACTCCTGGCGAGGAGTGTTCTTAAGTGCAACACAAGAGGAGCATTAGGGAAAGTTCTTGTAGGCTAGGAATAGAATGCTTCAACTTGTTCTTTATTTCCTCTCAAATGCTGATAAATTCTGATGAAGTTAAATGTGTATGGAAGTACCTTTTAATTTTAGATCTAATTTGATTTCTGCTCAATTTTCTCTTATCTATTTATCTTTGGATTTAATTGCTTGATCATGGAAGTGCTATTGCAGTTACTGACACTAGAAAGTGTAGTGACAAATTAAATTAACAAGCAAGACAATGGAACTTGCTTAGGGAACGAAGGAATTCTGGCAACTTGTTCTTGAATGCAAAGCATTGCCAGCACTGGAAGGTGTGGTTAATATGAGTATTTGGGACTTTGATAAACAGGAAATTCGAAGTTGGTAACATCTCATTAAGCTTAATTACGGCGACAATTTATCTATTATTTACCTTGGGGTCACATTTAGTGGTTTGCCGACTTATCAAGTCAGGGATCCCCCATTCCATTATCATTGTTTTTACTTCTTTAATTTTCTTAAATTGCATCGACAATTATCTTCAAACTTTCATTGCATTTCTTATTAATTTGCTTTGACATATTTTATTACAGTCTTGCAATATTTGCTCTTACAGTTTAATTCATTCATTTCCACACTCTTTATTTTAATTGTGCTGACATTATTCATACAGTTTCTCTTATTTTAACTTTAATTGAATCAACAATTATAAAGATAAATAGCCATCCTTGTGGGATTGATATCTGATAGTTTTATGCCTATCAACTATACTTGCATCAACAAGTGTCCACTTGCACAATTGCTGTGACATTCATAGCGCGATTAATGACGTTCTAGGCTTGTCAGACATAGTGTTTGTTCAATGTTCTTCATTTCTCAAAAAGCTGATCTGAAAGGCACAATCCTTGTTAAACAGCAATAAAATATTCATACTTCCACTCCCTAATTCCCTAAAATGGAATTAGTTCCTCATGGATTTCTTAATAATCATAAACACAAATATATATATACAAACACATAATTGAATAAGAGAATAAAAAAGAAACTAGAGGCACTATTTATAGTCTTGGACGGTCGTTTTCCTCAACCCTAGGTCAGCTACCGTTCCTCGTGTTTAAGTGGCATTATAAAGACCAAAATGCTGTATTCAATTCTTGACATCTGTTTATCTTTGGATTTAACTGTTTGACCACAAAAGTGCAATTGCAGTCACAAACACTGGAAGGCGAGCTGACAGGTTAAATTAACAAGCAAGACAGTGGAAGTTGCTTGAGACTAGAAGGAATTCTGGTCACTTATTCTTGAGTGCAAAGCATTACCAGCACTGGAAGGTGTGGTAGTTGTGAGTGCTTGATTCTTTGATAAATAGAGAGTTGATATTAGTAAGATTTCATTGGAGCGTAATTGCGGTGACTGATTAATCTATAAGAAACCTTGTAGTCACATTTAGCGTTGGCACTTGGGAAGTCAGTGATCCTCTCCACTTCTTTACACTTGATCCATTTATTTTAAGTTTCTGAATTTACTTTACAACATCTCAACAATCCATTCGTTTTCTATAATTTTTTCTGACATTTAACATTCTGATTGCGCTGACGGATTTACTTTTTAACTTGTATAACTTTAACCTAGTTATGTTGACATAACTCTAAACAGATCTGCTCATTTCAATTTAGAATGCTTCGACATATTAAACAATATACAGCCATCTTTATGGGATCGATATCCGATAGATTCATTTCTATATACTATTCTTGCATCGACAGTGTACGCTTGCACATTTGTTGTGACGTTCATAGCGCGACCAGTTGCGACACACAAGAGCCGTGTCACGACGTAGAAGGCAGTCTACTCTTTTGGATAAATTTCCCAAGTGTTGTCACGACACGTCGTGCCCACATCGCGACATAGGAGACATAGGAGACAGTCTTAACATTCGTAGTTCTAGTCCCTTTGTTACGACAAGATCAGTCTGTGTCGTGACATAGTGATCAGCTTCATATTTGTTCATCTTCTAAATGTTTCCTGCACGCTCACAAAGTTCATTAGCTAACCCTTAGGCCTCAAGCGGCCTTAAAGACAACAATAATCACCTTTTTGCACTTTTTACACAATTTATTTCAAATGAAAAATCTAAGTTAATTCCTACGAAAACATAAGGAAAATACTTAGTTCCAAGCTCTTCAAGTGTGAAAACTAATTCAATCTGTTAGGTATAAAATCGATAGATCATTCCATCACTACGTGGGATAAGTTAGCAGGAAATTTTTTATAGAAATATTTCCCTATCAGCAAAATAGTCCAGCTAAGGAGAGAGATTTGAACATTTCGGCAAATAAAGGGGGAAGGGTTCCACAAAACATGGGAATGTTTTAGAACCGTACTTTAAAAGTGCCCACACCACAGTTTGCCTGAGTGATTATAGTTGTAGACATTTCACAATGGATTGGACACATCCACAAGATTTAGACTTGATGGTGCGATAGGAGGGTCTTTAATGAATCGAACATATAACGATGTATACGAGTTGATTGAAAACATGACAATGAACTCATGCCAGTTGTCGACTAAACGGTTTACTTGTGGACAAAAACCAACATCATTTAAAATGATCCAAGAAGATTATAAGTACCAATAATTATTAGAAAGGTTTCACTGTATTGAATCCGCAACAAGTACACCATCAATGCAAGTAGAAGACAAACCTCTCTATCACTATTTTACCAATACAACCTAGGATGTGAATTATGTCGGGAATAGGGGTGGAAATCCTTATTCAAACACTTATAACCCAGTTGGAAGGGTCATCCGAATTTGAGATGGGGAGGAAATCAAGGAGGAAGTAACAATACGAATTCAACAAGAAATACCAATTATCAACCCTCATTTTTGCAGAGCCAACCGGAGAGAGCTCATCAAAACGACCATACTGTATGTGGTTAAAGATTGAATCGAATAGAGGGAGAGATGCAGTCAATGAGAATGGAAGTAAAATAGGTGCAGTCTGTGTACACTAACTATTAAAAGATATTGACTAAATTAGAGGAGCTAAAAGGCCAATTAATAAGTATGATGGGTGATATAAAACGACAAATTGGCTTCGGCATTCCTAGCAATACAAAAAATAATCCCCGAAGAGAGGGTAAAGAACATGTCAAGAAAATTGCACTTAGATCGGACAAAGTACTGAGTAGCCTAGAAAACCCTAATACGGAGAAAGAAAAGGAGAAATGAATGATCTTATAGAAATACGCTTAGCTGATTACAATGAAGTCAAAACAAATGAAGGAATTCCTCTAGCAGTAGAGCTAGAGAAAAATGATACCGATAAGGAAATTGAAAGCACATAAGTAGAAGTAGGATGATGACGAGTTTGTAAGTTTCTTAAACTTGTTCAAAACTTTAAATGTTAACTTACCATTGATTGAATTAATTAAGAAAGTCTCAAAGTATGCTAAATTCCTAAAAGAGATCATGTCAAAGCATAGGAAGATTAGGGTAGGTTAGCAAGTCAAAATCAACCCATCCTGTAGTGCTATTATATCCAAATAGATCCCTTGAAAATTAAAAGATACTAGTAGTTTTACGATTCCTATAAAGATTGGGAGCCTCCAATTTAATAGGCCTTTATGTGATCTTGGAGCCAATATAAACCTAATGCCTCTCTCAGTCTTTGAAAAGCTTGGATTAGGGGAACTCAAGAACACACAAGTGACATTACAATTAACTGATAGATCCTCGGTACATTTGAAAGGGATATTAGAAGATGTATTGGTTAAAGTTCGTAATTTTATCATTCCAATGGATTTTATGGTCTTGGACTTCAAAGAAGATCGAGAGATACCAATTTTGCTAACCAGACAATTTCTAGCCACTTCCCTATCTACCATTGATTTAGACACAAGTGAATTAACAATGAAGATCAATGGTGAGGTTGAAATTTTTAAATCTGGAGATAAATGGATGAAAATTATGGGAGAAAAGAGCAATGTAACGTGCCCTGTGTTGTTAAAGGCCACAAAATAAATGACAAAATCCCTTTCATGAATATAGAACAAATGAATAGGTACAAAGAAAGGGATAGGTAGGCAAGGATGAAGCAACATGATGGTCGGTGAACTAATGCTGAAAAAGCTGTAAGAAAACAAGTGAGGGTAAGATTATCGGATGAAACCGACAATAAAACATGACGGTGGACACAATAAATTCTTTGTATATTATTGTATATATATATCACTAATATCTTTTTCTTTCTTTTTATAGTATAGACGACGAAAAACAAGTCTATGTCGTGACACACCCTCTCTATGTTGCAACAGAAGTAGCAGTTTGGCAGAAATTCAAAACTGATGAGAGTGTCGCGACACGAAACCCCTGTGTCGCGAAAAAGTAGACTGAAGGGTTTGTCACAACATAGAACCCTTGTGTCATGACACCGACTGCAATTTTTGCAGGGTCAGCCTAACTTGATTGCGTAACCCGATGGCTAACCCTTTAATTTTTTCAATTTTTAAATATTTTAAACCTTAAACTTCTATCTACTATATATATTAAACCTCCTCTTAAAACTAGTATTAACTATTAAACTCACTTAAACTTCTCAAAACCCTTTTAAAACCTAAAACTCAATCCTTTGATTTATTTTCTTTTCTATAAAATCATCAAAGCATCTTCGGTACACCAAGGACGGAAATATTGCGCAAAAGTTGGAGAAGACAGAGACCACTCAGGTTAAGGGTTCTTATCACAATTGGATTGATATTATCTATTCTTTGAGAATCAAATACCATGCCATCTAGAAAGATTAGGTGTACTTATGAACTAGAACCATCAATGGGTCCAACTACTTCGAGGTTTTTAAATGAAAATGTTGAAATATACTTTAATGAAATTCAAGGGAAAACATTCATCCAAGAGAGGAGATTTGACCCATTGATGGTAATTTGTATGGAAATATGGCCAATAGTACAATATCGCAAAGAAAACGAAAAGAAAGAACACACAGATTTTACATGGAAACCCTTTCGGGAAAAAAAACCACAGGTAGAGGAGAAGAAGATTCACTAATGTCTAAAATTGAATGAATACAAGAGGAGATAACTACGCCTATTTATAGGTTGAAAAACCTTCTTCCAATCAACAACTAATAGAAGTAACGTAGTAAGGTTGAAACACCTTATTCTAATTAAAATAAAATAGATGACTTATTCTAATTAAAATAAAATAAAAGAAATCTAGTTTATTTGGACTTTACTTTTATTTTATTTTACCACTGTATTTTATTTTAACAAGAATTCTAGTCACCCAATTCTAACAATCTCCACCTTGACAAGAATTCTCTACGAACAAGAACTCTCAACGAACAAGTTCTCCACCTCTTCCACTAAACCCCTTGAGGGGTATTCTTCAACAATGAACACCAACCAAGTCCATGCAATACTCAAACTTGGTTATGGGAAGTGACTTAGTCATCATATCTGTAGGATTTTCATGAGTATTAACTTTGCTCACAACAACATCTCCACGAGCAATAATATCACGCACAAAATGATACAGAACATCAATGTGCTTTGTTCTCTCATGAAACATTTGATCTTTTGTAAGAAAAATGACACTTTGACTGTCACAAAATATTGTACCAATCTGAAGATCTTTATTCAATTCACCAAAGAATCCTTTTAACCAAATAGCTTCTTTACAAGCTTCGGTAATTGCCATGTACTCAGCTTCAGTGGTAGACAAAGCAACTGTTGTTTGCAAAGTAGCTTTCCAACTAATTGCATAACCCCAATTGTAAAGACATACCTTGTAAGAGATCTTCTCCTATCTAGGTCTCCGGCAAAATCAGCATCAACATACCCAATGACTCCATCTTTAGTTCTTCCAAACTGTAAGCAAACATCAGTGGTACCTCGTAAGTATCTCAAAATCCACTGAACTGCTTTCCAGTGTTCTTTACCGGGGTTCGGCATGTATCTACTAACTGCACTAACTGCATATGACAAATCTAGACGTGAGCAAACCATAGCATACATTAGAGAACCCACTGCACTAGAATATGGTACACGTGACATGTAATCAATCTCATCATCTGATTGCGGAGACAAAGCTGATGAAAGTCTGAAGTGGGCTGCTAATGGAGTACTAACAGCCTTGGCACTCTGCATATTGAACCTGCAAAGAACTTTCTCAATGTACCCTTTCTGACTTAGGTACAACTTACATGCCTTTCTATCTCTAAGAATCTCCATCCCAAGCATCTTCTTTGCTGCTCCTAAATCTTTCATCTCAAATTCTTCACTAAGTGGGGCTTTAACCTTTCTTATCTCTTCTTTATCTTTTGCTGCTATCAACATGTCATTAACATAAAGGAGTAGATATACAAAAGAACCATCACCGTTTTTCTTAAAATAAACATAACTATCAAAACTGCTTCTTTTGAAATCATAGGTAGTCATAAAAGAATCAAACCTCTTGTACCATTGCCTTGGTGACTGTTTCAAACCATAAAGGGACTTTTTCAACAAGCAAACATAGTCCTCCTTTCTTGAGACTATAAAGCCCTCTGGTTGTTGCATGTAAATATCTTCCTCAAGTTCTCTATGCAAGAACGCTGTTTTTACATCTAACTGATCAAGCTCCAAATCATACATGGCCATAATACCAAGTAAGGCTCGAATTGAACTGTGTTTCACAACTGGAGAAAACACGTCTGTGAAGTCTACACCGAGAATCTGACTATAACCTTTTGCAACAAGTCTTGCTTTATATCTGGGTTCTTCAATTCCTGGAATCCCTTCTTTCCTCTTGAATACCCATTTACAATGAATAGCCTTTTTACCCTTTGGAAGCTTCACTAAGTCCCACGTTTTATTCTTATGGAGTGATTCCATCTCTTCTTGCATGGCAATCATCCACTGTTCTGAGTCTTCACAGCTTACTGCCTCAGAATAAGTAGCTGGCTCTTGATTTGCATCAATATCTTCAGCCACGTTTAAAGCATAAGCTACTAGATCGGCCTCAGCGTACCTCTTCGGAGGTTTAATTTCTCTTCTAGGCCTATTTTTGGCAATAGAATATTGTGTTGATAAAGTAACTCTATTCTGAACTTCTGTACTAACTTGAGAAGTTGACTCTGTTGTAGATACTGAATTAATTTGAAACTCCACCTGCTTTTGTTGTTCTTTACTGGAAGAGTCTTTAAGAGATAAGTTAGGTAACATAGCAGTTTCATCAAAAATAACATCTCTGCTAATCAAAACTTTTCTATTTTGAAGACACCATAACTTATACCCTTTTACACCAGCTTTAAAACCAAGAAAAACACATTTAATGGATCTTGGTTCCAATTTTCCATTATCAACATGAGCATAAGCAGGACACCCAAAAATCTTTATATCAGAATAATCAGCAGGCTTACCAGACCATATCTCTTGTGGAGTCTTTTTCTAGATGGCGATAGATGGAGATCGGTTGATCAAAAAACATGCAGTAGAGGCTGCTTCAACCCAAAACGACTTCGGTAAATTAGCATTCGACAACATACATCGAACCTTCTCCATGATTGTTCTGTTCATTCGTTCTGTAACATCGTTTTGCTGTGGAGTATGACGAACTGTCAAATATCTCATGATCCCTTCTGATTTGCACAATTCATTAAACTCATCAGAACAGAACTAAAAGCCATTATCTGTGCGGAGGTGTTTTATCTATTTTCCTGTCTGTTTTTCAACCATAATTTTCCAAGACTTGAATGCAGAAAACACATCGCTTTTCTATTTCAGAAAGAATGCCCAAACTTTTCTGGAAAAATCATCAATAAGAGTTAGCATATAATTAGCTCCACCTCTCGAAGGCACTCTAGATGTTCCCCAAAGATCAGAATGAATATAATCTAATATTCCCTTCGTGTTATGGATTCCTCTGGTGAATCGAACTCTCTTTTGCTTCCCAAAAATGCAATGCTTACAGAACTTCAGTTTGCTAATGCCTTGCCCATCAAAAAGGCCTCTTTTACTCAATTTTACCATCCCGTTTTCACTCATATGCCCTAGACGCATATGCCAAAGTCTAGTAATATCATCATCTGACAAGGAAGAGGAAGCGACTGCAGCATCACCAGTAATAGTTGAACCTTGCAAAACATATAATTTGGAAGTCTCTCTCTGTCCTTTCATCACAACGAGGGAACCCTTACTAATCTTTAGAACCCCACTTTCAGCTGTGCACTTGTGACCTTTTGAATCAAGAGTACTTAACGAAATCAAATTCCTTTTCAATTCTGGTACATATCGCACGCCACTAAGAGTTCGAACAACCCCATCAAACATCTTTATTTTGATTGTGCCAACACCTGCGATTTTACATGAAGCATTATTTCCCATTAAAACAACACCTTCAGACACAGCTTCATATGTTGTAAACCAATCCCGATTGGGACTCATATGAAAGGTGCAACTAGAATCGAGGATCCACTCCTCGCTCACTTTAGAATTATCGACAGAAGCAAGTAGGAGTTCACCATCACTGTAGTCTTCTACTACATTAGCTTCACCGGATTATTCTGCTTGTTTTCCCTTTTGATTCTCTACCTCCCTTCTGATCTTATTTTGTAACTTGTAGCACTCTTTCTTAATGTGCCATTTCTTCTTGCAGAAGTTACAACTTTTACCTCTGTTTGAAGATCTCGATCTACCTTTAGATTTACTGCGGGAATTTCGTTCTTGTGTCCTCCCACGATTATCATCACTGTTACGATCTTATCTTCCACGAAGAATGAGACCCTCTCCCTGAGAGTCAGATCCAGCCACAAGATACTTCATCTTGTCATACAAGGCTAAGAAAGCATAGACTTCATCAATTGTGAGAGATTCACGGCTATACAAAATTGTATCTCTAAATGTTGAATACGACGGTGGTAACGAACAAAGAAGAATTAACCCTAAATCCTCTTTATCATACTGAGCCTTCATGGCCTCCAAATCCGAGACAATTTCTTTAAACACATTTAAGTGTTCATGCACAGACGCACCTTCTTCCAAACGATGAGAATACAGACGCTGTTTCATATGCAATTTACTGGTTAGGGTTTTTAACATATATAACTACTGTAATTTTGCCCATAATACAGCAGTAGTCTTCTCCTTTAACATATTTTGTAGAATTTCATTCGACAAATGCAGCTGTAATTGCGTCAAAGCCTTCCTATCTTTACGCTTCTTTTCTTCATCTGTCAAATTCGAAGGCATCTTATCTAACCCTAACAGGGCATCCTCCAAATCCATCTACGCAAGAACTGCTTGCATCTTTACCTGCCACAACGCGAATCTGGTGTTGTGATCCAACAGCGAAATATCATACTTCAATGTTGCCATTATCGTGATCAAGACTAGTAACCCGAAAAAGCTCTGATACTACTGTAGTCTCAATTGTACAAAAATTTTATGCATCATTAAGGGATTATATATCTAGAAATACCAATGGCTATGCATGGGATATAATAGTGGTAAGAGGAATAAATGTGAAAATCACTTCTCAAAGTATTTGCAAATTTTATGATGCTCCATACTATGAACAAGGTTTCATGAACCAAATTGATTTAGAATATTTTAATGACATATATATGGACAATGCGATAAATTATTTAACTAAGGGGAGGGTGAATGGAAATATCGTCTTGGCACTAGTATTCTTACATCTATTAATGAAGCCATTATGTTTCTTGAGGCTAAAATGTGGATTCAATTCATATGTACACACATCATACCTACTTTGAATGTTTCTGATGTCAATCCTTTCGAGCGGTATTACTCTTCGCTATTTTGTAGAAAAAGTAGGTTTGCATTGGAAGATGGATCCACTAAAACATGAGTAGGAGTGTGAGTGGCAAGAAAGTGGGTATATTCTTTCCCTACTTAGTGACAGCTATCCGCCCCTGAACGTACTCCCATTCGGTGTAGATTTTGACTTTCCCCAAGATACGGGTCAGGTTGTAAATATAGTGTGTTTACAACGGAACACTTGAAAGTGTTCCGAGGATCGAACCAAAAGCAGGCGTAAAGCTATAGTAAATAAAATCCCTACAAAGAATAAAAGTAGTTAGCACTTATTTTAGGGTTTATAGTACGACAAATAAAAGAGTTGTTTTGAAAGCATAAAATAAAAGATAAACTAAAATAGAAAATAAAGGAAAAGTTTGAGTTGTAGAAAATCTTATAAATTGCTTTGGGGAGATTAGGTCGTGTCCATATGATTTCTTCAATAGTTGGGTTTTGGGGTTTTTCCTCTAATCAACTAGTTACTACCCCAGTTAGATCTCTCGATCTTCCGCCAACATAGCAAGTCGATAGAGATTACTTATCGCTAGATGTCACAATCTAAATCGGTTTTGGAAAAGGTTTTCACGAATAGGTAATACCAATTTTGGGTTCATTCCCACCTAGATGAATTTCTAGGGTTCTTAGGCCTAGCGTTTGTTTGATGCTCTTCCTTTCCCAAACATTTGATCCGAAAGGTAAAATCCCTGTAAAACAACAATGAATTATTCATACGTCCACTCCGTAATTTCCCAAAATGGAATTAGTTCCTCATGGTTTCTTTATTCATTAATAACACAATATATGAAAACATATAAATAAAGAATCGAATGAAAAAGAAACTAGAATTGTATTAAGCAATCTGTCGGGAAAAACTCCTCGAACATTTATGCGAACTTCTACAATCTCGTTTCACAACTGAAAATTAAAAACTAAAACTGAAAACTAAAGTCTAAGCAATGGTGAATAAAACCTTAGCGCTAAAGGGCCTATTTATAGCTTTAGATGGCCGTTTCTCCTTAACCCTAGGTCAACTGTCATTCCTCGTGTGTAAGTGGCATTGTAAAGACCAAAATGCCTTTCATTTAATGTGAGATCTGCGTCCAGGGGTCAATGTCGCGACACACCAGGTCCTGTGTCGTGATAGAGAATCAGTCTCCATATGAAGCGTCATCCTACAGGCATTGTCGCAACATAGCTTATGTATGTCGCAACAAAGAAGTCAGTCTTCGAGTTCCCTAAGTTTGGTCCCTCTGTTGTGTAAACTAAAAAATATATAGGTTTTTCCTATATAATTTATCACCTTTTTATTTGAATTCATTGTTAAAACTAAGTAAATATTTAATAAATTAATGAAATATGTGAAAATATGAAATTAGGACATAAAAATTATTAAAATGTGATTTTATGCTTTATTATATAGTTTTCATGCATAAAATGGCTTATTTTATAACTATTTGAACATATTATATTTTAAGACATAAAGTGGGCCAAGCATGATTAAATTACATAATAAAATATAAAATTATAAAATATTTCATTAATAATTTGGGTTTAATTAACAATTTAAATTGGGTTAATTTTATTCTTTGGTCCTTTAATTAATTAATTTGTTTTGGACAAGTCTAATAACTTTGCTGGATCACAAAACTATCCAAATTGAAGACCAAGTCAACCCAATTTCAGCTACACATGGTTGCCCAAATAAACCACTTTTTGGTTTAATTGCACAAGGTCCTTGCAATATTGAAAAAAATCTGAGATTGGCCCGAAGATTTACTGTTGACCGAGTCTCAATCCTTAGTTGGTATGGCATGAAAATTGCTTAAAAATCAAGAAAAATCACTCAAAATCCTTGAGTGATGGCCGACCACCCATTGAAGAAGCATGAAGAGATTAAACTTCTTTATTTTTAGTAAACAACTTTCCTCTCCTCACTTATAAATAAGACCCCATTTTCATCATTTCAAATCATCCCTTCACCCAACACTCTCTCTTCTCTCTCAATTCTTTCTAGCATTCTCTATTCCCCACGCCTAGCATCATCTATTCATAGAGATTTTAGCTTCTTAAGCCTCTTAAAGAGCCCTTGGTCGGCCACCTTGGAGAGCCATCAGTAAAGGATCAAAGTGAAGGAACGAAGGAGCTTCTTCGATCAGAGTTTTAGGTGACGGCCACTTTGATTTGGGTTTTTTCTTTTTTTCTTTAATTTGATTTAAAAATGTTTGCTATGTGTTCTTTATTCTTGATTACAACAATGTTAGCTTAATTTTATTTACACTAGGATAATTGCTTTGATTAAATAATATTTGTTTGATTCATGCTTATGATGTTTGTGCCTCAATCGATCATGTTTTCAATTAATATCAAGCCTGTATTTCATTCATACGTGATTGAAATGCACCAGAACTAGCTAAGAAATCCTGACCGGATGATGGCTAGTAAACACATAATTTAAATGTGCATGCACAATTTAGATTCTGACCCGATTAAATTAACAACTCTGACCAAGCTCTGTTATCTACATAATTTTTAGATTCGTGTGATTAAATTGTTTCAAACCTGGCAAGTCCCTGTTACCTCACATGAATGCTAAGAAACCCTTAGTAAATAAGGATCGGTAAAATGCATATTTACTAAGTAAAGGATTCCGAAAGGACCTAATTTGGTTTCCAAACTCATGAAAGATCGAGTTGCCATGGAATATATTTCCAAACATTATTAAGCATGTTGATAATAAATTGTGTTTAATTAAAGTAATTGTCCTAGTTTATTTATATTATAATTGTTGTGAATTGTGTTTAATCTCGCTAAAATCTATTTCATACATTTAGTTTGCATAATTAGGATAATTTATATTAGGGATCATTTGCATTTAGTTTAATATATTTAATTTTAATCATCACTTATCAAATCATATTGTGTTTTTTTTAATTCACCAAGTTGTTAATATAATTTTACAATTAATTGACTTAACACATATTTAATCCCTGTGGAGACGATAACTCGATACTTACTTATAACTTGAAAACGACTGTGTATACTTGCACAAACCTACACGTTACAAGTTTTTAGTGCCGTTGCCGGGGATTGTTAACTATTTTCATAGTCATTTTTGTGAAATTATTTATTTTCAATTTGTTTTTTTTATTTCTAACATTACTAACTTATTCTTTTTAATTTTGTGATTTTGTTTTCAGGTGTTTATGAGCATAGAACGGATTATCGATTTGCTCCCTGTAAACCCTAAAATTGAGCGAACTTTCAGACAAAGAAGACGTGAACGATCAGCTCAAAGACAAGTCGAGATGGACCCTGGAAATCAGAATCATGGCCAAAGTAATGAAGTTGATCGTGTACGAAATCCCATCCTCATTGTCGATGATAAGGATTGATGCATCAGACAATATGCTGTGCCACTTTTCAGTGAGTTAAATCCAGGAATTAGAAGGCCAGATATTGAGGCACCCCAATTTGAGTTGAAACCAGTGATGTTTCAAATGCTACAAACGGTGGTCCAATTCAGAGGTATGCCCACGGAAGATCCACATCTCCACCTTTGATTGTTTATGGAGGTGAGTGATTCATTCAAGATAGCCAGTGTGACTGTAGATGCACTGAGGTTGAAGTTGTTTCCATATTCGTTGCGAGATCGAGCACGAGCATGGATCAATTCTTTACCACCAAGTTCATATCTACATGGCAAGAATTAGCAGAGAGATTTTTGGTTAAGTATTTCCCGCCTAGCAAAAATGCTAAGTTGAGGAACGAGATTACAACTTTCCAACAATTGGATGATGAGTCTTTGTACGAGGCTTGGGAGCAATTCAAGGAATTACTTCGTAAGTGTCCTCATCATGGGATTCCTCATTGTATCCAGTTGGAGACGTTCTATAATGGTCTCAATGCACATACAAGATTGATGGTAGATGCTTTTGCGAATGGTGCAATTTTGTCTAAGTCTTATAATAAGGCTTATGAGATCATCGAGAGGATTGCTAACAACAACTATCAATGGCCAGCAAATTGAGCAACTTCAGGAAGACGTGTAGCCGGAGTTCATGAAGTTGATGCCCTCACTTCGTTATCAGCTCAAGTATCGTCTATTTCCTCTATGTTAAAACAGTTTACCGCTAATAGTGCTAATATTTTTGCAGCTCAGCTGCCAAGTCTGTTTGAAGTAGTTTCCTACGTGTACTGTGGGGAAGGTCATTCTTTCGAGAATTATCCATCTAATCTTGAGTCAATATACTATGTGGGGAATCAACATCAAAATAGGAGTGGACAAGGACCCTAATCCAACTTTTATAATCCTTCATGGTGTAATCATCCTAACTTCTCTTGGAACAACCAAGGAAATGGACCGAACAACAACTTTATACAGCATAGACCCAATCAATCTCAAGGGTTTAATTAGCAAGCTCTAAAACCACCACAAGCTGAGTCATCAAACAGTTTGGAGAACTTGTTGAAAGCGTACATGTCAAAGAATGAAACTTTGATCCAGAGCCAAGCAGCAACACTGAAAAATTTGGAAATCCAAATGGGTCAGTTAGCTACGGAGCTTTGTAATAGACCGTAAGGAACCTTGCCGAGCGATACTGAGAATCCAAGAAATTTGGGTAAAGAACATATCAAGGCAGTGGCATTGTGAAGTGGTAAGATTCTGGAACCCCGAATGATTAATGTTGAAGATGAGCTTGTTGAGAAGGAGGAAAGTCAACTAGCTATTGAAATTCCTACATCAAAAGAGTCAGAATTTGCAAAGTCTGACAGGGTATATCTTAACTTAGAGAATTCTGATAGTTTAACATCTTCTTTAGATGCCAATTTACTCCCTTAAAAGAGTTGTCCGATTCAACCGAAAGTTCCATCACCTCCATATCCACAAAGATTGTAGCAACACAAGTAGAAATAGGAGGTGCAATTCAAGAAGTTTTTGGATGTTTTGAAGCAGTTACACGTCAATAATCTGTTGGTGGAGGCTTTAGAACAAATGCCGAACTATGTAAAGTTTATGAAGGATATACTATCCAAGAAGAAATGACTTAGTGAGTACGATACTGTTGCTTTGACGAAGTAGTGCAGTGCATTCCTGTAGAACAAGCTGCTACAGAAATTGAAGGACCCAGAAAGCTTTACTATACCATGTAACATTGGTGAATCTTACTGTGGTAAAGCTTCGTGCGACTTAGGAGCGAGTATCAACCTGATGCCTAAGTCCATTTTCAAGATGTTAGGGATAGGAGAAGTAAGACCTATGACTGTGACGCTTCAGCTAACGGATCGATCTTTAGCATATCTCAAAGGAAAGATCGATGATGTTTTGGTAAGAGTCAATAAATTTATTTTTCCTGCTGATTTTATTATCTTAGATTTTTAAGCAGATAAGGATATGTCGATCATCCTTGGGAGACCTTTCCTAGCCATGGGAAGAACGTTAATTGATGTGTAGAAAGGTGAGCTCACCATGCGAGTTCAAGACGATCAGGTAACCTTTAACATTCTTAAAGCTATGAAATTTCTCGATCCGACAGAAGAGTGTTCAGTTATGGAAGAGATAGAAACCTTGGTTTCTATGGAAAGCAATTTTGAAGAAGATCCATTGGAGGGAGCTTTAGAGTTTGACCCTTTGGAGATTGAAGAAGGTGAAGAAAACATGGCTTTGATAGAAGCCAATTCGAGAAATTTTATTCAATCCACACAGTTTGAATCGTTGGAGTTAGAAGCTAGAGAATTTGTGCAACCAAAGTTGTCAATCGAAGAACCGCCTAAACTCAAACTAAAGGTACTTCCTTCCCATTTGAAATAAGTTTATTTAGGTGACTGTTCTACTTTGCCTGTGATAATTCTAGCAAAATTGACGAAAGATCAAGAAGAGCAACTAATTGTTGTTCTAAAGAAATTTAAGAAAGCAATCGATTGGACCATAGCTGATATTCGAGGCATAAGCTCTTCTTTTTGCATGTATAAAATTATTTTAGAGGAAGGCGAGAGAACTCGAATTGATGGGAAAAGGAGGCTCAATCCTATTATGAAAGAAGTGTTGAGAAAGGAAGTGATCAAATGGTTAGATGCGGAAATCATTTACCCTATTTCAGATAGTTCGTGGGTAAGTCTGGTGTAATGTGTGCCGAAGAAAGGTGTAATCACGATTGCTGAAAATGAGCGTAACGAGTTGATTCCAATGAGAACTGTTACTGATTGGAGGATCTGTATTGACTACAGAAATTTGAATAAAGCCACTCAGAAAGACCATTTTTCGTTGCCTTTTATGGATCAGATGTTAGATCGACTGGCAGGTAATGAGTTTTATTGTTTTTTAGATGGCTATTCGGGATATAACCAAATATTTGTAGCTTCGAAGGACCAACATAAAACAACCTTTACTTGTTTGTACGATACGTTTTCTTCTAGGCGAATGCCTTTTCGTTTATGCAATACACCTGCAACATTTCAACGATGCATGATGGCAATATTCACTAATACGGTTGAAAATTTTGTTGAGGTTTTCATGGATGATTTTTCTGTTTTTGGTAACACTTACGATATTTGTTTGAATAATTTGGCTAAGGTACTGAAGAGGTGTGAAGAGACGAATCTTGTCCTTAACTGGGAGAAATGCCACTTTATGGTTAAGGAAGGGATTGTCTTAGGGCATAAAATCTCAAAGAGAGGAATTGAAGTCGATAATGCAAAGGTGGATGTAATTGGAAGATTACCGGCCCCAATTAATACGAAAGGAGTCAGAAGTTTCTTAGGCTATACCGATTTTTATGGAAGGTTTATCAAGGATTTTTCAAAAATTTCTAAACCTCTGTGTTTGTTGTTAGAGAAAGATACAGTGTTTGATTCTAACAAAGCATGTTTGAAGCTTTTGAAGAATTGAAAAGACGGTTAATCTCAGCCTCAATAATCGTTACACCTGATTGGAACTCACCTTTTGAGTTGATGTGTGATGCAAGCGATTATGCCATTGGAGCTGTGATGGGTCAAAGAAGAAACAAAGTGTTTCACCCTATTTACTATACAAGCAAAACTTTGACGGGAGCCCAACTCAATTACACGATAACCGAAAAAGAACTCTTTGCTATAGTTTTTGCTTTTGACAAGTTACGCTCATATCTTATAGGTACCAAAGTTACAGTATTTATTGACCATGCGGCCATTAAATACTTGCTCACGAAGAAAGATGCGAAACCGAGGCTAATTCGTTGGATACTCTTACTCCAAGAATTTGACCTTGAGATCCAAGACAAAAAGGTGTCAAGAATCAAGTAGCTAATCATCTGTCGAGGTTGGAGCAAGATAAGGTAACTTAATCATGTGTGCCTATCAACGAGAATTTCCTAGATGAACACCTATTTGAGGTAAGTCGAATTCATGAAACACCTTGGTTTGCTAATTTTGCCAACTATCTTGCAAGTAGAATAATTCCTCGAGAAATGACATACCAACAAAGGAATAAATTCCTTCATGATAGTCGGTATTATTTTTGAGAGGATCCATTTTTGTTTAAACAATGTGCAGATAATATAATCCGAAAGTGTGTAGCTGAAAGTGAGATTGCTAAGATCTTGCATCATTGCCATTCATCTCCAAGTGGGGGACACTTTGGCGGTTCACGTACTGCAGCAAAGATTTTACAAGTGGGTTTCTTTTGGCCTACATTGTGTAAGGATGCTTATGCTTATGTAAAGAACTGTGATAGATGCCAAAGGACCGGGAATATATCAAGGAGGAATGAGATGCCCTTGAGAAACATTTTGGAGATTGAATTATTTGACGTATGGGGCATTGACTTCTTAGGCATGTTTCCTTCTTCATATGGGAACAAATACATCTTAGTTTATGTGAACTATTTATCCAAGTGGGTTGAAGCCGAAGCATACCCTACAAATGATGCTAAGGTAGTCATGCGATTCCTACATAAGTATGTGTTTACACGATTTGAGACATTAAGAGCTATTATTAGTGATGATGGTTCTCACTTTCTAAACAAATTGCTTAAGTGGTTGCTTGAAAAATATGATGTGAAGCACAAGATTGCTACTGCTTATCACCCCAATCGAATGGGCAAGTTGAAAGAGTGAACCGTGAAATCAAAGGTATCCTTGAAGGAGTATTATGCCCTAGCAGAAAAGATTGGTCTCGAAGGCTCGATGATGCATTATGGGCCTATCAAACAACATTTAACACACCGTTAGGAATCACTCCTTATCAGTTAGTCTTTGGAAAGGCATGTCATTTGCCATTAGAATTGGAGAATAGAGCTCACTGGGCTTTTAAGTAGTTGAACTTTGATCTTAAGCAAGCCGATGAGAGAAGGATGTTACAACTTGATAAGTTGGAATAGCTGAGGTTATTTTCCTATGAGAATGCCAAGATGTGTAAAGAAAGATAAAAAAGATGGCATGATAGTCATATACAACCTCGTGAGTTTAAAAAAGGTCAGAAGGTTTTGTTGTTTAATTCAAGGCTGAAGTTATTTCCCGGGAAGCTTAAATCCCGATAGAAAGGAACCTATACCATCTACCGAGTTTATCCTTATTGAGCCATTGAATTATAAAACAATTTTGGAGGTGCGTTTAAAGTTAATGGTTAACGTCTCAAACACTATTGGGATGGGGAAGTTGGGCGAGTTGAATCCTCGTTCAAATTAACAGACCCTTGATTTTTCATGAACCTATTTGTAAATAAATAAATAATTAGAACTTATTTTCTTAACTTAGTACATTTAATTAATTCTGTCTAAGGAGATTGGAACTTAAGCGAGATCGTTGTGACCCTTCCAGCCTTTCTTGGGAATTAATTTAATGTAATTTGTTGAGAAGAAATTTTCTAATTGAGTTTTAAAATTTTTACGTTTCATTTTTTTGTTGTTTAAAATTTTAATTTTAATTTTTATGTTAATAAAAGGGGTCAAATTTGGCCCAAGTACTAAGCAGTTGTTTTCTTTAGTGAGTTTGTAAATACAGTTTGAGTCTCAGGCCCAAGATAGCAAAAAGGAGGGAAAATACCCATGCTTTGCCTCCACTACTATTGCTTGCTGCCCAAGTAACCCTAATGTAGCTAAATTTTTGCTACATGTTGCCTTAATTTTTCCCTATATAAACCCCTCTTCATTCCACTATTTTTCATATCCCTCAAAGAAATTTGCTCAAACCCTAAAAATCCCTATCTTTTTCTCCTTGTGTCGCTAGCCTCAAATCTCGAAGGAAACCCTAGTTTTTCTTCCCTTGTTGTCGAAACTACCTAGTGCCTCCGCAAGAAGTTTGCCAAAGCACCAACGTCGTCGCACTCTATCGTTGTTGTCGCACGTTATCGTCACTGCCGCACTATCCTTGCCAGGTTGTCATCGTAGTAAGTCCCTACACCACCTTGCCGATTTCTCTTCTTTCCTTTGTGCCAAAACTTTACCGAATTTTCGTGTAAAATATCATGTCTCACAAAAGAACTAGATCTTCAAAGACTACTCCTGAAAACCCTATTTTGATCGATGAAGAAGTGAAAGAGATTTGATTCAATCTTCAAGCATCAACCTATGATGTCGGAAAAAGGTTTTTACTTGAAGAGTCATGATTTGATAGTTGTTCCTGTGCCGATCAGAAAGAAAATCGATGCTCTCAAGTGGGAAAAATTTTGTGATGCTCGTTCACTTCCTGATGATGAACTAGTTCGAGAGTTCTATGCTAGTTTGACTTTACAAGATGCCACTGAAGTCATCGTTCGAAAGAAAAAGGTACCTCTTACTTCTAAGTCCATCAATGATTTGTTTAACTTACCTGATGTTGAAGAAGTTGAGTACTACCTTATGATGAACAATATCAATTAGGATTTTCTTCAACAAGTGCTTGATGTTGTGACAAATCTGGGATCCCAACAGATTATAAAAAAGTATGGGAGCCATTCTTGCCGAAGGGAATACCTAAAACCGATAGCAAAGGTATGGTTTTATTTCGTCCGCTACAGTTTCATGCCTATCTCACATAGTTCCACCATCTCGATGGAACGGATGCTCTTGTTGTATGCAATTTTGACAGAAAAGTCCATTAATTTTAGGAAAATTATTCTCAAGGAGATTCATGATTGTGCTAAAAAGAAGATAGGAAGTACTTATTTCCCATCATTAATCACTTAACTTTGCTTAACGGCCCATGTTAAAACACAAGCAAATTTGAAGGGGCAATATGTTCAAGGGTGCATTACAAATCATGATCTTGAAAGGTTAGTAGAGAAGGTTCATAAACTGAATCAAGGCGAGCAAGAAGAACCAACTGAGCCAGACATCGAGGAGTCAAAAAATGGAACTGAAACTGGAGCTGATTTAGTAGCTGACACTAAAGAACAAGAATCTGATAAGGAACTAAACAGTTTTAAACCAGTTGAGGGATCTGCAAACCCTAAACCAAAAGTTGAGCCAAAAGGAGAAACAATCAAGCTAAGTGTTGAACTTGAATTTACAACTCAAATGCCAACTTTTTCAAGTACTTCAAAGAAATCGGAGTTGTCAATCATGATGGATATGTGCAAGTTCATGCACAATCAACAACAAACTTACTGGAAATACGCAAAGATTAGAGATGACTCAATTGGAAATATTTTAAAAATATCTCTAACACTTTTGTTTTTGAGTTCCCAGATGCTATCTTTGAGACATGGAAGGAAGATAACGACTATTAATGCGAAGATGGAGCTAAAGAAGACAAGGGGAATGAGTTAGAAAAATAAAAGGGGGGATTCTTATCTTGTTTATTTATTTATTTGTTTTTAGGTCCTCAAGAATTTATTTCTTTCCTAATTAGGATTTTATTTTCGCAGAATAAAACATAGGAAGCATGAATAAACTTAACACCTCTTTAGAAAGAAAAAGACTAAGTGATGTGGTAATGGGAATGAACATGTCTAGGATTGGATTGTTAAGAAAAACTTGGTATTTAAGCAGTCTTAATGACTCACCTCTCTTTTCTTACAACCCTACCTGGTGTTCAGTTTTCATTCAATACTTTGATCTTGCAATGAGGACATTGCTTCTTTTTAAAGGGGGGTAAGGCAAATAAATTGCTCAAATTTTTAAAATTTTCAAGTATGTTTCAATCTTTTTTTCATAAGTATGTTTTAATAAATGAATGTTTAGAGAAAATTTTTGTTAATAAGATAGTTTGTATGCAACCATGAATGATGATTCTATCTGAGTGAATGTATGTTATCATGGATAATGGAATGCTTGTATGATCTTAATCTTAGGTAATGTTTACCATGAAAACCTAGTTTCTCTTGAGATTAAACATGCATGAAGGTTTATATCTTTAGAATTGACTTAGTAACTTTCTTGAGACGAAATCCTAGGAGACATAAAAATCTAAAATGATATAGGCACTATTTTTTTGGATCGTTTGAGCCTTTCAAGCAAACCTTATGATATTAGACCTTTGAAACTGTGATTTTGAGCTTAAAGGCCTGTTTATTACAATATACCTACATTATAAGCCACATTACCATCTTTTTAAGTTATCCTATTTTTGCGCACCCATCTTAACTAAAGTTGTCTTGGTGATCAACATTTGAGGAAAATTTCAAAAAGATGTATGTTTTCATGCTAAAAAAAATAGAGGAAGAAAACAGCAAAGAAAAGTTTGCTCAGTCTCTGAAAAGAAAAATGCATGAGCATGAGTTCAAAATAAGTTTGGGGGTGTTCCAAAGGTTTACTTAAGGAAGTTGTATTTCGAGAAATCCAAGACAAAGTTAAAGGTTAAGATTTTGAAACTGAAATTTTCCATCTCTTAAAAATCCTTACCTTTAACCGAGCCCCATTACAACCATTTAAAAGACCTATTGATTTGATGATTATGTCATCTACATTAGTGGAGAGGGAGTACTAAGTTCAACATATGAAGATCATAAATAAGCCTTATGATTGTTTTGTTTAGATTGATAAGAAATTATGTTGAATGAAGAAGTTATCTATGAGTGTGACATACATACAAACCATGATTCATGTCGACATATTTTTGAAACTTAGTATAAAATTCAGAATAAATGTTTGCATGTGAATTACTTATTAATAAAGAAGATATATGAACATGAATTTATTAATGCATGATTATGAGACAAAGATTGATGCTTCTTACACATCTAGAAATATTGCCTTAGCAAGACCTTTTGTTGTGCATGAACATTACTCGGGACGAGGAATGATTTAAGTTTGGGGGTGTGTAAACTGAAAAATATCTAGGTTTTTCCTATATAATTTATCACTTTTTTACTTGAATTCATTGTTAAAACTAAGTAAATTTTTAATAAATTAATGAAATATGTGAAAATGTGAAATTAGGACATAGAAATTATTAAAATGTGATTTTATGCTTTATTATATAGTTTTCATGCATAACATAGCTTATTTTATAACTATTTGAACATATTATATTTTAAGATATAAAGTGGGCCAAGCATGATTAAATTAAATAATAAAATATAAAATTATATTTAATAATTTATTATAAAATATTTCATAAATAATTTGGGTTTAATTAATTATTTAAATTGGGTTAATTTTATTCTTTGGTCATTTAATTAATTAATTTTTTTGGACAGATCTATAACTTTGCTGGATCACAAAACCGTCCAATTGAAGACCAAGTCAACCCAATTTCGGCTACACATGGCTACCCAAATAAACCACTTTTTGGTTTAATTGCACAAAGTCCTTGCAATATTGAAGAAATCTGAGATTGGCCCAAAGATTTACTGTTGACCGAGTCTCAATCCTTAGTTGATATGGCATGAAAATTGCTTAAAAATAAAGCAAAAATCACTCAAAATCCTTGAGTGATGGCCGGCCACCCATTGAAGAAGCATGAAGAGATTAAACTTCTCTATTTTTAGTAAACAACTTTCCTCTCCTCACCTATAAATAAAACCCCATTTTCACCATTTCAAATCATCCCTTCATCCAACACTCTCTCTTCTCTCTCAATTCTTTCTAGCATTCCCTATTCCCCACGCCTAGCATCATCTCTTCATAGAGATTTTAGCTTTTTAAGCCTCTTAAAGAGCCCTTGGTCGGCCACCTTGGAGAGCCATCAGTAAAGGAGCAAAGCGAAGGAACGAAGGAGTCTTCTTCGATCAGAGTTTTGGGTGATAGCCACTTTGATTTGGGTTTATTCTTTCTTTTCTTTAATTTGATTTAAAAATGTTTGCTATGTGTTCTTTGTTCTTAATTACAACAATGTTAGCTTAATTTTATTTAAGCTAGGACAATTGGTTTGATTAAATAATATTTGTTTGATTCATGCTTATGATGTTTGTGCCTCAATCGATCATGTTTTCAATTAATGTCAAGCCTGTATTTCGTTCATACGTGATTGAAATGCACCAGAACTAGCTAAGTGATCCTAACCAAACGACGGCTAGTAGACACATAATTGAAATGTGCATGCTCAATTTAGATCCTAACCTGATTAAATTGTAGGTTCATAACAACTCTGACCAAGCTCTGTTATCTGCATAGTTTTTAGATTCGTGTGATTAAACTATTTCAAACCTGACACATCCCTGTTACCTCACATGAATGCTATGAAACCCTTAGTAAATAAGGATCAGTAAAATGCATATTTACTAAGTAAAGGATTCCGAAAGGACCTAATTTGGTTTCCAAACTCATGGAAGATCGAGTTGCCATGGAATATTTTTCCAAACATTATTAAGCATGTTGATAATAAATTGCGTTTAATTAAAGTAATTGTCCTAGTTTATTTATGTTCTAATTGTTGTGAATTGTGTTTAATCTCGCTAAAATCTATTTCATACATTTAGTTTGCATACTTAGGATAATTTGCATTAGGGATCATTTGCATTTAGTTTAATATATTTAATTTTAGTTATCACTTATCAAATCATATTGTGTTTTTTTTAATTCACCAAGTTGTTAATATAATTTTACAATTAATTTACTTAACACATATTCAATCCCTGTAGAGACGATAACTCGATACTTACTTATTACTTGATAACGACTGTGTACACTTGCACAAACCTATGCGTTACAGGTTGCGACGTAGTGATAGTATTAGAAATGACACTTAATTTCTCCTTAATTTAGTGTATAATTTGTTCCTTTTGTATCATTTCTAACATGCATTTTTAGCATTTCATACTTAGGATGTGCATTTTCTAACTCAATGTTGTTTGATCTTAATTTCTTTCATTTTATCTCTTTCGTGCTACTAATGTCACTGTATTTAGCACTTATTTTGCGTTTAAAGTTGTCAGCACAGAAATCCACCTGGGAGGATCAGAGTAGGAAAGCATTCAGAATTGCGGTCACAAGTTGATCCAAAATTGTGGCTAAACATGTCATCAAATGAATGCTTCCACAATTTATCAAAGATTTAACGCTGCAAACATATCTAGAAGCACCAACGCAAGAGAAAATTGTCGCAGCAAATTAAAGTCATAATTTGTGTCTAGAGATGTCGCGACAATCTGCAACTACTCAAAGAACAAATCAGATCTGCATAAGTGCAAAGCTGACAAATAACAACTTCTACAACTGCAAAAAGGTGTTAGATCTGAAAAGAAAGAAAAATCTAGAAGGAATCAGTGATTATAAATAGAAGGAGAAAAAGAGAAGATGATATCAAGTGATGAAGATTTCAAATCTAAATTTCTCTCATCCAAAGCTGCCATGGAAGCTTGATCCGGAGGACGGTGATTTGATCCAGCAAGGGCGCAACATCTTCTGACGAGAAGAGCTTGATGCGACGCAAGAGGAGCAGTTAAGGGAGAATCCTAGTAGCCTGGGAATAGTATGCTTCGATTCATTTGTTAATCCCTCTTTTGATGCTGATGATTTTCAATTGACAATCAATTGTACATGGAAGTGTCTTTTAATGTTAGATTACTTTAATTCTTATTCAATTCTTCTCATCTCTTTATCTTTGGATTTAACTATCAACGCACAGGTTCCATATCTCGACGCAACGAGATGCTTCAACAACCTATCATGGAGGTTGAACTCTTTGATGTCTGGGATATTTACTTCATGGGACCATTTCCAAATTCCTTTGGGAATGTGTATATTTTGGTAGCTATTGATTATGTCTCCAAGTGGATCGAAGCAATCGCTACTCCAAAGGACAATGCTTGGATGGTGTTAAAATTCTTTCACACATATATCCTCACAAGGTTCGGAACACCTCAAGCGTTAATAAACGATCAAGGCACTCATTTCCATTGTAATCAGGTGGCGACAGCATTAAAATGTTACGATATGAAGCATCGTATGGCAACCACGTACCATCCACAATCAAATGGACAAGCGGAGGTCTCCAATCGACAAATTAAAAGTATTCTTGAGAAGGTGGTTAACCCATCTAGACGAGATTGGTCCTCGCGATTACATGATGTGTTGTGGACGCTTTGCACTGCTTATAAGACTCCATTAGGAATGTCACCGTATCAGCTGGTCTTTGGGAAATCATGTCATTTTCCTGTTAAACTTGAACATAAGGCCATGTGGGTAATTAAGCAAGTGAACATGGATTACGATGTTGCTGGACGAAAAAGATTGTTGGACATTTTAGAGTTAGAAGAAATTCGACGTAATGCCTATGAAAATGCTGCCATCTACAAAGAAAAGACTAAGAGATGGCACGAAAACATTATTTTGCGGCGATAATTTTCTCCTAGTTAGTTAGTACTTTTATTTAACTCACGTTTAAAATTGCATCTAGGGAAATTGCGCTCAAGGTGGTCTAGACCTTTTGAAGTTGTCGAAGCATTTCCACATGGTGCGGTGACAATTAAGGATTTGGAAGATGGGCACCAGTTTAAAGTAAATGGCCAATGATTGAAGCATTATCATAGCTCAGGCATCAGTGAACAACACGAGACCATTAACCTGGTCACATTTTCTTAATAATTTCATTGCAAAATTTTGATTTTTACTTTTTGTTTTTCTTATAACTCTTTTTCTTTAAGTTTTATATAGGAATAAAAATCGCTTCTTTGTCAATGCATGACAACTTGACTTGTCGACGCAATTTATCAATGACTCAGCAAAACCTTTTGAGCAAGAATCACGTCGGTTGATTCATCTCAATCCCCAGCCGTTGGATCATCCCGAAAAAGTACAATCTGTGTCCTAGCATTTATTGGCTGCAGGCACAGTGTACTATCACCCACCAGCACGTCTCTTTGCCTCAATCGTCTATAAAACATCCCTTTTGTGCCGACTGATATCTCACGCTCACAAACTCCATTGTTATTGTATTCTCTTTCTCTGCAACCTTATATTTTTTTGCCAGATACTCTTACTTTTTCTATTTCTGTATTCATGGCTCGTACTCGTGGAGCAAAAACACCTTTTAAGTCGGCGGTTGAATCTTCAGCAGCTGTACCAACCTCAACCCAAAGAGCCGGTCCTATTCCTATCAAAGGCGGCGAAGGATCGATATCACGACACTATGCTAAAGAGGAACTGTGATCCTGAATAAGGATTTCAATTGTCGTCGCAACTGACTTTGGGAAAGCTAGTAGCTAGAATAATTTCTCGTCTGGGATGGGAACAATTTTGTGACCATCCAGTAGGCTATTCTCCTTCTTTGGTAAGGGAATTTTACTGTAACTTGGTGGACTCTGAACAGGAATTTATTTTTGTACGAGAAGGTTTGGTGTCGTGGAGTGCTGATCACAAAAACGCCCTTTTTCATATCATTGAGGGGGAGGATAACATATTAAATTTCTGGAAAATTTGATTGAAGATGGTATTGACGTTTTACTGAACGACTTATGCTTTGAAGGTGTGGTGTGGACTTTGCTCTACTTGTGGCAGCGTTGGTGGTATATTATTGATTACTTGTGGTTGTACTAGACGAACAACATTTTGTGGCAGCAATGGTGGTAGATCGTTGTTATTTCCAGCCATTTTTCTTTTCTCCTACTTTCTCCTCGGAATTGTCCTTTTAAGTTCTGGATCAAAACTAACAATGTCCTTAGGATTTCTCCTTGTAGATATAAAACACCTAACAATGAAAATTGAAAAGAATTAACCAAAAGATTAGTAATCAGTCAAGGTTAGAAAACAAAAAATAAATGCAACGACGAAAATAAACATTAAACAAACGCCATCCCCAATAACAGCGCCAAAACTTAATCGCACTATGAACGTCACAACAAATAATGTACAATCATACACTGTCGATGCAAGAGTAGTAGATAGAAATGACTCTATCAGATATCGATCCCACAGAGATGGTTGTTTATTGTTTAATCTGTCGAAGCATTCTGAGTTGAAATTAGAAGATCTGTCAAGAGTTATGTCAATGCAACTAGGTTAAAGTTATACAAATTAAGAAGTAAATCTGTCAGTGCAATCAAAATGTTAAATTTTAGAGCAAAATTATAGAAAATGAATGGATTGTTGAGATGTTGTAAAGTAAATTCAGAACTTAAAGTAAATGGATCAAGTGTAAAGAAGTAGAGAGGATCACCGACTTCACAAGTGGCAACGCTAAATGTGACTACAAGTTTTCTTATAGATGAATTTATCGCCATAATTATGCTCCAATGAAATCTTAATAATATCAACTCTCTATTTATCAAAGACTCAAGCACTCACAACTACCACACCTTCCAGTGCTGGTAATGCTTTGCACTCAAGAACAAGTGACCAGAATTCCTTCTAGTCTCAAGCAACTTCCACTATCTTGCTTGTTAATTTAACTTGTCACCGTACCTTCCAATGTCTGTGACTACAATTACACTTTCGTGGTCAAACAGTTAAACCCAAAGATAAACAGATGAGAAGAATTGAATAAGAATCAAAGTAAGCTAACATTAAAAGACACTTTCATGTACAATCAATTGTCAATTGAAAATCATCAGCATCAAAAGAGGGATTAACAAATGAATCGAAGCATACTATTCCTAGGCTACTAGGATTCTCCCTTAATTGCTCCTCTCACGTCGCATTAAGCTCTTCTCGTCAGAAGATGTTGCGCCCTTGCTAGATCAGATCCACCGTCTTCCAGATCAAGCTTCCATGGTAGCTTTAGATGAGAGAAATTTAGATTTGAAATCTTCACCACTTGATATCATCTTCTCTTTTCGTCCATCTATTTATAATCACCTGTTCCTTCTAGATCTTCCTCTCTTCTGAGATCTAACACCTTTTTGCAGCTGTAAAAGTTGTTATTGACAGCTATGCACTCACACAGATCTGATTTGTTCAATGGATAGTTGCAGATTGTCACAACATCTCTGGACGCAAATTATGACTTTAATTTGCTGCGACAATTTTCTTCTGCGCTGGTGCTTCTAGATATGTTAGCAGCGTGAAATCTTTGATAAATTGTGGAAGCATTCATGTGACGACATGTTTAGCCGTAATTCTGGATCAACTTGTGACCGTAATTCTGAATGCTTTCCTACTCTAATCCTCTCAAGTGGATTTCTGTGCTGACAACTTTAGACGTAAAACAAGTGCTAAATACAGTGACATCAGTAGCACAAAAGAGATAAAATGAAAGAAATTAAGATAAAAAAAATCATTGAATTATAAAATGTAAACACTAAGTATAAAATGCTAATAATGCATGCTAAATATGATACAAAAGGACAAATAATACACTAATTTAAGGAGAATTTAAGTGTTATTTCTAATGCTATCAATAGCCAAAGATGAAGATGTGGATCTTTAGTGGAATCCTACTAAATTGATCCATATTTTGCAACATTTGGAACATGACTCACTCAAGTTAAAATTACAGTGCCTCAATTTCGGGTCTCACAATACCCGAATTGAGCTCATTGAAGATAGGAATGGCATGTTCTCGAATGGCGCAATTTCTATTATCGACAATAATGATCGAGTTGTGGGTATTATGAGCAATGCTCCTCCTTAAAATTGTTGTAAAGGATCCATTATCACTTGATAATAACGAAACTATTGAAGAAAAAAATTTGAACCAAATTGCAAGATAATTAATTTCACAAATAATGTCTTTAAACAACCCCCGGCAACTGTGCCAAAAACTTAGAGCGACAAAAATGTGCAAGTGTACACAATCACAACAAGTAATAAAGTGACAAGTAAATGTCGAGTTATAATACCCACAAGGACTGTCATAAAATATTCATGAAATGAAAATTAAACAATTTGGTGAAGAAAAATATGATGTTTTGAAAGGGGTTTAATCAAACTAAAAATTAAACTAAAAATTAACTAAAAAATAAAAATAAATTCCAATGCACGATTTCAAGTTTTTAATCAATATGACATAAATATGCTATATCAATTGTATTCTTTAACTTAACATCATTAGAACCATGTTCATGTTGTTACGAATTAAATTCACGACAACTCGGCAATTTTCTAGCTAATGTACATACTTACCTACTAAAACCCATTTATCTCTTGACTATATCTCTATGTAAATTCAAACGATTAAACAAATTTTAATAGGAAAATGTGTTAACTAATTGATAACTCTTGAAAAAGAGTTATATTACATACTTTTGCTAGAACATTTTGTCTGATCTTTAGTAAAATTGCTATAACATTTGTAGTGTTTTTATGCGTTTTTGTCGTTAGAGCTGCAGTGCACTTAATTAGCAAAATCTATACATTTTTACCCTTTTTGTTGTAACAAACTACGCTTGTTGGTACGTGTTTTATGACGCGTGAATAGGTGAACGAAGAAGAGGAGTACGAGGCTAAATAACGAAGCATTGTTGAGGAGCAGAAGTAGCAAAACTTTGCAGCTGCTAAATGCTCTGGCAGTACCAGGCGCATAGGATTCTGCTGAAGCAAACCAGGTCTATTGTGGTCTGCACTAGAAAGCTCTAGGAGGGCTCTAGAACCTTTAGAAATTCAGATATGAGAACGTGTATTGTGTGGCCAAGTTCCTATATAAGCAGCATTCTGATGAAGGCTAGAGTGTTGTTGTATTAGATTCTGAAAGGAGGGAAATTGGGAAAGTCACACGACAGATCTGAGGTGCAGAACGTAGAGTTGTCAGTCGTCCTTGAGAGCGAAGCTCGACTATGCTTTACCAAAACCACCAAAACAAAGAGACGTTGATGTGGTAAAGCGAGGCAGGATTGAGAATGCGACTTGATGTTCTTTTTGGGTCTTAACAAGGAGTACTCTTAATCTTTAATTCTATCTGTTATTTTGTTTAAGCAACAATTTGCACCCTTACTCTGACCAATTAAGGGATGAATATTTCTGAACTTTTTTTTATTTCTATGAATGAATTACTGATATCTTTCTATTAAATCTCTTCATTGATTCATGACTCAGTTGTTGTTAATTCTACGTGCTGGCAATCTTAGGAATAAGCTCTTGTTTTGAATGTGCATAATCTCGACTGAAAGTAGGACAGATTTGTTGGAGCATAAATCAATGTAATGAGCATATATCGGAAGATATATGTAGTAACTCTGATGAGCTACGTTCGTTAACGGTGAGATAAGTTTTGTTGGGAAAATGCATGTTATAGGAATATAATGTGTGTTCATTGTAAAAAGCTGCTACATTAAATTAGCACGTCATTACTTAGTCATTCTGAGATATTTTGTAGAAGCAGGTATTTGCTAAGACATTCATAGATCTAGAACTTGGATCTGTAGTATTCCAGATTTATTGATTGCAACCTTATCCTGTGTTGAAGATTTTGCCAATCATTTCTGCTAAACTTGATAAGTACTTAGTAGATCTGGATGCTCTACTTGGTTAATTCTTGATCAACTTTATTGTTTTGCATTTTGTTATGACATGCACTTTGCAAACAGAAACTATTTTGTTATCACATTTATTTTGTATGCACAATTCTTTTGTTAACAGTCTTAGCAATTTCTTCTGAATACCAATCTCTCTGTGGGTGCGATACTCTACTTATTACTTTATTACTTGGACGTTGTGTACACTTGCACATGCTACAACAATATTATTTTACACGCGACACTAATGCACATACATACTTATGAAATTAAAATAATCTTTTAAACATATCTCTATGCCAATTCAAACAATTAATCAATTTTCATAAGTAAGAAAAAGATTAAGTGAGGTAACAAAATATCTCTATATGGAAACAATTTAATCACAAAAATCTTGCAAGTTATGCAAGGCTGGTGTATTGTTTAATATCGTTGTTAATTTAACCTTCAACTACCTTAGAAGATTAAACATGCACCAATTAAATATTGTGTCCATTAATTACAATTTCAATTCGCTTAAATAATTAATTCAATTGTTACATTACAATTTAAATGCAAGCATAACATAAGTATGATTTTATTTAATTGATCAAATCAACAAGGCCTATAACAACACAAACATGATTTTAATAAATTAAGCAATAAAACGCAATCAATCTAACACGAATTAATTTTAAGTCATTTTAATTAAATCAAGAGTAACAAAATAATGAGTATTCATCATAACAAAAACAAGAAAATAAAATAGTAGGGAACTAGAAACAAATCCAGTGACTCTCTGAAGCCACTAGAGTGCTCCTCTTCTTCTCTACTCGTTCTATCAATCCGAGACCTCCATAAACACTCGAGTGTTGTTACTCCAAGGCGGAAGAAAGCTTTTTCTCAAGAGGGGAAATCGGCAAAGGAAGGGACAAGAAAGAAATGGAAATAAAAGGGAGAAAGTGAGTGAAGAGAGAATCTGTTATGAATGAATTGAGTGCTGAAATGAGTAGAAAAGGGGTATTAATAGGTGGGAGTGACTGCTAAATTTGGCAAAGGAAATCTTATGGCTGGCCACACTAAGTGCAATGATGAAGCTTTCAACTTCACTAAATTTGACAAGGGGCAAATCTTCAAAAGCACAACAAGTGGAGGGGTTTGAATGCAATTTTAAGGAAACTTTGAGGGCTTATTTACAAGTCATAAAATCAACTAATTTGAGCTGATTGGGTCAACTTTTTGGACGGGTTTGGGCTACTCGTTTGCTTGTTGGATCAGTCTTTTGTAATCAACACAATTGGGCCTTCGCTCATATTATAATTAATAATAATTATTTTAACCCAAAATAAATTAAATTAAAATTAAAATTAATTTTTATATGTATTAATATTCATGATTGGACCGTCTTAGGCTGAAAATTTAATTCACATTGATGCTTCAGTTGATGCAGAAATTGCCTCAATGGTTTGAGTCTCTAGTAGTGTTTGCTGAGTCGATTTTCACCCTTTTTGCAAAAATGCCGAAAATAAATCAGAATCATGAAAATTTATTATAAAATAAATTGAAATTTAATATGTTGTTAATTTAAGCAAAAATTAATTATTTTATAATTAAATTTTATTTTTCCTATGAAACTACATGAATTTGAGCTAAAAAAAGCCTGAAAAAGTCTCTCTCTCTCTCTCTCTCTCTATATATATATATATATTTTTTTTGTTTCCACATATCACCCAAAAGCTAACGGCCAGGCTGAAGTATCTAATCGAGAAATAAAACAGTTATTAGAGAAAACTATGAACCCTAATCGGAAGGACTGGGCAGTAAAATTGGATGACACTTTATGGGCCTGTCGTACGATGTATAAAACCCCATTAGGAATGTCTCCATACAAACTTGTTTATGGAAAACACTGTCATCTCCCAATTGAGCTGGAAAAGAAAGCATATTGGGCAATTAAAGAATTGAATTTGGATCCAGATTTGGCGAAGAAAGACAGATTGTTCCAATTACAAGAATTATATGAATTTCATTTCATGGCTTATGAAAATACAAAGCTATATAAAGAAAGAAGTAGGTTGCGACAAGAAGCCAAGATTCGGAAACGAAAGTTCATGCCAGGCCAAAAGGTATTACTGTTCAACTCAAGATTAAAATTGTTCCCAGGTAAACTTAAATCGATATGGATAGGGACCATACACTATCAACCAAGTGACGCAATATGGTGCGGTTGAGCTGATTGGAAATCGTGGGCAACTCTTCCTAGTAAATGGACAAAGGGTACAGCATTATTTTGGAGGGACAACTGATGTGATTGTTGATAAGCAACCTTTGCAGTGTAATACTCTATGGATTATTGAAAAATTAGTAGCATTAGAGAACAACAACAGCGAGGAAAATGATCAAGGAGAGAACAGTGACACATCATCGAATCCTACTAAATATTGGCTCCGAAGTCGCGACACCTGCCTGTTACGTCGCGATAAACCACCTCAAATAAAATAGTGAATTAGCCTATGACTTCGCGAAATGAGAATGGGATGTCGCTACATAACTGTGTAAAATCAAACATCCAATCCTTATTCTTTAAAAAAAATGTAAAGCGAGTTACTCTGCAATACACCATGGCTAATCAAATAATTTTGATCTTCCTTTTTCTTTATACATTGAAGACAATGTGTCTTCTACACTGTGGGGGGTAACATAGAATTTTTTGCTTTACTTTGATTTGTTATATGATTGAGCTTGTAGAAATACAAGTAATTAGTTAGGAGCATGTGCATAGGTTGCTTGTATTTTCGAATAAATTTGGCATGATAATAAGTGATATTTAAATTTTTTAGCATGAGACTACTCAAGTTCTATATGTTACACTAAATATAGATTAGATGATATTATTTGTACCAAAGGACATGAAAGATATAAGGAAACAAGCATGCTAGCATATATGATAAATGGTTGTACTTGAGATTGTTTAATCAACTGAAGTTTATGCATATTAAGATATTTAGGCATAACCTAAGGCATTGTTTGGAACACATTTAGAGTCAAAAAGCAAACCTATTCTAATATTGCCTTTAGTACCAATGTTTGAACTTATTGACCATTCTTGATGAACTATATTACAAACCACAAAACCTGAAAAATGTCAATATGTGTTTATCCTTTTTCTTTGGTCCTGAATTACACGATTATAGATGTATGGCCATATACATCAAGGTGGAGTTTGTAAAAGTAGAGTGAAATAGGAAAATTCAATGTGATATGAAAACTTTAGATTAGCTGAAATTGCAAAATAAAAGAAAAATCCAAAAAGAAGAAAAGACGAGTGGAAGTGTATGAAAAAACGAGAAAGTATTTTTGAGTGAGAAAAATTATGAAAAAGTCATGAAGTTAAAAGAAAAATCGTTCAAAAATGTATAAACACTCGTAGGCTAGCTAAAGGGACGATATAATATTGAGATTTCTTATATGGAGAGATAAGGAAGGTGAGAGAAGCAGAAATAACACGGTGAGCGAGAAAAGGGTTGCTAAAGGGAAGAATAGGGAACAACACAATGTGTCAAACTATTTTTGTGTTTGTAACCTCTTGATGCTTGCCATTCTTTTGAAATTTCATACCTTTCCTAAGCCTTAGAACGTTACAAGCCAAAAATACCTATGTGACCTAAATAACTCTATGCATGAATGAATATGGTATTGAACATTCTCATAAAAAAACAATTTGTATTTTGCTAGGATAATTAAAGTACTTATATTGATCATTGATGGAATCTTAAAAATAAGACCATTAATATTTGTATTCTTTGTAACCTATTAAACTTAGATTTCTTGGTCAAAAGTGGTAAGATTACTGATAGCATTACAAATGACATATATTTTCTCCCTAAATTGGTGTTTTAATTGTCTCTTTTGCACCTTATTTAGCATGCATCATAAGCATTTCATATTTAGTTTTTATATTTTCTAACTCATTACAGTTTATTTTAAATTCTTGTTATTTTTATCTCTTTTTGTACTAATGTCGCCACAAACAGTCGATATATTGCGCCTTAAAATTGTCAGCGCAGGAACTCAGCTCAGAAGATCAATGCTAAAAGAAGAATGCAGCCATAAAATCAGCTTGGAATTGCGACCAGAGATGTCGTCACACAGAACCTAAACTTCAAATGAGTGAATTCAAGTTAAAATCACACCTGGAAGCACCAGTGCAGGAAAATCATAAGTTTTCGCCACAATTAACGATTTCAAATCGCGGCCAGCAATACAGCGACAACTTACAGATCTTTGAAGAAAACATTAAATCTGCGTGAGTGCACACTGTTTTAATTGCCTCGACATATAAACATCAAGAACCCATTCCTTATGGGATCATATCTGATATAATTGTTCTATCAGCTATATTTGCTTCGACGTGTGTTCGTTTGCACAACTGTTGTGACGTTATAGATCAGATCAAATTTTGGTGCCGTTATCGGGGAATTGAAGTTTGTTTGATGTTTACTATTGTAGTAGCAATTATTTCTTACTTAACTTTTTGTTTTTTTTACTAATCCGTTTAATTTTCTTTTGTTGATTTTCTTTTATTTCTTTAGAAGTTGCATGTCCACAAGAAGAAATTCTAAGGATATTGTAAGCTTTGACTCAAAACTTAAGAGAACACTTCGAAGGAAGAATAAGAACAACGGAAAATGGTTGGTAACAACAATAACAATAATTTACCACCATTGCTGCCACAAGATGGAGTTCCTCCAATACCACCACCTCAAATAAATAATTTACCACCGCTACCATCACAAGAAGAACAAGTGCAAAATAAGATAATTCGGGATTTTGTTGTTCCTATCCTTGATGATTTATAACCAGGAGTGGTAAGACCAGTTATACAAGCTAGAAATTTTGAGTTGAAACCGGTTATGTTTCAGATGCTCAATTCAAATGGCCAATATGCAGGCCTACCTCATGAAGATACATGAGAACATTTAAAATCATTTCTGCTTATTTGCGCATCTTTTAGCCAACATGGTGTCCCTGATGATGCCTTCAAAATGCAATTATTTCCTTATTCATTGTAGGGAAGAGCAAGGACATCGTTTTTGGGATTACCAACTGGATCCATTACATCTTGGAATACGTTAGCAACATAGTTTGTTTTGCGTTTTAACGCCGACAATGAATACGAGGTTGCGCAATGATATTACAGTCTATCATCAACTAGATGATGAGAACTTACATACAATGTGGGAGCGTTATAAAACATTGCTTTAACGCTGCCCAACGCATGGAATTCAGCAAGAAACCCAGATTGAAATATTCTACAATAGTTTGAATGCCCAGACAAGGAATCTTGTCGACGCATCTGCTAATGGTCCCTTGTTGGATTGCACCTACAATGAAGCTGTAAGAATTCTGGAGAAGATTACAGAGAAAAATTATCAATATCCAATCTCTCGTTCTGCTTAGGTAAAGACTAACCCTGGTGTTCTTGAATTAGATGCTATTTCTACTTTGAGTGCGCAGGTATCATCGTTAGTCAATATCATAAAGAATATGAAGGGGAAAAGTGACGTTGCTCCTATTCAAGTGGCTTAACAAATGGATGCACCAACATTTTCTTGTGAAATTTGCGACGACAACCATAGTTATGAGGACTGCCCAAAACACGCAGAAAATGCTTTCTATGTCAACAACATTCGAGGGAATTCTTATTGTAACTCATACAACAACCAAACTCAACAACCTTGAGGGAATCAAAATGCTTCCACATATAGATATGGTAATTCCTCAAATCAAGGGAGTTATAGACAAGGGAGTTACAATAACAACCAACAATAGAATTACAATCAAAATTCGCAAGTAAATTCTCATCCTGAACAGATTTAGACACATATCCAGATGCAACTACAATCTCGATTACAGCCATAACAGTCTGTGCTACCATATATGTAAGGACGGCATTATCTGCATCAATAGCAGTAATTTTCTCAACCAAAGTCAAATCCTATGACTGCTCTTGAGGCATTGATGCGTGAGCATATCACGAGAACTGAAACAATAGTGCAAGGCAACTCTTCTTCCATCTGAGCATTAGAAGCTCAGTTAGGAAAATTGGCTTCTAATCTGAGTGTAAAGTCACCAGGTACTATACCTAATGATACTAAGAACCCAACGCAGAGAGGGAAGGAGCATTGCAAGGCTATCATGTTAAGAAGTGGGAAGCAGATGGCTGAACCAAGCAGTTCTAACTAGGACCATGTCGACGTATCTGAACCACAGCAACAAAGAGAGGTTGAAGATGAAGGAAGCCAAGCAGAAGCAGATGAAGAGGAACCAACTGTAGTACCGTCTATGCCTACAGTTTACCCAACAAAGTTGTCGACGCAACTGCCAATGTCGGCACCGCCGAGTTTTCCACAACAACCCACTGTTACAATACCTTTTCCATTTTCGCAAAGATTTAAAGAGAAAGTCCATGATCAAGAGTATCAGAAGTTTGTTTCTACTTTGAAACAATTACACATTAACATACCTCTTGTTGATGCTCTTATGCAGATACCCAGCTATGGGAAATTTATAAAAGAGTTGTTGTCAAAAAAGAAGAAATTATTCGAAATTGAGACGATTGCGCTCATAGAGGGGTGCAACGCTGTGCTTACTAACAACTTGCCACCAAAAATGAAAGACCGTGGCAACTTCACAATCCTATGCTCCATTGGGAATCATTATTTAGGTAAAGCCTTATGTGATTTAGGAGCAAATATTAATCTTATGCCTTTGTCTACTTTCAAGAAGTTAGGAATAGGATCAATAAAGCCCACTGTGGTGACATTACAACTTGCGGACAGATCCTTAGCACAACCTAAGGGCCAAATCAAAGACAATCTTATCCAAGTTGATAAGCTCATGTTTCCTACCGATTTCATAATCCTTAACTGCGAGGTAGACAAGAAGGTGCCTATTATTCTTGGGCAACCATTATTGGCCACGGGACACACGCTTATAGACGTGTTCAAGGGAGAACTTGTCATACGTCATAACAACGAGCATGTGACCTTTAGTGTGTTTGAGGCATCTCCATCCAGGAGTAAAGAGCAATGCCACCACATCGACGTGTTAGATGAGATAGTTCTCGAGGAATTTAATGAAAGAAGTTCAGCCGTCTTAGATGTAGATGCAGTGACATTTGTTGATGAAATCCTAGCTGAATGTGACTACAAAGAAAAGGTTAATAATTGTGAGCTGAGATATAATTGGCAATTGGAGTCTTTGGATATTTTGAACAAGACAATCCTTATGTTTAAACCATCTATTGAGCAAGCTCCTACCTTGGAGTTGAAGCCATTACCAACGTATTTAAAGTATGTCTTTCTTGGTGACAACGATACACTACTTGTTATTATCAACGCATCCCTCGATGCAACACAGGAACATAAGCTTATTGCCATTTTGAAAGAGCACAAAAGAGTCATAGCTTGGAAGCATTACAGATATCAGAGGTATTAGTCCCTCTTTTTATATGCACAAGATTAGGCTGGAAGATAAAGGGAAGCAATCCATTGAATAACAACGGAGGCTCAACGAAAAGATGAAAGAAGTAGTGAAGAAAGAAATTATCAAGTGGCTAGACGCGGGCATCATATACCCCATTTCTGATAGCAATTGGGTGAGCCTCGTCTAATGTGCTCTTAAAAAAAGTGGTTTCACAGTTGTGAGCAATAATAAGAATGAGTTGATCCCTACTCGCATTGCGACTAGTTGACGAGTATGCATGGATTACTGTCGACTGAATGTGGCCACAAAGAAGGACCATTTTCCACTACCTTTCATTGACCAGATACTGGATAGGCTGGCTAGTAAAGCCTATTATTACTTCCTAGATGACTACTCTGGGTACAATCAAATATCCATTACGCCGAAAGATTAAGCAAAAACTACGTTCACATGTCTATTTGGGACCTTTACCTTCCGACATATGCCGTTTGGCTTGTGCAATGCGCTAGTAACATTCCAGAGGTGTATGATGACGATCTTTTCAGACATGATCGAAGACTCTCTAAAGGTATTCATGGATGATTTCTCTGTCTATGGATAAAATTTTGACCAATGCGCTGATAACTTGGAAAAAGTTCTGAACAGATACGAGGACACAAATCTAGTTCTGAATTGGGAGAAATGCCACTTCATGACAACTAAAGCATTGTCCTCGGCCATCGGATATCTTGTTAGGGCATTGAGGTTGATAAAGCAAAGGTCGAAATCATCAAGAAATTACCACCGCCCACCAATATCAAAGCAATAAGAAGCTTTCTTGGACATGTTGGTTTCTACAGAAGATTCATCCGTGATTTTTCCAAGATTGCTAAACCTTTATGGTAATTGCTAGAACAAAATAAAAAGTTTGTGTCCAATAACGCCTGTCTAAACGCATTCATGTCAATAACGAAACAGTTGGTACAAGCTCTGATTGTCGTCGCACCGTACTACGTCTAATTTGTGACGCAAGTGACTTTACTGTGGGAGCTGTACTAGGCCAACATAAATAAAAGGTATTTCATTCTATTTACTATGCTAGTAAAACTCTGGTTGAAGCGCAAGTTAATTATACAACCACTGATGAGGAGTTGCTAGCAATAGTCTTTGCATTTGACAAGTTTCGTTCATACCTTGTCGGCGCAAAGATTACAGTGTACACAGACCACTCTGCATTGAGATACCTTTTTACGAAAAAAGATGCCAAACCTAGACTGATTCGATGGATCCTACTCCTTCAAGAGTTTGATGTTGAAATCAAAGATAAGAAGGGATCTGAAAATCAAGTAGCTGACCACTTATCTCGATTGGAAGTTAGAAGTGAAGATGGGCAGATGTCTCAAATTGTAGAAGCATTTCCAGACGAGCAGCTATTCTTTATCGACGCATCACCCTGGTATGCTGATGATGTCAATTACCTTGTGTGTGAGAAGCTACCACTGAGTGCCACTGATCACAAAAAGACCAGGTTTTTACGCGACACTGCAAAATATCATTGGAACGAGCCATACCTATTCAAGGTATGCACCGACAATATTATTCGTTACTGTGTACCTGAAGAAGAAATGATTTCAATCTTACGACATTGCCATGATGCCCCTTATGGAGGCCATTTTGGTGGTGTAAGGACTGCTGCAAAAGTCTTACAGTCAAGATTCTATTGGCCCACATTATTTCGAGACGCTCACAACTTTACACAACAATGTGATAGATGTTAACGCACTGGTTTAATATCTCGGCGTAATGAGATGCTTCAATAGCCTATTATGGAGGTAGAACTCTTTGACATCTAGGGTATAGATTTCATGAGAGCATTTTCGAACTCCTTTGGGAATGTGTACATCTTAGTTGCTGTTGATTATGTCTCAAAGTGGATCGAGGCAATTACAGTGCCAAAAGATGATGCTCGAACGGTGCTGAAGTTCTTTCACACTTACATACTTTCGCGGTTTGGAACACCTAGAGCGTTAATAAGTGATCAAGGTACTCATTTCCACAACAACTAAGTGGTGACAACGCTAAGGAGATATAAAGTGAAGCATCGTATGGCTCTTACATACCACCCACAAACTAATGGTCAAGCCAAAGTATCTAATCGTCAAATCAAAAGCATCTTTGAGAAGGTGATTAACCCATCTAGGAAGGATTGGTCTTCGCGACTACACGACGCATTGTGGGCGCTTTGCACTCCATATAAGACATCGTTGAGAATTGTGCCGTATCAGTTAGTGTTTGGTAAGTCTTGTCACCTGCCAGTTGAGCTTGAACATAAAGCCATGTGGGCAATCAAGCAGGTGAATATGGATTCTGATGCTACCAGAAGAAAAATATTATTCGACATTACTGAACTAGAAGAAATACGTCGCCATGCTTATGAGAATGTCGCAATATACAAGGAAAAGACCAAGAGATGGCACGACAATATCATCTTGCATCGACAATTCTCGTTTAAAACTGCACCCAGGTAAATTGCGATCAAGATGGTCAGGCCCTTTCAAAGTTGTCAAAGCATTCCAAAGTAGTGCGGTGACAATTGAGAATCTGAAGGATGGACAACAATTCAAGGTGAATGGCTAACGACTGAAACACTATGTGAGCCCAGATGTCAAGGAACCAAACGAGGCCATCGATCTAGTCACATTTAAATAATGTCAATGTATTTTTACATTTTCTTTATTTGTTTCACTTTTACTTGTTTCGTTTTATATTCTTTGCAGAAATAAAAATCGTCTTTTTATCGATGCATCGAAGCAAAACTTGTCGGCGCATTCTGTGATGAGTCAGCAAAGCTTTTTCAGTAAAAATCGTGCCTATTGATTTCTCTCCTCTCCCAACCGTTCGATCAGATGAAAAAGTACGATCTGTAACCTGGCATTTAATGGCTGCAGATGCAACGTTTCCCCATAATCTTTTGCAATCATCACGATTTTTGCCAAGGTTAGGTTATAAAACCCTCCCTGTAGATTTCTTTTCTACTCACAATCGCCATTGTTACTACATCTCGTTTCTTTCGTTGCTTCTATTTTTCTCTTACATTCACAAGTTTAACTTTTTCTCTAAAGTATTTCTAACTTCATTCTTCAGTTACCATGGCTAAAACTAGAGCATCTAAGAATCCTTCCAAAACTCCTTCTAAAACCACACCTGTCACCTCAACCACCGTGGGTCAGACCACAGCTTCGCCAACATTCACAAGGCCAGTCTTATTTTTGACAACTACAGTCATAGACCGTCATCAGAACGTGATGCAGAAAAGGAATATCCATCAAGAGTAAGGACTGCAACTATCCTCACATCAAGCTTTAGGGAAACATGTCGTGAGAACTATAAGCCAACTTGGTTGGGAGTTCTTCTGTGAACACCCTACTGGCTACTCCCCCACATTGGTCAGGGAGTTTTATGCAAACCTTGTTGATTCTGAACAAGAGTTTGTATTTGTGAATGAGGGGCTAATCCCATGGAGTGCCACCCAAATTAATGTGTTGCTTCGAATTCCTAAGAGGGTTGATGACCACTCTCCATTTGTGCAACGCCTGACCGATGAAGAGACTGTCCAGATTATGAGGGATTTTTGTGTTAATAATGCTGCTTAGACAGGTAATGGGCCCCATAACAACACCATGCATAGGAGGTATCTCACAACCAACAGTAAGGTATGGTTTTATTTCATGAACAATCGCATCCTACCATCCATGCACAGCACTACGGCGACACTGGACCGTATGTGTCTTCTGCACTCCATCCTATAGGGCCGTCACATCGACGTTAAAGAAATCCTCCACGACCAAATAGTGGAAGCCGCTATAAAACAAATGGTATACTCTCATTCACTTCTTTGATAATATTGCTTTACAAATAGAAGGGCATTGTGCCTAGGGATGGCGAGGAAGTTTTGGAGAACAAGAGTCTCATCAATGACATATCAGGTGAAAGGATAACTCGCGGCCAAGAAACGTTGGTGGCAAGAGAGGCACCAAAGAAAAAGGATAAAGGCAAGGGGAAGAAAAAGGAAGAACAAGCTGATGCTCTCACAGATCCCCAAGTGGCAAAGAAACTGGCTATTATGGAAATCCACATTGATCGCATTGATACGCGCACAATCCGCATTGTCGGCGTAGTAGAAGATATGGATTACAAATAACATATCTTCTATGCCTATACAAAGGCTTAGAATGAGGCCATTGTCATCGCATTGCACAGAATGAGCCCCAATCTGCTACCAAACTTCCTAGTCTTTCCCTCTATTTTTCACTGGATACAAGCCTCATCCTCCGACCAGCCTACTCCTGATGGTAGGCCTGCCTAAGCACCAACCAGGATTCATATCTCTAATGATGAAGAACAAGAAGGGCGCTCTAATGCTGAGGAGGATTACTATCGAACCATGGCTAGTTTTTTTGAAGATGAGTTCTCCAACAGCCTCGGTGCAAACATGGGTGAGCGTGCGGCTATAGAGGAGGAGGTGACTACCCCATTTGTACCCATGGGTGTAGACGCAATGGTCCAACCTGAGGATGAAGGTGCCGAACAAGAAGATGGCCAGAAGAAGAATGAAAAAAAAGATAAGGAAGAAGAGAATGAAATGAAGGAACCTGCGGCAGCACAGGAGAAGAAAGAAGAAGATACCCCGATAATTATCACTGAGAATATTGTCGGCAAACTTGTGAGTGTGGGAGCATCGAGTACTGACGAGGCTCTACCTGATTCGAGACGGGTTGAGGTAGTTATGAGCAGCATGTAGGAGCCCAATCCTCTTGCCATTGTGCCCTATGTGGCGCTATTAGCTAAAATCCACCCATCCGAGGTAACTATCGATGAGGCCACCACCCAACCAGCTAAGGAGGAGTAATCTGCCAAGCCGGTTAGTTCGAAGGATAAGAAAAGGAAGCGGTGCAAGGACAAGAAGCGGAAGCACAAGGAAGAAGGTGAGCGCCCAAGAAAGAAAAATAAGAAAACAAAAGCAACCTCCGCTTCGGCTGCTAAGGAATGAGTTGGTACACTTTATTTTTTTTATTCTCTGTAGATAGTTTGCATGCATTTTTATTTATTGTCACTCATTTTACCTTGTTATTGCATTTCTTTTGTTAATTTAGTTGCATTGTCGTTGCATTTCAATTATATTTGAATAATATTGTCAGTATATTGGGGACAATGCAGACATTAAGTTTGGGGGGATATTGTGACATGGAAATGCAATTACACCCACATCTTTGAATTTTACTTGTTTCTTGTGTTAATGAAAATATGCAGAATTTCAACAAAAATGTGCCCACAATTTTTATTTTTATGCGTAAATCTTGATTTGCTTGGAATGTTGATGTGTAAATTGGATGAATATGAATGGATAGTGAGTCTTCTATTTTTGAATGAATGATTGGAATTACTTCAGTAATGAATGGATAGTGTGAATGTTTGAATCTTGAACTAACTGACCAGTTGCAGTGACATTGTATGAATAAAAGATACTCCAATGTGAGTGCATTGTGACTTTTCAAGGGAGAACACTCCGATGCAGGTTTAGAAAAATCATCTAGCTAAAGGTTGTCATTATAAGAGTGTGTGTCGGTGCAATTACATACCTTTTGGGGGTTTATTGCACCCCATCGTTACTGCCCACGAACAAAGGTAGAATAATGCAATGACATCTCTTAGTCACTTGAAAAAGAAAAAATGAGAGAAAAGAAGAAAAAGAAAAAAAATAATGATAAATGCTGTATTGGTTCAAGGAAGATTAAGATTCAATGCATGATACTAACATTTATGAAGTTGTAGTTTTTAATTGTTCATACCTATAAATTGGCGCATTTTTCTATCATGTAAATACAATTTGTGCATTAGGATTTCAGAAAATTCAAGTTGTGAGAATAATGATTGTGGTGACATTTTTGCTTGTGACTTTGCTAATTTTTGTTTACTTTAGGACAAGTAAAAACTCAAGTTTGGGGGTGTGATAGCATTACAAATGACATATATTTCTCCCTAAATTGGTGTTTTAATTGTCTCTTTTGTACCTTATTTAGCATGCTTCATAAGCATTTCATATTTAGTTTTTATATTTTCTAACTCATTATGCTTTAGTTTAAATTCTTGTTATTTTTATCTCTATTTGTACTAATGTCGCCACAAACAGCTGATATATTGCGCCTTAGAATTGTCAGCGTAGGAACTTAGCTCAGAAGATCAATGCTGAAAGAAGAATGCAGCCACAAAATCAGCTTGAAATTGAGACTAGAGATGTCGCCGCACAGAACCTGAACTTCAAATGAGTGAATTCAAACTGAAATCACACCTGAAAGCGCCAGCGCAGGAAAATCACAAGTTGTCACCACAATTAACAATTTCAGATCGTGGCCAGCAATGCAGCGACCACCTGCAGATCTCTGAAGAAAACATTAAATCTGTGTGAGTGCGCAGCTATACTGTAACTAACTTTGACAGCTACAAAAACTGGATCTGGATCTAAGAATGGAAGGGATGAAACCTGCAATTTTTGAAGGCTATAAATAGAAGAAAGAAGATGGAAGAAATCATGAAGAGGAAAGGAATTAAATTCTGCAATTACTTTGTGTTTTTGAGATTTAAGTTGGAAGACGGTGAGATAATCGAGCAAAGAAGCAACCACTTCTGACGAGAGGTGCTCCATGCAATGCAAGAGGAGCGGTTGAGGAATAGTCCTAGTAGTCTAGAGATAGTAAACTTCGATTGTATTCGTTAACCCCTCTTTTATGCTAATGAATTTTAATGACATTTGAATGAATACGAGAGTATCTTTCAGTGTTAGATCACTTTGATTCTTATTTAATGTTTTTCATTTGTTTATTCTTGGATCTAACTGCATCAAACACGAGATTTCATTTATAGTCTACCAATATCAAGAGATACGGTGACAAGTTAGGTTAACAAGCAAGACGACGAGAGTTGCTTGGGATTAAAAGAGATTCTAGTCACTTGTTCTTGAGTGCACAACATTGCTCACACTGAGAGGTGGGGTGATTGTGGGTATTTGAGTCTTGATTAAATGGAGAACTGTTATTGGTAAGATTTCATTGGAGCCTTATTGCTGTGACAATTCGTTTATACAATACCTTGTCGACGCATCCAGTGTTGCTACTTAGCAAAATCAGTAATCCACTCCAGACCTTTGCACTTGATCACACTTTTACTTTTCTGCATTTAAATTCTCAACACTTCAACAACACTTTGATTTACTTTCAGTTGCTCTGACAATTAACTTTTATAATTGCATTGACAATTTTAACTATTTTTAGTATGCAGATCTGACTTAAGTGCGCTAACATCTTTACTCACATTATCTCCAGTCTTAGTTTTAATTGACTCAACATATAGACATCAATAACTCATTCCCTATGGGATCGATATCTGATAGAATTGTTCTATCAATTATACTTGGTTCGACGTGTGTCCGCTTGCACAACTGTTGTGACGTTACAGATCAAATCAATTACCTATTTATCATGCTGAAGTTATTAGAGAATATGAGATGCCTAAGATACATGTTTCAAACCTAATACTTGTATTATATTTGCATAAGTATTGTGTTTTTTTAATTCTATTTGCTTTTGATTGCTTGAGGACAAGCAATGACTTAAGTGTGGGGGAGTTTGATCTGCCGTAATTTGACCTAGCAGATTAAACTAGTTTTCGCACTTTAGGAGTTTGAAATTAAGCATTATTGCTAGGTTTTAATTAGGATTTATTTAAGTTTTATTTTAGCTAATAAAATGTGTAAAATGTGTAAAAATGAGTCTTTTATTGACTTTAAGGCCGATTGAAGGCTAAAGGTTGGCTAATGTACTTTGTAAGTGTGCAAGAGACCATTAGAAGACGAATCATATCAAGACTGATCACTATGTCATGACATAGAACATGGGATATCGCAACATCGGGATCAGAACCAAAGAATCGTGAAGCTGTCTTCTTTGTTGTGACAAAGCATAAGGGTGTCGCGACAAACCCTAAAAAATATACCCAAAGAGTATATTACCAACTATGTTGCGACACGGATCATAAGTGTCGAGGCATCGACTCCTGGACGCGAAAATACATCGAGTAAAGGGTGTTTTGGTCTTCAGAATCCAACATTAAACTCGAGAATGGCAACTGACCTAGGGTTGAGGAGAACGACCATCAAAAGGCTCTAAATAGACCCCTTGAGCTCCTAGTTTTACACACCATTTCCTTAGACATTTTCTTTCTTAGTAAATTTAGGTTTAGTTATTTCTTTTCTTAGGTTTTTAGTTAATTTCATTTTGTTCTTGTTTTACAGAAACGAGATTTGTAAGACGTGCATAAATGCTTGTGGATTTCTTCCAACAATCTTAATACAAATCTCTAAGTTTCTTTCACTTAGGCTGTGTTTGTTTGCCTGTAAAACATTTTACAAAAAAGGTTTTCATTATTTTCCACCGTTTGTTTGGTGGAAAATAAATTCCCACTGTAAAACCTTTTACAAACACGGGAAAAAGAACGATTTATTTTAGGAAAATGTCTTACCATTCTCATTTCGGTAAGACATTTTCCATAATTTTTCTCTTCACCAGCAAATGAAGCCCCTTCCCCTACCCTCTCCCCCTTCCTTGCCACACCGATTTAGTGTTTGCCGCTAGCCAACAACGGTTCCCAGCACCAGTCGTTCGCATGGATATTTGATTTACCCCTTTTTTCCTTTTATCGTTGAAATTTGCATAACATCAATCGACGATGGCGTTCATCTTCCTCTCTCGAAGGTAAGAAAGATTGAAACTTTCATGGATAGTTTACATGAAAAAATGAAAAAAAAACTTGGAAAGCAAGAGGTAATCCCGATAATGAAGCCCTTTGTGAAACTGCTATGCTAATATTCTACAAAAATCCAACCTAGATTCCCAAAGCTAGTAACAATGTAATAATGGGAAAAGCAATGCCCTTTAGCACCATGTCTTCAATTCGACTATTACAGCAAATTGATATGAGAAAGAGTGAGAGAGAGATATGGAGAAAGATTTGGGTTTGGGTTAATGATTATTTATAAAACAAAGATCTGTCGATACAAGAAAATGTGCAGAAAATAAGGAAAGGGGTTGTTAAGAAAAAAAAAGAATTTAATCGTTAATTTTAGCATAAGTTTACTTTTGTTTGTTGGTCTATAGATGTATTTTGATTCAACTGAATGGTAGTGTTTAATTTTGTGTCTTAGGTAATCACTCCCCTTTTCATATGTTTTTGGACTAAATTTCATACCAGACATGTCAGCATGTTTTTCATGGCCTAATATGCAAATTCAGACAGAGAATTTAAGGAAGAAGATAATGAAAAAAAGGGTTATTTGTCATTCCACTTCAATCAAAGGTTACTAAGTGTAATGTTTAGTTTAATATTCAACTCAAAACAAATTTCATTTGATGAGTTTCTCTCCATCAAGCAGACTTGTTTCCTTAGCCTTTGGGAAAACAGAGTAGACGCAATCAATTTTTATACATCCATTGTTGAGTGATTATCTAGAGATGTAAGTAGCATTTGTTTAGCTTATAGTAACAGTGGTAATATAGTAGTATGGGCTTAAGTATTTGTTCCTTTAATGATTGTGTTGTCAGATATGTGATGAGAGAGAGAAGGTTTGTAACAACACAAAATCAATCATACCAGCAGCATTCATATACATTGATGAGTTTAGCTCAAAAAAATGGATGACCTGTATTGTTTGATGCAACTGCATTAGGTGCTAAAGAAATGGAGACTTTAGAGCTTTCGTTGTTTGACCTTAATTTCTTTATTTGTTCAGTTTTCAAAGTTTTTGGTGAGAACCAATCAAAGTTTTGCTGCTTGCTTATCAAGAAATTCATTGGTTCATTTGTTTTGAAAGGTTCAACTACTAATGTTTGGAATCGTGAGCCTTGTTCCACCATTGAAGCTTGAAGCATCCAAAGGAAAGGCACCATTGCATGAAATTGAGGAAATAATAGATTTAAGAACCAGCAACACCCTACAATGCAAGGCCTTGGACCATGTAGATTCATTAGGTCTTGTACTAATAAGTAGCAGAACAAGGAGTTTGATTAACTGGTTGGTGAATGCATTGATGAGTCTCCAACATCCACATTCAAAAACTGGAATCCCTGTTGTCAAAATCTATGGTCCAAAGCTAATGTTTGACTCAGGTCCAACAGTGGCTTTCAATGTATTTGATTGAAAAGGGGAAAGGATTAATCCTACAATAGTGCAAAAACTGGCTAATAGGAACAATATTTCATTGAGCATTGGGTGTTTACAACACATTTGGTTCAATGTTAAACATGAAGAAATGAAAGAAAAAGATAAGTTTTAGCTTGGGATAGATGTTGTTACATCTGTAACTGGATACCTTATTAGTTTTGAAGACATTTATAGGCTTTGGGTATTTGTTTCAAGGTTCTTGGCTGCTGATTTTTTTAGAGAAAGAGGAATGGAGATATAAACTTCTTAATAAAAAAAACACTGAAATTTAGATAAAAAAATTTGTTAATTCTTTCATTCTTTATATGTTATCATTTGGTATGAAATTTAGTCCAAAAATTATTGTCTGGTATCAAAATTTATAATATTAATTGTGTTTTGGAAGTTAATTTATTATTATTCAATCTTTACTTTTTTTAATTTTTATAACACAATAAAAAATAATCTATTCGCTTTGGTAGTTTTCAATTTATGATTGTTAATATATTTAATTTGATGTATTTATTTATAAATAAACAATTGCAATATATATAAAAATAATGTAAAATATAAAATTAATAGATATATAATAAACTTAATTAAACAATGAAAAATAATAAATTCTCAAATATATGTTTGTTTCATTTAAAACAGTTTTTATGAAATATTTTCAGGAAATTTGTTAAACACTAGAAAATATTTTACACAAATACATCCAAACACCAAAAAATATTTTCTTTTCTAGAAAAGTAAGTCATTTTCCAGAAATTATTTTCTGGAAACCATTTTCAGTCAAACAAACGAACCCTTATATTTTCAATTCAATTTCATGTCTATTATTTCTATTGAATTTATAATGTCTCAAGAAGTCATGAGGAACTAATCCATTTATAGGGGATTAGTGAGTGGAGGTATGATGATTTAATTGTTGTGTAGGATTTTTCAGCGGACCAATTGTTTGGAAAAGAAAAAACAAGAAACAAACCCTAAACCTAACAACCCCGAGAAATCATCAAGGTGGGAATGAACCCAAAATTGGTATTGCCCATTCGTGAACACCTTTACCCAAACCAAACTGAACTGTGAGATCGAAAGATAAGTAGTTCTTGTTGACTCGTTTTGTTAGTAGAAGATCGAAAGATTCTGCTAAGGTAACGACTAGTTGATTAACGAAAAACCCAAATCAACAATTGATGAAATCATGGCAAAGCAAGCTAATTCCCCATGATCAAGATTTATCACTTCTCTTATCTTATTCCCAATTTTTGTTATTTATTTATTTTAGCATTTTTCTCTTGTTATAAAAATCCCTAAAAATATTTTATTTATATTTCGTATTATAATCCTAAAGAAAGTACTAATTAGATCTTTTCAGTGTAGGAATTAGAATTATTAGTGTTTCGCCTCCCTTGGGTACAATCCTCGGAGTACTCATTACTACGTCGTAAACTATATTACAACTCAACCCGTATACTTGCGGAAAGCCCAAAATAGACTCTGAGCGAGAGTACGTTTGGAGGTGGTCAATTATTCCCTTATTATTAGAGAAACAAATGGAAAGTCAGAAAAAGAAATTATATTCTTTCCTAAAGAATATCAATTTCCATATCTTTTATATTTTGACAGAAATTAATTATTATAACTGTTTATATTAATAATTTCGGTAAACTATATAGAATTAATATTTTGTTTGAATCAAATTTAGATATTAATTTTATCTATGTTCTCTATTTGTGTATAACAAGTTTGTACATATAATGTGTTCAGTATTTAACTTCGTGTGACAACTAAATATAATACCAAATGTTTTTGGATTCTATTCGCTTCAACTATAGGTTGTGACCCTGTAGGCTCTTGTAACGTTAGTAGTAATACTAGAGTGTTTCTAATAACAAGCAATGAGTGGCATCTAGCAATGCATCATTACTACCTAAATTACAAGAAGTCGTGATTCGACATAGCCTTTCTATGATAATTTTTCACATATTATATCATTTTATCCTTAATATCTAGATTGGACATAAGTCATGGAATAGTCATACTTCTATACTCCAATATCATATTTCTTGATATTCTAAGTAGACTACAATAAACAAATAAGTGTGATATCTCATATGAACTTATTCGAGTATGGTCATGCATTTTTAGTCTCACTCCATCAAGAGGTCTAAGATATTGCTCCCATTATGTAGGAGAGACAAATCATATCTTGATCAATCATATCCCATTACATAGATTGCAGCATACCCAACATCAATCTTTATAGTATAACCTGTTATGGTATACGTTTGATTGTGTCAAAATATACAACTCACGATGTTGGGACAGTGATGATCTCATGTCTGATGATCATATACATAGTTATCACTATGAGTAATGTTTTTACTTTACATAATAATCCAATAAACATAATCATATCGGGTCAGTCCAGTATGTTGTTCTCTAACACGTACTCATGTATCGATTTTGACATCCCTATGTCAATAACAACACTTTGTCATCAATGAACTACACATTAGCCTCAATACATTATTATTGTCCAAGCCCACAATAATACTTGACTAAGGACCTTTTAAGAATAATCATATTATTCTTAAGACTTTATTATTAACCAGTTTATTTATACACATAGAAAAAAAACTGAAATAACAATGGCAATGTCTTATATTAAAAAAGAAGGTAAAACAAGTATGTGATTACAATCATCTCATGATTGGTCTTTGGGCATACTCTAACGGCAGTACCACCTCGTCTCTCATCTATGGACTTACGACGCCACCATAACAAAGCAACATCAGTAAAATACATAGCAGTAGGATTTACCTTAGTGGCATCATCCATAATGCATTTGGATGCAAGTATTGCTCCATTCCTCACAAGATGTTGTCCAAATCCTTTGCAGACGTCATCCCATTGGACTCCTTCGGCTTCACGACATCTACCTTAGGCTTAGGTGCTGCAACCAACACCTCATTACCCAAAGCAAGTTTGCAGATATTGAGCTCCTCAATTTGTTCCTTCAAGGCCGACACCATGGCCTCGAGAGTATAATTCCTCCTAGTAAGCTCACCCACAACGTATTGAGGACCCTTGCATTGAATCCACATTAGCATCTAGGGCCTCTACCACTTGTTCTTTGAGTTGATCTTGTTTCGATTCCAATTCTGTGGTACATCCATCAACTTCCTCAAGGGCCTCTTTTACATCACCCATGGAGCCATCAAGTTTGGCAACACTGCCTTGCAAAGTTGATAGCAAATCCTTCGAGCTACTAGATTTCTTGCTCCTCCCACAAGTCTTCATTGGCTCAACCTACTCATCTACTACTTTCAATATCTCAACCAGCACCTTTAAACATTGGCTCGGATACCAATTGTGAAGGGGCTAGAACTTAAGTCAGGCAAACCATGCAGCCTTAAGCGATTTCTTTGCTTCAAATCCACCTAAGTCAATTTAACTCTTAAAATAAGAGAATTCTCACGAAAATTCTCTAAGGCATCGAAAAAATATAGCAGAAACAACTCAAAGTGAAAGAGCAACAAAAAAACTAAAAAGCCACAAGAAAGCAATGCACACAAGGTGTTTGATTAAATGCTTTCAAAATATTCTTTAACTCAAGAATAAGAGAAGTACAATGGGATGATTACAAATGAGGGACAAGGACTCTATTTATAATTGAGCTCCCTCAGATCCAACGGGACAGATTGAATTAATTCAACGACTGAGATTAGTGTTTATCTATAAGATGAGAGTACTAAGGGATTTAAACTCTATACACCTTTATCCTTTAGGATTTACAATAATTACTCTGGTAATTCTAGTTTTATTGAAGTGTTTCATTAGGCCACAGAGACTTTAAGTGGATGAGCTTCTCCATGTGTTCCATGAATCAGACTAGTTCAAGAGAGTCAAATAAACCTCATTTAATTAGTTGATCTACATGGGACATTCTATGTGCATTCGTCATGAGCATTGATCTGTGGCCTGTAACACTAACACCTTGAAAATGATATATGATTTTAAAATGTTTTCAAAGCTTTAAGAATATTAAAAGTTGATTTATGGACCTTTTATTAAATCTAGCAAATGTTAATTTTGATAAAAAGTAAAAGAAAATTCAAAAGTAAATAGTATGTCATGATGTCACTTATTTGTGACGATTGTCAAACCATGTAAAAGGTGTCACTATCTAAGTTTTTTTTCACATGATACGGGTGTAACATAATATAGTGAAAATTACATTTTTCATTATATCATACAAAACTAGAAAAATGACGAGACATGTGGCTAGACATGTCAACGCGCAAGGTGGCTTGCCCAAGCTTGGGCAAGGATTTTGTCCTCCACCCAGCCCAACCCAACATGAATTTAAATTAAATAATTTAAAAATATTTTTATTTAAATTTAATTATAAAATTTTATAAATATTAATATAAATTATGTTTTTAATGTTCTATTATTTTTAAATAGTAAAATAAATAAATGGAGATAAATTCAAGTTTTTTTTTTTAATATTAATTCACAATTCAATCCAACTCAATTCATGGACATATTTACATGTGATCAAAGAATACATAGATTTTGAAATTTCTAAATTGGAACAAGAATTTCAAATTCTGATTTTGAACTATCAAAAAGTTTGATGTCGGATTTAAAAAAAAAAAATTTGCAACTCCGAATACAATGCCCCCTCCCCCGTCCACAAATCTAAGTTATAAACGGATCAAAAAGGCAAGTCTCCCTTCGTGACAAGAGAAGATTGTTTTGATTCAATCATTTCCAGATTTGAATGGGTATCCCTTCTGAGATCTTTGATTCACTTGGTGACTTCTTCCACCATAACATAAAGCTAATGTTAAACATCCAATTTCATAGTACAAAACTATGCTCTTTTAATTTGCAATTATTTATTGGACGAATTGAAGAGCGTACCACAATCTTAAAAAAAAAAAAAAAAAACCTTATAATTTGCAGTTATAATTTTCAAATAGCGAAAGATATATCTACATTGCATCAATCATTGATACAATTTAAAACTGTTTTTAACCATTGCCCTCTTAATACGGAAATTTTTGCATGGCCAGAAAATGGAAGAAAGAACAGAATTTGCAAAGGGCTTCTACATCTGATGGTAGTAGTTGGCAAACTAGTAATGCAAGAGAAAACAAGTCATTGCATCATCACACTGTTGCAGCCTTGATAGAAAGAAAATCTGAGATCTTATTGGTGTAGAAATCAGGTTGTATGGAATTGCTGGGGCTTTGAAGCTTTGACAAACTTGTCACGCCTATTAAAAGAAAGATGGAACAAAAAAAGAAAAACTTCATTATAGATGTGTATTGCACCACAAGGTTTTTTTTATTGCTATCTACCCGACCTGAGATTGGAAGAAGAATCACAATGCAGTATTGGTTATACCTGAGAGAACCAGAAGAGTTTTGCAGCCACCATTTTGTCCAAACAGAATGTCAGTATCTAATCTGTCCCCAACCATGCATATCTGTGACTTGAGGATGCCGAATCTGTTTAGTAACATGAAAACAATGCTATTAGAGAGCAATACCTATTATTTACAACTAAACAGTTTCCAGTGTCCGTTTGCCTAGCATCACCATAGCCATTGTAAAATAGACATTCTCAATCTATTGTTTGATGAGGCAGTCAAGTGTGAAAAACACCAGAAATGGAAAAGGAGAAGCATTTGACAACAGATACAAACTGCAATCAGAAAAACGGTCCAGAAAGAGAAAGAGGATCATATCTTCAGCTCTTTGCTACCCTATTTATAAGCATTCTTATATCAAGGCTGATAAAAATCTAGTTAACTCCATTGCTTTGTATGTCTATCACAAAGGATATTCTGATGCATTTCAACTCTATTTAAATCAAATTCATGTTTATTCCCTACCGATAGAAATACAGTAAAATTAGTAACAAATTAAGACTTCTAGTACGATATCTTACAAATAACATGTATAGCAGTATAATGCCTACTTAGGCACTTAATAACCATTGTAACAATTACACCAATTCCCCTGCACTCATGTTACCACTTGCTAAAGAAGCGAGAAGAAACAGAAAAAAAATGTAAAAATTAGAAAACATACTTGTTTGCGAGGTAGTCCATCATAAAAGTTGAGGGCTTTCCCACAACAAGTGGCTCACGTTGACTAGATCCACAGATGGCACCAACCATAGAACCACCACCTGAAATCAAGTATTGTCCTATAGGTGACTTACAGAGTTGAGGAAAAATGATTGTATCATAAGATTATGTTCATACACCAAATTACGATGAATGAGTTTTAAGGATACATATCTTCCTAGAATGTCAAATGAACACATCGCCTTGCAATTATGAAAGTTTCGAATCATACTCTTTTGCTAATTTGTATAATAGTTAAACCTCAAAAATGCTGAGTTTTCTTTTTTGGATATTTCATTTCAATTGACAAATTAATGCATGTGATTTTTTATAGTACTTTATGGCAAAACAATCTTCAGCAAAATTTGAACCATAAACTAATGTTGACATATTTTCTAAGGACTTACTTCCCCTGAAAATAATTTTAGGCTGACTCCTGGGATTTAGAAAAGACATTTAGCAGAGCTAACTAGTATTGATGTCTCTCAAAGCATTATAACAACAGAAAGATATCCCATGTACCAAAAAGGAAAAAGGAACTGAGATATCAAAGGACACGGAACTTTTGAGAATAAGAGAAAAAAGAGAAGCAAAGCATATAAGAAAAAGAAACATGAAAAACATTCGGTAAGAAACAATATTCAGCCTTCTTTTCCAATGTACCCTGAACAATTTTAACTTATCAATCATAACAAAAGAAACAATTCACTTAATGTGATGGGATTGTCCTGGTGGAACTTGGTAAATTAGTTACAAAATTGTTCTCCTCGCCCCCTCCCCAAACAGTTAAAATAACCAAAGTATTTGGCTCAATACTATGTGAATGTAAAATGCTGGTTTGATAATTTATGGTCCAGAGTTCAGATAATACATCATAAGTACTAATATTCACAACAGTTTTACCAAATGTTTATAGGAGAAGCAAATGATGTTGTGAAACACAAAAGTCCAGTTAAGGGAGACGTGAATAGAACCTGCCCATTCCTGAGCATCTGTGAGATGAGTGACTGCATCACGATTTGTAGCAATGAAAAGACAACCAGGATTTTCACGGATACAAAGTGTCCCATACCTCCATTAATTGAATAAAACAATTAGTAACCTCATAAATTTAACAAAACCATAAATATTTAGCTTGCATGTATTTGTTAAAATAATTATGTTTCGTGAAATTCTTTCATACAATGTAGTAGTACACAATCCTCCATTGAAAGTTTGACTCATCACTTTCATCTCCAAACCCTTACATCTAGAGCATTAATTTAGTCCCAAGAATTGCAGTTCACTTTGATTAAAATATGTCATTTTTCAACTTAAACCATCACTCCTTAGCTACCGTTCAGCAGTAATGTGAAATAAAATGTTCAGTGATCTATTTAATCCTGTTTGTTTTAGGTATCCTCTGGGTATGTAAACTGTTTGCCAGTCATATGCACATACAGCTGTGTTATTAGAAAGTGTAGAACTTACTGGACTTTGTAGTAGTTGAAGTATCGATCAAATCCAACAACAACAGCCCCAACCTAAATAGCAAAAATGAAAGTTCAAAAGCTGCTTTCTGTTTGCTTAGACCCAAGAAGTTAATATTAAGACCATTAAGACAATTTCTTTTTCATGGTTTCAGTAGTTTAAGAAAAAAAAAAGGAAAGCAAGACAAAGAGACAGCTAAGAAAGAAGATAAGACTTCACATCTTTATCATGCTCCATTAAAAACCCTGGCTTTAGTTCTATCTTCTTTCCACCGTCCTCCTGCAAAATAATTAAGACATAGCATAAAAATATGCAAAAAGAAAATCACATGAGAGATGCCAGCTAAAATAAAAATGCTACTGAGTGAATTCAACATGATTGTCAAGTGCTATGGTTTGTATGGTTAGACCACATCCCTGCTGCCCAAACTTTCTACACAGCCTGTGGGTGCAAATTACAGCAGTAAAAACCCTCAAGCAAAATCAAACATGTCAAGGACCATTTCCAGTTGAGTATTAAAAGCTTGGAAGTATAACATGGTGCACAGTAGTTTAAATAGATATATTATCATCAATATAGATCTTTGTGCCAGCTGAATACATGGCATGCTGCCCTGCCTAATTCAGTTTTCAACAAAGAGATGCTTCTATGATGCTGAAAACAGGAAAAATGAAGAAAACCTAAAACAAAAATATTAGGATCTGCTATATCCTTTTTCTTCTTATATTGAATAAATAAGCTCGTAGCAATTACTTTTACCTAGTTTGCTCACCAGAAAGTCTAAATTTTCATTATATCAAGAGATGCCAAACTCCATAGAGTAAAGCAAAGATGTTCACTTAGGAAACATATCGAGTAGGGATATCAAGCTTACAATCCAATTTGTTGAGATATTAACATAATATTAGGGATTGTAATTGTGTGACTTAGGCTGTCAATTAAGATTGTAGAGATTTCTTTCCTTATTTCGTATATGATTTGAGTGTATAAATACCTATGCTAGAAAGAAGTATGATGAAGGCATTTTTATTCAAAATTATATTTCTTTTATTTCTTTTTTGTTCAAGCAGCAGCAGCAGCAGCAGCCAGCAACCGTTTCTTTTCTTTTTCACTCTTTTCTTCTTAAATTAACATGGTATCAGAGATAGGTTATTCTCATCACACCTACCATTGCAGAGCCTACCCTTCATCAACCTTTCTGACCAGGCACCGTCGTCAAAAGCCGCACATGTTTCTCCTACGTGCCGTCACAAACTTCTAGACTGTCTCCCACGCGTCGGGGCATGGGCCTTCCTGCGGCCACCATCTTTTGTCTCAAACCTCCCAAAACCCTCGCTCTGCAATTCCAAATCTAGTGGTGCTATCCATCTGTCATTCCAACTCTCCTTGGTATTTCTTCTTGACATTCAGTCCACAATTATGGCTGAAATTTCAGGGGATAAATCAGTCATATTATTTGGGAAAGATTATGATGAATACTTGAAATATAAAGCATCAAAACAGCAGTCACTCTCTTCGACCATGGTTTCTATTAGATCAGGTAATTCCTTTGCTTGCCTTACACAGTCATCCGATACCTTTTGGATACTTGATTCAAGTGTTTCTGATCACATTTTCGGTAACAAGAACCTTTTCTCTTCTCTTATCCCTCCTTTAACTTCCTCTACAGCTACCCTTGCTAATGGATCCAAAACTATCATTAAAGGGGTGGGAGAAATCCCATTCCATTAGTGTCAGTTTTGTACACTGCAGAATGTCCATACAATTTGATTTCCATTAGTAAACTTTTCAAACAATTTAATTGCAGAGTTATTTTTTATTCCCATTCTGAATTTGTGTAGGATCAGAGTACGGGGAAGATAATTAGTGAAGGACGTAAGTCAAATGGATTATATTATCTTTCTTGTGCTGCAACTTCAACCGTCTTGTCTTCCAATGCTTCTATTAATCTTCATAGTTGATTAGTCATCCTAGTCTCTCCAAACTTAAAAGAATGATTCCTAGTTTTTCTAAGTTATCTTCTTTAGAATGTGAGTCATGTCAACTTGGTAAACACACTCGCACTTCTTCAAAACAATTTAATGAAAGAGTCTCATCTTTATTTAGTATTGTTCATTCTGACATATGGGGTTCGAGTCGCGTTGGTTCAACCTTTGGTTTCTATTATTTTGTTACTTTTGTTAATGACTATTCTCGTTACACTTGGTTATTTCTAATGAAAAATAAGTTTGAACGGCTTGATATTTTCAAAAAAAATTTATGCTGAGATTTTTTGGTGTTTCTATTAAAGTTTTGGTTGTACTTGCTTTGTTCATAACCATACACCAGGAAAAGACAAACTTCTTCCCAAGGCTATTAAATGTATCTTCTTAGGGTACTCTCAACATCAAATGGGTTACAAATGTTACGATCCTATTACTCACAAACATTTTGTTTCTGCTGATGTAACCTTCTTTGAGGCTACTCCATATTTCTCCGCTACATCTCTAATCCAAAATGAAATTGTTGAAGCCCTCCCAACTCCTCTCTTTCCTGTTGCTAATAACACACCTTCCACTAAATCTCTCCATGTTTATTCTTGTCGTGCTAGTTCACATGCTCCTAATCTTCCTTCTGCAGATACAAGTCAGGTAGCTATTCCAAGTGACTTATCTCCTACACTACCATCTTTTCCACCTCTGATTCTACCTCAAACAGAAGAACACGCTCTGCCTATTGCTCTTAGAAAAGGTATCCAATCACCTTGAAATTCTTGTCCATTTTACAACTTACAACTGTTTCACTTATCACCATTTATCACCCTCTTATTATGCCTTCACCTGATCATTATCCAATGTGTCTATACCTAAAACTGTAAGTGTAGCAAAGGCTGACCTTGGATGGCAACAAGCTATGGTTGAAGAAATGAATGCTCTTAATGCTAATCATACATGGGATCTTGTCCCCCTACCACTAGGAAAGACTGTCATTGGATGTAGACGGGTATACACAGTTAAAGTCAGTTCGGATGGGAAGATAGACCGGTTAAAGGTGTGTCTGTTTGCTCAAGGTTTTTCACAAATCCCTGGTCTTGATTATAGGAAACTTTCTCACCAGTTGCTAATATCACTTCAGTTCGCCGCTTGATTTCCCTTGCCGCAATGAATCGTTGGAGTATTCATCTGCTCGACATTAAAAATACTTTTCTTTAGGGGATTTAAATGAGGAAATTTATATGGAGCAACCATCTGGATTCGTTGCCTAGGGGGAGTCTGGACTAGCATGTCAGTTGAGGAAATCTCTATATAGTTTAAAACATTCCCCGAGAGCTTGGTTCGGATGGTTCAGTGTTGTCATTAACAATTTGGGATGAAAAGGAGTGAAGCTGATCATTGTCTTCTATCACCATAACACTCATGGGAAGTGCATCTATTTGGTTGTTTATGTGGATGATATTGTTATCACAGGTGATGGTCATGAAGGAATAATGCAACTCAAGCAACATCTTTTCGGACATTTACAACCTAAAGATTTGGGAAAGTTGAACTATTTTTTGATATTGAAATGGCACAAACACAGGCATTGTGATCTCTCAAAGGAAGTATGTCTTGGCTATTTTGGAAGAAATATGAATGTTGGATTGTAAACCTGTTGATTCACCAATGGATCCTAATGTCAAACTTATTCCAAGACGGGGGAACCTTTAAAAGATTCTAGCCAATACTGAAGGTTGGTTGGGAAATTGAATTATCTTACTATCACACGTCCGGATATTTCTTTTCCAATGAGAGTGGTAAGCCAAATTCTTTAAGCTCCATGTGATAGTCACAAGAATGTCGTAACGCACATCCTTCGATACGTCAAAGGTGCTCCTACACAAGGTCTGCTGTATGGAAATAAGGGACAAACACAGGTAGTTGGATATTCAGATGCTGACTGGGCAGAATCTCCTTCAGACAGGAGGTCTAATTCAAGATACTGTATCTTCATTGGAGGGAATTTAATATCATGGAAAAGCAAGAAGAAAGATGTGGTTGCAAGGTCAAGTGCAGAAATGGAGTATTGAACTAAGCCTCTGGTCACTTGTGAACTTATCTGGTTGAAACAGTTTCTTCGAGAGTTAAGATGTAAAGTTGACAGCCCAATGAAGCTACTATGTGATAATCAAGAGGATTACATATTGCTACAAATCTAGTGTTTCATGAAAAGACAAAACACATACAGATAGACTGTCACTTTGTCAGAATAAAAATCGAGTCAAAGTGTATTGCTACTAGTTTTGTCATAATAATCAGTTAGCTAACATTCTCAGTAAATCTCTTAGGAAACCTCGGATTGAGCATATATGTAACAAGCTAGGAGCATATGATCTATACATTCCAGCTTGAGGGGGAGTGTTGAGATATTAGCATAATATTAGGGACTGTAATTATGTGATTAAGGCTATCAATTAGGATTGTATAGTTTTCTTTCCTTATTTCGCATATGTTTTGAGTGTATAAATACCTACGCTAAAAAGAAGTATGACGAAGGCATTTTATTCAAAATTCTATTTCTTTTCTCTCTTTTTTGTTCAAACGGCAACAGCCCAAATTGGCAGCAGCCAGCAACCGTTTCTTTTCTTCTCTTTCTCTTTTTTTTTCTCTCTTTTCTTCTTAAATTAACACAATTAATCAAACATCAGCTATTAGCATCTTTTGATAACTTGTGGGATGAGGAGAGAGCTATGGTAGAAGAAATTAACAGAAGCCTACTTTTTTGTTGTATTACTGCTAACTTTCATCTTTAATTTAGTGAAATGATCCTTAGACTGTTTACAAGAGTTTAACAAATTAATGAAAGGACATCAAGAACTTTATTACTATTTTCCTTGTATTTATATATATTATATATGATCAGAGAGCTTTGCAGATTCCATAATGTTTCAAGAATAACTGGTGTTACATGCAAATTGAAACGTTTGCTTACCGGCCCACCAAGGTATTGAAATCCCGCAAGCTCAAGCTCCTTTAAGATGCCATCCTCACCAATGACATAAACCTATATCATTATAAGTTATCAGTCCATAATCATTCATATCAATCACCAAATTTATAATTAAAAGTAAATTTTAGGAAGATGGATCAAAAGTGAAATTCAGAAAGCATGAATATTGAGAACAAGTGCTCATTGATATATAAAACTGATAAGCTAATGAGGGTAGTAAACAGTGAATGGAAAAAGATGCAACATTTAGTATTATTTAGGATATCATACAAATAGAACATACATGTGATACACACATATACATATCGCAAGTGAAGGCATTTAAATAGAGGCTGGTAGCATTTTAACCATCTAACACAGTATGCTGAAATTTTGTTGGGCATGCCAGTCCATCTGACAGCAGATTTCCAGTTTTGCTAGGCATACAACTTCAAAAATTCAACAATACTTACTTTTTTATCTTTTGGGAAATTAATGGACTTCAAATATGCAGCAGCAGCAAATGAAGATGCAAAAATTTCCTCCTGAAATCATTAATCAAGTCAGAACTTATGATTGACATCTAGATGTAAACACCAGTGACAATTAACAGACTAACCTCATTAACATTCAGGCCAAGTGTCTCAAATTTTTTACCATATTGTTTCCTGGATTTGGTTGAGTTGTTCGTAACAAAAACCAGTCTCTTTCCCTGAGGAACAATAGGAACAACTTGTCTATTAACCATAAAACACTGCCTTTTTTTCAATACAAAGTTTGCTGCAGCTTTACTTAACTCCTAATATGATATTAAGTGCTACTTTTTAACTTTAACGAAGCAAGTTAAACAAGGAAAATAAGATTAACAAAGCAACTTGATTCTACATATATCCTCGGGGATACAGAAATGCACATATCCAGGCTCAATTACAAACCTTTGACCGTAGCATATCAAGAGTTTCAGGGACTCCATCTATTAATTTATCACCCTTCCATATAACTCCTGCAAAATATCGTCTTTTAGCAAAAAATTCTTTTGGTCACAATATCAATGCCAATCAATAAAGCTAATTATTGGACTCATAATTTATCAGTTCCATGAAAAACATATGCCATATCAATTTATCAAGAAATTGATTCCCAGCACAAGGGTTCATTCTTTTTTATTGAATTTCTTAGCATTTCTTAAGCTTGGCTAAAGGTGAATTGGCAGACAACTATTTTTCTATAATGATGTTAGTCATAGTTACATCATATTTTTCATCAATTTCTGGAAAGCATTTTCAAGCGAATAGCCACATATTCACGAAAAATCCATCAATAAGCATTATTAGATAGAAATTAATCAGTACCACCACCATCCATAGACAATACCTTTTTTTCGTTTTGTTCTTGAAAAGGAAATTAAAAGTAAAACCCATTATAGTGAGATAGAAAAGAAATTAAAAAGATAACCATCACAATCAAAGATGAAAGTCTCGACGGAGGCGATAAGCTCGTCAGCGTTCTCCAAAGGTTGAGCGGATGCCCTTGTTCTTGTTGTAAAACCCTCCATTGATTTAGCAGACTTGTTGGGACTGCAATTGCTAATACTTGTGCATTTGATGGCCAAAGCAGAAGCAGAAAAGGAGTTGAAAGAAGACAACCTTTTGAGACACAAGAAACGATGAGGTGTATTGATCACAAACTTCGAAGATGAAGATGAGGCAGCCGTAATAGAAGCTGCCACTGAAACTGAAACTGCTGCTTTGGTTGCCATCTTCTCCTCCTTTTGTTTTTAATTTCTTTTCTATAATTTTTATTTCAGTTTTATGAAGTGGCGGTAGCTTTGTGGCCGTTATGCTTTAGCAAGTTTGAGTGGTGGCATTTTGTCTTCTCATCCATTTTTGGATTAGACCTGTCTAACCTTTTTCTCTTTTCGTTTTTTTTTTCTCAGTAGCAGGAAAATTACATGTGTTTTTCCTTCTCCCTTCTTTCCCTCACCACTTCCTATAGTTAAAAATTTAGGGTAAATTTGATCATAGGTCACTCAATTATGCTTAAATATTTTTTTGGTCACTCAATTTTTTAGACTTTCAAAATGATCACTTAAATATATTTGTTCTTTTGGTCCATTGCCGTTAGGTTTAATTAAGTATTTGAGGATGAGCTAGCAATCCAAAAATTAATATAATAATAAATTTAGCTTTCAACTTTTACATATTATATCAATTTAGCCATAGTTTAAAAAAAACCTTCAACATTACATATTATCTCAAATTGATCCTAATTTTAAAAAATACACAATGTTTTTCAAAATATAATATATATATATATATATATTACATTAAAATCATAAAACTAACTAAAATCCTCTCAATTTTTTTGGTATTCTCCATATCGATTTTACAGCCTATGTTTGAGTTTTGTAGAGGCTCCTCCCAACAATGTCATTTCCAAAGTTCGAACATGTGTTCTCCCCTTAGGAGTGTAACGTGCCTTACCATTGCACGCAACCACTTATTGGTAAATCTTCTCTCACTTGGATCGTCGGTATGCCCTGTGACGCAACGAAAAAATTATTTTGGCGATTATCAACCATGGATCCATGTATGATGAACAAATCGAGTTGAAATAAGATCGAAGATATACCTTTTATTCGATTTGATCCCCTTGTGTGATGTCAATTTCAAGCCGCAATGAAGTCTTCTCGACCTCTATGTAGTCCACCCAATCGAAGAACGAACAAAAATATTCTCTTCAACTTTTAAGAGAGAATTCTGAAAAATGACTGCTAGACCCTTTCTGTTATTTTTTTTGTAACCCTAATACAATCATGGATTTTCACCTTATTTACTTTTCTTTAATATCACATAATTAGAAAACAGAATTATTCTCCTTAATCGTAGAAAAACATATGAAAAGTATATTAAACAGATTATATTCTTTCCAAAAGAATATCAACTTTCATGTTTTTTTATCTTTTATAATAGCTATTTATATTAATAATTTTGGTAAACTATATTCAGTTAATATTTTATGTGAATTAAATTCATATATTAATTTTAACTGTTTTCTCTATTTTTGCACAACAAGTTTGTACATATAATGCGTTCAATATTTAATTTTCAATAATTAATTTAATTCATGTGACATTTAAACATAATACCAACTGTATTTGGATATTGTTAACTTCAATCATAAGATGTGACCTTGTAGGCTCTTGTAACATTGGTAGTAATACAAGAACATTTCTAATGTTAAAAGAAATGAGTGACATCTAGCAATGCATCGTTGCTCCCAAGTTACAAGAAGTCGTGATTCGACATAACTTTTTGTGATAAATTTTTCATGTATTACATCCTTTTATCCTTTATATCTAAATTGGAGAAAAGTCATGGTATAGTCACACTTGTATAGTTCAATCTCATATTTCTTGATATTCTAAGTAGAGTACAATAAACAAATAAGTGTGTTATCTCATATCAACTTATTTGAGCATGGCCTCCATCAAGTGGCCTAAGATATTGCTCCCATTATGTAAGAGGGACAAATCCTATCTTGATCAATCATATACCACTACATACAGGCCCGACCCTTAGGGTAGTCCAGGAGTGCTACCGCCCAGGGCCCAAAGTTGAGAGGGACCCATTATTTTTGAATGTTATATATTTTTAATGTGTAAGTTAGTTGGAGTATGAAGAAATTTTGGGGATTAAAAAGGGAAATAAACTTTATTTTATTAAGTGGACAATTAAGCCTATTAGTAATTATTAGTCAAACTATTTCAATAAGGGTAAACTAGTAATATAACAATCTATTTGTGAAAATAAACAATTTGGTGGAAAAACCCACTAGCATTTGTCTTCTTCCTTGAGTTGAATGAAAAGAAAAGAAAAGAAAAGAAAAACACCATTGAAGAGAAAGGAAGGTTCGGTTGAAAAAAAAAACCCTTGCATGTAAGTGTTTTAGCTTGAATTTCTTGTTAATTTTTTATATTTGGGGACCCTTTAAGCTAAATTAAGCTTAATAAGGCGTCAAATTGAGATAAATGGTGACATGTTAGGGACTGATTTTTGATACTGTTAATGTTATTAAAAATGCTGGAAGTATTGATGAGTTTTGGGTTGTGATTGAACTCTTTTGTGAGAGACTTTTTGCTAAATATTCATGTTTAGGGAGTTAGAAGTATAAAGAATAAATTGAAAGGGTAAAAGTTGTAAATTTAATGGAATAATGGACTGTTAATGTGCAGCATAAATTCAGTTAGTTGAAAAATAAATTTAAAGGGGGTTAAATAGTTCAGGCTTGAACAAGGATCGAATTGTATATAAGGAAAAATATTATGAATCAAATGAAAATTTTGTTGATGTCCATGGGGGGAAACATTAGATGTCCAAAATTTAGGAATTTAACATTCAATTTCCTATTTTCAGCTGATTTAATAAGTACATTGTTGATGATTTAAAGCTGTCCAAAATTTGACATTTTAACATGTTATGCAGAATTTAATATTTGTATTATTGGAGATTTAATGTTGTCTAAAGCATGTGTTAATGTTGTTAAAATAAGATTTATTTTAATATCTTATGCCGAATTTAATGTTTGTAAACTTATGGTTTCAGCATGTAAATACTGTTTTGGAAATGCTGAAATGTTTTGTGTACTTAGTATGTTGTCTGTTTGAAATAAAGGAAAAATAATGGTTGTTAGTTGTTAACTTTGGTTGCTGTCCGTAAGGCATATTTGAGGGTATGAATGTTGGAAAATTTAAGCATTAAATTTCTATTTTAAGTTGATTAAAACATGCTATAATATAAGAATAGAATATGTTGTTCACACATTAAATTAATCGGAAAGGTGTTATTTATACCACTTTAAGTTTTTAATATTCTTGGAGAACTATATGTTGTTTGTTGGTTTTAATCTCTTCAACTAGAACAAATATTATAATGTGAGTTTTGTTTCTTGTAAATAAAAGAATAGTATGGCAAATAGCCATTTGTTTTTGTCTTTTTCTTCCTAATATTATACAAATTTTGATTTTATGTCCTTTTATATTTTAAGCTTTTAGTATTCTTGGGGAACAACTACATAATTTTCAATTTCATGTTTTATTTTTTATCAACAATTTGTCATATTTGTTCACCCAAATTTGACCTTGGGCTATTGCCCATACCTTGAAGTCACTTGGTAGTGCATTAAGAGTTTAGAAATTTTGTATTAGGTCTGAATTAAATCAGTATAGTTTATGTCATTGTCTTATTAAAAAAGTTTTATTGATGCTATGTTTCATTTAATTTTTTTATTTGAAGCTATATTTTTGTTACTCATTTAATTTTTTTATTTGCATTTCATTTAATTTTTTAGTTAATTACAATATTTATTTGTAACTGATTATTATAATTATATTTACAGAATTTCATTTAATTGATGTTGATGTTATCATTAACGATTTTGCATCTCGAAATGCTCCTAGAACCTGTTTTTTTATTATTTTTTGTGTTTTTGTAATTGATGACATTGGACTAGATTGAATGAAAAATATATATATATATTTTAATTTTGTTAGAAAATATCTTATTTGCTTAATATAATAAAAAATATTATTTTAATGAAATCACTAGTATATATTTTTATTTTATTGTATTATATTTTATATTTTTTAAAAGGGGCCCAATTTATTTTTTTAGCCTAAAGTCCCAAAAATATCAAGAACGGACCTGACTACATAGATTGTGGCATACCCAACCTCAGTTTTTATAGTACAACCTATTACGGTAGATGTTTAACTGTATCAAAATATGACTCAAGATGTTGAGACAATGATGATCTCAAGTATGAAGATTGTATACATAGTTATCACTGTGAGTAATGTTATGACTATTACATAATAATCCATGAAACATATTCATAGCGGGTCAGTCTAGTATGTTGGAACCACTGATACACCCCGTGACACAATGGAAAAATTATTCTGGCGATCCACAACCATGGATCCATGTACGAGGAACGAAACAAAATGAATAGGGTTGAAGATATACCTTCTTTACTGAAAAACAATGAAAGAATGTTGCTGATTCGATGTTAATTCTAAGCTAGAATGAAAACATCTCGACTTCTATGTAGTCCATCCCGTAAAAAACGAACAACCACTTTCTCTTGAACATTTTAGAGAGAATTAAAAACGATTGCTATACCTTTATTTTATTAAGTTGGTAACCTTAACACACTAAGGGATATCATCATTTTATCCTTTTTTTTATTTCACATATTAAAAAGAAAAACCACGATTATTCTTTATTAATGGAGAAGGTAAATGGAAAGTTAGAAAAGAAATTATATTTTTTCCAAAAGAATATAGGATTTTTCCCTTATTAAAAGAGAAGGCAAATGGAAAGTTAGAAAAATGAATTATATTCTTTCCAAAAGAATATTAATTTTTATGTCTTTTATATTTTGATCGAAATTAATTAATATAACTGTTTATATTAATAAATTCGGTAAAACACATATACAATTAATACTTTGTATGGATCAAATTAATATATTAATTATATTCTTTACAAAAGAATATTATTTTTCATGTCTTTTATATTTTGACCGAAATTAATTAATATAACTATTTATATTAATAAATTCAGTAAAATATATACAATTAATAATTTGTATGAATTAAGTTCATATATTAATTATATTCTTTCCAAAAGAATATTAATTTCCACGTCTTTTATATTCTGACTGAAATTAATTAATATAATTTTTTATATTAATAAATTCGGTAAAATATATAAAATTAATATTTTGCATGAATTAAATTCATATATTAATTTTATCTATGTTCTCTATTTGTGTATAACAAGTTTATACATATAATGTGTTTAATATTTAACTATCAAATTTAATTAATTTAACAATTAATTTAATTCATGTGACAACAAAATACAATACTAAATGTATTTGGATTCTATTTGTTTCAACTATAGAGTGTGACCCTCTAGGTTCTTCTAACGTTAGTAGTAATACTAGAACGTTTCTAACATTACAAGCAATGAGTGACATCTAGCAATGCATCATTGTCACCCAAGAAGAAATCGTGATTCGACATAACCTTTCTATAGTAATCTTTTCATGTATTATATCATTTTATTCTTAATATTTAGATTGGACACAACTCATTGAATAGTCACACTTGTATTGTCCGGTAAACAAATAAGTGTGATATCTCATATCAACTTATTCGAGTACGACTCATGAGGTTGAGACAATGATGATCTCAAGTTTGAGGATCATATACATAGTTATCACTATGGGTAATATTGTGACTATTATATAATAATCCAAGAAGTATACTCATAGCGGATCAGTCCAATATGTTGTTCTCTAACACAGACTCATGTATTGATTTTGACATCCCTATGTCAATGACAACTATTTGTCATCAATCAATTACACATTAGTCTCAATGCATTATTGTTGTCCAAGCCCACAATAATACTTGACTAATGACCTTTTAAGAATAATATTGAAACGTGAGTTCTCACAAGAGTTCCCTTCACCATTTTGCATCGAAATAGAGCTTTAGAGGTCTCGTACCTCTCTTGACATGCTTGCCCCATATATATAATTTCTTGAGGTGTTGGATCATATCACAGGCAACCATATCCTCATGTTGCTTTTGAGCTCAAGATTCTTGGTGAAAAGCATTAGACATTCTTTGTCTAACATGTCATCAAGATGCTTCTTATAAGCATCCTTCTCAGCTCTAAAGGCATTAGCTACTGGTTTATAATGAACGGGCTCTTTAATGACTTATAATTTATGTTCTTTTCTGAGGACAATCCTCAAGTTACGGAACCAGTCAATAAAATTCAAGTCATTCAACTTGTCCTTCTCAACGACTGGTCACAATGATAAAGAACTTGGGTTGTTTGTCATAATTAATCTACAATACTAAAATATGTTTATGAGTACATTTACCAAGTTTATTATAATCATTAAAAGGACTATTAAAAGATGCTCTCAATATTTTATTCAAAATTAATAACCTTTATATTTTAATTTTGGAAAGACTTTCTCTAAAGTTTTTTAGTGGGTAAGGATCCATATTTCACCTCTTCTTAAGTCAGCTTTGGCTTTACTCTCAAGATTATGGTTATTTAGGTAAGCAACACTTGCTAATTATATCACATGTAACTCCTCTATTTGGCGAACAACTCTTGTTCTAATCATCTCATGATTAACCCTAATCTATTGCCTTTAGGTATCTAATCCTATTAAAGTAACCTAGTTAAGTTATTAACCAATATCATAACCGACGAATATCATTTACTTATCCTTCACGTTTAACCAAGACAGAAACATGTACTTCGCTTTAGCAGAACCCAAATTGTAACGATTGAGGCTTTAACGAGGGTAAATATTAGAAGACAATCTTAAATTAATATTTTATTGAAGGGTTTTTAAATTAAATTAATCTCACCATTAATGGTCAACAATTTTCCATTTAATCCTTTAATTAATCTTATCAATATCCTATAACATGCAAGCTAACATATCATCAATTTTTCATTTAATATTTTATTGAAGGGTTTTTAAATTAAATTAATCTCACCATTAATGGTCAACAATTTTCCATTTAATCCTTTAATTAATCTTATAAATATCCTATAACATGCATGCTAACATATCATCAATTGTATCATATACAAAAAAAAATAAAGCAGTAAATAAATGTAATGATTATAGCCCATAAATCTAAGGTGGTTCCTCCCGAACCAATGGGAGAACTGTAGGGAATCCTAAAGTTTATGCCGCATCTCAAGCTTCTTTTCCACTTTAGGTAGCCCAACCTTTTTTTCCTCTAATCCTTATCAACTCGTACAATTTACAATTATAGAAACTTGTTTTACATACTAGGGAGTAAGATGAGGAGATAAGTACAAGGGAACTATATAAAGGCACGACACACAACTCATATTTATAAAATTACAACCTTTGTAAATAATAAATTAAATGGGCTATCGGGTTATAACCATGCATTTCCAAACATCGTGCATATCAAACATAATAAACAACATGTATCTTATACAATCGCATCAACTAATAAATTTAATCTCGAATTCGTATCGTACAAGTGGCTTTGATACCACTATTGAGAGCGCTGGTAAGCCCCGTGGCGTAGAGAAAAAATTATTCCAATAATTTACAGCCATGGATCCATGTACGAGGAACGAAATGGGTTGAATAGAGTTGAAGATATAAGTTCTTTATTGAAAAATGTTGAAAGGATGTTACTAATTGATGTCGATTACAAGTCACAACGAAAACATCCTTAGTAACTTGATGGATTAAACCGAAATTGCTAAGAGAGGGATGAATTAGTCTTTTAAAAATGTTGGATGAAAAGAGAGAAAATAAAAGCAATTTGACACAACAATTTTAAAGTGGTTCAGCCCCAAATGTCTAATCCACTACCTTAACTTTCCACCACTAAGGATTTTCCAAAATCCACTAAATTTGTAGAACCTTTGAGAACAATGTTTAACCTTACAATCACTTAAGATTTCTACCCAAATCTTAAGTCATAAATTCTTTCAAAAGAGATACAAATAAGCAAACAAGAAACAATCCTAATAAGATCAAATTATTTGCAAATAAAGCTCAAAATACAATGAAATACACTTGAGCAAAGAAATGGAAATAAGGCCACAAGTGTATAAAAGAAAGATATGAAAAATTAAGCTTTTGGGTTGTTTGATTGAAGATATTTTCTTGTAAGTACTTTGTTAGTTGTTGTAGATCCTTGGAAGATGGTATTTATACCCCAAATTGATTTCTAACCATTATGGTTGTTGCTGTAATAAATATAGACATTGGGTATCAAATTTTTTGTCATAAATGCTAAATTCAGTTACCATTGGTACCTTTAAAACCGATACCAAAATAAAACTATCGGTACTTTTTCCAAAAGGTAACGATACCAGATCGATACCTCCTAGTGTTTGTAAAAAACAAAATGCTCATTTGGTATCATTTTTTAACAAAGGTATCGATATTTTTCAAAAATTATCGATACCTATAAAATGTTATCGATATTTTTGAGGGGTTGTCAAAACAAAATGCAAGTTTGGTCTCGATTTTTAAAGGGTATCGATCTTTCAAGAATTATTGATACTTGGCCAAAAAGGTATCGATGCTTTTTGGCTTTGAGCTATTTCGACTTGTTTGAAAAATATTTTGAACTGTTAAAATGATTTTGACTTAGTTCAAATTATTTTCACTTGTTAAAATCATTTTAACTTAATTTTAAAATTTTTTCAAACTTTTCTAAGAGTTGAAGATAAAAATTTAAATTTTATCTCTTAGGCTTTAAATTGAGAAATTATTTTGTCAATTTTAACTTATATTCAAAAACATTTTAATTTGTTATAACAAAAATTTTATCAAATAAAGCTTAGTTTAACAGTCCCAAACTCTAGAACCCAACGAGTGACTTTAGTGGAAAAGAGGATGTTGTTCATCCTAGGGGTCCCGGGTTCGAGCACTTGTGCGTGCAAGGTGTGTGTGTTGTCAAAGGGTTAAGAAAGTTAAACAGATACTACCATGTAATCACACCAGTATATTCAAAAAGAAAAACAATCCCAAACTCTACGTAGTCCAACCCGTAAAAAACAAACCACCACTTTCTCTCAAACTTTTTAGAGAGAATTAAAAACTAAGGGATTATCATCCTTTTATCCTCTTTAATATCACATATGAAAAAGGAAAACCAGGATTATTCCCTTATTAATAGAGAAGACACATGGAAAGTTAGAAAAATGAATTATATTATTTTCAAAAGAATATTAATTTTCATGTCTTTTATATTTTAACTGAAATTAATTAATATAATTGTTTATATTAATAAATTTGAAAAAATATGTATACAATTAATATTTTGTATGAATCAAATTTATATATTAATTATATTCTTTTTAAAAGAATATTAATTTTCATGTCTTTTATATTTTGACCGAAATTAATTAATCTAACTGTTTATATTAATAAATTCGGTAAAATATATACAATTAATATTTTGTATGAATCAAATTCTTATATTAATTATATTCTTTCCAAAAGAATACCAATTTTCAGGCCTTTTATATTTTGACCGAAATTAATTAATATACTTATTTATATTAATAAATTCAGTAATATATATAAAATTAATATTTTGAATGAATAAAATTCATATATTAATTTTATCTATGTTCTCTATTTGTATATAACAAGTTTGTACATATAATATGTTTAATGTTTAACTATCAAATTAAATTATTTCAAAAATTAATTTAATTCATGAGACAACTAAATACAATACCAAATGTATTTGGATTCTGTTCGTTTCAACTATATGGTGCGACCTTATAGGCTCTTGTAATGTTGGTAGTAATACTAAAATGTTTCTAACATTACAAACAATGAGTGACATCTAACAATGCATCATTGCTACCCAAGTTAGAAGAAGTCGTGATTCTATATAACATTTCTGTGATAATCTTTTCATGTATTATATCCTTTTATCCTTAATATATAGATTGGACACAAGTCATGGAATAGTCACACTTGTATGTCCAATCTCATATTTCTTGATTTTCTGAGTAGACTACAATAAACATATAAGGGTGGTATCTCATATAAACTTATTCTAGCATGACCATGCATTTCTAGTCTCAGTCCATCAAGATGCCTAAGATATTGCTCCCATTATGCAGGAGGGATAAATCCTATCTTGATCAACCATGTCCCACTACATGGATTGTGGTATATCCAACATCAGTATTTCTAGTACAACCTGTTACGGTAGACATTTTGACTATATTAAAATATATGACTCACGATGTTGGGACAATGATGATCTCAAGTCTAAAGATCGTATACATAGTTATCATTATGAGTAATATTGTGACTATAACATAATAATCCAAGAAACATACTCATAGCGGGTCAGGCCAATATGTTGTTCTCTAACACATACTCATGTATTGATTTTGACATTCTTATGTCAATGACAACTTTTTGTTATCAATCCACTACACATTAGTCTCAATGCATTATTGTTGTCCAAGCCCACAATAATACTTGACTAAGGACTTATTAAGAATAATTATATTTTCTTAGGACTTTATTAAAATTCAGTTTATTTTTATACACATAAAAAGAAACTGAAATAACAATTACAATGCCTTATATTAACAAACAAGGTAAAATGAGTATGTGATTACAATAATCTCATTATTGGTATTTGGGCATACTCTAACATTCCATTCCTTATTTTTCTCCTTCTCTATTGTCGAGCTTCCGTCATCGTCAACACCTAAAATGGTGGCTCCTCGACTGTATTCAACTAAACTTGTTCAGTCTCTTAAGCTAACGAAGAAGATTCCATTAGACGGTTGGGTGGTTGTTGTGGTTGTTGATGCTGTTGTTCTTGATCGTTTCCCATAAATTGATCAAATAGCTGAGTCATCATTACGAATAACATATTTCTAAATGCATTTCCTGCATTTCTTGCATTATTGTTGGTAGTAGTAGCCTGTTCTTGAGTGGGGACATGAATTTTCATCTCCTCATTGGCGTATTCTATGGAGCTATCAGACATTTCTTATCTCACTACAAAAGAAGGGTTATCTTAGTACAAAACATTAAAGACTAAGCTAGATGTGTACTATGCATGATAGGGGTGTGACACTATCTTCGGTTTCTCTAAGAATCAGCTAAACCTTGACTCTGATAGCAAACTTGTAACAGTCTAAACCTGATCCTTAAGGAGGATTTGGGAGTGTTGTGCCACTACCATAAAAATCATTATCTTTAATACCATATTTGGCATAAACCAGCTCAAACTACAATTTATGTTAATGAAAGTTATAAATTGTTTGTTATTCAAGGCTAAATAAAATAGAATACTTTAAATGTAACACCCCTTACCCGGTTCGGTGGTCGAACCTGAGTAGGTAACCATTAGAACTAAGAAGTTTTCGATTTACATCAAGTTAAAATTCCATATCTTAAGAATATAATGTCACATAAACATTCATGTGAGAATTTTCGAGTTTTAGAATCATTCCAAATTAAATCAAGTCAAAATCGACATTTTGTAAAATCTGGGGGACTTTTACCGGTACCTAATTGAATAAGTATCGGTAGAAGTCAAGTCAATAAGCATTGAAAAATCACTGCAGTTTCCTACCGGTAGAAGTGGAAGTTCTACCGATAAAAGTATAGGTACTACCGATACAACTCATACTTTTACTGACACAACGAAAGTCAGAGAGCAAGGTAAATTGCCCTGCAACTTCTACCAATACATGTGACCAGACTATCGGTACTACCATGGACTATCGATATTTTGAAAAAACTTATACCAATATAATGCAAGTCAATAGCCAAAGTTCAATTTTCTTGTACTTCTACCGATAGTTACAAGGTTTCTACCAAAATAAGTATGCAGACTTTAAAATATCAATAAATACATAAACTTCTAATTAGAGACATACAACTCATGGGCATTTTAATTCAATACAAACCAATTATGATTTCATAAATCTAATATTTCATTATTACTCTCTTGTTTAACCATACTAATATATTAAAACAACAAAGTTATATTAAGCATTATCCATTAAAAACATGATTCTCAACTACCATTATCAACCAAACTCATGAGACTTAAACATACAAAAGTATATCAACATCATTCATCCTAGTACATGCCATATAAGCCAAGTGATACAAAAACTACCGAAGGTGCTCCCAGGATGGTGTGATTCTTCAAGATGATCCAATCTTCTAACCACAAAATGAAATCTACTAAACAATAGACAAATTCACGAGTAAGCTTACGAAGCTTAGTAAGTTCGTAGGAATAGTTAACTTACCAAAATAACATATTCAAATTTTAAAGAGATTACAAAGAATTATCAATGTTATCCCAATTAAACCATAATCGTATATGCTCATTCGAGCCATTATAGAAATATAGCTCATTCGAGCCCAACACAGATTATTGCTCGCACTCGAGCCAAATTCAAAAAATGGCTTATTCGACCAAATCCAGAATAATGCTCTTTTGAGCCAAAATACAGAATAACGTTCTTTCTAGCCAGAATACAGAATAATGCTCTTTCGAGCCAGAATACGAAATATCTCTCTTTCGAGCCAAAATACAAAATATTTCTTAAGCCTTCCACTTTGTTCAAATTGCCCAAGAATAATTCCAAGATAAATATAATTAGCAATATCAAAATTTAAAAGTAATAGTACGAACTTACCGGACTAAATTACAGCTAAGACTTAATTTCAAGGACTATTTCGCAATCTTTCCTTTTTCGCGATCCACATCACATTCTTGATCTATTATAATAAATTCATTCTATTATCTAAATCAATAGAAATTTGAAATTATTTTATGCAATTTAAGCCCTTTTGGTATTTTACAAAATTACCCTCAACATTTTACTTTTATTCAATTTAATCCCTAAGCCTCAAACATGCAAAATGCTCATTTTTCTTTCAAATCCGTCACAGCCAAATTTCTCATAGCTTCCTAAAAACCCCTACATGTCATCATTTCCTATCAAGCCCATGAACTTTTATCATTTTAACAATCTAGTCCTTAAATGTAAAAATCATTAAAAACTACTTTACAAAATATTCCAATCTAACATCCAAGCCTATTAAACTTCAAAAATCTTCCAAGAACAGCTTCATTCAACAATGGTAAAATTTATAACATTTGATAGATTTAAAATTAGTCCTTGGGCTAGCTAGATTAAGCTAATACGAACCCAAAAACATAAAAATTACTAAAAACAAACAAGAGTTGCTTACCCAAATCAAAGCTTCAAAGTAGGAAAAATAGAACCTTAATTCTTCCCCTATTCGGCCATGTGAAAGAAAGAAGAAGAAGAAGATGAAAAACATCATCTTTGTTTTCTTTATTTTATCATTTATATACCTTGGTTTTTTTTTGAAAATTTTAAGACTTCTTAATTTATGCTTTAATTTATTCTAGCTTTAATTAATTAAGCCCCATTTTCATGCATAATAACATTTAAATTTACAAATTGTCAAATCTTGGGTTAATCATTCCTTTAATCCCTTAACTATTAAGACTTAACTCTTAAAGTTCTTACGATCTAGTCCTCTTTCCCTAATTAACTATCTTTAACAATTAAATAATTAATATTTATGAACTAATTTGTCGGAGTTGTGGTCCTAAAACCACTATTCCGACACCACTGAAAAACGGACTGTTACATTGAAACTATAAAAACTTCACTGTATTTTCATTGGAATCATAGTTTCATGAGCATAAATTTAGATACAAAATTCATTCTTAAAAATGTAATCATCTTGACACCACCCCTATACCATGCATAATACAAAATATTACAAGTCTCACGACAACGATTATCCTATGGCGTAGTCTTCATATTTCCTTTACTTCATAAGCAAGCTTGTGAAGGAAAGGGTTACTAAGTAAGTTCAAAGAACTTACTGAGTTATGGAGGAAAACATTACAATAGTTATATACGATTCAAGAAAACCTTTCCAACTCAACACAATTACACAACTCGCTAGTTGGCGGGTACCAATTACAGACAATACGCTAAATACTATTCCTTTTGGGGTGTACATCACGCCCTTGTGACCATATAGACAACCTCCTTCATTCTAGCCACGTACCCCAGTCCATAGTCGAGCCATATTGTTCATTTCATTCGTTTTCCTTTGTCATGATTTGCTATGGTTTGCAACATAATTTTACCCTACTAGAGGTTACACGACCATTTTCATGTATCGTGATCTTCCAGTTCAATGCTTATTCCATTGAAGGCAACTCCATGAATTCATTTCCATTTTCCAGTCCATATAATCTTTTTTAGAAGCAAAGGGTAAACACAAAGAAAAGTTTTTACTCCTTTAATACAAACAACCCAAACCAGACTAACGACTACGAACATCCTTTACTCGTATGCAAATATTTCATCTTTACAGAATATGAATACGTACCTTAAACAAAACATAAACAAGACATCACACACACATGGAGTAAGAAGGAACTCAGCAGAAAACACAACAAGTTTAAACTGCATGACCTTTGCCTTTATCACGATAACCTTCAAGAGTGTCTTGAGCAATAATATAAATAGTTAAACTTATCAAATCATTATACTAGAAAACTAAACAAGCTTGCAAGAAACATCATCACAAAACCCAGATTTAGGAAGTTTCCTTCCTTACACTCTAGAATGACATTAAAGCATTCAACTCTAAGGTCATGTAAATAACCATGAAAATAACCTAAGGTTCATCGATATTTACCAAGTGCTAAAACAACGAAGGAGTTGGCTAAGTACAGTTAACCCAAATCTTTAAGCAGGTTTCTGGTCTAAGATTTTTCGAGAGAAAAGTGTAGAGAAAGTTTGAGAAGAAAGTATGGATGCAAGGGAAGACTTAAAACTTGCCCAAAAAGCCAATACTAACTTTATACAACTAAACATAAAAGCTACGCTTAGTGGATAAGTAAATTATCCCATTAACTTCTCGATTCCCGTGATTAAGAACTTTCTCTCTCATCATAAATGTGAGTCTAATTGTCTATAGTAACTTACTTCCATTCTAACCAGTTCTTATTTTTCTAACTAAATCGTGCAATCAAAATAATAAAATAGGTAGTTCTTTCAAACTAAGGACTTCACTTAAATGTCTAGCAACTAGGGTGGCGTGTAATCCATAGTGGAGTTTGCCAAACCAGCAAGCTCTCCAAACACAGACTTCATTCATAAGTGCATTAAAAAACTTACATACTTAGCCATTTAATACCTTAATGACTCAAAAGTTACTCTAAATACCATAATCCGATAACAGGTAACCGAACACTAAGACTTCATTAGGCGAGATGTTATAGGCACAATGTATTTTAACATAAAAAGGTCAGTCAAACTAGGGCTAAGGTATTCTGCTAACCTTAATATTATAAATAGGCTCTTTAAACACTTGAGAGATCATCTTTTTTTGTATCTTAGAATTCAGTTTTAGTTTTCTTTTGTACTTAAGATTTATTTTCAGTTTATTTTTCATTATTATTCTTCGGAGAATTTGAATTATGAATTCAAAGCAACTCTTTATGGATTTTTGCACTTCATTCAAATACAATTCAAGATTCTTCTTAAACTTTTACTCTTGATTTGTTTTTAATGTTTATTTTTTTCGTCAAGTTTATATTGTTTATGGGATCCATGAGGAACTAATCCTCTTATGGAGGATTAGTAATTGGATGTGTGATTAATTAATTTCTATGTAGGGTTTCTTAGCGGATTAGCTGTTTGGGAGAGGAAGAACTTAAACTGTAAGCTTGACAACCCTAAGAAGTCATTTAGGTAGAGTTAACCCAAAATTGGTATGGGCTATTCGTAAGCCCCTAACCCTAATCCGATTTGGACTGTGAGGTTAAGAGATATGTAGTTCTTGCTGACTCGTTAGTATAGTGGAAGATCAAGAGATACTACTAGGTTAGCGACTAGTTGATTGAGTAAAACCCAAAATAGGAATTAGTTATGACCATCAAAGCAAGATAATCACCCATGCTTTATAACACCCCAAACCCAAAATAGGTTCCAGTGTCTTTCCGATCATCTATCACAGTTTATCTCATAATATCATTTCTTTTAATCATATTTTAATAAAAAATGCATTAAGCACAACATAAATCATTAATTAAGTATAATCACAATTCAGTAAGAGCACAAATATCATTTCCACGATTTTTGGAGACTTCTACCGATACCTATTGGACAAGTATCGGTAAAAGTCGAGTTAGTGAACAATTCAGAAACTGTGCAGAAATTTATCGATACAAGTGTCACTATCGAAACAAGTCAAGCTTCTACTGATAGTAAAAACTTTAGAGAGCTAAGAAGTATCCCCCACAACTTCTACCGATACAAGTATTTAGACTACCGATACTTTACGTACAGATCTACCGATACTTACTTTGCAATTACCGATACAACCTAAGTCAAAAAAACCTCTCTTATACCCTGTACTTCTACTGATACATGCAAGAGTTCTACCGAAAAAACTATGCAGAATTCAAATATTCATACAAGTTTACATGTTTATTTAACAACTCTCATTGCAAAGCATAAGATACCATGTTTAACATTCTTAGAGTTCTTAAAAACATATAATAGAACTTAGTTATTTCATTGTGACCAGGTTTAACCTTTTACAAACATACAAATATGTTCAAATCTAGCTAAGGTTCAACAATAAGCTCATCAACTAAAATCGAGCATTATACAAAATTACATCATCCTAGTACATGCCATATAACCAAGTAATGTAAAGACTACCAATCGAGCTCCACGATAGTGTGACTTCTTTGAGATAATCCGATCTTCAAGCAGCAAAATAATCTACAAAAGAATAATAGCCTCTTTCATAAGCTTCATAGCTTAGTAAGTTAGAAGAGTTTAAAAGAGTTACCAAACATATGCATAAAGCAGTTGTAACTCAACCAAGTCAAGATAAGCCATTGCTTCCTTGAGCCATATTTAGCATTTCAACTTTCCTGTCTATATCATTTTTGTTACCAGTACCCGATGTTGCTCACACGAGCTGTCAAGGACTCGCAACATATGCAGTACCCTAGCCATCGATACTGTGTCTGTTTATATATCTGTCTCTTAACGATGCTGCTCACACGAGCTATCGAGAATATGCACTTATGCAAGATTTCGAGCCATCATAGGACCTGTAATCCATTCTAGGATTCATATCTCTTTTTCGACTCACGATACTGTTTACACGAGCTATCGAGGACTCGCAACATTTACGGTACCCCAATCATCGCATCGATTTCTTTTCATTGGCTTAAAACCTACTATCTTTGTCGAATTCTTTCTTTCAATCTCATTGTAACCAAGAACTTCCATTTGTTTAACAAGGAAAAGATAAATATGTTTAATATCTTAATACAAATTTATATTACGAACTTACAGGACTGAATTGTAGTGACAAAAAGGCTTTAGAGACTATTTTGGTAATTTCCTTTTTTCGCAATTTGATCCTTTTGGGAAAATTAAGAAATTACCCTAATACTTTTCTTTTATTTCAATCCAGTCCTTTCAACACAAAACACAAAAAATACTCATTTTATTCTAAATACTCTCCAACCGAAAATTCTTAGTTGTTAAACAAATCCCTACAAACCAATTATTTCAACCAAAAGTACACAATTTCATCTATTTTACATTTTAGTCCTTAAACTCTAATTTCATCAAACATCACTTTACAAAAAGACTTTGCTATGGTCGAATGTTCTTATATGGTTTTAGGGTTTCTTAGTGTATTTGGTTGAAGAAGATGAATGAATTTCATCTTATTTTCCTTATTCTTTAATTTTAACTTATTTATTAGCAAATTACTAAAATACCTTTAATGAAATATTAGATTTTTACCATTCAAATACCCTAAACCACCCACTCACAATAAGGAGGGTATTTTTACCCTTTAAGGACCTTAGTTTATCTTGCAATTAGCATATAATACCCTTAGCTAAAGGAATTCCACTTTTGCAACCTTTACGATTCAGTCTTTTTTTCTAAATTAACTATCTAAATGGTAAAATTTATTAACCACAATTTAATAAAATGCTAATGGCATCATAAAATTAAAATAAATATGACTCGACTCGTCAGAGTTGTGATCCCAAAATCACTTTTTTCGACACCACTTAAAATCAGGCTATTACAACTCTCCCCTTTAAGGAAATTTCGTCCCAAAATTTCTTACCAGTAAACAGGTTAGGATACTGTGATCTCATTTATGTTTTTGTTTCCTAAGTTTCTTCTTCCAACCCATGACAATTCCACAAGACCTTTACTAGAGGTACCCTTTTGTTTCACAGCTCTTTTACCTCTCGAGCCAAAATTCTGATCGATTCCTCTAAATACGACAAATTCAGCTGTATCTTAACCCACAAGGTGTAATCACATGAGAAGGATCTGATCTGTATTGTCTTAGCATTGAAACATGAAATACGTTGTGAATCTTCTCAAGTTCTGATGGGAAAGCCAGCTTATAAGCTACAGAACCAACCCTCTCGAGGATCTCATATGGCTCAATAAATCGCAGACTCAGCTTGCCCTTTTTACCAAACCGTAACACCTTCTTCCAAGGTGAAACTCTAAGGAAAACTTGATCTCCGACAATAAACTATATATCCTTCCTTTTTAGATCTACGTAGGACTTTTGTCGATCAGACGTTGCTTTTAAACAATCACGGATTATCCGAACTTTATCCTCTGTCTCATGTATTAAGTCAGTCTCAACCAGCTTCGGTTCACTCAACTCTATCCAATATAAGGTTGTTCTGCATTTCCTACCATATAATGCCTCAAACAGTGCCATTTTAATATTGGACTGATAACTATTGTTATAAGTAAATTCTACCAACGGTAGATATGTCTCCCAACTACCTTCGAACTTAAGTATACAACATCGTAACATATCTTCCAGAATTTGTATCACCAGCTCTAACTGACTATCTGTCTGCGGATGATATGCAGAGCTGAAATTCAGCTTGATTCCCAAAGCTTCATGTAATTTACCCTAGAACCTCGAGGCAAAACGTGGATCCCTGTCAGGGATAATAGATGCTGATACTCCGTGCAGTCGTATGATCTCTGATACGTATAACTCAGCCAATTTCTCTAGTGGGTAATCCACTCAGATAAGGATGAAATGGGCTGATTTAGTCAATTTGTCAACTATAACCTAGATTGAATCTTTCTTCCTCGGTGTCACTGGTAACCCTGTAATGAAGTCCATATTGATTCGCTCCTATTTCCACTCAAGAATGGTAATCGACTGCAACAACCCAGATGGTATCTTTTGTCCAGCTTTTACCTGCTGACATACCAAACATCTAGTCACAAACTTAGAAATTTCATGTTTCATACCCAGTCACTAATACATCTTCTTCAGGTCATTATAAATTTTCACACTACTTGGATGAATGGAGTACGTACTACTATAAGCTTCTGTTAGGATGCCCCGTCTCAAATCCTGATATTGAGGAACATAAATCCTATCCCGAAAGTGCAACATACCTTCCGCATCAACAATAAACCTAGTAGTGGTACCATTCTGAATCTGTTCTTTCTTAGCTTCCAACTTTAAGTCATTTTTTGCAATTTTCGAATCTGCTGTAGAAATAATGGTCTCGTCTTGAATTCAATGGTGACAGATCCGTCACTCTCTAGCAAAAAGTGGGCATTCATCGCCCTTAGTGTGAACAAAGATTTCCAGCTCAGGGTGTCTGCAACAACATTCGCTTTCCTCGAATGATAATCAATCACAAGGTCATAATATTTTAATAGCTCTAACCATCGGCACGGTCACAAATTCAACTCCCTCTGTGTCATCAAATACTTCAAACTCTTATGATTAGTGAATACGTGGAATCTCTCAACTTATAGATAGTGACGCCAAATCTTTAATGCACAGACTATGATAGCTAATTCCAAATCATGAGTCAGATAATTGTTTTCATGAGGATTTAACTGTCGGGAGACATTAGCTATCACTTTCCCAGCTTGCATTAAAACGCAACCCAAACCATTTAAGGACGCGTCACTATACACAACAAATTCTTTTCCCGACTCAGGTTGCGTCAACACTGGAGTTTCTGTTAACAATTTCTTTAGCTGCTCAAAACTCTGCCGGTACTTTTCCGACAAAACAAATTAGACATTCTTTTGTAGTAACTTCGTCATTAGCAAGGCTATGATAGAGAAATATTTCACAAACCGATGGTAATAACCTACTAATCCCAAAAAAAAATTCAATTGAGAATAGTTGAACTTTACTCGGGTCAACCCGTATTCCTTCTGAAGATACCATATGACCCAAAAATCCAACCTCTCGGAGCTAGGACTCACATTTGATGAATTTTGCATACAATTATTTTTCCAGCAAAATCTGCAACACTTGTCTCAGATGTTGAGTATGCTCTGACTCTATCTTGGAATAGATAAATATGTCATCAATAAATACAACTACAAATATATGCAACTAAGGCTGAAATACAATGTTCATCAAATCCATGAATGCTGCTGGAGCGTTGGTCAACCCAAACGGCATAACCAAAAACTCGTAATGTCCATATCGGGTCCTAAACGTTATTTTCGGTACATCACAATCTTTCACTCATATCTGATAGTAGCCTGACCAAATATCTATCTTGGAAAACATGGTGGCACCTTTCAGCTGATCAAATAACTCATCAATGCGAGGGAAAAGATATTTATTTTTAATTATTACCTTATTTAGCTGCCTATAGTCTATACACATTCTCATCGAGTTGTCTTTCTTCTTCACAAATAGCACAGGTGCACCCCAAAGCGATACACTAGGTTGTACGAACCCTCTGTTTAGCAATTCTTGCAACTAAGCTTTCAACTCTTTCAACTCTATCAGCGCTATTCTATACGGTGGGATGGAGATCGGTGCGGTGGCAGGTAGCAATCAATACCAAACTCTACCTCTCTGATCGGTGGTAAACCCGATAATTCCTTTGGAAACACATATATAAACTCATTAATAACTAGTACCTGTTTCAATTCTGTTCCTGAATCTCGTGTCTTGAGTATATATGCCAGAAATGCTTCACGGCCTTTATGAACCATTTTATGTGCTGAGATAGCTGAGATTACTTTGGTTTCACTTTTCAATCTACTGGATTCAACTGTAATTACTTCACCAGTTAGGCATTTCAAATCAATCTGCCTTTGTTTGCAATTTACCACTACATTGTGCTCAGATAACCAATTCATACCCAAAATCACATCGAACTTGGTGAAAGGTAATAACATTAGGTCAGCAAGAAATTCATAGCCCTGAACTTTTAATGGACATTTATGACATACTAGGTTAACAATGACACTATGACCTAATGGATTTGTGACTTGTAATCAAATTCGGTCGACACAACAGACAAATTTTTATCAGTGGAAAAAGCAGTACAAATATGCGAATGAGTAGATCCTAGGTCAATCGAAGCACACACAATATCACTAAAAAGATAAAATATATCCGTCACAACATCGGGAGCGATAGCCTCTTCTCTAGCTCTGATGGCATATGTCCGCGCAAGTGCTCGAACCTTCGACCTATTCACATCCTTGTTCTCATTTCAGTTTTCACCTGTACTACTACTCTGGGTGTCTACCTTTCTGTGGTGTAACTGGAGGGTTCACACTCTGATCTTCTTTTGCCTTAGAATTCATCGGACAATGTCGCATAAATGATTGGGTACCTTCACATTAGAAACAATCTTCCTTAATCAATCGGCATTCACCCGAATGGACTCTTTTGCAACACCCACATACAGGCTTCGGTGTGTTACGGGCGCTGGCCACGTTATCAGTGAGCCGATTCCGTAATCTAGACTCGGGTGACCCTGACCTGCTCCTACTCAAAAATTCGAATGATACTGCCCCGCGGTCTTCATTTTCTTTGAATTTCTTTGGTGGTGACAAAGAGAAAGTTCTGGTAGGATTTTTCTTTTCGAGCTCAAGAAATCTCTTCTCTCTCTGTCTTTTCTGATTGTATATTTCCTTTGTTTTCTGTGCTTTATTTTCCAGGACAACAAATGGTCGTATTTCTAAACCACCTACCATCATCTTAATCTCGTCATTCAATCCGTCCTCAAATCGGACATACATAGCATCATCTTTCGGCATAATCTCCCGTGCATTTTTGCTGAGAAGTACAAATTCCCGTTTGTATTCTACCACTGTCTTATTTCCCTATCTTAACTCTAAGAATTCTTTCTTCTTTCTGTCCAATTACCTTTTGCTAACATATTTCTTTTTGAATTCTGTCTGAAAGTATTCCCAACTAATTTCATTTTGAGGAACCACAACTAGGATCATCGTTCACCAGCTATAAGATTCGTCTCTCAGCAATGAAACTGCACACCTCAAATAATCTTCCGGAGGACAAGCCATTTCGTTCAATACTCTCAAAGTGTTTTCTAACCAATACTCGACCCTGAATGGATCATCCTCTGCACTTCCGCGGAATTCTTTCGACCAATATTTTCTTACCCTATCTGTTAGAATACGACACCTCTGTTCTATCACAAGAGGAGGTGGAGGCACTATTGGAGGTGCTACAGGTCGGGCAGTAGGCTGTGTAGCAGGAGGTAGAGGTTGCGGTGCCATCGGATTATTTCTCATAAATTCTAAGAACCATTGTCCCATTAAACCGAAAAACATATTTTTGGCTTCATTTTTTGTCATCGGTAAGATAGGTACACCATGAATGGCCCCGGAATCATTAGTCGAGACATTGCTATTTTTCTTCATTGGTCTCGTTTCTTTCAAAATCAGACATCTCTATTTATTTGCAAAAATTGTAGTTAGATCAGATCCATCTATATCACACTATCACAAGTTCATATGGCATGTACTTCTAGATCAATAAACACAGTAAAAATAGTTTAAGAAATGGCTAAATCGTGAGCTCTAATACCATTAAATGTAATACTCAAAATCCAAAATCGTTGCTGATTTGGGTTCCAGTGTCTTTCCGATCACCTATCGCAGTTTATCTCATAATATCATTTCTTTTAATCATATTTTAATAAGAAATGCATTAAACACAACATAAATAATTAATTAAGTATAATCAAAATTCAGTAAGGGTAAAAATGTCATTTTCACGATTTTTGAAGACTTCTACCAGTACCTATTAGACAAGTATAAGTAAAAGTCGAGTCAGTAAACAATTCAAAAATTGAGCGAAATTATTCAAAAATTGAGCGAAATTCTATCGATCACTTCTATTGAAATAATCCAAGCTTCTACAGATACTAAAAACTCTAGAGAGCTAAGAAGTCTCCCCTACAACTTTTACGGATAAAAGTATTTAGACTACCGATACTTTTATGTACAGGTCTACCGATACTTACTTTGCAACAATCGATACAATCCAAGTCAAAAAATAACCTCTCTCCTACCCTGTACTTTTACCGATACATGCAAGAGTTCTACCAAAACAAGTACGCAGAATTCAAATATCCATACAAGTTTACATGTTTATTGAACAATTCCCATTGCAAAGCATAAGATACCATGTTTAACATTCTTAGCGTTCCTAAATACATATAATATAACATAGTTATTTCATTGTGACTAGGCTTAAACAAACATACAAATATGTTCAAATCTATCTAAGGTTCAACAATGAGCTCATCAACTAAAATCTAGCATTATACAAAATAATATCATCCTAGTACATGCCATATAACCAAGTGATGTTAAGACTACCAAACGAGCCATACGATAGTGTGACTTCTTTGAGATGATCCGATCTTCAAGTGGCAAAATAATCTAAAAAAGAACAATATCATCTTTCGTAAGCTTCATAGCTTAGTAAGTTCGAAGAGTTTAAAAGAGTTACCAAACATATGCATAAAGCAGTTATAAGTCAATCGAGTCAAGATAAGCCATTGCTTCCTCGACCCGTATTTAGCATTTCAACTTTTCTGCTTATATCATTTCTGTTACCAGTACCCAATGCTGCTCACACGAGCTGTCGAGGACTCGCAACATATGTGGTACCCCAACATCGGTACTATGTCTATTTATATAATTGTCTTTTAACGATGCTGCTCACACGAGCTATCGAGAATATGCACTTATGCAAGATTCCGAGCCATCGTAAGACCTGTAATCCATTCTAGGATTCATATTTCTTTATCAACTCACGATCTGATGTTGCTCACACGAGCTGTTGAGGACTCGCAACATATGCGGTACCCCAACCATCACGTTGATTTCTTTTCATCGACTTAAAGCCTACTATCTTTATCGATTTCTTTTTTTCAATCTGATTGTAACTAAGAACTTCCATTTGTTTAACAAGGAAAAGACAAATACATTTAATATCTTAATACAAATTTACATTACGAACTTACCAGACTGAATTGTAGTGACGAAAAGGCTCTATGGACTATTTTGTAATTTCCCTTTTCCATGATCTGTAATACGATCGTAATCTAAATCAACAAATCATCCAATTTTCACAGTAAAACACATAATCAGGTCATTTAACACAATTTGATCTTTTTAGGGAAATTACGAAATTACCCCCAATACTTTCCTTTTATTTCAATCCATTCCTTTCAACACAAAACATGGAAAATACCCATTTTATTCTAAATACTCTCCAAATGAACATTCTTAGTTCTTAAAAAGATCCCTACAAACCAATTATTTCAACCAAAAGTGCACAATTTCATCTCTTGTACATTTTAGTCCTTAAACCTTAATTTTATCAAAAATCACTTTACAAAAGGATCCAACCCAATCATTAAGCGTTCAAAACTTTCATAAACTTTCAAGAACACATATTCAACAATGGACAGTTTTATAACATTTGACAGATTCACAAATTAGTCCTTAGGTAAGCTAGATTAAGCTAATATAGGCTCAAAAACATAACGATCATTAGAAAAGGGTGAGAAATCACCTACCAATCGAAGACTTTGCTATGGTCGAATGTTCTTCTATGGTTTTAAGGTTTCTTAGTGTATTTGGTTGAAGAAGATGAATGAATTTCATCTTATTTTCCTTATTCTTTAATTTTAACCTATTTATTAGCAAATTACTAAAATGCCCTTAATGAAAAATTAGATATTTACCATTCGAATACCCTAAACCATCCACTCACAATAAGGAGGCCTTTTTACCCTTTAAGGACCTTAGTTTATCTTGCAATTAGCATCTAATACCCTTAGCTAAAGGATTTCCACTTTTGCAACCTTTACGATTTAGTCTTTTTTACTAAATTAATTATCTAAATGGTAAAATTTCTTAAACACAATTTAATAAAATGCTAATAACATCATAAAATTAAAATAAATAAATTTATGACTTGACTCATCGGAGTTGTGATCCCGAAATCACTATTTCTGACACCTTGAAAATCGGGCTGTTACATGCTTAGATTTGATTAGTCAGCAGATTAGTTCTCAAGTTTCATTACTTTCTATATGTTTATTTAGTTTTCTTATAAAACCAACTCCTTTCCCTTTATGTTTTTTTCGCTCTATAAGTTATTGAAGGTACTAATTAAATCCATTCACGTTTAAGTTAATATTAATTTAGTACTTGCCTCCCTTGGGTACGACCCTCGGAGTATTAACTGACTCCGTTGTAAAACTATATTACAACCTTAACCATATACTTGCTGATACCGCCTCAATTCCATATTTTTAGTAGTAGTATTGATACTCTCGATATTAGTACGTTAGGAGGAAATTAGTATCTAATGACACCATGCGTCTCCGATTATGCTCATTCTCACTATGCGATAACACGACTGATTGGTTGGACTCGTTAGAACTGGGTTCTATCACCACATGGAACGGTATAGCAAAACAATTCTCTACAGATTAGTCAAACCATTCAGCTAAGGTGAGAAACCGCCAATTCTAAATAATTTAAAGGAGAATCCTTGTACTAAACGTGAGAGCGTTTCAAGATAATGTTAGATGGGGCATCTGAGGGGTCTCTCAAGTTCCTTACGCACGAAAGGGCCTATAAAATCATAAAAGACATGGCCATGCACTCGTACGTGTGGCCTAACGAGAGGTTATGTACTAGTCCAAACCTCCAATGGTGAAAGCAATAAAGGTAGGAAACGACGATGAACGATTCCAATGAATCATCAAGAAGCCTAATCGTTTGGGGACACCTGTCAAGCCAATGAGAGCAGAGCCACATTCGGAGAACCAATCGGAGGAGGACACCTATGTAAATAATAGGGGTAAAGATCCCCATTTGAATACATACAATCTCGGGTGGAGGGATCATCCGGTTTTCAAGTGGGGAGGAAACCAATAGGGTGTAAATTAGGCACAGAATCGATAAAATCCTCCTTACCAATCGCCACCGTTGAAACAATGAACCATAGGTAATGACAACGCTGCATGTGGTCAAAGATTCGATCGATTAGAGAGGAGATGCAAGCAATGAAGATGAACATTCAACAAGTCCAAAAGACGTGTGAACAATTCGAATCCCAAATGGATAACCTCTCTGTCCAAATGAGCCACTTAATGGCAATGTTCCAAAAACAAAATGGTTAGAGTCTCCCTAGTAACACGAAAAACAACCCTTAGAGAGATGGGAAAGTGTACGTGAAGGTGATCGCGTAGCAATCAGATAAGGAATTGAAGTTTCGCAGCAAGCCCATTCGTGAAGAGGAAGTGATTCTAGAAGATGTCGACATACCCACGAAAAAAGAAGAAGCTGCGCACCATGAACCTATCAAGGACGTAGCCGAATCAGTTCCTAAACCAATAATATCAACTCATAATATAACAAAGATACCCTCAAAATTAAAAGATATGGGTAGCTTTACGATCTCAATAGAAATAGGGGATCGATATAATAGGAAAGGCCTTTACGATTTAGTAGCTAGTATAAATTTAATGCCCTTATCGATTTATCGAAAATTCAGACTCGGGGAGTTAAAAAACACCTTGATAACAATATAATTAGTCGATAGATATATGGTGCACCCAAAAGGTGTTATCGAATATACATTGGTCAAGGTACAGGTTTAACACCCCTTGCCTGGTTCGATCGCCGGACCTAGGTAGGTAGTCATTAGAACAAAAAATTTTCACTTCTCGTTAGCTTAAAATCCCCTTTATTGACTTTAAACAATATCTCATTAACATTAATGCAAGAAATATCGACTTTTGGAATCATTCTCATTTGATTCAAGTCAAAAAAACATTTTGAAAAGTTTGATAGACTTCTACCGGTGCCCGATTGAGTAAGTATCAGTAGAAGTCAAGTCAGTAAGCAAGTAAAAATAGTTACAATTTCCTACCGATAAAAGTGGAAGTTCTACCGATACAAGTATAGGTACTACTGATACAACCCATACTTCTACCTATACAACCAATTCCAGAGAGCAAAGTGGATTTGCCCTGCAACTTCTACCGGTGCAATTGAACAGACTACCGATAATTCTAAGAACTACTGATACTTGGGAAAACTTTTACTGATACAATACAAGTTAGTAGCTAAAATTCATTTTGCCCTGTACTTCTACTTATAGTCACAAGAGTTCTACCGAAACAAGTACCCAAACTTCAAAATATCATTAATTTCATAATTTTCCTAAGTTCAAAACATTTACATCACTTTATAAACATCATTTTAATTCAACAAAACATAAAATAACCAAGTTTCTTAGTTCATTCCTATTCAAAAACATATCATTCATATCCTATACATGCCATTTATAACCTAAAATAAAGTAACCGAGAGCTACAAAAATAACGATCGAATAGTGTGATTGTGCTCTAATAACCTCAATCGATCAAGCTTTTCGACTATCTACAAGGACATGAAAATCAACCACGTAAGCATAAAATGATTAGTAAGTTCTTAACAAGAAAACAACTTACCAAACTACATATTTCACAAGAAACATTTTCCCGTTCATTTTCATACTCCCGTATAACTAGTTTCTCTTCTCAAGATTCTCATGAACACAATCTTGTATTATACATTGTATTTCAACCGTGTATTATCACATTTCTAGAATATCTCGCTACTTATACACCCGTTGGATCTTTGGAGCTACTTGGGTCAAAATTGCATAATTTTCACACTAAGTGTGCATGTAACATCTCCATAACCTGTAATGCTCACACGAGCTATGAAATGGCCTGCTCACACGAGCTGTGGGTTGAGATGTTGGGCTACATGATGCTGCTCACACGAGCTGTGGAGAATCCGCAATAAATGTTGGGTCTCATCCGTTAGTAGGACATCTAGGACCAGCACCCATAGAACTTGTAATGGTCACACGAGCTATGAAATGAGCCTGCTCACATGAGTTGTGGGTCGAGATGTTAGGCTACACGATGCAACTCACACGAGCTATAGAGAATCCGTGATAAATGTCAGATCTTAGCTATAAGTAGGACATCTAAGACCAGCACTCGTATAACATGTAATCCCGAAATCGGTTCATGTAGATCCTAGTATTCCTCAGAATCCTACGGCATATATCCATGTCATCTCATATTATTCTACCACCAAATCAATGTCTCCTCAACAATTATAAACAGAGCAACCCAATACAACAATTGAAGTTTATGTATATGTATGTAAACAATTTCATTAAGTAAGTTGTGAACATACCTTGGTTAATACAAAAGTGCAAGAGGTGTCGATGGTTACTCTGTAACCTTGGCCTTTCCTCGACTCGAACTCGGTTGTTGCGTGTGATAATCTAGATAATCATTGCTTCATCCAATGATTCAATATTCAATTAAATGACTAAAATAAGGATAAAATCATTATTATGGCAATTTTACAAAACTACCCAGAATGTTTTAACACTTGTGCTATTTAATCCTCGATAAGAATTTCAACATTTAATCCCACACCAAGCACAACTTAAAGTATCACACTCTTCCTATTTCTTCATCCTAGTCCCATATTTTCTACTAATTCATGTCTAACCCTTGTATTTTTACCCATTTCATAAATAGGTCCTTAAGCACAAATCATCAAATTTGCTTAGTAAAACTTTCATATATAAGACTTATAACTTAAGGGTTCAAGCACAAAACCATCAAATATACTTTTCCTCATTCATGGTAAGTCCATATTCTTTTAAAAATGTTGAAAATCAACCCCCGGGTTAGCTAAGCTAAACCAAAACAAACTCAAAGACATGAAAATCTTCCAAACTAACCCTGAGAGCTCACCAATTCAAGAAAGAAACTCCACCAAGCTTTCCTTCTCTTAACGATGGTGCCTTACCCAATTCAGGAAGAAGAAGAGAAAATATTGTTTTTATTTTCTTAATTGATTTTAAAGACTTTAAAATTACTCTTTTTTGTCCACACAGTTCCACCTAATCCCCATCATATTCCTTCTTATATTTTAATTGAAATTCACAACTAAAATATATTAAAATGGTGGAGCATTGCCGTCCACTTCCATATGGTTGGCAAAATTGCCAAATTGACCCTTTCAATGCCTTATCCTTGCATTGTTGGGTATTCAAGCTATAGGACTTAAACTTGTAAAACTCTCATCATATGATCCTTTTTATTAAATTCTTATACAAGCCAATAGATTTCTCATCTAAAATTTAATATTAAGATAAAATCATTTTTTGACATTACTCACAAGAACGTGTGGCTCCGAAGCACTATTCTCGATGTCACTAAGAATGGGCCGTTACAACTCTCCACTCCTTTAGAAATTTTCATCCTCGAAAATCATACCAGAGAAGAGGTTCAGGTATTGTGATCTCATTGTTTCTTCTGTTTTCCAAGTAGCTTCCTCAATCCCATGCAGATACCAAAGGACCTTCACCAACTCTATTCATTTGTTTCGCAACTCTTTGACTTCTCGAGCCAAGATTTTTATAGGTTCGTCACCATAAGACATGTTAGGCTGTATTTCTACCTTAGTTGGTGTAATCACATGCGAGGGGTCAGACTTGTATTGTCTCAACATCGATACATGGAAAACATTATGTATTTTCTCCAACTCGGATGGTAAGCTATCGATCCAATTCTTTCAATAATTTCATATGGTCTAATGAAACACGGACTAAGTTTTCCTTTGCGACCAAATCGTAGGACCTTATTCCAAGGTGATACTTCCAAAAACACTTTATCCCCGACTTGAAATTCGATATCCTTTCTTTTCAAGTTCATATAATACTTTTGACGATCGGAAGCAGCTTTAAATAATCTCGTATCACTTTGACTTTTTCCTCAGTCTCACTGATCAAGTCAGCTCCAAAAATCTTCTTTTCACTCAACTCAGACCAGTATAATAGAGTTCTGCACTTCCGTCCAAACAATGCTTCATATAGGGCCATTTTAATACTCGACCGGTAGCTATTATTATAAGTAAATTCTACCAATGGAATAAATTTCTCCCAACTACCCTCGAATTCTAACACACAACAACGAACTATATCTTCTAGTATCTGAATTACTCACTTCGATTGACCGTCCGTCTGTGGATGAAATGTTGTGCTGAAATGAAATTTGGTGCCCAACGCTTCATGTAATTTATTCCAATATCTAAAAGTAAATCGGGGATCCTAATCCAAAATAATCGACAATGGCTGTAACACCCAAAACTTGAAACGTCGTCGGTCAGGGTCTTGGTGCCTTTCTATTCATTTATCATTGTCCATATTTTAATATCATGTCATAAATCATCAATTAATTATAATCATAACTTAACAAAGGAAAAAAAGTCATTTCCATCATTTTTTAAGACTTCTACCAGTACCAGTTGGACAAGTATCGGTAGTTGTCAAGTCAGAAAATAATTCAGAAATGGTGTAAAGTTCTACCGATACTCAAGATGGTTCTACCGATACTTGCGACACAACTATCAAAACAAATCATGCTTCTACCGATACTAAAAACTCCAGAGAGTTAAGAACTTCTATCCTACAACTTTTACCAATACAAGTTCATAGACTACCGATACTTCTATAAGTAGAACTACCGATACTTATCTTGCATCTACCGAAACAACACAAGTCAGTAACCTACATCTCACTTCCTCTGTACTTCTACCGATACAAGCAAGAATACTACCGAAACAAGTATGCAGATGTCAAATATATATACATAAATTTCCAAGTTTTCACAATAGTCCATAACATTTACCAATTTCTCAAAATCATACCTACATAAACTTTTTATATTGGTATTTAATGCTTCACATAACAACAAAGAATATCTATGAAAACATTCATCAAAATGTTACCATGCTATTTAACCATTACACAAAAAACAACTTAAGTAACACGATCCTAATACATCACATTACTTAAAGTCTATATTTCACATTAAACAAGCATAAAGTATTTCATTAAGATCATATCAAGGAATCCAACAATCCTAAATAAGTAATATAAAGGAAAACACCATCCTAGTACATGCCATATAACCAAGTGATTTAAAGTTTACCGAACAAGCTCCTGAGATAGTGTGATTTCTTCGAGAGGATCCGATCTTCAAGCAGTAAAATAGAATCTACAAAACAACAACAATTTACAGGTGAGCTTTTCATAGCTTAGCAAGTTCATAGAGCTAAATAGGTTTACCAAACTTCAAAGTTGTACAATCTAAAATTTAACCAAGAGGAGTAAGCTGTATTCATCCGAGGTCGGTTTCAATTCGCATTTGATAACTCACGATGACACGGAGTCATCAGACCTTTAATCCGTAATAGGATTCATTTCTCATTTGATATTCATGATGGCACATAGTTATCGGACCTCATAATCCGAAAAGGATTCATATGCTCACGATGACACATAGTCATCGAACCTCATAATCCGTAAAGGATTCATATACTCACGATGACACAGTCATCGGACCTTTTGCATTTACTGCTCAAAACCCGTTATCTTTTCCTTACATTTGTTCTTGTCTTCCTCACTTTCGTGCATCATTCCAAATTTATAACAACTGTATAGAAGTAAAAAATATGCAATTTAAATTGGAATTTAACAATACGAACTTACCGAATTGATTTGTAGTATCAGCTCAAGTATAGGGACTATTCGTCAATAAGTCATCCAAGACTAGCTCCCGATTCTGTTTAGCCCCTAATGACATGTCCTTTATGTCCCAAATTGTTTATGAGGTTCATATGTGTCATATACTATGTTCATTGCAATTAACTTTCATCATGTTATACCATTTCGAGCAAACATTCATATAATCCTTATTTACCAAACGTAATATCGAATAACTAACAATGTCATTTAGTTTGATTTACTATTTGTCATATATCAATCAAATTAATTCATTCGTAACATGAATAATAACTAACACAACACTTAATCATTTAAGCGTTTCGTTGTCACCTAATTTCAACTATATCATTTTGTTACTTTCAATCATGCTCCTCAATACCATTTCATTTCAATTTAATTTCATTCCTCAATTTAATATTTACTAAGCAAACAAATTTAAATACAACAAACTTAAATTATTTTAATAATTTAGCAATAAAAATTAAATCAAATATTTACTGTATGAACTTACCATACGAAATTGAAGTTAAAGTGAACTTTAAGGGCAAATTCGTAATTTTTCCTTTTTCACGATTGGAACATGATCTTGATCTATTACAATAATTTCATTTCATTATTTAAATCAACATGAATTTTTAATCATTTGATGTAAAGCATTTTTGGTTTTTTTACAAAATTACCCTTAACTTTTCACTTTTATTCAATTTAGTCCTTTAGCTCAAACTTGCAAATTAACCATTTGATTTTTAAATTTCAAGTTTGCCTATGTTTATAAGCATTTATACAGCCCAATTTTTGCAATGTTTTACCTCAAGTCCTTACAAATTTATTCCTTTAACATTAAAATCATCAAAAACCACTTTACAAAATAATCAAATCCAACAACCAAGCTTAATAAACTTCAATAAATTTTCAAGAAACAACACATTCATCAATGGAAAAATTTATAACCTTTAACAGATGCACAAATTAGTCCTCGAGTTAGCTAGATTAAGCTAATACGAACTCAAAAACATAAAAATTACTAAAAGCGAGCAAGATTTACATACCAAACCCATGAACTAAAGTTGGCCAAAGCTCCCTCCCATGGTGTTTAGGGCTTCGATTCTATTTTGGAGAAGAAGAAGATGAAAAAAAACTTGTTCTTTCTTAATTTGGTTTAAAAACCATTTATTTAGCAATTTACTATTTTACCCTTTATTAATTTTCATGAAATCAGCCATTTAAAAATCCAAAATCGTCCATATACATAGTAGGTGGTTTAATTACCATTTAGGTGCCTCAACTAAACCTCCAATTGACACTTAATACTTTTAATTCAACTTTTGTACCTTTTACGATTTAATCCTTTTCATTTAATTGATTATCTAAATGATTAAATTTCATAATCAAATTTTAATACAATACTAATGACCTTGTAAATATTAATAATTAATATTTACAACCAGACATATCGAAGTCGTGACCTCTAAATTACCATTCCCGATCATATAAAAAATAGACTAATTAGTAAATCCTCATTTAATTAGGATTTAATAGCAATTTACCAAAATCTAAAGAATTCCACTTCATTTCTATTATTAAGCCATTTAAGGTGGGTCCAATTACACAATTGGTCCTTCAATTATTTTAAATTCCAACTAAATAAACTTTATTTCAACTTATCCTAAAACTACTTAGGACTAAAGGAATAAATATTCCAAAAGTTAGTGGGAGGTAATCATATCCTCCACCGCTTGGACTTTTTGACCATGGTGTAATTACCACTTTGGTCCCTTTTATTTGTAATCAATAGTAATTAACTTTTACCCCTTTTACAATTTACTCCTTTTTCCTTAATTAAGCAATTAATCATCAAAATTACTCAACCAAACTTCAATTCACATATAATAAGACTCTGTAAATATTTAATAAAAATATTTACGGCCCTTAATTTCAGAAACGAGGTCCCGATACCTCATTTTCTAAAACCACTTGACTTTTGAACCAAACCACTTACCAACTTTTAATTCAATAATTAAAATTCAACAATTCAAAATTCCATATAAAATTATTATTGATTTATTTAATTTAAACAGTCATTATAAAAAATTTCTCGTCGGGTTTTGTGGTTCCCAAAACCATTGTTTCTGACACCACTGAAAAATGGGCTGTTACAGTGGCACCCCATGTAATCTAACAATCTCTGCAACAAACATCTCGGACAACCTTTCCATAGGATAATCCATACGTATTGGGATAAAGTGGGTCGACTTAGTCAAACGGTCCACTATAACCCAAACGACGTCCTTTTTCATTGCAGGCAACGGCAATCCATCACGAAATCCATGGTAAATTTTTGTCACTTCCATTCTGGTATTATAACTGGCTGTAATAACCCAAAAATTAACTGGTGCTCAGCTTTAACTTGTTGATACACTAAGCATCTCGATACAAACTCTGAGATCTCTCATTTCATACTCGGCCACCAATACATCTGTTTCAAATCATTGTACATTTAATTACTACTCGGATAGATTGAGTGTCTATTGTTATGTGCTTCCTGTAGAACACTCTGCTTAACCTTTGAATTCTTTGGAACGCACAATCCATTTAAAAAATACAAACTACCATCGGTACCAAGGTGAAAAGCTGACTTTGGTGACTTACCAATCTGTTATCGCTTAATGATCAATTTGAGATCATTTCTCTAGGCTTCACAAATTTGCTGTAAAAATGTTGGACTAGCTCTTAATTCAGCTAATATAGAATCATCACCACTCAACGTTAATCGGGTATCTAATGCCCGTAAAGAAAAAAAGGATTTCCTACTCAGAGCGTCGGCTATAACATTGGCCTTACCCGGATGATAATCAATAACTAGCTCATAATCCTTCAGTAATTCAAACCATCTGCGCTGGCACAGATTAAGTTCTTTTTGCGACATCAAATACTTCAAACTCTTGTGATCCGTGAAAATGTGACACTTTTCCCCATATAAATAATAGCGCCAAATCTTCAAAGCAAACACAATAGCTGCCAATTCCAAATCATGTGTCAGGTAGTTCTTCTCATGCAGTTTCAACTATCGAGAGGCATAAGCTACTACTTTCCATTCTTCATCCTAATTCATTCAATAAAGCATCACAAACTAAAAATTCTTTATCGGCCTCGGATTGAATTAACATAGGTGCCTTGGTTAACAACATCTTCATTTGGTCGAAGCTTTGTTGACATTCAATGGACCAATTAAATTTCGTATCTTTTTGCAACAATCTCGTCAAAGGCGAGGCAATTATCGAAAATCCTTTGACAAAACGTTGATAATATCTTACTAAACCTAGGAAACTTCGAATCTCAGTGACATTTCTAGGCAGTTTCCAATCCAAAATAGCTGATATTTTACTCGGGTCTACTCTAATGCCTTCCGTAGACACGAAATGACCCAAAAACCCAATCTCTCGCAGCTAAAATTCACATTTACTAAATTTTGCAAATAACTGTCTATCACGCAAAGTTTGTAAGACAGTACTCAGATATTGGGCATGCTAAATCTCATCCTTCGAATAAACCAGAATATCATCAATAAAAACCACTACAAACTTGTCCAAATACAAATGAAATATCATGTTCATCAGATCCATAAACGCAGTAGGGGCATTTGTTAGACCAAATGGCATGACTAAGAATTCAAAATGCCCGTTCCTGGTCTTGAAAGTTATTTTCGACACATCAGTATATTTTACCAGAAGTTGATAATACCCCGAGCGAAGATCAATCTTCGAAAACACTATAGCACCTTTGAACTGATCAAATAAGTCATCAATGCGAGGCAATAGATACTTATTTTTAATTGTGACCTTGTTTAAATTACTGTAGTCAATGCACCACATCGGTCCATCTTTTTCCTTAACAAACAAAATAGGTCCACCCCAAGGAGAAAAACTAGGTTGGATGAAACCTTTATTTGACAATTCCTATAATTGTGCTTTTTCAATTCTTTCAACTCTTTCGGAGACATCCTATATGAAGTAATCAACACAGGAGAGGTTCCCTGTACCAACTCAATCGCAAAATCTATTTCCATGATCGGTGGTAATCCCGACAACTCTACGAGAAATACATCCGCAAAGTCACTAACGGCCGAGACTGATTCCAGTTTCAATTTTGCAACTCTAGTATCTATCATATATGCCAAATACGCCTTGCATCTTTTTTTAATGCATTTCTAAGTTGTCAAAGCATAAATGATACTAACAGTATCGACATCACTATCTGATTCAACCCTAATCAATTCACCATTTCGATACTTTAATACAATTTGTCTACATTTACAATTCACCACGGCATCATGCAACATCAACCAATCCATACCAAGAATCACATCAAATTCATCAAAAAGCAACGACATCAAATCAGTCGAAAAATCACAGTCTTGAATTTTCAGTAGACAATTTCGACACACCTTGTTCACTAACACATGTTTGCCTAACGGGTTGGTTACTTTAACTATAAACTAGGTTGACTCTACCGGTATATTTTTATTAAACACAAGGGTGGTGCATATATATGAATGGGCTGAACCCATATCAATCAAAGCATAAACGTTATCATTAAAGAGAGAAAAGGTACTCGCAACCACATCTGGAGTCGTAACATCTTCTCGGGCTTGGATGGCATAGGCCCTAGCTGGCTCTTGCCATAAACCTCATTGAGGAATCTCTAGTTTCACTCCTATTATTTCCTATCGTACCACTGGGTTTTGACGTTCTGCCTCTAGACGGTGCCTTACCAAAACGAGTACTCTGAGCTCTTTCTCTATTGAACTTCTCAGGACAATCTCGAAGGTAGTGCTTAGGGGAACCGCATCTAAAGCAAGATCCTGTCTTTAAACGGCATTCCTTGAAATGTCTCCGATTACAAAGTTGACATTGGGGCCTATTGTCATGGCGAACACTGCCAATATTGGTTACTGATGTAGTTTGAGGTCTCGAACTACCCTATTTTCCCCGATCTCTTCTTGAGAAATCGGATGAATTTGGCACGCGACTGTAAGACTATTTCATTTTCTTTGTTAGAGAGGAGTAGGATTGACCCATTGGTCGTTTATTCATGTCTCTCGAGTCTTTTTCTTCCTTCCTTTTCTCTAAAGTAAGCTCTTCAACCTTGCTCGCTTGATCCTCCAGGATTACAAACTCTTTCAATTCCAATATCCTAACAAGAAATTTTATGTCTTCATTCAGACCATCTTCGAAACGAGCACACATCGCTACCTCGCTTGAAACACATTCTCGAGCATACTTGCTCAACTGCACGAATTCTCTTACTAATTTTCGACCTTGCTTTAGTTCCAAGAACACTTTTCTCTTCTTGTCCAGGTACCTCTGACTGATATATTTTTTCCTAAATTCTGTTTGAAAGAAATCCCAACTTACTCGATCAACTAGTAACATCGCCGTCAAGGTTGTCCACTATTGATATGCATAGTCTTTCAGTAGGGATATGGTACACTGTAAGTAATCACTTAGAGTGCAGGATAACTCCCTCAATACTCGAGGGGTATTCTTTAATGAGAACTCAGCTCTCTCAAGATCATCCTCAACTGTACCCCGAAATTCTTTAGCTCCATACTTGTGAAGCTTATCAACAAGAGGTTGACTTACCCTTGTTTATTCTGGCACTAATGGAACAGGGGGAATCGGTGGTGGTATTGAAGGAGGTGGAGGTCGTTGTGCATCGGATTGGTTCTCATATACTCGGTGAACCATTTAGACATCATATGGAAGAAAGCTTCCCGTGTTTTATTTCTTTGGCCCTTAAAAACGGGCTCATTAGCAGCTGCCCCTTGGACAGAGGCCTGTACGTTGCTCTCAACTTCATCAGGATAAGCTTGATTGGGCGACATCTCTTATCAAATCAAAAATTACTATTCATTTTTAAAATAGGAGACATCACGCTATCATAGGTTATATAAATGGCATGTACTATCTCTATACTTGCTACGTTCAGTCCTAGAATCGACTAAATCGTAGCTTTGATACCACTAAATGTAACACCTCTTACCCGATCCGATTACCGAGCCCGAGTAGGTAGTCATTACAACTAAAAATTTTCACTTCTCGTTAACTTAAAATCCCTTTTATTTAATTTAAACAGTATCTCAATAACATTCATGCAAACAATATCGAGTTTTGGAATCATTCTCTTTTGATTCGAGTCAAAAACAACATTTTGAAAAGTTTGATAGACTTCTACCAGTACCCGATTGAGCAAGTATTGGTAGAAGTCAAGTCAGTAAGCAAGTAAAAATAGTTGTAGTTTTCTACCAGTAGAAGTGGAAGTTCTATCGATACAAGTATAAGTACTATCAATACAACCCATACTTCTACCGATACAACCAATTCCAGAGAGCAAGGTGGATTTGCCCTGCAACTTTTACTGATACTACTGAACAGACTACCGATACTTCTAAAAACTACCGATTCTTGGGAAAACTTCTACCGATACAATACAAGTCATTAGTTGAAGTGATTTTACCCTGTACTTCTACCGATAGTCGCAAGAGTTCTACTGAAACAAGTACCCAGACTTCAAAATATTATTAATTTCATAATTTTTCCAAGTTCAAAACATTTACATCACTTTATAAACATCATTTTAATTCAACAAAACATAAAATAACTAGTTTCTTAGCTCATTCCTATTCAAAAACATATCATTCATATCCTATACATACCATTTACAACCTAAAATAAAGTAATCGAGAATTACCAAAATAACGATCAGATAGTGTGATTGTGCTTCAACGACCCCAATAGATCAAACTTTTCGATGATCTACGGGGACATGAAAATCAACCACGTAAGCATAAAATGCTTAGTAAGTTCTTAACAAGAAAACAACTTACCAAACTACATATTTCACAAGAATTATTTTCCCGTTCATTTTCATACTCCTGTATAACTAGTTTCTCTTCTCAAGATTCTCATGAACACAATCTTGTATTATACATTGTATTTCAACAGTGTATTATCACATTTCTAACATATCTCGCTACTTATACACCCGTTGGATCTTTGGAACTACTTAGGTCAGAATTGCATCATTTCCACACTAAGCATGCATGTAACATCTCCATAACATGTAATGCTCACACGAGCTATAGATCGAGATGTTGGGCTACACGATGCTGCTCACATGAACTGTGGAGAATCCGCAATAAATGTCGGATCTCAACCATCGATAGGACATCTAGGAACAGCACCCATATAACCTGTAATGCTCACACGAGCTGTAAAATGGGCCTGCTCACACGAGATGTTGGGCTACACGATGCTGCTCACATGAGCTGTGGAGAATGTGCAATAAATGCCAGATCTCAACCATTGGTAGGGCATCTAAGACTAACACTCATATAACCTGTAATCCCAAAATCGGGTCATGTAGATCCTAGTATTCCTCATAATCCAACATCATATATCCATGTCATCTCATATTATACTACCACCAAATCAATGTCTCCTTAACAATTATAAATAGAGCAACCCGATACAACAATTGAAGTTTATGTGTATGTATGTAAACAATTTAATTAAGTTACGAACTTACCTCGGTTAATACAAAAGTGCAAGAGTTGTCGATGGCTACTCCGTAACCTTTGCCTTTCCTCGACTCGAACCCGATTGTTGCGTGTCTTGATCTAGATAATCATTTATTCATCCAATCATTCAATATTCAATTTATTGACAAAATAAGGATGAAATCTTTATTATGGTAATTTTACAAAACTACCCAAAATGTTTTAACACTTGTGCTATTTAATCCTCGATAAGAATTTAAACATTTAATCCCACACCAAGCATAACTTAAAGCATCACACTCTTCCTTTTTCTTCATCCTAGTCCCATATTTTCTACTAATTCATGTCTAACCCTTGTATTTTTACCCATTTCATAAATAGGTCCTTAAGCACAAATCATCAAATTTGCTTAGTAAAACTTTCATATATAAGACTTGTAAATTAAGGGTTCAACCACAAAACCATCAAATATACTTTTCCTCATTCATGGTAAGTCCATGTTCTTTTAAAAATGTTGAAAATCAACCCTCAAGTTAGCTAAGCTAAACCAAAACAAACTCAAAGACATGAAAATCTTCCAAACTAACCTTGAGAGCTTACCAATTCAAGAAAGAAACTCCACCAAGCTTTCCTTCTCTTAACAATAGTGCCTTACCCGATTCAAGAAGAAGTAGAGAAAATATTGTTTTTATTTTCTTAATTGATTTTAAAGACTTTAAAATTACCCTTTTTTCTCCACACAGTTCCACCTAATCCCACTCATATTCCTTCTTATATTTTAATTGAAATTCACGACTAAAACATCTTAAAATGGTGGAGCATTACCGTCCACTTCCATAAGGTTGGCATAATTGCCAAATTGATCCCTTCAATGCCCTATCCTTTCATTGTTGGGTATTCAAGCTATGGGACTTAAACTTGTAAAACTCTCATCATATGGTCCTTTTTATTAAATTCTCATACAAGCCAATAGGTTTCTCATCTAAAATTTAATATGACGCAACATTTTCTCGTAATTATTAAGATAATATTATTTTCTGACATTATTTGCTGAAACGAGTGGCTCCGAACCACTATTCCTATGTCAATAAGAACGAGCTGTTACAATAGGGATTCAAAATTCCCGTCGATTTTGTAGTTCTTGACTGTGTGAAAGATCAAGAAATCCTCATTCTATTGGGTAGGCCATTTTTTGTCACTTCTAAATCGATTATCGACCTTGAGCGAAATGAGCTTATTTTAAAATTGATGACGAGATAGAAGTGTTCCAATGTGACCGAGATTGCCAAAATGAGGAATTGCTTAGAGAAGAATGTTATGTATCTAGTTGGTATTTTTTTTACCTAGTTCGTACTTGGACTTGTATTATATCGCCCAAATTGATATCTCTACACTAATACCGTTAGTTTAAACTGACATTTGATAGCCAATTCGACAATGACATATGGTAGGCTCTTTGTATGCCACAATAAAAAATTTAATAAAAAATATATTTTTTCACATCAAGAATGAATATGGACAAATGGTTGTCTAATTGTCCATTCATTCTAGAAGTGTTTTTAGTAATTTTATTTATTTTATTTTATAAAATACAAGTTTTTAGGTTATTTTTATTTTGAAAAGGAATATAAAGTATAAATTTATAAAAATATATACAATTAAAATTATATTAAAAGTGTATAATATTTTGATAAATATATAAAAATTTATAATCTATATTTTTGATAAATTTATAAAAATATATAAGTATGGAGGATGACTCAAAATTTATAAATTTATAAATTATAAAATTATATAAATAAAAGAATAAACTAAAAAGTTCGTTCTAGATGTAATAACTTTTTTTTACTTTTTTATTAATTTATATAATTTTTAATTTAAAAAAATAATACAAATAACTCGTTATTTTATTTAAAAAATAAAAAATATGTAAGCTTGCTAAAACTACATTTGGAATGAGAATTTGAATAAATTAGTGTCCAAATCCAAATGCATCTAGACAATCATGTGTATGAATTCATTCTTGGTGTGAAAAAAATAAAATTTTTTGAAGATTTTTTTAAAAAAAAAATTCATGTTTGACATGTGGTATATTAAAAGTTTGTCTCATGACACCACCAAATTGATTATCGGTGTCACGTTAGTATAAATTAATAGTGTTGGTGCGAATGTGTCAACATGAGTGACAAAATATAAATTTAAATACCAACTAGGTAAACATAAGTACCAACTAAGAAGAAATGAACAAATTAAGACCAAAATATATATTAATCCAAAGCAGAAAGAAAACAAAGGCATGGATTTAGCTCTTTTTGTTTAGTTCTTAAGAGAGACGGGAATAGAGAGAGATTCAACGAGTTGTATGTCGACCACGGACAATGTTTTTGTTGCAATAACTTTCTTTTCTGCTTACTACACAACAAAATGCCCAAGTTTTTTCAGATTGGGAGACATGCAAACAGATTGCCTTGTAGCTTGGGTATATACAAGTACTGAGAAAGAAAAGCAAGAAAGAAGATGAAGACAGTGGCAGTGGCAGTGGTAGCGATAATAACTGGCTGGGGTTCTCTCTTTCACCTCCACATGAAAATGGAGTTACCTAATGATCCCCATCACCACTCCACCATCATACAAAAGCTTCAGCTGCTGCTGTTAGTGTTGTTCCTACAAGTTTCTATGGTTCTGGTATCTGCTTTGCCTTTTCATGCTTCTCCTTAGTCTTAAATCAGATGGCTCTCTTTGCATCATGGAAGCTCTCAGTAGATCACAAGCGGAAGGCATCCTCGTGTTTTTTTTAATGTTTATGTTGTTTTGCCTTCATATATTAACGGATTGTGCCTACTTGATCCCCAAAACTAGAGGCCTTTCTAGGTGGTGCATCAATACGGAAGCCATAAAAGGGAAGACAATGGCTCTAAGCTTAGATAGCCTTTCTTCATCACCAAAATGTAGACCATGAAACCAACAGGCAGGACATAGGCTTTGCAGTTCAAACTCATTCGTACTATTTAGTTTTTGAACCCTTCTCCACTCTTTCTTCGCACCAAAGACAGACCAAAATGCTTGGGATTAACTATTGTTTCCAAACATCCGGACTAAACTTAATCCATTTTAATAATCTCAAGTCATCCATCTTGGAGTAAATCAAAATCCAAAGTTCGCTAAACTTTTTAATACCTGAATGCCTGATCCAAGCCAAACCATGTGGAACTATTCATTTGCCATCTCAAAAGAACCCACTTCAGTCCTCCAGTACCAACTGAACAAAGGTCAGCATGGTATGTTATTACTACTATCTTCTACATACTCTGATTTACTTCGAAAGTAATGATAATTGAAAAATAACAGTAGAAAATGTCTTGGAATTATACACCAGCTTATTTCATATATAGTATGTATGACATCAAAACAAAAAGGCTGCAAAGAAAGCATACCAGGCACTTAATGTACTTCATCATAACTGCCTTACAGAAACCAGAAATAACATCAGAAACGTTCCATTTCAGTTCTTTAAAGTTAGACCCTTGCCAACCACTTGAGCAAACTTTTTTATTCTTCTTGGCTAAAACACTATGGATTCGAGATGAAAAGACTAGTTTTGTGGCTTGGCAATATCAGCTTCAGACAATTTAGTTTTCCTTGCCATTTTTCTTTTCACCACCTTTCAAGAACCGTGAGAACCAATACGCTGAAGATTTGGGATGCCGAGTGAGACCGTTCTTGTAATCTACATAAACCAAACCAAAGCGCTTGGTATAGCCTTGAGCCCACTCAAAATTGTCTAATAATGACCATGCAAAGTATCCCCTCACATCTGCTCCATCCCTGTATGTAAATATGTAAATGTAAATGTAAATGTAAATGTAATGAACTTGAATTTCTTCCATTAACTATAAACACAAGTAATATTCCACACTCCATGCAATCAAGTGGGTTCAGTACTGAACTTTGATAATATCATCAGACATAATATATGTATAATAAATAAATACTAATATAATATTTGAGGATTTAATTACACCGACCACATTCAAATAAACCTCCAAGAAGATGCTCAATAGCAAATTTCATCCATCTTTAGTTATAAGAAATCTCCAAATACGTGGACTAAATCCCAATAATGTTGTTTATGATGGATTACATAAAAACTATTTTAAACTACATATGAATTTGTAACTTTAGTGGTTATCCATTATTCTCAACATTACCTTTTTATTTAATCTACTAAAAAGATTAGGGGTGATAGTTTTCATTTTTAGTACAAAAGCAGACCCATTAACACCTCCCACATCCGATGTAAATTCCATCCCATCTCACTTGAGCTTGAGATTTTCAACAAAAAATCTACAAGTTCCTATCACCGGAATATCCCCTTGGGAGCTTCCAGTTTTGTAGTTGATTTAATTCGTAAAGTCTGCATGTGATATGAAGATTAAAAGAGGACCAACTCACTTGATTGCTTGAGCGACTGCAGCAAGGTATCCCTTAAAGTAGTGAACTCTTAATTTGTCATCAAGAATCTCATTGAGGGGCAAACTGTTGTCCTCTTCATCATCCATCCCTGCCAAAAATTTGACAAAAAAAAATAGAAAAAATAAAAATCAGCGGAGGAGAAGCAAACCGAGATTGTTTAGAAGTAAGGATACCAGTTGATTGTACAATTGTATGCCAACTACAGAAGGTTCTACAGTAGCCCGTCAACAGGCTGAACCAGAAAGATACCTCATTGATGAGGTGCTTGACCAGCTCACAAGGAATATTCCCTAAGTTGCTAAAATGAAAATGTCTTCTAGAAGTAAGAAACTGATGTTTATATAGGGTGTCACCAAATAAACCATGCAGAAACTGCTAATATGAAAAATAGATGCAAAAGAAAAAGCAGAAACCATAAATTGATTATCATTGCAATTCTTAAAGTCAAACTGCATACCATTCTCGGTGACATATATTGGGGGATTATTGTATTTTCGTGCTATATAGTTGAGAACCTTCCGGAGGCCCCAAGGGACAATGTAAAGCCATTCTGAAGCTGCCTGCCATGCTTTAGTATTTTAGCATATAGAAATGAGCCAAAGAAAGACGTGGTATCATATAAAATACACATGTACAACAAAAAGACAAAAGAGTATGCACCTTTTCTCCAATCTTTTCACCCCCTTCCCATTCAACTGATAATTACTGAGAACATTAGTATACAAATCACAGATAGACATAAACACATAAACACAGAAATTATTACCAATTCTCTCCATCTCTTGTGCTTTATAGTAATAACTTTCTTCAGAACAACTTGTTGCATGAGAAATAAACCTCGACGTATAATGATTAAGACCAAGAAAGTCCAAAGAGTTTGAAAGCAATTTTTTTTCTTCCTGTGAGAACTTGGGAAGTCGATCTCCTAATCTTTCAAGCATAACTGCAGGATAGTCTCCATAATATAATGGGCACAAGTACCTGTAGCAATAGTATTGCAATTAGGATGTAATTTGATCAACAGGGTCAGTTGGGGATGATGTACATCAAATGTTCAATAATATTTTGATTACGACAAATAACTCTTCTTTTAGCAGTGCCTGCAGTTTAAATTGCTTGTTACCTTGCCATTGAACATCAACGCCAATATAAGTATCCTCACCTATCTCACCCACTAGAGATTCTTGTTGCAAAGAATCATAAATATTTTGATGAAATTAGACATTTGAGGGACGTTTTAAAGGGATTTGAATAATTTTCACTCATACAAAAAAAAATGATTACATTGGTATTTATACAAAGAGAAAAAATTATCTAAGGCAAGAAATAATATACAATCTCTAATTTACAGAGATTGGAAGAATCTCATGGCTGTCAATATTGGCTGTCAACAGCTAGTATTCAAGGCTGTCAACATTTTTACATGCAACATTTCTCAAATATAATAAACGGAACATTTTCCATTTACATTTATGAGAACATTTACATTAGTGTTGAACTGATTTTTCCGGACCTCATAACTTAGAAATTATAGATAGATAGATTGACTTTTTACAACTAACTTATCTTTTATGGCTCCAAAAACCTTATTGTTATGAGGGAAAACATGAATTATTTTAGAACATTATTTATCAATTATAGTAATTTAGGACCTTAATTTTAAGACTTTGAAATAATGAATATTGGGGAATGTTGAATCAATTCATTGAATAATCTTTTGTAAAGTTACAACCTACATAAATTAGGAAAAAATATCACTAATTCTTAAGAGAAAAACATTGACAAATCTGACACCTAGGGATGCAAGCATCAAGGCCCAGTATCAGGCTCATGGACGTGATGGACTTACACTACCTCAAAGCCTAATAACAAAGTCAAATGCCAAGAAAATCAAAGCAAGATTAAATGGGACCATAAAAGACTTCATTACAAAGGCCTTAAAAACGCACGAGGAGAAAAGAAAAGCAAGATTTCAAATCATGGAATTTTTGGTCCAAGAAACCGAATCTTGAAGTCAATGCACAATAGATTACATGTACAAGCTTAAACAAGCCAATTTCAGGAGCGAATAGATCACAAGTACAAGTTCTTGAAAATCAACTCATTGGGATGTCCACAAACACATCATGAAGTTTGGAGAAGTGTCATGCGGCTAGACCTTTCGTCTCGCAATCCATGCGGCCTTAAGCAATTCCTTCGCTTTAAATGTGCTTAAGTTAGTCTAACTCTCGCAAAATGAAGATTCTCGCAGAATTCCTCTAAAGCATCAAAATATAGCGAAAGCAATCTCAAAAACGAAAAAAAAAAAACTCAAAAAAGCATAATAGTCATAGAAAAGCAATACACACAAGGCATTTGAATAAATGCTCTCAATTTAGTATTCACTACTAGAGAATGGAATACAATAGATGATTAAAAATGAGGGAAGGCTCTTTATTTATAATTAAGCTCCCCAAAATCAACGGTATATATCAAATTACATTAACAAACAAGATCGAAACTATCTACAATTAAGGGGTTTACATAATCACCAAGATTACAAAATCAAATCTTATCAAATTATAAATCTTTTAAGATTACTTTTTTTATTTACCAAGGTAGGATGCTTCACTGGATTACCAAAGCTTCAAGTGGATGGACTTTGTCACTTGTTCTTTGAATTGGGCCAGTTCAAGTAAGTCAAATGAACCCCATTTAATATGTTGACCTCCATGGGACGCTCTTTGTGCTTTGGTCACAGGCTTTGAACCGTGTCCCGTGAAATTCTCCCCACCCATTCTCACAGTGCCCTTGTTGCATCCTTGGAATGGAACTAGTTTGATTCGCCTTGAAACTTTTTTGATGCCTTGGCCCTTTCTCGACTAGATTTACTATCGGGTAGTCTCGCCCCTCGAACCTTTTGCCTCAGCTTCCATTGTCTGCTAACTCGAATTGTTTTGCTTCTCTTTGGTACATCTCATTCACAAGAGTCTACTGTTCTTACTCGCCCATATTTTGATTTACCTCAATCGAGATCCTCTTGATCCAAACAACCAGGCCCCGGCATAACCACGTTGAACACTAGGATAACCTTGAGTTTTCCCGCCAACTCTGATTTGTAAGCCCCTCGGCTTCCCCACTTCAGAACTTCGAAAGGACCCTTGTGTCCTAGCCAAGCCAACAAATCAAAATGAAAAATACTACCGAAATGTTTGAGACGTACATCACACACATTTACTTGTCTCAACTGTCAATTTGCATTACCACTTTACCCCTAAAGTTTGACGCACAACCCACCTTTCTCATAAGTGGTAGCCCCACCGATGACTCAACAGGCTATATCGATTTTCTGTCCAACTAGCATTTCAAAGGAACTTCCTCAGCAGTCCGATCTACCGAGTCAATGTTCCTCTCATACGAAACATCCTCGACCAGCTAGATTGTCGATAATACCTTGATCCCAACCCTCATATCTCGATTTACCAACACAACCATTTGTGATATCGAATCATAAAAGATATAAATGCAATCGGCAAAATAAAAAAGACACGTCTTAATCCTATCATGGAAGTTCAAGCCATGAACAAAATCGTCATCATTTAAGTGGATTACCTCGAAATCTTCCTTGACCTGCCACTCGTCAATTTGTAGCTCGACCCCTCGTGCTAGAGCTCTAGGCCAAATCCGCGACTAGAACAAATTTGTGATCCTATTCCACATTCGTCCCTATCACCTACTAACCATACAATTTAAAACTATACATGGATTCTTTCCCAAACAGTTTCAATTCTTTCTACACTCTCCCTCAAGCTGGTTTAAAAATATCTTTTATAGCTAGCTTGATTTTTAGAAAGTCAAATTGTTTTCTCAGTAATCCCTTTGTGAGCAAATCAGGTACTTGATCTTCAGTAAAAACCTAAGTCATGCACACTAAACCACCTTCTATTTTTTCTTTAATAAAATGCTTGTCCAAGTACGATCATGAAGAATTGGATTGTTAGCTATAGAAATAGCAACCTTATTATCGCAATACAACTTCATAGGTACGAGCTCTGAAGCTCTCAACTACTATAGTATTCTCCTAATCCACATTACTTCACGAATACCATGAGCACCAGCGCTAAACCCAGCTTCTGCACTACTCGCAGCTACACTCTGCTTTTACTATGCCAAATTACTAAGTTATCGCCAACATATGTACAATATCCCGAGGTCGATCTCTTATCAATTATACTCCCAACCCAATTTGCATCATATAGGCTTCAATTTGAAGATATCCTCGAGATTTAAAGAACAAACCTTTGCCTGGTGTCCCCTTTAAATACCTTAGAATCCTATAAACAACCTTAAAATGTTTAGGACTAAGTGAGTGCATAAACAAGCTAACTACACTTACAGAAAAAGCTATGTCCGACAATGTGTGTAACAAATAAATAAGTCTATCAACAAGTCTTTGATATCTTTCCTTATCCATTACATTTTTAGCTCTAGCTGATTGCAACTTTACATTTGATTCCATGGGAGTTTCTACTAGTTTGCAACTCATCGTGTTTGTTCAAGTAAATCAAATAAGTTGATTTACAATAATTCCGTCATTAGACCTCACAAACTCCAATCCAAGTATTTTAAAACTCCTAGGTCTTTCATTTCAAATTCCTTGGCTAATCTCCTTTTCATTTTATCCATCCCATCATAATCTCCTACTAAGATAATATCATCAACATATACCATTAATATAACAACCTTACCTTCTCTTGAAGGTTTGTAAAACATGGTATGATCCGCTTGACTTTGTATAAACCTGTACTTTTTTACTACCTTACTTAAATGTTCAAACCATGCTCTAGGTGACTGCTTGAATCAGTTCGTCCTTTTTTAGTTTGCAAACTTTTTCTAGCCCCAAGTTCTTCTTCAGAAACCAATGGTAGGCTCATAAATACCTCTTCTAGATCTCAATTGAGAAAATCATTTTTCACATCAAGTTGAAACAAAGGTCAACTAGAATTCATAGCAAGAGATAACAAGACTCGGATTGTATTTATCTTCGCAACAAGGGAAAAAGTTTCTTGGTAATCTATCCCATAAGTTTGAGTAAAGCCTTGTGCTACTAATCAGGTCGTATACCTATCTATACTACCGTCTGTTTTATTTTTTACCGTGAATACCCATTTGCTCCCTACAACCTTCTTCTCAATGGGTAGTTCAACGATCTCCCATGTACCATTCTTCTTTAATGCCATCATCTCTTCAAATACTGAAGATCTCCAATTATGCTCATTTAGTGCTTCCTTAATATTTCTAGGCAACACAATGTTTGAAATCTTAGAAGTGAAAGCTCTATACTTGGTAAAAAGGTTGTCATAGGAGATGTATTTGACAATTTGATGTTTAGTGCAAGTTCGGGTTCCTTTTCTTGAAGTGATAAGAAGATCTGATTCTTGAATAGGAATAATGGGTATTGGGTTTAGACAAGATTTAGGAAAAACAGTTTCATCAGGATTCAAAATAAAGGGCAAAGAGGATGAAGGATCAATAGAATCCAAATTACTTGATATATTTGGATGAACTTCACTCGAGGATTTGTTATGGTTGTGTGCTTGGAAGAACAAATGATCTTAACTTCTGTCAAGGATATTTCTCCTAGAATAAACCACAGGCTCAAGATTGGATCGATTTTTTTTCCATTCATAGTATTTCTATATATGATAGACCAATATCAAATTCAGTGTTTCCAAGTTGGTTGATCCTAGTTCCCTTATCCAATTTAGTAGGTTTTGTTTTAAAGAGTCAAAAACTATTTGTGGTAAAGGTTCTATTTCCCAAAAATTTGGTTCCTCTAATTTCTCCACTTGAATAAAATTTTTGCTGGAAAAAGGTAAATTTTCCAAAAAAGTTGCATTCACAGTAATATAAAATTTCTTGGTAAATGAATTATAAAATTCATACCCCTTTTTATTAGGAGCATATCCCAAGAAAACACACTTTTTTTCCCTCAAATCTAATTTAGACTGTGATCTTTTTTAAACATGCAGATAAGCTATGCAACCAAAGATCTTAGGAGAAAAAATATAGACAGATTTGACACCTAGCTAACCATATAATTTATAGCCATACATGGATTCTTTCCTAAATAGTTTCAAGTCCTTCTACATTAAGAATCATTTTACCCTTGATTTTGGGATTGATTTAGAGGATTTTATTGCTAATATCCTAGTTTATAATTTTTGGTTGTATATAGCTTACCTAGGTTTGCACCATTGTTACAAAAAAGTTACTCAAGAACCTCTTTTTGTTATCTTTCTTTTCACATTATATTAGTGCCAAATTTGGTTTTTGGGTTATTGATCTTGTGACCATGCAGAAACTTACTAGAGACACGAAATGCATTGTGGTTATTTATCCCAAATACTGTGTATTTCAAGACCAAGATTCAAGGAAGAGGAGTGGACTTGTTAAGGAAAGGGTGAAAATACTCTTTATTAGTCGAGTCCCCAGCTATCACAGAAGAAATGTTGGAAATACTCCAAAAATTAGTCGGTCAGAGTCAACTTTCAACCTTTGCTCCTTCCCATGCAACTAGATCCACATCCTTGGCTCATAAAGGTAATGATTTATGCGCCTTCAATGGCAAAAAAGCAAAGTTAATTGATTGTATTATGGATTCAACAATAACCAACCAAATGACAAGTGATGAGGCTTTATTTGACCACCATGAAAAAGGTATGCTAACTGAAAATATCACTATATGGGCTCAATCTCCTCAAGCTTGGTTTGATAGGTTTGTTAAAGCTATAAAAAGACAAGGATATTTTCAAAGTCAAGCAAAACATACTTCATTCATCAAACATACACAAGAAAGAAACTCTCTGCTCTTATTATCTGTGTAGATGGTATAATCTTAACAAGGAATGATATTGTGGAGTTGAATTGTCTAAAGGACTATTGGCAAAAGAATTCAAGATCAAGGGCCTTAGACAAGTTGAGTATTTTCTAGGGATGGAAGTAACGCAATAAAGGAGTGGAATTTTGTATCTCAAAGAAATTATGTACTTCATATGTTAAAAGAAACAAAAATGCTTGGATGTAAACCAACAAGTACTCAATGAATACAAGTCAAAAATTGGGATCTAATGAAAGTAATCTAGTGCACAAAGGCAAATATCAAAGGCTCGTTGGAAAATTGATATATTTGTCACACACTAGACCCCGTATTGCTTTTTTAGTTAGTGTTGTGTGTCAATTCATGAATGGTCTGCAAAACTACATGGAAGCAATCTATAGAATTCTAAGATACTTAAAGATGACTATCGGAAAAGGTCTCTACTTCAAGAGGAATACAAGCAAATACATTGAAGTTTTCACTAATGAAAGGTGGGCAGGCTTAGTCATATTTAAATAGTGGTCACGTTGCGTTTGTCGCGATTGTGAACACAACAAATGCTATCTTGGTCATTACGATCATCATGATCATTAAGGGCATAACACACCTTATTTAAAGGGATATATGAAATAATAAAACCCTAAGTGAAACTTCTATAAAAAAAATCCTAAAAATATTTGGGTCTCTCTCTGTCGAGTCCTAAGGTTTCAATCTCCCTTTGATGAATTGAAGGTTTCAATCTCTTTCCAATGAGTTGAATCAATCCCATACAAACAATCATAACAAAGCTCAACTCAAATTCGAGGCTCAAAGCTCAAGCCCAACACTTTTAAGCTTGAGCTCAATTCAAAATAAAAATCAAACTGCTTGAAATTGTTCAATGAGGCTCAATTAAGCTCATATACCTAGTAAAAATAAGCTTGATTCTCATACTTGACTTCAAACTCGATTGTTTATACTTAAGCTCGAGTTCAAATTGAGATTTTCTAATACTAACTAGAAATTAAATATATTAAAAAAAAGTAAAAGAAAGTTCTATTATGTTCACAGCTAATCGAGATCCAACATGAGGATACTCGAACTCAACTCACTCTATAGCCCAAGCAAAATTCGAGTTTCCTTTTTTTTCCCAAGTAACCCAAATAGCTAGCCAGTGGAAATGTCTCGCTCACACCCTAACTTCGCTACATCAAATTTGAATCTTCTTTCTATAAGTTTAAGCTAAAAAAACAAAAGAAAATCCAATTAAAAATTTCATGTCACCAACAATAAACTCTACTCTTTATATACGTGATCAAAATAATTAACTTGTTATCTAAAGTGAAAAACATTGAACACAAGCAGAAATACCATCCAAGTTGAAAATCAAGGCGCCTTGCTGCAGCAGATTTATCTTCAATTTTATCAGAATTAGCCTCTGCCCATTCACAATCTAACACCAACCCAATTTGTCCACCTTGCTTATCCTAGAAAAGCATAAAAACAGCAGTGGCAGAAAGAATGTTATTTTTGTCATTATACATATAAAAGTTTTCTTCTATTTTTTCCATGGAAAACTACAAATGACAATCATATGATGATCACAAAAAGAAAAAAAAATATTGGCGCGGAAATGTAATTTGTAGTATGTCCTGGATATAAATCTTTGCCTTCATTTGGAGAGTCTTAGAGAATGGACAAGATAACCAAATGAGACAGCTGTATTTACAAAGGTGGGTTTCATCAAGAAACAGATCTAAATTTACATTATAACTTTGATTGAGGTAGTGTAAAATTATAGTTGAGAGTCTGAAGCTATGTTTTTTACTAATGAAAACAGGAGGTATTCAACTAAAAATAATATATGCAACCACATTCAAAATTTTATATGCCTTCAAGGCCTACATCAGTAAAAGTAAAATAAGTCCATCACCTAATGCTGGCATTTGAACATGTAACCTTTTGGAAATTAAAAAGAAATGAAAAAGTCAACATCCTCGAAGAGTTTGCTAGATTAGATCTCAAGGCAGCCTTTTCTCTTTCGATGGCAAGAGGTTAGTTTTTCCAACAAATGAGAACAAAGAAAGGAAATCAGTAAGAACAAAGGTTGATAAAAAAATGTTAAAGAATTCCTCTAAATTTCAAGCAACTCTTTTTTTGTAGTTTATTGTCAGATAGAGATTTTCAAGATATAGCACAACATGACCAATGATTTCTATTTTTGATGATGGATGTTTACTCACTCCCTAAATCTTTCTCTAGATCTGTTCATTTTACAGTACCTTGTACTTGCTTCTGTATATTGAAACAGCCATTGCATGGGCCAAGATCTGATGATGCGCAGCCAAATATGGTTCTCCTGAAGAACCTTCACGTCTTCCAGGAGCAAATATCCCAGTATCATACCCATTCACTGCAGTTTGGAGCGGTTCATTTGTAGTGATCCAGTTCTTTACTCTGTCACCAAAGTGTGCAAAGCAAGTATCTGCATAGATGGCAAAGTAATTTCTGGAAATGGCCAAGAAAAATCCATTCCAATGTTAGTATACATGTTATTAGGTTCATAAATCTTGTAGTGACACTCAAATGAAATAATTTAGTGTGAGATTTTCCCTGATGTTAAGAGAGATGCTAGAAGCAGATGATACATATAATCTATAATTACTGTGCTCTTACCCTAAAAGGATACAACTTTATCCATGCTATGCTATGTAAAAAAATAATATATATATTGGAGAAAAAGGAAGAAAATGCCCCCACTACATCCATGTCCCCAAATCCCCTTCCTCCAGCCAAAAAGAAGGAAAAAGAGAAAAAAGGGGGGGGGGGGGAGTCATATAATTCAAATGGACTTGTCTTTATGCAAAGCAATTAATTACAGCTCCAACGGCAGGACCAAACTGGGAGATCTAAGTTTGACTAACAACCAATCAATAGTAACCTGCATTACACTGGCAAAGAAGCGTAAAACCCAAAAACTATGGTATTATCTAGTAAAGAATTTTATTATTAGAGAAACTTCAGCAGGATTACCTTGTCATTTACAATAAGCTAGTAACGTGTTTATAGTACCTCAGGTGGCTTAACAACTTAAGACCGACATTAGAGAAAACTGTTTGATGGGAACTCCAACTTGATTTCATTTTCTGAATTGCTACACAGTGGAAAATGCGAACTTACGGCAAAAAACAATTTTCACAAAGACTTATTAAGGGAAAACAATGCAGCATAACAGATCTACAATGTAAAAGGTATTATTGTTTTAGTCTTCTTCCCAGACACGATGTCATCTAAATTGAAGGAAAAAGTAGGCTCGAGTCTGCAACATCAATAGAATGTTACAAGGAATCTTCCCAAAAAATGAAATGAAATATATTCTAACTTATTCAATGTCTCACGGTATTCTAGTTTCCCATATACATAAGAAATGAAAATGACTTGTGTTATATTAGCATTTCTGACAAAAGGGTGCTAATAAAATATAAGTGTCTTCTTCTTATTCTTACTTGCTATGTCCCTTGTGCATGTCAACTTTTACCAATACCACCATTTAGCCGCAAATAAACAAGCATGTATTGGTATGTTCTAAGGATGTTCCTTCATTTGGAGTTTACAATCTCATACCACCTTGATGTGGGATCCAATATACCTAGCTTCAGTATCTTTCCTTTGATCATGAGTGTCAAACCACAAATTTCTGCAACTTCTAAAGGCTAGCTAATGATCAAAGTTAGAAGTGGGCCAACAACCATGAAAGCATCAGGCAATCAAAGAATAATATCAATATGGAAATGTATATGTGCTTTGTCTAAAACTAAAATAGAGCTAAGTATGTGGGCTCTTGTCAACAAACTATAAGTAGGCAAGAAACATATTATGTGATGCCCAAGTTCCAACTAACGGTGTATACAAGCTCAGGAAAAACTTGAACTTGGTTCAATCAATGCCAATCCAAGCTTGAGAGCCAAGTTCGAGCCTCTTAATGCCCAACTTGAGTGCTTCATGAGTCTAATCGAACTTTTTATTTTTAATATAATCTTTTATTACTTTTAATCACTAATAAAAAAAACTCAATTCGATCTCAAACACACAATCAAAATTGATATCAACCATGATAGCTCATTTTTACTAGGTAAACAAGTGTAGTCGAGAGATATTGGATGGTGTAGTTTAAAAATGAAACTCAAGGTCTGTTTGTTTTGTTGAAAATGACTTCCAGAAAATAATTTCAAACATAAACTTGTTTTTTGGAAATGTTGATATTTTTTGTTGTTTTGATGATGTATGCAAAATAATTTTTGTTATTTGCTCAATTTTCAAAAAATATTTACATTATTAAACAAAGGAGAAATTCAATGGAGATTGTAAAAGTTTTTAGACTTAACCCTGATTGTAACAATTAGATTGCTTCTCTACTTCCATATTAGATCAAAAGGATATAAGATTAAAGAAGATGAGATGGAAAATCATACATTTTTTCTCCAGGATGAAGCACACTAATTCAATTTTGTAATGGGTTTAGCTATCACAAAGAAGATTTGTTAAATTTAGGGGCATTTCTCAAATTTGGTTTAATCAAGGATCTAGTTAAAAAAAATAAACAATGAAAGAAGAAAATATGGAAGCAAGAAAGAGGAAGAAGGCAAAGTCGCTAGTCATATCACTGGTGAGAAAAAGGAGTGGCAACGATATTCCTTAAAGATGTTGAATGCATGTTGTCAATCAAAAGTTTGAGCAAAAGGGTCTGTAAATTGTCTTCTTTTACTCTAAAAACGAGGTTTCTCCATTGACTTGTAAAATTTTTTACTTTGACCATGTTCATTTTCTTCAAACAAACACAAGAAAATTTTTGAAAACCTTTTCCAAAAAAGGTTTGTGGTAACAAACAAACCTTTATTGTGCTCAAGCAAAGTTTGATGTAGTGAGTTGGAGTTGAGCTCAAGCATTTCACTATTTGAGCTAAGCCTGGCTTGATTACACCCCTAATTCTAATAGACTATCAAATAATTCATTAAAGGCATAATACTTACACAATTTGCTTATCTAACCACCCTCCAATTGATTCTTGAAGATGCAAAGGGAGATCCCAATGGTACAAAGTTATAAAAGGTTGAATGCCTGCAAAAATAAGTTCTTTAATTAACATATGTTACAATCATAGCTACAGGAAATTAAGTACAAATGGTTCCATACCCTTTTCAATAAGAGCATTAATAAGGTTGTTGTAAAAGGCAATTCCTTCTTCGTTGACTTTGGTTCCCAAACCATCTACAGTAACAACATAAAATAGTATAACAATTTCATTTGTCACCAAACTCAAGGTACACGTAATTCTATAAGCTAAAAGCATAAAAGGAATTCACACTTCAAATGCAAATAAAGTAGCCTATGGGACATGATTGGGTCTTAGATCTTCATAGTGGAGGTCAAAATAAGCTCCTTAGATCATCCAAAATTATATTATTAAGAAAAGGAATGTTGCACCCACTTAGACATAAAAGTATAGAAATTGGGTACGAGTTGGGGAAAAGTTTAAATGAAGAAAATAGCCAACTGCAAATGAGAAAGAATTGGAAAAAAATAGTTAAAGCTTCAAATAACTGCACTTGATTTATTCTTAGGAATATAAAGGGCCCTAGCTATTTAATTTCTTCATTTTGAAGGTATGGAAACATTCATCATCATAATTGAGGCCATATTATTTTAATTAAAGGGCATAAAGAATATTGAAAGTTTCTTTTCGAGACAAATTACTAGTTCGTCTTGATGTGCTTACATTATGACTAAAGACACGGACAATTAATAGACACCTGTAAAACAAATAATATAAAGTCTACAAAGGAAAAAATATAAAATCTAAATACTTGAATATCAGCTTAAATCCCTAAGTATAATATAAATACATATTTACAATCTATAACACTAGATATAAATCATGCCCAGCTTGTTACATAGATATTGAACTCAATTCTTAGTAAGAGCTTTTGTGAAAAAATCACCAAGTTTGTCTTCAATTTTTAGGTAACTAATAAATATCAATCCTAGAATTTTTTTCACGGGCAAAATGACAATCTAACTTCAATGTGTTTTGTTTGTTCATAAAAAATTGGATTTGAGACAATATGAAGAACAACCTAATTTTGCTAATAATGAAGGCTTCAAGCCTATTTTAGTCATGAGATGACGTATCCACATAATGGCACAAACAAACCCATGACTCTATATTCTAATTTTGCACTGGATCAAGGTACAATATTCTATTTTTATTCTTCTAGGACACCAAATTTCCTCCAACAAATACACAATATCCTGTAATGGATCCCACCTAATCTACATCATAAAACAATCAATATTAGTGGCTATGATTCTTGTACAATATACCTTGTTTGACAACAAAGACTGCATATACAACACTCAATATTAGCTCCTTTTAAGTTGCACAAAATCTATACTAGAGCTTCCAAATGATGAATGGTTGGAGACGACATAAATTGACTGACATAATGACTGCATATACAATATTTAGACAAGCCATTGAGAGATAGTTTACTTTCCAACCAATCTACTATGTTTCTCACAGTCTCCAAATAGTTTAGTATCGTTACTGAGATGCAAGACTAGGAGTCAAAGAAGTGTCCCTATTTTCCTCGTTTTTGTTAACAAGTCAAGCACATCTTTTCTTTGAGACAAGATCATTTACTCCTTGTTACCTCCACAACTCCTCCTAAGAAATATTTTAGTAATCCCAAGTCTCCCATGTGAAACTTGCTATGAAGAAATTACTTAAAAGACGAGATTTTTGTACTATTGTTTCCTATATAACAATATAAACATATACAACAAGAAGAATGATGCCAGCCTCATAATTTTTGCACAACACTGAATGGTTGCAAGTTAATTAAGATGATACATCAAGTGCTTACCTATGAAGGAAAAACTTTGAACCAATTCATAAGTATAAAGAAAAACTTGGAACCAATTCATAAGTATAAGGAAAAACTTGGAACCAATTCATAAGTATAAGGAAAAACTTCTACTTATGTAACTCCTAAATAATTATAGGAATGATGTTGTGAATTTATAGTAAGATGAAAGGATGACCTTATAAATTTTATGATCTATGCCATGATATGCTTAATGTTTTGTATTTAAATAAGTTTATTCTTCTATGTGGATATTGCTCTTGAATAACCATTAGATCCTAATCTGTTAGATCAATGTGGCATCCTCATGCCTTGCAACGTCATGACTTTATGAACTGTCCCTTGATATCTCTACAAATTCTCAACAAAGTCGTGACATTGTCGCACTGATGTCGTGACTTTGGTAACTAACCTTGCTACGTCATGTCTCACAATGTCGTGACTTTACTCTCTATTTTAGATTCTCAAAAATTTAGTAAATTATGTCACGATAACTTCTTTGATGTCGAGACATTCTTCAGTGAACTTAAATTCTATAACAATAATCAATAAGGTCGCAACTTCATCTATTGTGATGTCGCGACATTGTGCTACATTGCACAACTTTTTCTCTTGGCTTAAACTAGGAATGAACCTATGTATGACTAAACTAAGTGAACTTTGATAAAAGAATGAGTTTATATTTGACTAAACACATTGTGATCACTCAATAAGAGTTATGCATTTGAATTTAGAAAAGAGATCACTTAATAAATCAATAATTTGTAAGTTGAGCCCTCTATAATTTGATAATGAGAAATGACTTCACTAGATTTGCTAATTTGAAACATAGATGTGAATAATTATTCCTAAAGGGCTCAATACTAATAAAGAATAAGATAAGTACGTTTATCCTTGTATAATTATTGAGCACATCAAACTCACGTGTTAGTTGTTTAAATGCATAAGTTATAGACTTGTCGAGAAGCTTGTAGTTCTAGCTCGGGAGCATCGCATCACCATTCAAGTTTTGATGTTGCAAATTGTTGTTTGTATTTTGGTATAATATACATAAAAGCTTAGGCCAGTTTAAGAATTTATAAGTATTTGGATTTCTGCAATTAAGTGTAATTTGAAACCATTTGAATATTTATGTTAGCCTTCGATTTATAAATTGATTTGAACCTACTTGGTACTTGTATGTATGCTTGAATGAGCCTTGAAATGGTTTTTGAAATAATCGAAAACTTATTGATATCATATTTTGATGTATGGGAAAGATATTAAGCATTTTTAACCAATTTTTGAGGTCATTGTGTCACGGGCCGTAATTCAAAGCCCATGACCATCACACAAAATGTATCCCATGGCGGTTTATTAGTTAGATGGAGATCATTTGACCCACGAGAACTAGTTCGATTCAAAAAACTGATGGAAAAGCCTATCCATTTGAAGCCTAGGTTGCCCGATAAAACAGATATGAAAAATTAGGGTACCTTAGTAAATAGAAAAACTAATCTTAAAATATTGAAAAGAATAATATCTAATAAGATTAGATTTGATTGTGTAAATCTTATAAATTTCTTAATTGTAGAGATAGGTTTCATCTCGTCCGTCGATGTAAAGTTAGCTAGACCATTGAATTTGCGGGATCTCAACTATAAATAGAGAGCCTCTCCCTCAATTGTAAATCATCCATAGTACTCATTGTATTCCATTCTTTAGTTATGAATATTAAATTGAGAACATTTACTCTAACACCTCTCGTGCATTGTTTTTCTGTGGTTATTTTGTTATTTTGAGCATTTTTTTGGCTTGAGTTGTTTCCGTTATACAAATTGGTGCCTTGGAGGAATTCTACGAGAATTCTCACTTTGTGAAGCTAGGCTGACTTAGACGCATTTTAAATGATATAATCGCCTAATGCCGCACAGATTGCAAGACTAAAAGTTTAGCCCCGAGACAATTGTATCAAGTCTCGAAACTTATACCATTGCACCTACACAACTTGTACTTTGGATCATTTTGGAACCATGTGACCTCGTTCAATATTTTGGAGATGTCCACACATCTAGTAAATGATTCAAAATGTTTTTTAAATAAATAATGTATTTAATGCTTTCTAAATAATGAGAATGATTTTAAAAAAATCTTACTAAGTCATGAAAAGGTATTTTATTTAAAGGAATATTTTGTACAAGCTAAAAATGTGTTCCAATAACATCTATCCATACTGGTCATCGGGACGAATATGAGGTATTACAGATGCTCAAATTGAAATTGTTAACCGAATGACTCAGATGCATTTGAAGTGTTTGGTGAGGATCGACCAAAGCGATGGATGTATTGGATTCGTGGGCAAATATTATTATAATACTTCTTTTCATACAATAGTAGGTACTTCTCCTTTCAAGGTAGTTTATGGCCATTAGTTGCCTTGCTCTTTGTCTTATGAAATTAGTTCCTCGAAAGTTGATGCTATCGACCAAGCCTTGTTGGATTGTGACAAGGCCTTACAAGTAATTCAATTGTGTCTTCAACAATCACAACATCGTACGAAGACTTAATATGATAAGGGACATTGTGATTTTGATTATGTTTCTAGTACTTTGGTTTGGTAGTGTTTTCAACTGCACCACTAAAACTCAATTCCAGATAAACTTCGACATAAGCTTGTTTCTAAGTTTTATGGGCCATTTCGAGTGCTATGCAAGGTTGGGGCAATTGCTTATCAATTAGACTTGCTGATTGATTCTAAAATTCATGATGTATTCCATGTCTTCCTACTCAAACCATTTCATGGAGAACCACCAACTACGGCCAGTGTACCTCTTACAATGGATGGACAGGTTCTTACAACTCCAGCAATAGTTTTTCATGCTCAACTCAATCATGGAAAATCGAAAGTTTTAATGCAATGGATTGATCTAGTTGAAGCCAATGCAACTTGCGAAAATGTGGAAGAATTCTACAACTCTTATTCGACTATTGAGCTTGAGGACAAGCTCTTTTTTCCAAGGAAGGGGTAATGTTGTAGACACATTTGTCGAAAAAACCTATGTCGTAAGATGCGCAAGTGAAGCAGCAACAGATGATGTTTGAAGGTGCCAGTATTTTATTTTATGTTATTAGGAATTAATTTTGTTATTAGTTTATTAGGAAAATGTTAAAGATTTTAATTATGAGTATTTCTTGGTTTTTTAGAAATCTTTCCTTAGTAGGATTTCATTTTAATTACAAGCATTTCTTTTTCTTTTTTAAGTTTTTCCTTGGTAGGATTACTTCCTTAGTAAGTCTTCCATTTGAACTTTGTAACTTATATTACGCAGGCGATTTGGGAAGTGAATAAGATTATATCAAATTAAACAATTTTTGCGAGATTTAAGATTCTCTCTAATGAGCCTTGAGATCTGGAATTCCCCTCAACGAGTTCCACTTGTTCATTATAGATCATTTGTGTGGAAATGGTAAAAATTCAAGAAAGAACCCTAATAAGACAATCAAGATGCCTGTGAATCATCCGTTGACAAGATTCATTAGTTGGACCGTAACATTATGCTTTTCTTCAACCCAAAAAGCTAGACTACGTCATTGAATGGTCCCAAAATTGGTAACCCAAAAAACAAAATAAACTAAAAAAAACAAAGCTAAGGGGATTTTTCACGAACCATGGCCTTTGATACCATGTAAACAATAAGAAATTTGAGAAGAAAGATGCGTTTTCTATTCTCATCAATATGGGTATTTATGCAGATATCATAAAGTCTACAAAGGAAATAATGTAAAATTTAAATCTCTAATTATTAGCTAAAATACCTAAGTATCAAATAAAGATATATTTAAAACCTATTAACACCTCTCTATATATTTCACTTATACATCTTATAGTCACATGGCAAACTAGTTTTATTATCCCCTCATCTATTAACTAACAATTACTTGGTTTTGTACACTAAAGAAATGATTGTGTTAACTATTTGTAATTAGATAAACACTTTCCAATTGAATAAGTTTTACACATGTACTTAATGCTTGAGACAACCAGAAGCTGGCTTTTTTTAGTGAGAACCAAATGTTGCATTTCCTTTATATAATAATGCAGACATCACATCATTTTCTATGGAAACCCTGATTGTCCCATTTGTCACAATAACACGAAGTATGCATCACAACAACAAAGATAAAATTTGGATGGCAATTGAAAATTTCATTATAATTAAAACTTCAAAACTAACGAGAATACACCTTCTCTTAAATTGATTGTTGCAAAATTCAGCCCATCAAACCTCCTAGTTCCTACAAAATCTTCGAACTAAAATGCCAACTAGAATATTTCTATGATGTGGTCAAGGATAGATTAAAAGATTTAATAAATGTTTCAATGACTCTTAAATTTAGTTAACTGACAAGGACTATATAGTTCAATACTAACATTTGGTCCAGACATGATATAGAATAAGTGAACCATAGACAACCAAGAATTTTGGTAAAACAAAAGGAATGAAAAATCTTGCATGCTATGATAAAATATAACATGTTCATCAAGTCTTTCCTATATCTAGAATCAAAATTAAGGGGTATATATAAGCATAAAAACTTCCCATGACCACCCTTTGTTCTAGAAAGCTCAACTAGAAGCGCAGAAAGGATTTACTAAAGAAATTTGATCGAAACAAAGCAAAAGGGAAGACCAAATTCTGCATTCCAAAAGGAGAAGACTAAATTTTGCACTGATGATCAACTACAATTCTTTTAACTAGAGAAAACTTACGAAGTAGAAGGACTTAATAGGCAAATGTTTATTCTATGAAAATTTTAATATTATAACATTACACAATCATTAAACATCTACAAGAATAAATAAATTAGAGAGTGAGAGAGAGGTAAAATGAAGGCATTTACTACAAGGGCATACCGGGAAAGATACGAGACCATGATATGGAGAACCTATAAGCATCAAATCCAAACTTGTGTATAAGGTTGACATCTTCCTGTATAACATTAGAAAATCAAAAAATCGAAATCCGAAAGACCAGTGTGAACAAATATACATTATACTATAGTGACGAACATTATGATAATTGTTTGAATGTTCATGTCTACCCCTAGTCCCTGTACTTTTCAAACTTTTCAAATTTAGTCTCCCTACTTTTAATTTCAGGACTTTAGTTCCTTCACTTCTTTGATTTAAAAATAAAAGTCCAAATGATAACACTCTTAATTGACTTCTTTCAAATTTAAATATATGTTACCAATTGGACTTGAATTTTTTAAATCAAGGTATTCAAATATAATGGAAATTTGTTAATAGTGTTAACATTTGGAGTTTAATTTTTAAATCAAACAATTACAAGGACTAAATTCTTGAAATTAAAAGCAAAGGCACTAAATTTCAAAAGTTCAAAGGGTACAAGAACTAGGGGCATAATTAAACCTTGTTCGTGTGATAATAGTTCAAGAGAATTTTTCACCCCCACCCCTCCCCATCTAGAGTCACTCAAAGGCATAAACAACTTTCGAATTGATAATATCTAAGACTTAAGTTATAATGTTCAACACATGATACTTTTTTTCATAAACAACACCTAATATTTTCTTAAAGATCCACTTCCCAATATAAAAAAGAGCACCAAATCTCCTGAATTCACTTAATAATAAAATCAAATTTAAAAATACAAAACTTTAACTTCTTAGAATGAACAAATAAGAAACACAGCATAACATGGCTATCTTATATTACCCACCTTGTATCGATGATAATGATCAACTGCCACATCACCACTGCTTCCATCAATAATTTTTCCTACAAAGATCAAGTTCAAGTGAAAAATCCCCTTATATCAAATTACCAATCCAAATAGTTACAGCAACAATTTGTCGGTTCCACTTTTCCTATATTATTAGTAGTTGTTGTTTTAAAAGAGAAAAGACATATACCTTCAGTGTGTGAAAAAGAATCCCATATGCTAGCACCCCTGCTACCCTCATTGCAGGCTCCTTCGACCTGAAAGAATGCAAAAAGTAGCTAAACTCAAAAATTTAAAAGGATTCAATTATTTATAATGTGCCAGCTGCTAAAAGTCAAGTAAGAGTTAGTTTTTGGTAAATAAGTATCCAGAGGCAGATGGGATGCTCCAACCCCTAGGCCAAGGCAAGATTTACATCTCAGAAAGCTTCATTGCTGCTTTCGAGATTAACATCAACAAGAGGCCACCAGTGAGACCCGAATCCAAGCATTTCATAATGAGGAGAGCAGGATCAAGCAATTAAGCCCTCGATGGTAATCCAGTAAGATGTTAAAAAGAAAATGCCATATTTTTACATCTTTACTTCATAACTTCATAAAGAAGCATATTTATATTTAACTTTAAGAAGGTTTCAAATCCACCAAAAAAAAAAATAATAATAACAACAATAACAAAGGCTTAAGCTCTTGAAGTCTTCTCATCAGTTGAATTGCTTTGACTTTTTTATTTCATATAATTGCTAAATTGTAGCATTCATTATATTTCTATCAAACTTATTACTATGGATCCATGCAATATGGATCAAAGAAACCAGCAAATATATATGGAGCCTTCTAATTTGTTTCAGAACCAGATATTAACTAGTGAGGAAAGCTTGGGTCATCCAATGACGGGGATGAACGTAACAAAAGGGAACCAAAGAAAACACTAAAAGTTAAATTGATGTGAATGGCGATGCCCATTGGATCATTAATTTCTTTCCCATTTTTTAAAAAAAATATTAAAAAAATGAAGGAAACTGGGAACCTATAATGAAATCTCAAAAGAAATTTATAGAAAAGACGATAACAGAAGTCAGAGAAATTTGGAGAGACAGATCGTAAACTGAAACAGAATGCATGACTTGCGTTTTTTAAGTTTCGCACATAGATAATATACCTGATATGCAGCAGTGGCAACCCCAAACACAAAATTAGGAGGGAAGTCAGCTCTGCACACTTCTTCTCCTTCCCCATTTTCTTTAAAAAGTTCCTTCTTTGCCATTTTCTCTTTTTCCCACCCTATGATCTCAAATCGCAAACTGAGAAATGAGAAGAAAGTGGATTCAGTTGTTGTATATTTATGTACTTACGCTTCTAATCGACGCCACAATTTCAGATTTCCGACTCAACGATTCCAGATTTCAAATAGTTAATTTTCATTTTTTTTTTTAGGTTAATGTCACGTTTAGCCCCTAAAAATTAGCTGATTTACAATGTGATACTTGTACTACAAAAATTTGATTAATTTGCTACTTGTTGTACTGTTTCGATATACAATTTACCCCCCCAAATATTAGCTCCATTAAAATTATTTACTAAAATCCTGAATTTTAACAATCACTATTTGACTTCTCTATTAAAAATATATATATTTTCCTTTTCTTGAATTCCGTAAAAAAATTAAAAACCTAAAATTCTCAAATCGATAATGGGAAAGTAATCAATAGATTTCAAATGAAATCCAAGATCACACAGAAAAAAATAGATTTTTCGTTGAAGGATTTGAACAGCTAGGAAGCTCAAGGATGAACATAGAGATGATTCTTACAATGATAAGAGTAAGATTGAAATTATCTTTTCAACCAACTTAAACTTGGTTACTATCTCAACTTCTTACTTTTTGGATTTCAAAAGAAAGTGGTTATAAAAGGCATAGTAAGAATACACCTCACTTGTTGAAGAATGCTTTGTGAGTTTGTTACAATCTAATTGGGGTCTTCTTCTTTTTTTATTTCACTCCATTCAACTTTGTCTTTCAAGTTTTTTCTTAATTAAATTGTGGAAATTGTTATAAATGGATGTTTTAGGTTTTCATTTTATTTCATTTGAGTTGATTTTATGAGTATAAAAGTTTTCAATAAATTGGTACAAGTATTAATATCAGGTAAGAGAGTGTCATATCACTAAATTTTTTAACAAAGTTATGGAGTTGGAGTGAATACTATTAGAGAGTTATAGTGCAGATATCAAATTGTACATTTTTTTAGTATAGATACACATTATTGATGTGGACATTGGGGATTGAGTTTTAAGAGCCCAAACAATCAACTTGAAGATTATGACTCTTTCTTGCAACCTCAGTAACTTCTTGCAAAAATAGCTTCTAGATCAAAATTTTTGGATTCAAATCTAAAAGTTTCCAAGAAGAATTAGATGATAAATCAATAAAAATAAATAACTAAACAAAAGATGATAGATGAATTGATGAAAAGAAGAAAGAAGATAAATGGTGTTGATGACAAATAGTTGTATAGATAGTCTAAACTCCTTTGGTGAACTTGTGTCATGGGGCTAGAACTTTAGTCTTGCGTTCCATGCAGTCTTAGGCGATCCTTTCTTGCAAACACACCTAAGTCAACCTAACCACGAAACAATTAAGGATTCACAAAGAATTCCTCCAATGCACTAATTTATGTAGCGGAAGCAACTTAGCTAAAAGAAAGTAAAATAGAATAGAAAGCCACAAAAAACAAAGCAAGAGAGAAGTTTGAGTAAATGCTCTCAATATTGTATTCACAAAGAAAAAATGAAAGAATGAAGTATTTTACAAGTGAGGGGAGGCTCTCTATTTATAGTTGTGCTCCCCCACAATCGACGGTCAAGATCAAGTTACATCGACGGATGAGAATAGCCTATCCCTTCAATCTATTCTTATAAGATATGATTCTCCTCAATCTTCTAAGATTAGTTCCCATATTTACCAAGGTAGCCTATGTTGTCATATCTTTATCATTGGGCCACCCAAGCTTCAAGTTGACAAGCTTAACCAATAATTCTCTGAACCGATGCAGTTTATGTAGGCCAAATGATCCCCATGTCAATGATAGACCTCCATGGGACTCATTGTGTGCGATGGTCACGGGCTTTAAACTTTGGCCCGTGATATTCTCCTTGTCACACCTTAAAATTAGGCCTAAAAGTTTCGAGGGCATTTTAGAAATTTTAACCTATATGTGCTCAGAATTTCGTAAGATTAGTAATCGATAATGTTTTCAACAATGGCTATTAAGAAATTAAATCAAATTCTGAAAAAGAGTTTTAAATGCCTTTAATTTTGAAAATATGACTAATATTAAAAAAATCAAAAAAGGAAAATATGACTAATTCGTAAAAGAGTCAAAATTGAGAGTTTTTATGAGGCAATTTAACCATTTTTTAAATTCAACCTAAAACCCCCTTTTTCTAATTTGTGTTCACCTTAGTTTCTTCATTCTCCAAACTTGTGTCGTCCCTTTCTCTCCCAAGCCTCTCCCACTCAACTTTGATCTCCAAATCCTAATCCCTCTTGATTTTCGACATCCTTAGAACCATAAATCTCCATTGAAACCAAGAAAAACACCCAAAATCTCACTAATTTCATCTTCTTCTTCAAACATGGGTTTTCTCATGTTTGCAACAAAGTCCTTTTTCTTCCATCAAAGGTAATCATTCATTTTCTTATTGGTTTTAAATGTTATTTGGACTTTTAAATCGAATTTTTAGCCAATAAAATGCATGTTTAAAATAAAAGTAAAAAATCGGGTCGTTAATGGTGGATTTCGGGATTGTGGATTAGAACTTGGTTTTAAAGTGTTTTTCAACTTGTTTTTACATGATTAAAAAGTTTATAAAGTTACTTTTGAAGTTTCGTTAAAGATTTCTTGAGTTTTAATGAATTTTCTTCATAATGGCCATTGTATGTCGAAAAATTTTGATACCTTAAAACGTGTAGTTTTGTATAGTTTAAAGGTTGGGAATTAGTTGTAAATGAATATGTAGATGAACAGAGTTCGTTTCATACGAAAAAATTGAGTGTAGATTAAGATATTAGAATTTTAAGTTTTCTATGTCGAAGGTTTTGGTTAAAAGAGAACGTAGCTTAGACTATTGTTTTTTACTATTTAAGGTAAGTTATTGACTGATTTTTGGTTGTGTATTTGTGTGGTTTGCCGTGTTGAAGCGTCGAATTCTATGGAACCTTCAATGAGTAGAGACAAAAGTAAAGAAAAGCTTGTTTGAGCTTTCGGCTTTTCAAAGAAAGCATATCTTTGGTGAGTGTTTTGGAATCAATGCTCGTAGATGATTCATTGTGTAATTGAGAATTTAGAGGTATCCTAATCTCCTACTCTAAATTTTGAGTGTAAGTGTTCTCATACCTATGATTATTTGTGATATATGTGTGCTTTTGCAAATATGAAATATGAACATATATGAGATGCTATGACATTTGTTAAAAGCTTGAGATGACTGTTATGAAAGTGAATATGTGGGTATGTTATTCATGTCACGTGATAGTGAATGTATTGTGCTGATGATGTGAATATGTAGTGTTGATGTGCGGAAAATCGGTAAGTAAATATGTAATAATAGTATGAATATTTTGGCCTTGTGACATTATGAGACCATTGGATATAGTTGGCATGCCATAGGATTGTGAGTACTCACCTATATGTGTTATATGATTTGAGCATTAAGGCCCTAGGACAATTTTGGAAAGATAAGGGAATGCGAGCTAAGCTCCATTCAACGAGATATGTGTGTTGGTGTGTTTGAAGAGTGTTAGCTATACGCTTCACTTATGTGACATGTTTAACTCTATAGTCATATTGGATTGTTTGAAGATCCCCGCGTATCTGATGTGTGGTGATAGAGTCCACTTTTTGTTTCATAATCTCAAGAGCCAAACTATCATAAACTTTAATTAAATGTGATTATATGTGATTATAAGTGGATATAAGTGATTAATATGTTATGAGAAAAATGCTTTAATATTCATATGATTATTGTGTAAAAAATGCATGAAAGATAATTAAATATGTAAATGTGACACAAAATTTAAAGATGATTTGAATATGTTATATGTTTGTTTCGTTGATACATGATGACTCATTTACATAATGGTTATTCTGAGCATTCATTGAGCTTGTTAAGCTCACCCACTCTTTTTTAACCATTACAGATCTGTAATGTCGGTGTGAGTGGTGTGGCCTTCGAGGGGTAATCCAAGTCGAAAAACTTTAGCATTTTTAGTTGGTGTTATTTGCTTTTTTTTTATTTGGGGATTAAGGCAATGTGGTATTTTTAATATTAGTTTGTTATGAGGTTTTTAGTTGTTTGCATGCCTATTATGCTTGGTAATTTGTGGACTTTAAATATGATGTTTGAGACTGTTATTTTGGGATATTTTGGTAATTATTTTTACGGTAATTGATGCATGATGTTTAGAACTAGTTTGGAATGATCTATGTGTTTATATATGTTGAGTTTGTAAGGTCTAAAACAGAGGTATCAATATTTGTGTTTTAAAAACGATACCTCTGAAATTTTCAAAGTGCAAGAAGTTAGTTTTGCGAGTTGGTATGATATTTTTATCATGAGTATCGATACTCGGGGTGAAATTATCGATACTTGATCAGTGGTACTGATATTTTTATATTTAGGTTTTTAAAATAAGAAACAGTAAGGTAATTTGGTATCGATTTTCTAAGCAGTATTGATACCACTCTATCAGTTTCGCTACCTACGTAACAATTTTGGGAAATTTTGCTAAGTGGTCCTAATGCATGTTTAGTGCTTAATTTATGATTATTCGATGATTGTTTAGCATGTTTAGAGTACGCATGACCTAAAACTCATATGAATGCTTTAATAATAAAAGAAAAAAGTGCATGTACATTAATGTAATGGTTTGTGATGAAAACGATGTGAGATAGTGGTGTAGCGTCCTAGTATTCAAGCTCGACGATCGGACCGGTATAAGGTGTTACACTCTCCCACCCATTCTCATAACGCCCTTATTGCGCCTTTGGAATGGCACTGACTTGATTCGCCTCGAAATATTCTTGTCGCTTTGGCTCCTTCTCGACTAGTCTCACTATCGGGCCATCTTTTTCTTCGAAACTTTTGCTTCGGCTTTTGTCGCTTCTTAACTCAAACTATCCCACTCGTTGGTACATCTCTTTGGCAAGAAGTCATAGCTCTCACTTTCCCACATTTTGAGTTGTCTATATCAGATTCTTCTTGATTCACACCACTTGGCTTTGAATTGCCCACAATCCCTCAGCCTCCTTACATAAGAACTTTGAAAGGGTCCCTAGGATCTTGCCAAGTCAACAAGTCAAAATTCAAAACACTATCATAGTATTTGAAATGTACCTTGCAGCATTTACTCATCCTGACTATCCAGTTTGTATAGCTACTATTCCCTCGAAGTCCGATGGACAACCTACCTTACCTAAAGGTGTTAGCTCCACAGCTGACTCTATAGGCCTAATATTGGTCTCATGCTCCACTAACATTTTCGAAGGGGCTTTCGTAACACTCCGTTCTACCGAGTCAATGTTCCTCCCATACGAAACATCCTCGATTAGCTAGATTGACAATAACACCTTGGTCCCAACCTTCATATCTCGATGCACCAGCATAATGATTCGTGATAATTTTACATTAATGATATGAATTTGATCAGCCCATGAAAATAAAATTGCCTGAATCCTGTCAAGGAAGTTTAAGCCAAGCACAAAATCATAATCATCTAATTGGATTACCTCAAAATCTTCTTTGTCTTTCCATTCGTCGATTTATAACTCCACGTCTCGAGCTACTCCCACAATTGGGCCTCCTCAAAAATTATCGTCTTCATCTTCGATTTCCTAATCGAGAGACCAAGTTTCGTTACAGCTTTTTCTGATATGAACAAGTCTGATGCTCCCGGCACTCCTTTTCTAACCTGCAATGTTGATGTCTACAAACATCAACCCTTCCCTGCCATTCTTTTTTGTAAGAGTGATACCATCGAATTAATCATCAATGTCTTTTTCTCAATAGGCTTCGCTTTGTCCGGCTCATCATTCCTCTTGATAGTCGAAAACATCTCCTTCGGATATTTTTGCACCATGTGTAGTCCTTGACAAAGGAAGCATTTTATCCTCTTCCCCTTGTCCCGTGGGTTGTTGGATATTCGCTTCGCATTTCATGGTTTCCCGTTGCCACTGGTGTTGTCAGTACTATTACTGCCATTACTATGCCCCTCTTCATCTTTGACATGGTTTCCCTTACCATTTCCCTTTCCATTGGGTTAGAGAACTCGAACTTGTCTTTCGTTGGACTAAGCTCAACAAAGGGCTCTACCTAAGCCATGGCTATAGTAAGTTCGATGATACCTTGCCGACGCAACTCATGTTTTGCCCATGACTTTAACCCATCTTTGAACCAATAGAATGCTTCTTTCTCACTCAAGTCAGAGATTTGAAGCATCAGCTCATTGAATGCCCAAATATACTCCTAAATAGTTCCTTGTTGCATAAGTCGGTGTAACTTAGCTCGAGCCTTCTTCTTAACGTACTATGGCTAAAACTGCTTTTTCAACTCTCTTTGGAACTCCTCCCAAGTCCTAATGAGTTCCCACCATGTTTCTCATCCGTGGACCCATGATGCCATCATAAGAGAGCAACATCAATAAAATAAATTGAAGCAATATTTACCTTAATGACATTATCCTCGATGCTCATCGCTCAAAAGTATTGCTCCATTTCCAACAAAAAGTTATCCACTTTCCTTGCGAACCTTGGACCCTTGAACTTCTCCGATTTGAGAACATCCATTGCTTGTTGCTTCAGCCTCGAAGTCAATATCCCATTACTTAAAGAATCCTTGTAAATCGTGAGCTCCCCCTTAAGCTCCATGATTTCCTCCTTCATAGCTAACATCATAGCCTTGAAAGCATCATCTCTTTCTACCAGCTTTTTGCTAGTGGAATTGAGTATCCCATTCTTCTCTTCCACATTAGAACCAAGAGAATCCAACATAAATTCTCTTAATTGCTCCTTAATTGAGTTAAACCCATCTATGCGTCCCTCGACCAACTCGAGTGTCTCCCTTATGTCCCCCATGGACTCCTTGAGATTGACCACTCGATTTTCTAAAGCTAACAGCATGTCTCACGATCGACTAACTTTTTTGGCCCTCTCACGAGTCTCCATTAGCTCATTCTGATCGGTAACTTCTTTCGACATTACAAATAGTGCCTTCGCAACCTTTAGCTCGGATACCAACTGTCACGGAGCTAGTACTTTAGTCTTGCATTATGTGCAGCCTTAGGCGATCCATTCTTGTAAACACGCCTAAGTCAGCCTAACCACCAAACAATCGAGGATTCACAAAGAATTCCTCTCACACACCAATTTATATAGCGGAAGCAACTTAGCTAAAAGAAAGCAAAATAGAATAGAAAGCCACAGAAAACAAAGTAAGAGAGTAGTTTGAGTAAATGCTCTCGGTATTGTATTCACAAAGAAACAATGAAAGAATGAGGTATTTTACAAGTGAGGGGAGGCTTATTATTTATAGTTGTGCTCCTCCATAATCGACAGTGAAGATCAAGTTACATCGACGGATGAAATTAACCTATCCCTTAAATCATGGGATTTACAAAATTACATAATCAATTTAAATAATCAAATCCAATCTAATCTTATAAGATATGATTCCCCTCAATCTTCTAAGATTAGTTCTCTTATTTACCAAGGTAGCCTACGTTGCCATATCTTCATCACTAGGCTACCCAAGCTTCAATCTGACAAGCTTAACCAATAGTTCTTTGAATCGGGTTAGTTCATGTAGGCCAAATGATCCACATGTCAATGATAAACCTCCATGGGACTCATTGTGTGCGATGGTCACAAGCTTTGAACTCTGGCCCATGACACTTGCACCAACAAAGAACTATAATTGGCCTTTAATCAAAACTCTCGATTGACTTTAATTAAGGAAGTTGAAGTTTTTGATGAACCTCTTCAACAATTCTTGAAGAATTAAAGAAAAAGTAAACGATGCAGAACCCTTAGATTGAAATTTAAGAGCCTGAATGATCAATTCGAAGTTTATGACTATTTATTGTACCCTAAGTACCGTCTTGCAAGAGTAGCATCTAGACTAAAGTTCTTGAATTCAAATCTGAAAATTCCATCAAGAATTAGATGATAAGTCAATGAAAAATAAATAATTAAAGAACTAGTGAAAAGAAACAAAAGGTGATAAATGGATCGATGAAATGAAGAAAAAAGATGAATGGCGTTGATGACAAATAATTTGATAGAGAGTCTAGCCACCTTTGGTGAACTTGCACCAAAAAGAACTATATTGGCTTTTAACCCTGCCAATTGACTTTAATTAGGCAAGCTGAATTTATGCTGAACCTCCTCATCAATTCTAAAATAATTAAAGCAAAAGTCTATTAAGAAAATAACAAGAAACTGTTCTTGTAAGAAAATCTCCCTTGGAGTATTTTATTAATAAAAATCAAGCAAAATACATCTATGGTCATGTCTAAGTCCTACTTGAACCTCAAGTAATCACTAAACCTTCTAAGACTTAATAAACTATCTTGCAAAGTAAGTAATATAAACCTCTTTAGACAAAATCAAACTCTTATTAATCTAAAATATTAAAAAAATTCCAAAAAACATATAAGACTTAATAAATATATTATTGGGCTTATTTATGATCAAAATTAAACCTTAGAATTGACCTTAATATGATTTAAAAGCTAAACAAAGTTTAAAACTAATAATTCTCGTAATAAACACATCCAAAGCGTGTCATTACCTTTTTTTAAGTTACAAAGTTATATAATTAAAGAAAGCCCACACATGATGTGACTCGAACTTGAAATGTCAAATTTTTGAGGCATCAACCTTGCCATTGAGTCAAGGTCTCATTGACCACATATTTTTTTCATTTTTATTCAATATAATCATATCAAATATATGATCGAGATTTCCCCCTTAATTTCGAGCCTAAAAGTTTGTTTGAACCAATTCAAGATTAAACTTAATTCGATTCATAACTTTTAAATTCGAAAAAATTTAGCCAAAAAATTCAAATTAAAAATGATTAAATTAAAAAAAATCTTTAAAACCAACATGATTCAAACTTGATAAAATTCCAAACATGTTCTAATCCAAATCTAAGATCAACCAAATTTGAAACCAATAAATGCTTAAATTTATAACAAAAGTATTTAACTAAAAATAAATATAAATAAAAGCCAATTTTCTTATATAAAAGTATTTAATTTGTTAACATTACTTTTTATAATGGGAGAGGTAAGGAGTGTCCAAGGATCGAAACCATGACTTCATTTCAATGGAAGTACTTTGACATTACATCATAAGCTTGGTTGATTATAATTATTAGTAAAATTACTCCTACAAAAAATTTAAGTTATTAGTTTAACTTTTTTTATTATAAAAATAATATACAATATTTTTTTTAATGAATTACAATACTAGGGTAAAATTCAAACAACAAACGCAACTTAAATCCAGACCACACTTGAAACGATAAACACTCTAACTATCAGACCATCACATGGGGTTCAATAGTATACAATATATTAAACTATGATATCCATGTTTATGATATGTATATGTAATAATTATATTATATATTAAGCTATGATATCTATTTATATGGTGGCTATGATATGCATTACATACTTATAAATATTTTTTTAGTTAAGAGAACAAAGGAAGTATTGCAAACAAGTGAAACTAAATGTATTAGAAAGTGGCATGGCATGTTAATGTCAATTATAAGCACTAGATGCAACACATGATGCAACTTAGCTTGCATCTAAATATTTAATTGGCATATTTCAACCAAAACTATTAGAGCTTTTAATTAAACATCCTTAAAGGATTTTTAGCAACAGTTCACAGAAGACAAATCATGGAAGAATCAAGTCAAGCAATGAATTTATGAAGATTGTCATTATGGTTAAAGTTTCCATAATTGAAGAGATTTGAGCTCTAATGAACTTTATATCGAGAAGATCTATGCAACTTTATTCCTTATCGAAGACTTATTTGAAGGTTATTTTTGATCAAACAAAGATCCACATTCATTGTATTTTAGCAAGTCATTAAATGATTATTCAAAAGAAGGCTTGTTTAGTTTTAGGTATAAAATTGAGAAAGCACTTACTCTATTCAAGTTAGAAACTTATTTTAGTGCATATTCATTATAAGTAAAATGTTTTTTTAATTCCATTCACAACTAAGATTTTAGGAGAAAGTCTTAGTGAGAGAGTTATCTAGATTATGTATAATAGCGAGGTTATAACTTGTGAGTGTGTCTAAATTAAATAATGTCTTGTACTTATTGATATATAATGGATTGTTCTCTAGGAAGTCTTCATTGTTTGAAAATTTCGTTTAAAAAACTGTTATTTTAGGTATAGAGAAAGTTCTAAAATTTTCTAAGACCAAGCTCGTTGTGTTATTTATAGCAATAAACTAGATCAAAATTATACATGTGCTTTGTATGAGGTAGACAAAAGTTGATCCCAACTTTCCACCAAACGACATTCTCTATTATTCTTGAACCACAAACTGCTTTAAGTGTGGGCTTAAAGCTTATCGAACCAATCGCACAAAATGAAAAACTTTATTAACTTTTAGTAGGAAAGTTAATTCTTTCTATAACCAGAAACAATGCATTTTTCCAAAAAAATATAATTTATTCCATAAAATAAATTGTCACTATTTTCTGACAGAATAACGAAGTATGAGAAGTGTTATAAATTGCTCAACACATGGTTCTTATTTATGGAAAAATAGTATATGTCACATCCCAAAAATCGAGTTAGTAGAAATTGGGTTATTGAACCGAGAGTGCCACACTCGAATTTTTTTTAAGATGACCTTTGCGCATTTGATAATAAATAAGTATCAAGTCTAGTGATTAAGTAGTGGTGGAGTTATCCTTGATTATCTGAGGTTGAATCCCTCCACTCACATTATCTTCTATTTGGTACAATTTAACTTCAAACCATAGTAAATGTCACACCAAATTTTAAAATAAATGTTGTAGAAATTATAACAAGTGGGTGAATTGGCTTAGTGGTTAAGTGATAAAGAGTTGTGTTGAGTTTCTCAAATGGTCAAAGTTCAAATCCATTTAGCTTAATTTTTGTTTAATTTTTTTGGCATAAAAATGTTTGGTCAACCCCTTTGTGCTATCCACTAATATTGCCATATAGGAAAAGATTTTTCCTCTATTAGCTAGTCAACCTTTCTCCCTTAGCCCCTTTTTACCCCACATGTTCCCCTTCCTTCCTTTTCCTCCTCACCTTCCTATCCCTTCCATTTTTCCCCTTATTGATTGTTATGGACGTTCTCCACCCTAAGAAGAGTCTATTCTCTCATTTGTTTCATCCTTCTTCCTCTCCTCTCCTCTCTTTTCTCTCCTCTTCCTCTTGCACCACTTGGAGCCACCATATTCTTTTGATTTTGGCCACAACTCCACCACCCTTAACCACCATATTATAACTTTATCACAACCACTTCTCAATCATTCCCTTCTCTCACTCCCTTTTCTCCACTGCCACACCACTGTCGAACCTCCTCCATCGCCGTCGTGTCGTCGCATCACCACCACTATCACCCACCTTTTTTCGCTGTTTTTCATCCCATCTTTATGTAGATAGATCAAAATCGAATTTAATATTTCTTTTTCTCTCTTTTTGTAACGCCCCAAAAATTTAAACTTGGCAAATTGAGTTGTGTAAACGATGAGCCTAGTGGTTCAATGGTCTTGTATCTCTTTGTCTGGTGTTCGGTCATGGGTTTGAATCTCTGCATATACATTCACGGATATATTTTTGGAACCTTCTGAGGATTAGGTCCTTTTTATTTGCTTTTATTTATATATTTTTTTATTTTGTGGAAACCAAAAGAAACTAACGAACTAGTCTTCTTCTCAAAGAAAACCAATAGTAAGTGCTAAAAATCGGAATCAATCTTTTCTTTCATTTTTGCCCTTAGTTGTTGCTATCGTAACGTGGTCTATTGTGATTGCTCATAAGTATAAGCGTTGCCAGACGCTAGTGGTAAGAATTGGAAATGGATTAGGTTGGGGAAGATGACAAGTTAACTTTTATTTGTAGAATCTTTGTGAATTGTGTGGAATTTGAGTTTTGGTTTCAATTGTATTGCTTTAGGAGACCGTTCTATTGACAACAACCTTGCGAGTGTGAGTAAACAATGAGGCTTCACTCGTACGAAGGTATCGTGGTGTTTTCCCAAGAATTATGTTAAACTAGTTGAATGTTGAAACGAAATTCATGGAGTGATTGAGTAATTGACTATGTAGTTATGCATTATTGCATTAGCTAGATTCCGTTGGTTCGTCGTTAGCACCGTAACAAGTAGGGTGTTAACCTTTTTGTTGATTTTTGCATAGTTTTTCTATGCTTTCTGCAAAAATACCTAGTTTTTGTCTCTGTTCGAGAGCACACGGGTGTGTGGCCAGGCCGTGTGCCATATAAATGGGTTACAGGAAACACACGGACTATGCCAACGGGTGTATGCCAGACCATCTGAACATATTTTTTTGAGAAATAAAGAAACAATTAGTTAAACGGTCTGGACCCATGGGCATGTGCCAGACCGTGTGGAGGTGTTGTTGGTGAAATCAGAAACAGTTAGTTACACGGCCTGGACACACGGGTGTGCGCTAGACCGTGTGATCATGTTATACCATGGAATCAGAAATAGTGAGTTACATGGCTTGGACACACGGGCGTGAGCCCGATCGTGTAACACCCACGACCTAACACATGGTCGTGTGTCAAGTTGTGGGCAGTGTATTTTCGCTCGTGTATTTGTGATCTACTAAAAGTTATCAAACTACTGAACTGGGAGTGACACTGTAAACACTGCGATGCAATACTAAGCTGACGGTAACACTGTAAATATCGTAATGCAATACTGAACTGATGTTAACCCTATAAATACCGTAATGTAGTACTGAACTGACAGTGACATTGTAAACACCGTGATACTATACCGAGAGGGTGGTGACACTGTAAACACCACCAGGTTGATAATGAGTACTGTACAACTGTTCCTATAAGTGAGATATGTGAAGTTATAGTGAATATGGTTGAATTTATTATGCTAGTACCGTTACCTTTCCTCAAACTTCGTTATTGTAATTTGTATTAAATTGTTATTTTGATGTTTAGGAGCTTCTCAAACTTGACGACTGGCGGACGAGGAGCTCAATAATCTCTAGGACTCGTAGTGTTTAGGACTATTTATCTTGAAACTAGGCCGAGGACTTATCTAAACAACTTTGTAATTGCGATGATACCTTTTAAAATGGTGTTGAACATATTAAGCTACTTTAATATGTTAATGTATGTTGTTTCTCCTGTTTGTTTACTGATGTGGTGATGATCTCTACTTAGCTATATCTTCTAGGTCGAGTTTTGGGTGTTACACTTTTGTAATATGTTTAATTATCTACAGACCCACTTTGCCCATATTTTGTTTTCTTTTATTTAGTCTCCACTCCTTTATCTAACCAAAATTCTGGTGAATCACTAATCGTTCCAATCGAGCTCGATATAGTGAAGGTAATGGTTATTCTTCAACTCTCAAATCTTTCTTCTCTTTTCATGAATTGAAAATGTAGACTAACACCCTTGAATATTATGTCCTTGAAGATCTAACTCGAATAAATTGGAATTCCTCTAAGATAAGCGAAATTTTAGATTGTCTTTTCGAAAAGGGTAAGTTTCTGATTCAATTTTATAATAGGTTATTTTGTGTATGGCTGATTCTAGCAAATGTAACTTTGTTAATGTACCATTATTATTTGTTTAGATCATGTAAGATTTGACTTGATCTACATAGTTGAGAGCCAAGGAGTAGTTTTGGTGTTAAAAGATCTGAAATTCAGGTGTGGATCTAACTTAATTAAAAGTAGAAATACATTAATTTTAATGTTTAAATAAATATTATAATTTGATTTGTATTATATGCGAATATTTTAAGTATTATAAAATGGAAGATTAAGTCCATCAAAACAGATAAATACTAAGTAAGTAACCCTAACCAACTAGCTTATGAAAAATATGTTGTGAGGTTATGATTATCACTATTTTGAAAAGTATATTATTCTTATTCTCATGTTATGTGATATTATGACATAATTGATTATACATGACAAATAAATTGTGATATTTTGATATCTTGAAACAATACGTGAATTGCATGTTAAACATGCCATACATGATATTATATGTTAAGAAATTCGATTTGCATGTTTCAACATGCCCAATGTGATATGTAACATCCCTTACCCGGTCCGATTGCCGAACCCGAACAAGGAAGTGTCACAATAATTTTATAACTAATACTTTCTACAACAAATCACTATTCAATCATTTAAGACCAAATAACACATATATTCATGTATACTAAAAATTTAAATTCCCAAAAGAGGTCTAATGATGATGTACCAGTGTAATATAAGGTGACATTCATGAAATTTAACAGTTTAAACCATCTTCTTGAAAATTATAATTGGTATGGATACCACAAGAAAAATCGATACCAAACGACCTTTCGATAAAAATATGTTGGTATCGATATTTTATGAAAAATATTGGTAACCATTTAAAAATCGGTATCAACCTATCATTCTGTTAAAATCCTAAAAACTAAATCTAAAAAGAAATATCGATACCTTAAGAAAATTTTGATAAACTTATATTTTTCAATGTTACAACTTTTAGCTAGCCTAAAAGGACTCAACGACACTATAAATGTATCTAAGACCATGTCAAAATCAATCCAACATCCAAAATCAACCAAATAAATTCCTCAAGCAATATTTCACCCTAAGAATCCTATATTTAGATAATTTAACCTAGTAATCTTTCAACCAATTATATGCATTTATAAATGACAATCATAAGAACTACCATTTTCATTTTCACACATCAATACATCCATCATATAAGCACATATCAATCAAAAACCCAATCATCATTTACTTACAAAATAAGGATTCAATAACAAAAGACATCCTAGGTACATGCCATAACAAAATAAGACATTATCACTAACTCTTGAGAGCGGGATTGTCTTTGGATGCTAAGTCGTGGGTCTAATAAAAAAGTACCTAACCTGCGTATGAGAAATAAATCGCACGCATGAGAATTACTCAGTGGTATTTCCATAACTAAACATTAAACAATACATTTACATTATATAGATTCTAAGCTAATATTAGCTCATGTTAAATCAATTGTCATATTTTGTCATCTTACTCATGAATCATTATATTATCCACACATGAATATATATATATATATCATAATATCATTGATCATATTTATCTCTCAATTCTCATCCCATTGTGCATATTATTTTAATACATGTACAAATATCATTTCTTTGAGCCTCAATGCACAATTCATTTCATATTCTCATTTCTATTCAATTATGCATAATATCATTACGCATATTTATATACTATTCCTTAATTTTCTCAATACATTTTTCATGTCCATTATGCATTCTTTGATTTCCAATACAACATTCATAACATATTCATTCCATGTGATCATAATAATCATTATTTATAGTTCCCTATTAACACGACTCGGTTTCTGATGGATACACGGATCCAACCAATGCATCGGTTTGGAACCTATTACCTCATCGGATAAATCAGAAATAATAAATCGCGCCCTGCGCTATAATACAGTCAACACCCAGTGTCTCATCGGTTAAACCAAAGTAATTTGACACTCAGTGCCTCATCGACTCGTGGTCGAAGTAACCCTGAACTCTTCCTATCCTATGACATGCCATTTACATCCAACCCAGCCCGAACAGTTAATAGGGTAATCATGACAAATTAAATACCACTCAATTTTTCAATATTTGATTTTTAATCTCATCATAATTACATTTAAAATTCAAGGTAATAATAATAGTATTCATATATTTTTTTCCATGTCACAAAATCACTTCATATATTCACAAATAAAAGAACAAACATTAAATCCTCATACCATTACTTGATTCCAAGCCAACTCAACAGAGTAGAGTAATCATACCTCAATTTTTCACCTTGAGCATTTTATTAAAATGTGACAATTTATAATTTAGTTTAAGTTATAGAAATACCAACCGTAGTTTTCGAGCTACTGGTCTACGATTTTGTCCTTGCCCTTCCTTTTCGGGGAATTCGGGTCGACGTTAGCTATGGAATTAAATACACAATATATTTTATTAAAACACATCCATATTATTCTAACTAAATTTAACTCTCTATTTTCTCATTTTTTTACATCAACTTACCAAACTTTCAAATTTGACCCTTATACAATTGAAATTAGCAATTTATCCCACTCATTTATTTTCTATTTCACTTCTAGCTCCAAAATACTCCAAACTATCATTAAAGCTCTATCTACCCAACAATGGTGGTATATAATATTCTCAACAATAACGAAAAATACGACATGGATCATGAAGAGTGAGGTTTCGGAGTTCCAAAAACATAAAAATTACAAGAAAATGACTTAATTAATCTTACCAATTTGGAGCTTGAACCTATTAAAAATCAAAGCTTTCTCCCCAAATTTTTTCTCCCTCTTACTGCCAAAATTCACTCAAAAAGAAGGAGAAGATATTTTTATTTCTTGTTTTCTCTTTCTTCTAATGCCTATACTTAAAATCATTATTACCCTCCTTTTCTTTCTTTTATTTAATTCCTTTTAATCACTAAAATTCTTAAGCCACAATTTCTTTTAATTATAAATTTAAGCAAAAAATTTGGAGTGATAAGTGCCAAAAGTAACATGTTTTAGCCTCATTCTTAATACGTTTTTGGATGATTAATCTATTTAAAATAATGAATTTTATGTTCATAATCCTTGAAATTCATGTTTTATACTTAGGAAAGCATTTGGGAGTGAAAAGAGCGAAAAATAAACGAAAACCGGACAAAAAGAGCATATTTTAAGAGCCACACGAGCTGGACACATGGCCATGGACTAAATCGAAGATAAAAAGGAAAATTTGGGGCAAAAGTGTGAATGTGGAAGAGTTAGGAAGAGATATATTAGACATCAGACTTTATTTAAATTTAAATTTTATTTCTTAGGATTAATATTTAGGATTATTATTGTTATATTGTTTATATTTAATTTTAATTTATCTTTTAGGCTTTTAGAGTTTAATTTGGATCCAACTAGAGATTTCCATGTATTATAAATAGGCGATGGAGTGATATGAATTAACACTTCCAATTTTTTACAAAATCCTCCATTCCCCAAACCCTAGCCGTCAAAGATTATTAAAGAAAACAACTGAAGAAACTCCATAGAAGCCGTCTTTGAAGCAGATCTCCACAAAGATTGAAGACCTCTTTCTAAATTCTTTTGATTTTACTATGAGTTTTTCCTCATCTTGTGGTTATATTGTTTCTGAGATGTTTCCATTTATTAGCATGAACTAAATTCCTAAATACCTAGGGGAGATGAACCCTAGGATGAATTCTGTCATTTGATTTCTGATTTTACGCAATAAATACTTAGCTTTTGCTCTCAATTATGTGCGCTTAATTCTTGATTTAGTATTCTTGATATATTAATTCTTGTTTGATGTGCTTAAATCAGAGGAGGAATAGACCCTGTTTAAGAGTAGATCTAGCATAATTAAGTGGAGTTGCATGCAATCCTAGAAATAGGACGACATAAATCTATCGGATTAGAGTCAAATCTAATAGGGGAATTCATAGATTGAATTAATGCGACAATAGGGGTTTTAATTAGAAAGATATTTCAATTAATCAACCTAGAGTCAGTTGCTTTTATGCTTGAATAGAGGTATTAGCATAATTTAGGGATTTCCACGGAACAAAATACTAAGTGAATAAATTGCTTAATTCAGAATGATAATGGCAGATGAAATCTAGGTGTAATCTTTCCTGGGTATTGTTTGCTTCTTGGTATAAAACACTTATTATTTCTTGCTTTAATCTTTGACTCACTTTTTAATAATTTAGTTAAATTAGTTTACAACAATTACTTTATTTGACCGGTTAGATAATAGGAAGACAATTATTACTAATACTTTTGGTTCTCGTGGGAACGATATCTATGCTTACCGTAACTATACTATTAATTGATAGGTGCACTTGCCTTAGTCATATTTTTAGTTAAGTTTCGACTACATCAAGTTTTTGGCACCACAAAATAACCCCGATAGCAATACTTATAATGCAGGATGGAGGAATCCTCCAAATTTTTCTTAGGGTGGTCAAGGAAATCAATGGTCACAACCCCTTCCAGCTTTTTAGCTAGAGGAAAAATCGAACATTGAAGAGTTGCTTGCTAAATTTATTTCAGTTTCTGAAACTAGACCGGCTTTTCAGCAACCTTATCAACAAGAGCAGAAACCAAACCTTGAAGAGATGCTTGCTAAATTTATTTCGGTTTCTGAAATTAGATTTCAAAATAATGAGACAATTTTTAAAAACCAGCAGGCATCAATTCATGACCTTTAGAATCAGATTGGACAACTTGCTAAACTAGTTTCAAAAAGACCACAAGGTACCTTACCTAGTAACGCTGAAACTAACCCAAAAGAGCAAATCCATGCAATCATTGTTCAAAGCGTGGAGGGGTTAGTTGAGCCTGAACAGAAGCCGAAGCTAGAAGTTGATGTGAAAAATAATGAGGTTGGGGAAAACAAGAAAGAGCATAAGCTGATGCTTAGAGAATACAAACCTCGAATTCCATATCCAAAAGCATTGAAGAGAGACCATGGAAAAGAAAATTATGGTAAATTTCTTCAGCTCTTAAAAAAATTAGATATTAACTTACCTTTTGTTGAAGCTCTTTCGTAGATGCCGAAGTATGTAAAATTCTTAAAGGATTTGTTAACAAATAAGAGGAAGTTAGATGACTTGTCAACTGTGGAGCTTAATTCAGTTTGCTTAGCCATTCTCCAAAACAAACTACCCAACAAACTTAAAGATCCAGGGAGTTTTACTATTCCTTGTCTCATTGGTAGTTTACATGTTGATAAAGCTTTGGCTAATTTAGGTGCTAGTAGAAATGTTATGCCTTATAAACTATTCAAACAACTTGGTCTTGGGGAACCTAAACCCACTAGGATGAGTATTATTGAGGATGTGCTTGTAAAAGTGGATAAATTTATATTCCCTGTTGATTTTGTTGTATTGGATATGGATGAGAATGTTGAGGTACCTATGATCTTAGGTCGTCCCTTTTTAGCCACTGCTAGAGCTATCATTGATGTGGGTATTGGTGAACTTGTGCTTCGTGTAGGTGATGAAAAGATTACTCTTAAAGCGCATGATTTTGTTAGAGTCATGAATGAGTATAATGATGGTAATTGTTCTGTTAATGTTAGTAATCATGTGACTCAACACTTTTTGCAGGAAATCACTAATGAAAACATGATGGATTCAATTTTGATTCAAAGTGATAGAACTCGAGTGGTAAATGAAGATCGAATGTTGCAACTCGAGGAACTAGATGAATGGTGGACGAAGTTCGAAGAAAAACCGAGGAAACCCAAGGAAGAACCAATGCAAAACCATGAAGTGCATGTGAAGAGGATGAACATATTTAAAGTGGGAGATAAAGTGTTATTAGACAAATCGGATCCACGAATTTTTCCTTCAGAATTCAAGTTAAGATGGTCAGATCCTTTTGTGGTAAAAACCGTTTTCCCTTATGGTACAATTGAGGTAACACATCCTGATTACGGCACATTCAAGGTAAACAATCAACGTCTCAAATTTTATTATGTTAGTAATATTGATAATAAGAGAGAAGAACTTTGGTTTCATGATCCGCCATAACTACGAACTTAAACAGGGAAGTCGAGCTTAGACTTTAAACAAAGCGCTTCTCGGAAGGCAACCTGAGTGTTTTTTATTTTTATTTATTTATTTATTTTACTTTCATGTTTTTAAAAAAATTGAAAAAAAATAAAAAAAATTGAAAAGTTCAAAAAAAAATTAGTATATTTATTTTCATTTTATTTTATTTTTATTTTTATTTTCATTATACACTATTTTTATTCTTATGTTTTTTTAAGTTATTATCTCTCTCTCTGACTTGTCTTTGTCTATTTTCTTTTTAGTTTGCTCAGAAAATTGCACTTTCTTTAGACTCGCTGCATTCCTATTTTTTTTCAATTCGGATGAAATCATCCTAATTCAGGGAAGTTTCAATTCCTTTCTTCATTATAATATTGTGCTTATATCTGTTTGTACATTGAAGACAATGTACATCTTAAGTGTGGGGAGATTAATTGTGGTAAAATCTCTGAATTATTTATTGTGTTAAAGTAATTTTCTCATACCCCATTAGAGTAAATTTTTGCTATTTGGAATTTTTATTGATTTTGTTATGAGATTGATTTGTGAATCTTTTATGTATTGGATGATTTAATCTTTCGGATATGAGAGAGTCAAGCATGATGAGTTTTCTTCAGAATTAAATATTTTAGGTTGTCTCCCTGAATTGAAATATTATCTTCAAATTTTAAAATTGTAGGTTTTGACATCAAAACCATAATTTTTTTGGTGAGCTTTTGAGCCTATAAAGCATATATTTTATTTCGTGCTCATGCTATTTTTGGTTGTGTGTATGTCAACTTGATTTGTTATTCTAGAACTTGCTTTGATTATACATGTTGAGACCACATTATTGATTTGATATGCTGAGATGATAGAGACACTTAGGATTTAACCCTCTTTATCTTTAAAAAGCTTACCTAATAAATTAACCCCTAGTGAATCCCATTGAGCCTAACATCGTTTTATTCATTAAACCCATAATATTAACCCATGATCCATATATTTGTGATATATTTACCCCTTTATTGAATCCCTTTTTGCCGAGATTTGATTTGATTAAGTTGCCTAACTATGTTCCACTATCTGAATTGCTGAATTTTATTATTTAAAAAAAGAAAAAAGTCAAAAAAATGAAAAAAAATCGAAAAAAAAGAAGATTCAGAAAAAGAAGAAGAAAAATGACAAAAGTGTGTTTGAGCTAGAATCATTAGTTCCATATATTGTTGAAAAGCTCATGTTTATTCTTTATTATTTGTGTTGATTTGTTTTCTTTCAATTCAGCAACTGATTGTTTTTCTTCTAGTTTGGTAATTTATCAACTTGATCTCGATTTTAACCAATTCTTCTAGCTTTTTCCATACCCATAACCTTAGCCCCATTACAACCTTGTAAAAACCTCTTGATTGGTGTGTCATGCCATTTTACAGTGGTGGAGATTTGATTTTCAAGCAAGCCTATGGTAATAACATTTTATGTTTGACTATTGAGTGCTTATTTCATGAACCTTAAATACTTTGAGTGCTTTGAGTGAATCTTTAGCGAGGATGTCAATTCTTATTGATTTTGAATTTAAGGTAATTATTTAGATAAGGGGAGACACCTATATTTTTGTGCTAAAAATTTTGTAACTTAGATTGCTTGAATCTTTAGTGTTCTTTTAGATGAATTTCCAATGCATGATTGTTTGCAATTTATCCTGAAACATTATTGATAAAAATGAAGAATTAAGAAAGTTAACTTGAATGTGGGTTGAGAATTTTGCTTGAGGACAAGCAAATGCTTAAGTGTGAGGATATTTGATAAGTGCCAAAAGTAACATGTTTAGCCTCATTCTTAATGAATTTTTGGATGATTAATCTATTTAAAATATTGAATTTATATTCATAATCCTTTAAATTCATGTTTCTATACTTAGGAAAGCAGTTGGCAGTGAAAGGAGCGAAAAAAAGCGAAAACCGGACAAAAGAGCATATTTTAGGAGCCACACGAGCTGGACACATGGCCATGAACTAAATCGAAGATAAAAAGGAAAATTTGGGGGAAAAGTGTGAATGTGGAAGAGTTAGGAAGAGATATTGGACATTAGACGTTATTTAAATTTAAATTTTATTTCTTAGGATCAATATTTAGGATTATTATTGTTATATTGTTTATATTTAATTTTAATTTATCTTTTAGGCTTTTAGAGTTTAAGTTGGATCCAATTAAGGAATTATTGTTTAGATTTAATTCTAATTATCTTTTTAGAATTTAATTTGGATCCAACTAGAGATTTCTATGTATTATAAATAAGGGATGGAGTGATATGAATTAACACTTCCAATTTTCGGCAAAATCCTCCATTCCCCAAACCCCAGCCATCAGAGATTATTGAAGAAACAACTGAAGAAACACTACAGAAGCCGTCTTTGAAGCAGATCTTCACAAAGATTGAAGACCTCTTTCTAAATTCTTTTAATTTTATTACGAGTTTTTCTTCATCTTGTGGTTATATTATTTTTGAGATGTTTTCATTTATTAGCATGAACTAAATTCCTAAATACCTAGGGGAGATGAACACTAGGATGAATTCTGTCATTTGATTTCTGATTTTACGCAATAAATACTTAGATTTTGTTCTCAATTATGTATACTTAATTCTTGATTTAATATTCTTGATATATTAATTCTTATTTGATGTGCTTAAATCAGAAGAGGAATAGACCTTGTTTAAGAGTAGATCTAGCATAATTAAGTGGAGTTGCATGCAATCCTAGAAATAGGATGACATAAATCTACCGAATTAGAGCCAAATCTAATAGAGGAATCCATAGATCGAATTAATGCGACAATAGGGGTTTTAATTAGAAAGAAATTTCAATTTATCAACCTAGAGTCAGTTACTTTTATGCTTGAATAGAGGTATTAGCATAATTTAGGGATTTCTACGGATCAAAATACTAAGTGAATAAATTGCTTAATTCAGAATGATAATGGCAGATGAAATCTAGGTGGAGTCTTTCCTAGGTATTGTTTGCTTCTTGGTATAAAAACAGTTATTATTTCTCGCATTAATCTTTGACACACTTTTTTATTAATTTAGTTAAATTAGTTTAAAACAAATACTTTATTCGACCGGTTAGATAATAGGAAGATAGTTATTACTAGTATTTTTGGTCCTCATGAGAACGATATCTGTGCTTACCGTAACTATACTATTAATTGATAGGTGCACTTGCCTTAGTTATATTTTTAGTTAGTTTCGACTGCATCAAGTTTTTGCCATTCACTTGTACCTAACGGCATTAAAGTTTTCAAAGGGGAATTTGCCCTTTTAGTCCTTCCCTTTTTCTTTCAATTAAAATCCCTTCTATAATTTTCACTTTTATCACTTATACAATTTAGCCCTCACACCTAATTAAAAAACTACACCTTTAAATATTACTTATTCAAAAATAAATTATTCTGCCATTTATTTTCGTATTTTTATTAAATATTTATGAGTCCGGTTCACGAATATGGAGTCTCAAAAATACTCTTTTCGATAACCTCAAATTCGGATTGTTACAACTCTCCCCCTAAAGAAATTTCGTCCTCGAAATTTACCTGTAAAGAGGTTGGGAAATTGAGATCTCATCGTCTCTTCTGGTTCCCAAGTCGCTTCTTCAACCTTATGGCTACACCATAACACTTTCACAAGTGATATGCGTTTGTTACACAACTCTTTCACCTCACGAGCTAAAATTTCTACTAGTTCTTCTTCATAGGACAAGTTAGGTTGTATTTCAACTTCTCTAGTCGTAATAATATTCGACGGGTCAAAACGATATCCTCTAAGCATTGAAACATGAAATACATTGTGTATCTTTTCCAGTTTTGCCAGTAAGGCCAAACAATAAGCTACTGGTCCCACTCTTTCTATGATCTCATAAGGCCTAATAAAACGTGGACTCAATTTCCCTTTTCGTCCAAATATAAGGACTTTCTCCCACGATGAAACTTTTAAGAAAACTTTGTCACCAGCAGCATACTCGATATTTCGTCGTTTTAAGTCCGCGTAAGATTTCTGTCTGTCAAAAGCTGTCTTCAATCTATCATGAATTAACTTAACTGTACCTTCCGTTTCATGAATTAACTCAAGACCAATTATCTTTCTTTCACTTAATTCTATCCAACAAACATGCGTTTGACATCTACTACCATATAAAGCTTCAAACGGAGCCATCTGAATGCTTGACTGAAAACTATTATTGTAAACAAACTCAGCTAAAGTTAGATAGCGTTCCCAACCTGATTTGAAGTCAATCACACAAGCTCGTAACATATCTTCCAAGATCTAGATAACACGTTCTGATTGTCCACCCGTTTGAGGGTGAAAAGCTATGCTAAAGTTGAGCCTCGTACCAAGGGATTCATGCAACAGTTTCCAAAATCTCGAAGTGAAATGAGGATCTCGATTAGATATAATCGATATAGGTATACCATGCAATCTAATAATCTCTTGAATGTAGACTTCGGCAAGTTTTGAAAGCACCCAATCAGTTCTAATGGCTATGAAATGAGCCGAGTTCGTAGGTCGATCAACTATTACCCACACTGCATTTTTCTTGCTTGGCGATAATGGCAATCCCATTACAAAATCCATCGTAATACGCTCCCATTTCCATTCGGGAATTGAAATGGGCTGAAGTAATTCCGGAAGAACATGATGCTTCGCCTTAACTTGTTGACAAGTTAAACATTTAGCGACAAATTTTACTATCTCTCTTTTCATTCTTGACCACCAATATAACTCTCGCAGATCGCGATACATTTTTGTTCCACCAGGGTACAAAGCAAAAGACTATCGTGATCTTCTTGAAGTATCAATCCTTTCAAATCCGCAACATTAGGCACACAAATTCGATTACAAAATCTCAAGCAATTTTGATCATCAATGCTGAAGTTTTCTACCGATCCATTTTGAACCATTTCTCTTTTCCTTAACAGTTTTACAATAGAAAGTTGCACTTCTCTAATTTGATCAACCAACACTGATTTAACTCTTAATAGAAAGTTGCGCTTCTCTAATTTGATCAACCAATACTGAGTTAACCGAATATTGCTCGCAATTCAACTGCTACCTTTCAACTCAAAGTGTCGACTACAACGTTAGCTATCCCAAGGTGGTAATCGATGACACAGTCATAATCCTTGATAAGTTTCACCCATCGCTGCTGTCTCAAATTCAACTCCTTCTGAGTTAGGAGGTATTTAAGACTCTTGTGATCGGTAAAGATGAGACCCTTTTCACCAATTAAATAGTGTCTCCAGATTTTCAAGGTAAACACCATTGCAGCGAGCTCTAAATCGTGCATCAGATAATTACACTCATGAATTTTTAATTACCGTAAAGCATACACGATCACTTTCCCATCTTGCATAAGCACACAACCTAAACCATTCAAGGAAGCATCACTATAAACCACGAAATCTTTTCTCGATTCAGGTAAGCTTAGAACTGGTGATCGGCCTATAAGGTCATAGCAGTTGTGCAAGCAAACACGTGTCGATGCAAGTATAGTTGATAGATTGCTCTATCGGATATCGATCCCACGAGGAATGAGTTCTTGATGTTCAATTGTCAAAGCAATTATAACTAAAATTAGAGAAAATGCTAGTAAGGATGTCAGCGTAATTAAATTAGAATTACACAGTTAAAATAGTTAGAGTTGTAATGTAATTATAAAAGTTAATTGTCAGAGCAACTGAAAGTAAATTAAATAGTTGTTGAAGTTTGGAGAATTTAAATGCATAAAAGTAGAAGTGTGATCAAGTGTAAAGGATTGGAGTGGATCACTGATTTCACTAAGTAGCAACACTGAATGCGTCGACAAGGTATTTAATAGATGAACTGTCGCAACAATGAAGTTCCAATGAAATCTTACCAATTACAACTCTCTGTTTAATCAAGACTTAAGCGCCCACAATTACCACATCTCCCAGTGTTAGCAATGTTGCGCACTCAAGAACAAGTGACCAGAATCCCTTCTAGTCCCAAGCAACTCCCATTGTCTTGCTTGTTAACCTAACTTGTCACCACATCTCCCGATGTCGGTAGACTGCAATTCCACTCCCGTGTTCAACGCAATTAAGTCCAAGAATAAACAGATGAAAAGAATTAAATAAGAATCAAAGTAATCTAACATTGAAGATATTCCCATATTCATTTAATTGTTAATAATAATTCATCAACAAACAGAGAGGGGTCACCAAATACATCGAAGCTTACTATCCCTTGACTACTAGGACTATTCCTTAACCGCTCCTCTTGCTTTGCATCGAGCACTTCTCGTCAGAAGTAGTTATTCTTTCGCTCGATCAGCTCACCATTCTCCAGCTTAAAACCTCAAAAACTTAAAGTAATTACAGAATTAAATCCTTTACTCCTTGATATCTTTCCCTTTCTTTTTTCTTCTATTTATAAGCTTCAAGAATTTTAGGTTTCCTCTCCTCTCAGATCCAACTTCTTCTGTAGCTGTCAAAGTTTGTTGAAATCTAGCTTTGCACTCACGCAAATCTGGTATGATCTTCATAAATCTAGAGATTATCGTCGCATTTCTGGGCGCGATCTATAATCCTTAATAGCGGTGACATCGTGTGAAATTCCTGCGTTGGTGCTTCCAGATGTGTTTGTAGTGTGAATTACCCATACGAAGTAAAGGTTTCTATGCGGTGACATCTCTGGCCGCAATTCCAAGCTAACTTTTGGCTACATTCTTTAAATTCATTCTAGCATCGATATTCTGAGATGGATCCCTGTGTTGACAATTTATACAGACAATATATAGGCTACATGTGGTGACATTAGTGCACAAAAGAGATAAAATAACAAGAATTTAAGCCAAACAACAATGAGTTGGAAAATATAAATACTAAGTATGAAATGCCTATTATGCATGCTAAATATAATACAAAAGAGACAATTAATACACAAATTTAGGGAGAAAATAGGTGTCATTTCGAATGCTATCAACTGGTGCTTTAGTTAACATCTATGTTAATTGCTCGAAACTCTCTTGGCAACGATCATTCCAATTAAACTGAACATTCTTCTGTAAGAGCTTCATCATAGGCATAGCTATCTTCAAAAAACCACTAACGAATCTTCAGTAGTAACCAGCTAACCCTAGGAAACTACGAACCTTTGACACATTCCTCGATGCTTTCCATTGAACAACAACCTCGATCTTATTTGGGTCAACTTTGATTCTATCGGTTGAGATAACATGTCCCAAAACACTACTTCCGATAGCCAAAATTCGCATTTGCTTATTTTTCTATATAACCGCTTTTCTCTCAGTACTTGAAGAACAATTTAGGGATGCTGCTCATGCTCAGCTTCAGATTTCGAATATATCAAAATATCATCTATGAAGACTACCACAAATTGGTCCAAGTAAGGCTAAAAAATACAGTTCATCAGGTCCATGAATGTCGTCGGAGTGTTTTTTCAAACCAAATGGCATCACTAAGAATTCATAATGGCCATAACGTGTACGAAAGGCTATTTTAGGAATATCACTATCCTTGACCTTTAATTGATAGTAACCCAATCTCAAGTCAATCTTGGAAAACACTAACAGTACGTTTGGTTCGCTGTAATAGAATAGAACTGTAATGGAATAGAGCTGTAATGGAATAGAGCTGTAATCAGTAATTCAATTGTTTGGTTGATTGGAATGGAATAGAGCTGTAATAATATTCTTGTGTTTGGTTGAATGGAATGATGTTGTAATAGCATAAGAAAAAATGCTTAAATGACAAAAGTATCCTTAACAGAATTTTTTTAGTTAGATGATTATTGTTATTAAATTTTAATGATTATTATTAAATATAATTTAATAAAAATATTAATTTATTTAATTATATTTTAACATAATTATTATTAAATAAAATTTAATAAAATAATATGTAATTTAATAATATTTTTAATATAATTATTATTAAAATATGAATTAGTAAAAATTATAATATATAATTTTAGAAAAATAATATATAACCTATTTTTTAGTTTTAAATTATGATGCATATATATTAAGCTTAAATATCATTAATAAAATATATAATTTAATTATCTTCTAAACTAAAAAATAAAAGATTAGAAATATAAATAGCTTGATAATTATATTACATATACAAAAAGTTAACAAAACAACACCAACACAACCATGATTTTTAATGGTCTGAAAGAAATCTTCTCACCCATTCCAGTCACACGGAAGAAGGTAGACTAAAGAAAACGATCATTTGCGTAGGATTGTCCGGGATTTTGCTCAACGCAGAATATCGTTCATCCTCCGTTAATCCTTCCACTTCGCATAAAGCCGGATATAATTTCTGAGCACTTTCTTGAATGATCATTTCTGACTTTTGTTGAATTAGCACTTCGAATGCAATGCTTCTACTTATTTCAAGGCTGACAGTCTGTATATTTTTCCCTAATAATGTGGCAGCCTCAAGAAATGAAGTAGAAGAAATTTGTTCACTTGCATCAGAAATCTTTTTTTTCTTCTTTGAAAACCTGGAATCATCTTCATTTCTAGATTGTTGCGGTTGTGTACCTGAAAGATCCATCTCATCTAAAGAAACATCAGCTTCACACTCATGGTCAATGTTTCTTTCTTCATGAGTATTTGCAGTAGCTACATCTTCAACATCTATTTCTTCAATAATATCAGCGGCCGTTTGAGCATCTTTCCCAGTGGCACTATCCTTTGCGTAGATGGCAGTAAGTTGGTCGTAGTAAGGGAAACTGCGATGTCTGAATTGGCTGGCTTCTTTATGACTCTATAAAAAAAGGAGAAATTCATATTATATATAAGTTAGGTCAAAGCAAGATAATAAAGACATGAAATAATTCTTACACTTATATACGAGTTCCACACAGCATCTTCGGCAACAACAAGCTGTCTATGCTCATCCCAACCAAAGCTGCTATTGTCTTTTCCACTGAGCATGTCATAAACGATTGCCCAATCCCTTTTCAATGTCCTAATCCTCAATTCAAGATTAGGTTTAGCCTTCAACTTTGCATGAGGTAAAACTTTTTCTAGCATCTTTTCTAGCTCATTTAAATATCCGGCCTTGAACCCGTATCGGCATTAAAGGTTCTGACATTGTGCAAGTCAACCATACAAGCAACCAACGCAGCATCTTCTTCTGGAACCCATTTTCTTTTAGTTCCTCGAGAATTTTGAGAAGAAGCAGTTGATTGTGAAAACCCTGACATAACTATCTTAAGAGAAAAAACACAAATTAAAATTAGGCTTGATATAATGAATGAGAAGGTCAACACTTTATAAAATTATAACACATGACGAATCAGAAGAAAATAGATTAAATTTGCAATCCAACAAGTCTAGTACAATATATAAAGACAATTCAAACACCACCAAAGTTTCATAAACTAGGTACATTAAATAAAATAAAGAAATTAACCCTTCTACTGTGTTTTAATAAACCTAACTAATTTCTAAATGGTTGCCATTCATAAAACATTTGATTGGCTAGTTCCATTCTCCAAGTAGCCTATGCATCCGATGGATGAATGTTTACAATATTCGACTCATCCTTATCTACCAAATTACTAGATAATTGTTCTTCCAACTCCGTTTCAATAGGATTAAGACTCATATAGGTTCGAATAAAATTATGGAGCAAACAACATGCAATAATTATTCTATTGTGCACTCTCACAGGATAGAATGATGGACTCCTAAGTATTCCCCATCTAAGTTTTAATAACCCAAAGCATCTTTCAATCACATTGCGTGCTGAAGCATGTTTCATATTGAAAAATTCTTCTGGAGTACTTGGTTGGTAACCCTGACGCCACTCATTCAAATGATATCTTTGTCCTCTAAAAGGTGTAAGAAATCCTTCACAGTTTGTATAACCAGCATCAACTAGATAATAACAACCTATAAAAAAAGAAAAGAAACTAATTATCATGGTAAGTTTTTCGAAAAAAGTATGATCTTAAAAATCAATTCAAATTCCTCTAATTCTGCACTTTACCATGAGGAACCTTCACTCCATGACTCCTACTAATGGCATCTCGAAGAACCCGTCCATCAGTAACAGAACCTTCCCAACCGGGAAGAACATAAACAAAATGCATATCGGGTGTACAAACACCTAACATATTTGTTGCTATGTCACCCTTTCGCGTTCGATATCTAGGTTTATCAACTATTGGAACCCTAATCTTGATGTGGGTTCCATCTAAAGCACCTAAGCAATTCTACACGAAATGTATAAAACCTCGAGTTAGGATACTATATTTAAATCTAAATCAACTAAATGATGTACGAGCTATATTGAAACTCACTCCAATACCTTGAACCATTTCCACCTTGGGTCTGTAGAATTAGCCATAATTGGCTCTGCCTTTTTAAATAGCACATCTTGTAAGTGTATGACAGCATTTAAAACATTGTGAAATGATCTGCTAACGGTTTCCCCAAACCCATTAAAGTGATGCTTAATAACTCGATTTTTAAGGTGATGAGAAATAATATGTAAAAACATTGCCACTTGCTCATCAACAAGCATGTTCCTTGACGACTTCAATTCTCCTAAAGTTTGTAACATCTCACATAGTTTAAAAAAAGTATTTCTATTCATCCTAACTTGTTCAATACAAGTCTCATCACTAGCATATACAAGTCTTTTCACATAATCTCGTTTTGCATAAAAATCTAAAATATATGATCTAATCCTTGGTCTACAAGCATGTAGGCTATAGACGGTAGCCAATGAAACTAAGAACCAACTTGCAACTGTGCACATTTGCAGCCATACTGTCACAGCAAGACCAATTCTTCTACGTCTTTCACTTTGTACTATTAAAGGTAAACGAGCCATTACTGCAAGATATTAAAGTGTTATAAATCTCCAAATCATATACTTAATACAATTCCAACTATAAAACATTGTTAAAAGATAATGTTATAATTTATGAGCTATGATTTATCAAGACTATCAAATGATCAGAAATGTTCTATTTTATAATGTTTCATTTTTATTTCTTTTTTATTTAGCTGTTTATAGGATGTGTTTGTCTAGCATCTTCAGTACAACATAAATAGAGAGAGAGGAGAAGAAAAAATCTAAATTTAGTATATTGACATATATTCTACCAATTCCTTTTTTTCTTCTTCTAAATTTAGTATATAATCAAGTCTTTTGAAACTCGTTTTTATATCAATTGAACCAGGCAATTTAAGCTATAATGAAAGATTCATTAAGGTTAATGATGAAAAGAAGGTGAAAGTGGCAAAGGGATTGGAAGGAGGATGTCTAGCAATTGGTTGCTCAGTTCAAATTGTTCGATTTGATATCATTGAAAAAACCAGTGATTCATGCATTATTAAATAAGACATTGCTTATGCTGTGAAGGAGGAGTTTGAAGCTAAAGACCCAAAGCCTAATATCCAACTCCTAGCAGCCGCTGCACAAATTGCAAAAAGATTTCTAGAAAGTTAACAGACTGATGGGGATGGAGGGTTGAATTTTCTCTCTTGAATCTTTTCTTGTGTTGGAAAAGATTGTTTTCACCTTTGTATAATATTTTAAAAGTAGACTGAGATAAGAGCTTTAAGAGCTTTAAGAAGTTGTATGGTGTTTCCTGAAGTTACTTGTGACTATCAAGATTAGATGACCCATACATGTTAGCTAATGCAGTTTTTAAGTATTTATTTATTTTTTCAAATGCTTTATCTTTGGGATAGCAACTTTAACAGTTGCTGATCGACTTCTGGTATACTTCTGCTAATTTGTTTATTTTTTAACAGTTCATTTTGATAATCCTGGCTTGATATCTTCAACCATCTTGAGTGCAAAATATCTAACAAATTCATATTTGACTATTATACAGATGCACTAAAACACACATTTATATTAATTCCATAAAACTTGTAGTCTTATTTCTTAATCCTAAACTGAGTCTTATTTCTTAATCCTAAACTAATATACTTTTATCTGAAATAAGAAGAGACGTTTTAATACGTGACTAATAGATCATCTGACTTTTAAATTTGATCATCCTTTGTTGATGTAATACACTGCAATCCAAAATCATATTTGTATGATCCTGAAATGTTACTAGTATCACCAATAGAATAAATTGTATAGTTGCTTCAAGATTTTCCCTTAAAATTATATTTCTTCATGAATGAATTGCTCAAAATTTTAACTTTAAAAGTGGGTAAAGAATCTAGTTTACATTTAGAAAATCTTTAGTCTGTTTTTTTAAAAGAAAATTTCGGGGATTTGACAGGCAAAAGGTGTATTACCATTCTGAATTATATGATTTTGCATGATGATTTTCCTACCTAAATTCTAACCCCATTCTGAAAAGAGTGTTTTAAGTTAAGGTAAGATGCTAAGCTTGAGATAGAGGCAATAGGAGTAATTAAATTAAAATAGCAACAAGAAACAAGCTTTTACTTAACTATATACTATCAAAGAAATGGATAACTATATACTAGTATGCAATTCAAAAACCTCTTTAACATAACAATTTATATCTTGAAAGAAAATAGGTAAATTATGAAAAAAAATGTTGACTGACCTTGTGAAAGCAAAAGCAGATGATCTATCAGTTGAGGCAAGTTATGTGAGGTTTTAATAGCCAAGTAGATGCAAACGAATTCAGATGGCAAATCAGGAACAAAAAAATCAAAAAATATAAAATATAACCAATGAAAAACAATATTCTGTCATCCCCTGAATTTGAAGATGAGATCTCAATCATCACAGTTACTCCTAACAGAATCATAAGCAACACTCAATATTTGGGTCTCAAAACACAGTTTCTGCAAACATGGTTGTGCAGAATCAGAAGTAACATAATATTTGTACAACCAGCAACACATTGAACCTCCTAGAACAAAATAACAGAATCAACAAAGTATCCTAACAGAATGTCAATATTTGGGTCTCAAAACACAGTTTCTGCAAACATGGTTGTGCAGAATCAGAAGCAACATAATATTTGTACAACCAGCAACACATTGAACCCCCTAGAACAAAATAACAGAATCAACAAAGTATCCTAACAAAATGTCAATATTTGGGTCTCAAAACACAGTTTCTACAAACATGGTTGTGCAAAATCGGAAGCAATATAATATTTGTACAATAGCAACACATTGAACCTCCTAGAACAAAATAACAGAATCAACAAAGTATCCTAACAGAATGGCAATGGATGATGACTATGCCTGAAATACAAGTATCGAATGGATGGATAGTGTCAAGGTACATAACATTAGTTTGGTAAAGCTCGTAATCTGTATGAAATTCTTCTGGCTTTAGACTTATGATTTCAGCATGTATTCGAGTATTTTACTGAAAGAACTCCTCATTTCATTATGACCTCCAACAAACATTGCTCATATGGGACTATAATAAATCCTATTCCAAAAAGAATTTCAGACAGATTACGAACACTCGAGAATCACTTATGCATGCGGTCAACCATGAGGCAGACATGTTACTAAGCCATTAAGTCAAATGAAATATATATATATATATTATGCATGTTCTTGTATAGTGTCAATGTGAGAAAAAATACAAACCAAACATCTTGTCACTCTCAAAAGAAATAACCATCACCACCTAGTAAAAAGAAATGCGAACTACCATGAAGATCAATCGGGACGAAACATAAATGAAAAAGAAGCCATGCGGCTGGCAAAGCAAGCGGATTTTCATACCAAAACAATTATTTCTCAACATGTCCCTTCAACAATGAGGATTCTTACTGACACAACATTAACATTAATAAAAATGGTGACTGAAAAACCTTAATTCCATCACAAGGTATCAATTTGCATAGAAAAAAAAAGTAGAAAACCTACTCTATCCCAAATTTTAAAGCCAGACTAACTTTATGCAGATTCCAAATAATTTCAACATTTGAACCAAAAGATGAAAACTAAAGCTTCAAATCATGGGAAATTGGGAGAATGGAGGGAGAACTGTTTACCTGAAAGGTGCTGCGACGAAGGTGAAGACTGCTACGGCCGGAGTCGAAGGAAGAAAGGCTGAAATCGGTGCTATGACAGTAATCGAAAGAGAGGGTAAAGTGGGGAGGTGCTATGACAGTAATCGAAGGAAGAAAAAGGGCAGGGAAATTGGGAGTGAGTGAAGTGAAAAGAACGAAGGGAGAATCTATTACCTGAAGGACGCTGTGACGACGGTGAAGACCTGTGTGGCCAGAGTCGAAGGAACAAGGGCTGTAATCGGTGCTAGAGGGTAAAGTGGGGAGGTGCTGTATGGAGGCTGTATTCGATCCTTTCTCAAGGGAATAGAAATGGGAGGATTTTGCTGAAAAAGGAGGGAATGGAATAAGCCTGTAATCAGGCATTCCATTGAACCAAACACATGCTATGGGTGGGCCTGCTGAATCAGCATGTAATTGAATGGCTATTACAGCCAACCAAACATGCCCTAAAGCTCCTTTCAATTGATCAAACAAGTCATCAATTCTTGGAAGATCTATTCTTGATCGTCAACTTATTCAATTGTCAATAATCTATCAAAGTATCATAGAACCATCTTTCTTTTCAACGAATAATACTGGAGCTCCCCATTACGATATACTAGGATGAATAAAACCACGGTATAACAAATTTTGCAACTGAACTTTCAGTTCCTTTAGTTCCGTCAATGTCATACGATAAGGAGATATAGACACCGGGGCCGAACCATATAACACCTCAATTGCAAACTCCACTTTCCGATCTGGTGGTAATCCTAGTAACTCCTTAGGAAACACGTCAAGAAATTCACAAATGACTCGAATCTTGTCAATTTGACTATCGACTCTATCCAAGTTAATCACATAAGCTAAAGAGGCTTCACAACCTTGACTAAGTAATTTATTAGCTCGAATAGCCGAAATTGTACGAATTGATCCATTCGTCCGAATTCCATTCAATTCAATCAATTTTCCATCCACACTTTGAATAGCAAACTTCTTTTTACGATAATCTAAAATACTCTATGCTCAAAGAGTCAATCCATACCCAAAATTAAATCAAAATTACCAAATGGCATAATCAACAAATCAACAGGAAAGCTCATACTCTAGATCTCTAATGGACATCGTCGTCTACACACTCGGTCAACTAATACTGATTGTCCTAAGGGACTTGACACAACCATGCATACCTTAGATATCTCGAAGATTAAACCTCTCGATTTGACTAATTCAGAGTTAATGTAAGAATGACATGATCTAGGATCTATCAAAGCATAAACTGGTGCAGAACATAATAAGAAGATACTTGTAACTACATCTGTGCATTTCCCTCTTCAAGAGTGCGTACGACATAAGATCGAGCTACTCTAGCCTCTGATTAACGAGTAACCACATCACTTCCTCTTTCAGCACCACCTCTAGAGATGGAACTGCCCCGATTAATTCCACGACGTCTACGGTAGATGCAGACCTCTTATTAGAAACATGAGTAGTAGCATCACCTCTCGGGCAATCACAAGCAATATGGTCTAACGATCTACAACGGAAACATGCTTGAGTTAGTTTTCAACATTCACCTCGGTGCTTTTTTCCTACAATGCTCGCAAGCTGGTATCTTCACATCTCAGGATAGACCTCGCACATTACCCATTGACATAGTCTGTTGTTGGTCTCTATTTCAATCTGACTTGAAAGTTAATTTCTAATTACTACGAGTATCCCTAGTTTGCTTTGGATGAAGATGCAAACTAATAGCTCCTGATCATTTCCCTACAGTACGTGTAATCTCAGTTTTCTTATCGAGGCTCAAAGCTTGTTCTACCATCTTTGCTCACTCAACTAGATCGACGAACTCCGATATTCTATGAGATACAGCTGTACTCGAAGCTCATCACTTAACCCTTGCAGAAACCGCTTGCAATTCTTAGTTTTGAAAGGAAGAAATTCAATGGCGTACTTGGTAAGTCATAAAGACTCTCGTTCATAGTCCACCACTGACATCTCGCTTTGTTTTAATAGTAGAAACTTTTACTTCCTTTCTTCGAGATACAATTCCCCTACATACTTTTTTTGGAATTCCTTTTGAAAGAACTTCTAATTTACATGCTCAACAGGTACGTGGCATATGGTTGTCTTTCACCACGTGTATGCTTCTCCTTGTAGAAGAAAAACCACAAAAATCACACTCTCACACGGGTGCATTCAAGTTGTTGAAGAAACCGCTTAGTCGACTCTAACCAAACCTCAACAGTTGAGGGATCAACCCCTTTTAGACCCATCGTAGCACCGTATCTCCATAACTCCTTGGTTGGAGTTCGTCGAGCATCAGTTACACATGTAATAGTCGAAGTAACTCCTGCAACACGCTGAAGAGCATTAGCTATAGCTCTAAGTATATCAGAATCACCTTGACCTTCGCCAAGGTCCCTACCCATATTAGGTTGCTGGACACCTTCGGGTTGAATAGGCGATTCTACCGACTTAGCTCTGATAGGGTTCTCCGTAAAGTAATCACTAATATGAACCTCTTGGCCCACCTCATTGTTCAATTCTACCGACATCTCTTGCGACTATAAGATCAAACAAACAAATAATAATAATCAACATCCAAATCTCGACTCTTATTCGACTGAACTTGGCATGTACCTCTAAACATAACTCTGAGCTTGATTTAGTCTGAGAATCGACTAAACTTGTAGCTCTGATACCACTAAATGTAACACCTCTTACCCAATTCGATCGTCGAACCTAAACAAGGAAGTGTGACAATAATTTTATAGCTAATACTTTCTACAACATATAACTATTCAATCATTTAAGACCAAATAACACATATATTCATGTATACTAAAAATTTAAATTCCCAAAAAGGGCCTAATGATGATGTACGAGTAATATAAGGTGACATTCATGAAATTTAAAAGTTTAAACCATCTTCTCGAAAATTATAATTGGTATGGGTACCACAAGAAAAATCGATACCAAACCACCATTTTATTTTGCATGCAAACCTAGTGGTATCGATAAAAACATTTTGGTATCGATATTTTGTGAAAAATATCGGTACCCATTTAAAAATTGGTACCAACCTAGCATTCTGTTAAAATCCTAAAAACTGAACCTAAAAAGAAATATCGATACCATCAATAAATTATCGATACCTTGAGGAAAATTTGATAAAACTTATATTTTTCAATGTTACAACTTTTACCTATCCTAAAAGGACTCAAAGATACTATAAATGTATCTAAGAACATGTCAAAATCAATCCAACATCCAAAATCAACCAAATAAATTCCTCAAGCAATATTTCACCTTAAGAATCTCATATTTTGATAATTTAACCTAACAGTCATTCAACCAATTATATGCATTTATAAATGACCATTATAAGAACTACCATTTTCATTTTCGTACATCAATGCATCCATCATATAAGCACATATCAACCAAAAATAGAATCATCATTTACTTACAAAAGAAAGACTCAATAACAAAAGAAATCCTAGGTAAATCTCTAATAGCATTAGAAAAGACCATTAATTTCTCCTTATTTAAAATATAATTTGTTCCCATTATATCATGTTTAGTATGCATTTTTAGCATTTCATATTCAGTAATTGCATTTTCTAAGTCAGTGATGTTTGGTTTAATTTTCTTTAATTTTGTCATACTTTTACTACTAATGTCACCACATTTAGTGTTCAGTTTTGTGTCTAAAGATGTCAATGCAGGAATCTGTCCCAAAAGATCAATGCAAGAAGGTGTCCAAGGTTGTCACCGTAATTTAGAATCCAAATTGCACCCAAACCTGTCGTCGCATGAACATATCCAGAAGTACTAGTGCTTGAGAATATCAAGGTTTTCGTAGTGAATTAAAATCTAAATTTGCGTCCAGAGATGTTGCGACAACATTTAACTGCTTGCTGAATGCACCAGATCTTCGTGAATGTGCAGCTGGATTAACTAACTTGTACAACTGTAAGGAAGTTAGATCTGAAGAAGAAGGATACTTGTGTTCGGTATTAAAGATAAATATTGATGAAAAAAAAGAAAAAGGGAGAAGGAGGAATCTTGAAGCTCGTGACAAAAATCAATTCAGTTTTTCATTTTTTCTTTAAGCTTGCCTCCATGGCAGGTTAGTTTCTTGGAGGGTGAACTGACTGCGACGAGAAGGCAATCCTTCTCCTGACGAGGAGTGTTCCTAAGTGCAACACAAGAGGAGCATTAGGGAAGAGTTATAGTAGGCTAGGAATAGAATGCTTCAACTTGTTCTTTATTTCCTCTCAAACGCTAATAAATTCTGATGAAGTTAAATGTGTATGGACGTACCTTTTAATTTTAGATCTAATTTGATTTCTACTCAATTTTCTCTTATCTATTTATCTTTGGATTTAATTGCTTGATCACGGAAGTGCTATTACAGTTACTGACACTGGAAAGTGCAGTGACAAATTAAATTAACAAGCAAGACAACGAAAGTTGCTTAGGGAACGAAGGAATTTTGGCCACTTGTTCTTGAATGCAAAGCATTGCCAGCACTGGAAGGTGTGGTTAATGTGAGTATTTAGGTCTTTGATAAACAGGAAAGTCGAAGTTGGTAAGATCTCATTAAGCTTAATTGCGGCAACAATTTATCTATTATTTACCTTGTGGTCACAATTAGTGCTTTGTCGACTTATCAAGTCAAGGATCCCCCATTCCATTATCATTGTTTTTACTTCTTTAATTTTCTTAAATTGCTTCGACAAATTATCTTCAAACTTTCACTGCATTTCTTATTAATTTGCTTCGACATATTTTATTACAGTCTTGCAATATTTGCTCTGACAGTTTAATTCATTCATTTCTGCACTCTTTATTTTAATTGCGTTGACATTATTCATACAGTTTCTCTTATTTTAACTTTAATTGAATCAACAAATATAAACATAAACAGCCATCTCTATTGGATCGATATCTGATAGTTTTAAGCCTATCAACTATACTTACATCGACAAGTGTTCGCTTGCACAATTGTTGTGACGTTCATAGCGCGATCAAGTTTTGACGCCGTTATCGAGGATGGCGTTTGTTTGATGTTTATCTTTGTAGTTGCAATTATTCTTTATTTCTTAACTTTTATTTGTTACAGATTTGTTTCAATTTTTTTTGACTCTTTTTCAATTTTCTTTTAGGTGTTTTATGACCACTAGGAGAAATCCTGAAAATATTGTTGGCTTAGATTTGGAATTCGAGAGAACCATTCAAAGGAGAAGACAAGAACAAAGGAATATGTCATTGCTTGGAAATGATGCCATACCACAGTTGCCGCCACAAAATCCTGTCCCTCCAATACAAGCACAGAATTTAAACAACCCACCGCTGCCACAAGAAGAATAAATGCAAAACAGAACGATTAGAGACTTTTTTGTTCTTGTGATAGATGATTTGAAGCCAGGGGTTGTTAGACTAACTATCCAAGCTATAAATTTTGAGTTAAAACCGGTTATGTCTCAAATGTTAAATTCGAATGGGCAATATGCTAGTTTGCCTCATGAAGATGCAACAGAGCATCTTAAATCTTTTCTACTAATTTGTGTTTCTTTTAGCCAGCATGATGTTCCTTGAATTACCTACTGGATCGATTACATTGTGAACTACACTTGCGACTCAATTTATTTTGCGGTTTAATCCACCCACGATGAATGCTCGATTGAGGAATGATATTACTGCTTATCACCAGCTGGATGATGAGAATCTACATACCACATGAGAGTGTTACAAGACTTTGCTTTAACGTTGTCTCATGCATGGAATCCAACAAGAAATGCAAATCAAAATTTTCTACAATGGATTAAATACATAGACAATAAATCTTGTCGATGCATCTGCAAACGGACCTTTGTTGGACTGCATCCATAATGAAGCTGTGAGAATTTTGGAAAGAATCGCTCAGAATGACTATCAATACTCAATTTCTCGAGCTGCTCAAGTAAAAACGAATCCTGAAGTTATTGAATTAGACGTCATATGAGCTTTGAGTGCACAGGTATCTTCATTGGCTGACATGATTAAAAACATGAAAGGGATGAGTGAAGTTGCTCCCATTCAAGTTGCCCAGCAAATGGATTCTCGACTTTTGTTGTGAAATTTACGGTGATAATCATAGTTACGAGGATTGCTCACAACATGTAGAAAATGCATTTTATGTCAATAACATCAGAGGAAATTCGTATGATAACTCTTATAACAATTCAACCAAGTATCAAAAATCTTGGGGGAATCAAAATGCGTTCACATTTCGATATGGAACTTCCTCAAGCCAAGGAAATTTTTGACAGGGGAGTTACATTTAGCAGCAGCAAAACTACAACCACAGTCTTCAAACGTATGCACATCATGATCAGATGCAGCCACAACAGACTGCAATGCCAAATCTGAATATGCAAGGACAATATCAACAACAGCAACAGCAGTACTCTCAACCACGAGCTGATCCATTAGTTGCCCTCGAAGCTCTGATGCGTGAACAATCACAAGAACAGAAGCTATTGTGCAAGGAAATTCTTCTTCCATTTGAGCGTTGGAAGCACAGGTAGGGCAACTAGCTTCTAATATGAGCACGAGACTACCAGGTGCCTTATCCAGTGATATTGAAAATCCAATTCAAAAGGAGAAGGTTGTACCTGAAGAAGAAGCAGTAGAGTTAAATGAAGAGGAGCCACTAGTTATTACTCCCATGCCAACCATTCGACCTACAAAATTGTCGATGCAACTGCCAATGTCGACGCAGTCGGTTATGTCATGAAAACTTAATGTTTCAATACCTTTGTCGTTTTCACAAAGATTTAAAGAAAAAGAAAATGACAGAGAATATCAAAAATTATTGGTCACCCTGAAACAATTACATGTTAATATACCTCTTGTTGATGCTCTTGTACAAATTCCTAGCTATTTAAAATTTATGAAGGAACTCTTATCCAAGAAAAAGAAGTTAATCGACATCGAGACAATTGCGCTTAAAGAAGGCTGCAGTGCTATGTGACAAATAAATTACCACCCAAGATGAAATATCCTGGCAGTTTTACAATTCCATGCTCCATTGAAAATCATTACTTAGGGAAAACTCTCTGTTATTTAGGAGCAAGCACCAACCTTATGCCACTATCAACATTCTGAAAATTGGGAATTGGTCACATGAAACCCACAACAGTGACATTGCAGTTGGTGGATAAATCTTTGGCGCAACCTGAAGGGCAAATCAAAGATGTTCTCGTCCAAGTAGATAAGTTTGTGTTCCCAATAGATTTCATTATTCTTGATTGCGAAGCTGATAAGGAGGTGCCCATAATTTTGAGATGCCCATTTCTTGCTACGGGTCGCACTCTTATAGACATATTCAAAGGCGAGTTAATTATGCGACACAATGATGAACACGTTACCTTCATTGTTTTTGAAGTAATTCCCTGCAATAGTAAAGAGGAATGTCACCATATTGATGTATTGGATGAAGCAAATACTGTTGAGCTTAGACATGGTTGGCAGATGGAATCCTTAGATCTGACCAATAGAAAGGTCCCTGTATTTAAGTCGTCTGTTAAAGAAGCTCCAACCTTGGAGTTGAAACCATTGCCAACACATTTAAAGTATGTTTTCCTTGGTGAAAAAGATACCCTGGCAGTAATTGTCTCCGCAAATCTCAACGCAAGTCAAGAGGAGAAAATGATCTGAATACTGAAGCAACACAAGCGTGCCATCGCTTGGAGCATTGTGGATATCAAAGACATTAGTCCCTCCTTCTGCATGCACAAAATTAGGTTGGAGGATGAGGGAAAGTAGTCCATTGAGCAGCAAAGGAGGTTAAATGAAAAAATAAAGGAAGTTTTTAAAAAGGAGATCATTAAATAGTTGGATACAGGCATTATTTACCCAATTTTTGATAGTATATAGGTAAGCCCAGTCCAATGCGTTCCAAAGAAGAGCGGTATTACGGTGGTAAGTAATAACAAGAATGAATTGATTCCTACTCGTATTGCTACAGGTTGGCGAGTTTGCATGGACTACCGCCGTTTGAATGCTGCCACAAAAAAAAGATCACTTCCTACTTCCCTTCATTAATTAGATGCTGGACAAGCTTGCTGGTAAAGCCTATTACTGCTTCCTTGATGGTTATTCTGGCTACAACCAGATTGTAATTGCGCAGGAAGACCAATCTAAAACGACTTTCACATGTTAGTTTGATACCTTTGCTTTTCGCCAAATGTCATTCAGTCTATGCAACGCACCAGCCACATTTCAAAGGTGCATGATGGCGATTTTTTCAGATATGATTGAAGACTCGTTGGAGGTATTCATGGATGATTTTTCTATTTATGGTCACACTTTTGATAAATGCGCTGACAATTTAGCTAGAGTTTTAAAGCGATCCGAGGATACTAATCTGGTACTAAACTTGGAGAAATGCCACTTCATGGCAACTGAAAGTATTGTCCTTGGACATTGTATCTCTTGTCAGGGTATCGAAGTGGACAAGGAAAAGGTAGAGATCATTGAGAAGTTACCCCCACCTAATAATGTTAAAGGAATAATGAGTTTTCTCGGTCATGCAGGTTTCTATCGACGATTCATCCGAGATTTCTCAAAAATTGTAAAACCTCTATGCTCATTGTTGGAGCAAAATAAAAAGTTTATGTTTGATGCTGCTTGTATGGAAGCATTTTTTAAAATTAAGCAATAATTAGTGCAGACACCTATTGCCATCACACTGGACTGATCACAACCGTTTGAAGTTATGTGTGATGCAAGCGACTATCCAATAGGTACAGTGCTTGGTTAATGCAAAGAAAAGGTATTTCATATAGTATATTATGCTAGCAAAACTCTTACTGAAGCGTAAGTCAATTATACAACCACAGAAAAAGAGTTGTTGGAAGTAGTTTTCGCATTCGACAAGTTTTGTTCATAACTTGTTGATGCAAAAGTTATAATATATACTGATCACTCTGCATTGAGATACCTCTTTGCCAAAAACGATACCAAACCAAGACTGATTCAATGGATCCTACTGTTACAAGAGTTCGATATTGAAATTAAGGATCGAAAAGGATTAGAAAATCAGGTAGCAAATCATTTATCTCGTTTGGAATTCGGGAGTGAAGATGGCAATACCTCATAAATTATCGATGCATTTTCAGACGAGAAGCTCTTTTCTGTCAACGCATCCCCATGGTATGCAGATGTTGTCAATTATTTGGTCTGTGAAAGACTACCACTGAGTGCAACTGGTCATAGAAAGGTAAGATTTCTTTGAGATGCTGCAAAGTATTACTGGAACGAGCCATACCTATTCAAGGTATGCACCGACAATATTATTCGTCACAGTGTCCCTGAAGAAGAAATGCTTCCTATCTTGAAGCATTGTCATGATGCTCCATATGGATGTCATTTTGGCGGTGTTAGGACTGTTGCAAAGATCCTTCAGTCAGGATTTTATTGGCCATCATTGTTTCGAGACATCCACAATTTTGTTCAACAATGCGATAAATGTCAATACACTAGATCGATATCTCGACGCAATGAGATGTTGCAACAACCTGTTATGGAAGTTGAGCTTTTTAACGTATGGGGTATAGATTTTATGGGATCGTTTCCTAATTCTTTTAGAAATTTTTATATTCTGGTCGCTATCGATTTTGTTTCCAAATGGGTCGAAGCAATTGCTGTACCTAAAGATGATGCTCGGATAGTGTTGAAATTCTTTCACACATATATCTTCATTCTATTTGGCACACCTAAAGCATTAATCAGTGACTAAGGCACTCATTTTCATTACAATCAAGTTGCGACCGCATTAAAACGTTATGGTATTAAACATCGAATAGTAACGACATATCATCCACAAACGAATGGCCAAACTGAAGTATCCAGTCGCCAAATTAAAAATATCCTTGAAAAGGTGGTGAATCCATCCAGACGAGATTGGTCTTCAAGGCTCAATGATGCATTATCGGTGTTTCGCACAGCGTATAAAACACCATTAGGAATGTCGCCGTATCAGCTTGTGTTTGGTAAATCTTGTCCCATGCCAGTGGAACTTGAACATAAAGCCATGTGTGCAATTAATAAAGTAAATATGGATTATGATGCTGCTGGACAAAAGAGACTATTGGACATTTCTGAATTAGAGGAGATTCGAAGAAATGCATACGAGAATGCTGTCATATATAAAGAAAAAACTAAGAGATGCCACGACAACATCATCTTGCGACGACAATTTTCTACAGGTCAGTTGGTACTTTTATTTAATTCGCGTTTAAAATTGCATCCTGGAAAATTGCGTTCCAAATGGTCAGGGCCATTCGAAGTTGTCGAAGCATTTTCTCATGGTGCGGTGACAATGAAAGACTTAAACGATAGGTTCCAGTTCAAGGTAAATGGCTAACGACTAAAGCATAATCTTAGCCCAGATGACCACGAGCAGAACAAGACCATTAATCTGGTCACATTTACTTAATTTGTCATTACATTTGTTCCATTTACTTTTCGTATTTTACTTTAGTTCAATTATCTTCTTTAGTTATTTTGCAGGAATAAAAGCTACTCTTTTTTTCGACGCACAGAAAGCCCTTTTTGTTGACGCAAATTATTTGTTGACTCATCACAGTGCAAGGTTTCAAGAAAGAATCATAACGTTTGATTCACCCTTCTCACCAACCGTCGGTTCGATTTGGAAGAGGACAATCTGTGTCATTGCATTTATTGGATGCAGACACAGTGTCCTATCCCTGCAGTGGCTACCAACACACCTTTTCATCTTCGTTTTTCATTCCTTATAAGAACACCTTACTGTGCCGACGGTGTTCTTCACAACCACAATCTTCATTATTGTTGCAAAACTTCTCTTCTTAAGCTTTCCAATATCCTACAAATTTTATTCTCTTTATATCATGACTCATGGCACGAACGAGAGGATCAAAAACCCCTTCCAAATCGATTGCGGAATCTTCTACTGTAATGGTTCGCGATAATGAGCAGCCGTCGATCAATGAACCAGCCTTGTTCCTTACTAAGGTTGCTAAGGACCACTTTCATGATATCATGTTAAAGCGAAACTGTCATCCAGAACAGGGGTTCCAACTGTCACCACTTCTTACTCTAGGTAAATAAGTCCACCAGACCATCTCGCGACTGGGGTGGAAAATGTTTTGTACCCATTCTGAAGGATACTCTCCATCCCTCGTTAAGGAATTTTATGCTAACTTGATTGATAAGGATCAAGAGTTCGTTTTTGTTTGAGAGGGACTGGTGCCTTAGGTGCTGTACACATCAATACCCTTATAACATTGATGTTAGGGAAGATGAACATATCGCCTTCCTAGATCAACTGACTGAAGAGGGCGCTGACATGTTAATGAGTGATTTATACGTTGATGGACCATCTGGATAGGTAACAACCCCAACAACTATATCATGCATCATTGATTCCTCACCGTGCAAAGCAAGGTCTGGTTCCACTTTATTAATTACCGATTATTACCTTTAACTTACAGCACCACGGTGACATTAGATCAAATGTGTCACATCCATTTGATTATTAAAGGCCACAAAATAGATGTCGGTGCAATCCTGCATCAAGAGATTATAGAATGCGTAGCCAAACAAATAGGTATTTTTCCATTCCCCTATCTTATAATGCAATTGTGTTGACAACGAGGTGTTATGCCTCGTAAGAGAGAGGAGTTCTTGGACAATAAATGACCAATCAACGATGTGTCGGTAGAGCATATGACAAGGGAGAAGGAGACCCCTATGGTAAAAGAAGCTGCCCCAAAGAAAGGAAATAAAAAAGCAAAGAAGGAAGAAAAACAACCTCGTGGCCCCACAAATCTTCAATTATAGAGGAAAATTGCAAAGATCGAGAAGTTGGTTGACAAAATCAGTGTGCGAAAAATCAAACTTGTCGCCACAGTTGAGGAAATGGAGCACTCGCAAAATTTATTCTATGCCTAGACTAAGGCATGGAATAGTTCAATTGTTAGCACATTACACAACATTAGCAAGCATCCTCTGCCATAATTCCCAATGTTTCCTCCTATCATCAGGGAGGCAACACCATCAATTGAAAGAGCTGCTTCGAAAGGGAAGGACCAATCTTCTGCTTCTCCGCAAATGGTCTATATATCTGATGATGAGAACTAGGATGTGAATTCAAAGGATGTTGAAGATTGCTTCCGTAATATTTCCAACCTTTTTAAAGATGAATTTTTCAATAGCCTAGGAGCAAATATGGCTGAAAAGGAAGCCAATGCTGATGAAGAACACATGACTATGGAATCTGTGGGTATTAAGGAAGAGAAAGAAAAAGAGAATGAGGAGGAAAAGGAAGAAGGAAGAAGGAAAAGAAGGAGAGAAGGAAGAAATTTTTGTTGCGACAGATTTACCCGAAGAATTTTTCTCCAAACCCAAAGATGTGGGTGCCATTGATAAGAACTGGCACAACTTGATGAGAATCAGGCTGAGGCAGTGACAGTCAGCAATGAGGATTTCAATCCTCTGGCTATAGTGCCCTATGTGGCACCCCTTGCTGAAATACACCCTTCTAATGTCACCATCGATGAAGCCAGCACAGAACCAAATGTGGAGGAGTAATCCCCTGACCTGATTGAGCCAACAGAATGAAAACACAAGCGCAATGATAAGAAGAAGCGCAAGGAGGAGTGCCACAAGAAGAATAAGAAGACCAAAGCAGTCACATCTTCGACTACACATCATTGAGTTAGTCTTTAATTTATTCAATACGTAATTTAGTTGCACATCATGTAGTTGTAATTGCATTGTTATCACATTTTAATTGTCCCTGCATTTTATTTGTCGACGCATTTGCATTGTAGTTGCATTTCCATGTATTTGTATAATAATGTCAGTGCATTGGGGACAATACAGACTTTAAGTTGGGGGGAATGTATATGGATTGGAAATGCAATTGCACCTACATTTCTAAAAATTTTTGTCCTTTTTAGTTTAATGAAAGTATGCAAGGTTATGAAAATTATGGCTACAAATTTTTCATTTGATGCTTAATTCTTGAATTATGTGAGATGCTAATACATGAATTGGACGAATGTGATTGAATGTTGTATCCCTCTATTATTGGATGAATGGTTGAAATTGCATTAGTAATAAATGAATAGTATCATTATTTGAATCTTGAAATAACTTGTCATCTGCAACTATGTATACATAATTAGAACTACTAATAAAAGACACTCTAATGTGGGTGCATTGGGACTTATCAAAGGGGAACACTCCAATGCAAGTATTAGAAAAAGTAATCTAGCCAAAGGTTGTTACTGCAAGAGTGTGTATCAGCGCAATTACATACTCCCTTGGGGTTTGTTGCACCCCATCGTTACTTCTCAAGAATAAGGGTATAGTAATGCAACGACATCCCTCAGTCGAATAAAAAAAATATATGTTTATATAATAAATGCTGTGTTGGTCAAGAGAATTTAAGATTTAGAGCATAATGCTAGCATTAATGAAGTTGCAATTTTGATTATTCATACCTATAAATTGTCGGCGCAATTTTCTATCATGTAAATGTAATTTATACATTAGGATCTCAGAAAATTCAAGTTACTATAATGATTATTGCTTTAACAAGACTTTTGCTATGACCTTGCTAGCTTTTGTTTACTTGAGGACAAGTAAAAAAACTAAAGTTTAGGAGTGTGATAGCATTAAAAAAGACCATTAATTTTTCCTTATTTAAAGTATAATTTGTTCCCATTATATTATGTTTAGTATGCATTTTTAGCATTTTATATTCAGTAATTGCATTTTCTAAGTTAGTGATATTTGGTTTAATTTTCTTTAATTTTGTCTTACTTTTGCTACTAATGTCACCACATTTAGTGTTCAGTTTTGCGTCTAAAGATGTCAATGCAAGAATATGTCCCAAAAGATCAACGTAGGAAGGTGTCCAAGGTTGTCACTGTAATTTAGAATCCAGAATTGCGCCCAAACCTGTCGTCGCATGAACATATCTAGAAGTACTAGGGCTTGAGAATATCAAGGTTGTCGCAGCGAATTAAAATCTAAATTTGCGTCCAGATATGTCGCGACAACATTTAACAGCTTGCTGAATGCACCAGATCTGCGTGAATGTACAACTAGATTAACTTACTTGTATAGCTGTAAGGAGGTTAGATCTGAAGAAGAAGGACACCTGTATTCGGCATTAAAGATAAATACTGATAAAAAAAAGAAAAGAGGAGAGGGAGGAATCTTGAAGCTCGTGACAAAAATCAATTTGGTTTTTCATCTTTTCTTTAAGCTTGCCTCCATGGCAGCTTAGTTTCTTGGAGGGTGAATTGACTGCGACGAGAAGGCAATCCTATTCCTGACGAGGAGTGTTCCTAAGTGCAACACAAGAGGTGCATTAGGGAAGAGTTCTAGTAGGCTAGGAATAGAATGCTTCAACTTGTTCTTTATTTCCTCTCAAACGCTGATAAATTCTGATGAAGTTAAATGTGTATGGAAGTACATTTTAATTTTAGATCTAATTTGATTTCTGCTCAATTTTCTTTTATCTGTTTATCTTTGGATTTAATTGCTTGATCACGGAAGTGCTATTGTAGTTACTGACATTGGAAAGTGCAGTGACAAATTAAATTAACAAGCAAGACAACGGAAGTTGCTTGGGGAACGAAGGAATTCTAGCCACTTGTTCTTAAATGCAAAGCATTGCCAGCACTAGAAGGTGTGATTAATGTGAGTATTTGGGTCTTCGATAAACAGGGAAGTAGAAGTTGGTAAGATCTCATTAAGCTTTATTACGGCGATAATTTATCTATTATTTACCTTGTGGTCACAATTAGTGGTTTGCTGACTTATCAAGTCAAGGATCCCGCATTCCATTATCATTGTTTTTACTTCTTTAATTTTCTTAAATTGCATCGACAAATTATCTTCAAACTTTCACTACATTTCTTATTAATTTGCTTCGACATATTTTATTACAGCTTGCAATAGTTGCTCTGACAGTTTAATTCATTCATTCTGCACTCTTTATTTTAATTGCGCTGACATTATTCATACAGTTTCTCTTATTTTAACTTTAATTGAATCAACAATTATATACATAAACAACCATCTCTGTGGGATCGATATCTGATAGTTTTAAGCCTATCAACTATACTTGCATCGACAAGTGTTCGTTTGCACAATTGCTGTGATGTTCATAGCGCGACTAATGCCATAACAAAATAAGACATTATCACTAACTCTTGAGAGCGGGATTGTCTTTGGATGCTGAGTCGCGAGTCTAATCAAAAAGTACCTAACCTACATATGAGAAACAAATCGCACGCATGAGAATTACTCATTGGTATTTCCATAACTAAACATTAAACAATATATATACATTATATAGATTCTCTCATGTTAAATCAATTGTCATATTTTGTCATCTTACTCATGAATCATTATATTATCCACACATGAATACATATATCATTGATCATATTTATCTCTCAATTTTCATCCCATTGTGCATATTATTTTAATACATGTACAAAAACAATTTCTTTGAGCCTCAATGCACAATTCATTTCATATTCCTATTTCTATTCAATTATGCATAATATCATTAAGCATATTTATATACCATTCCTTAATTTTCTCAATACATTTTCCATGTCCATTATGCATAATATCATCATAAATAACCAATTCCCATTTCTTTGATTTCCAGTACAACATTCATCACATATTCATTCCATGTGATCATGATAATCATTATTTATAGTTCCCTATTAACACAACTCGGACTCGAACTCTGACGGATACACGGATCCAACCAACACACCAGTTTGGCACCCTATGCCTCATCGGATAAATCCGAAGTAATAAATCGCGCCCTATGCTAAAATAAAGTTGACACCCAGTGTCTCATCAGTTAAACCAAAGTAATTTGGCACCCTGTGCCTCATCGACTCGTGGTCGAAGTAACTCTGAACTCTTCCTATCTTATGGCATGCCATCTATATCCAACTCAGCCCGAACAGTTAATAGGATAATCATGTCAAATTAAATACCACTCAATATTTCAATATTTGATTTTTAATCTCATCATAATTACATTTAAAATTCAAGGTAATAATAATAGTATTCATATATTTCTTTCCATGTCACAAAATCACTTCATATATTCACAAATAAAAGAACAAACATTAAATCCTCATACCATTACTTGATTCCAAGCCAACTCAATAGAGTAGAGTAATCATACCTCAATTTTTCACCTTGAGCATTTTATTAAAAGGTGACAATTTATAATTTAGTTTAAGTTATAGAAATACCAACCATAGTTTTCAAGTTACTCGTATACGATTTTGTCTTTTTCAAGGAATTCAGATCGATATTAGCTACGGAATTAAATACATAATACATGTTATTAAAACACATCCATATTATTCTAACTAAATTTAACTTTCTATTTTCTCATTTTTTACATCAACTTATCAAACTTTCAAATTTGACCCTTATAAAATTGAAATTAGCAATTTATCCCACTCATTTATTTTCTATTTCACTTCTAGCTCCAAAATACTCCACTATCATTAAAGCTCTATCTACCGAACAATAGTGGTATTTAATATTCTAATAATAATGAAAAATACGACATGGATCACAAAGAGTGATATACCGGGATTCCAAAAATATAAAAATTACAAAAAAAATGACTTGATTAACCTTACCAATTTAGAGCTTGAACCTATTAAAACTCAAAGCTTTCTCCCCAAATTTTTCCTCCCTTTACTGTCGAAATTCACTCAAAAAAGAGAAGATATTTTTATTTCTTGTTTTCTCTTTCTTCTAATGCCCATACTTAAAATCATCATTACCCTCCTTTCTTTTATTTAATTCCTTTTAATCACTAAAATTCTTAAGCCACAATTTCTTTTAATTATAAATTTAAACAAAAAATTTGGAGCCATTCACTTGTCCCTATGGGCACTAAAGTTTTCAAAGGGGAATTTGCCCCTTTGGTCCTTCCCTTTTTCTTTCAATTAAAATCCCTTCTATAATTTGCACTTTTATCACTTATACAATTTAGCCTTCACACCTAATTAAAAAATTACACCTTTAAATATTACTTATTCAAAATCAATTATTCTACAATTTATTTCCATAAATATTTTTATTAAATATTTATGGGTTCGGTTCACGAATACAAAGTCTCAAAAATAATCTTTTCACCTACCCCAAATTCGGGTTGTCACATGATAAGTGATATCATGAAATGAAATAATATATATGTTTATTATGGCCATATCACATGCATGGGTTGGGATATGTGTAAGAAGGAAGTATTGGTAGCCTTGTCTGTACTACTGGTAGTTTATTTGCACTACTGGTGGCTTGACCACATTATTGGTAGTTTATCTGCAATACTGGCAGCTTATCTGCATTACTGGTGGCTTAACCACATTACTGGCAGCACTATTTGCATTATTGGTGGCACTGTCCACAAATTGAAGTGTTTGGATGGACGAGTTCTAGAAACTCGATTTTGGAGTGTAACGGTGATGGGTAGGATGATTTATAAAAATTTGCATAATTTTTTTATAAAATTGTATTGTCATGATCATGTGCTTAAAATTTGATTATAGGGAATGATAAGTATGTATTTATTGTTATTTAACTTATTGCTATTTGAATTGTTATAAGACTCTGTGAATTTAAGCTATATTAATTCGCTATAATATTTTTTTTGTATATTGAATTCCTACTTATTACTTGAGTTAAGACTCACACTAAGCTTTATTGTGATTTTTATAAAAATATATCACTATTACATTTTTCCACTGCAATTCTGATAAATGAGTTTTTAATGAAATTAGACTTAATTTTCAAATTTATAAATGTTTACAAATGAGATTTCTAAAGATATTTTGTAACACCCCTAACCCGCCTCCGTCGTCGGATTAAGGTAACAGAGCATTACCATGCAATATAAACATGTAACATCGAAATGCAATAACAATTCAACTCACTCATACATCCATATACTTCATGTCAAACATATTCATTTGTCCTTAAATCAGGTTTCTTAAGCCTTAAAAATAGCTTACCATTAAATCGGGACTAATTTAAAATAAATTAGAAAGTTTAGAATATGTTAAAAAATTTGATGAACAGGGGCACACAGCCGTGTGCCAGCCCGTGTGCTTGCCCATATATAGTTTCAAAATAAGGACATTATAATGATACATGCATTCTCATTGTCGAAATCACCATTTAGACACCTTCTCACATATTAAACAACTTACCTAAACCTTTACCTAATGTGTCATTCATAGGTAAACACAATGCATTCAAACCTACTTGTTCTTAACTTGAACCGAACATATATATAAGCTCATAAAAGTGACCAAAATGCACACCTTGCTAGGGCATTACCAACCTACCCAAATATATAAATACACAAAGTGTGAATAGACCACAACATTCACCAAGCTTAGTTCACATCATTCATCATAAAACAAAACACCTATACATGTCAGGAACCATTCAACATCTCAATGTACTAGTTTAAACCTATGCCAACCATGTCAAAATAACTACTCCAAAACATGTCATCATACCATATAATATCTAGTATTTATAGTTTATGCATGAGGGTTTATTCACCCATACTTGCAACTATTATTAGCATGCTACATTTATCATTAGCCAATCAAGCTTGTCACATCTAAAAGCAAACAATTCCACTTGAATGACCCTTTTAACCCTATCACATGCCATTTATCAAAATAACCATAAATATCAATATATTGAATAGATAGTGGGATGATACTCCGACGAGATTCCAACCAGTTGATCTTTCTGATAATCTACAAGACAGAGGAAACGATTTCGTAAGCATTTAATGCTTAGTAAATTAGTATAAGAGAAATTTACTGAATATATTAAATTAAACAACCAAACCTACTGTCCTCATGTCTTATGCCAAACTTTCTTTCTTATACACACCACCTCAAAAGGTTAGTGAATATAGCATTACATATAAATCTCAAGTAACTCATGACTTACACATGATAAGCATTTAGTCTTTATCCATAATCCATCACCCATACATATATCTTTTACACATACTTCCTATTGAAATCATATGGTTAATAGATAGTAAGTAAACATAACATCCATAAAACATAACATATATTAAGAATGGATTTCATGCATATTTCATCCATCATATGAAAAATTATCATCCATTTTCATTTCGTATATGCATATTCATCTTCCCATATCATGTAAACATTAAGTCTTTATACATGCCTTTTCATTGACCTCTTCTTACCCGTTGAACTTAAGAAAATAACATTGGATACTTGAAATAATATTTTCAGTACAAATTACCTGATACAATACATTAACACGAAACCTGCTAGATTCAAAGCCTGATAGTATACACCGGCATGAAGCCTACTAGGCACAAAGCTCGATAAATACAATGGCACTAAGCCTTCTAGGCACTAAGCTCGATAAACACACCGACACTAAGCCTAATAAATACACCAGCACTAAGCCTACTAGGCACTAAGCTCGATAAATACACCGGAGAATTACATTTTTCATACTTAACTTTAACTCCATTTTCGATATAATATCTCGTATAACCATTCATGTAATTTACATGTGCATACCATCATCATTAACTCACTTTAATTATTAAATACATTACAATTAACCATGTTATACATAATAAACCATCCAAAATGCACTTACCTTAACTTTGCTTTCTATTATATCTTTTTTCCAATATACATTTCCTTCACCATAATTCTCTTTTAAATATTTTATTCAAACCAAAGCACTATGTCATCCAATTTAATTAACATAATATTTTGGTCTATATTACCAAAATATTGTGTAATTATTAATCTAACTTATTTATAACATAATAATTATGAACATGACATATAATATAATATATAATAACTTAATCCTTATATAAACTTACTTTGAATATATAACAACTTCCAACACGGTCTGACCACTATTCTGCTACTTTGACTTTTTCGCGATTTGTGTTCGTTCGAGTTGTTTCTTGATCTAAATAAATATTTTATTATTAAATTTACTCTATTCTAGCATTTAAAATAATCAATTTAACTTATAACCTTTAATAGTGCAAATTTAAAAAATTACCCTCAAATATTACATTTTATGCAATTTAATCCTTAAGTCTTAAACTTGTAAATTCACCATTTTTAACCATAAAAACATGCTAGCCGATTTTTCTACCCATCCTTAACAGCCCATATTTATAACGACTTTACAATATTTTTCTTGATTTATACCATTTTCATAAATAAGTCCCTAACCTTAAAATCATAAAAAATTATTTAACAAAATATGTCCATTTAACAACCAAGTTTAACAATCTATCAAAAATCTTCAAAAACATATTAAATTCACCCATGACACATTTTATAACATTTAAAAGTTTTACAATTTGACCCCAAATTAGCTAAATTAAGCTAAACTAATAACAAAAATATAAAAATCATAAGAAATGGGATAAAAATACTCACATGCGAGCAAAAATGGAAACCAAACTTCTCCAAGCTTTTCTTCCATGCTGGTTCGGCCAAAATTGGGTAAAAAGGAAAGAATATGCTACTTTTGTTTTTATTTTTTTTCCCAGTTTTTCCTTTTATTTAATCATTACTTTTTCATTTATTTAACCATTACTCCAAAATTACCCACTAACTCTAAATATGGTATAATTACCATTAATGTCCACTCATTCACCTTTTCATAACTATTTGACTCCTTTAACATATATAATTCAACTTTTGCTTCTTTCACAATTTAGCCCTTTTCACTCAATTAATTATTTAAACGTTAAAATTTCTTATCCAAAATTTAATACACCTATATAATCATTCCGTAAATATTTACTAAAAATATTTACGAGCTCGGTTTATAGAAAAGATATTCCGATACCTTCATTTCTAAAACCACTCAACTTTAAAGATTTACCATATAAATCTAATTACTTAACGAATAGCATAAATTGTCAATTCAAAATTTATTTTAATACAATATTTGACTCGTAAATATTACTTAATATTTACAAACTCACTTGTTAGATTTGTGGTCTCGAAACCACCATTTCTGATACCATTGAAAATTAGGCTATTACATATTTGATTTCTGAAGTTGTCATGTTTTTCTTAAATAATGGCGATTAACCAAGTTTTTTAGTTTTGAATAAATAAACGAATTATTTTGAAATTATGAAAGTTTTGAATAGCAATCAAACTTTTACAAATACTAAAACCATTGATTTCTATAATTCTCATATTTTTAGGAGATTAAGTTAAATATTAGATTTCACTAATTTTGAACAATTTACACAAATGGTTTAAAAAAGTATGTTTGAAAACTAAGAAAATTTTTATTGGCCATTTCGGTGGCCAATGTAGCTTTCTAAATTTGGTCATAACGACTAGGTCGAGTTTGGGGTGTTACAATACAAGAGTTATGTCCGAATAAAGCTTGATTAAATAATAATATTTTAATAGAAAACACACTCCTCTAGTAGAATTTGTAACCCCCTAAACCCGACTTAGAAGATATGACCGAATCTAGAAGGTCACTATCATAATTTCGCCCTCAGAAATCATTTTAATGTAGACATATACTTTAATTTGTAAATAAATTATTTTATAGTAAAACAATTAATTCTCACAATTCTTAATAATTCCAAACTTAAAAATTTATCAATCAAATACGTTAAACAAATATCCAAAATCCCAAATTAAATAAAAATATTAGAATCCCAAAATAATTTAATAATATAACAATTTGGAAAAAAAAAACCCCAAAACAAATCTTAATGAATAATAAATAATAACGATTAAAAACACGAGTTTCTCCAGTACCAAGCCACCTAAGTCACTGTATCTGAAAGAAAAACAATTGGGGAATGAGCTAAAGAGCTCAGTGTCTCTAAAGTACAAGCAATCACAAACACAGTATCACAGAAATATCATAAAAACATTTTAAAATAAGTATATAGATTATCACAACGTAAATGCAACAAATTCACAAGCACAATGCAATGCACCCAATACTCCAGCACACCAACACAGTGGAGAGGTTTCCCAGAACCCATCCCCATCCAATCGTCACCAATCAAAGTGGTTTTACTATCAACCGTTTGCAGGGGTGATTACCACGACTTCCACCGTACAATCCCAACCCATGAACACACAGTGATATGATGTCTCAATAACTCAATCGCAACACAATCTCATGATAATACATCAGAGTGCACATGATATTTAGAATACCCATAATCTGACAGATATGTATGGAAAATCAACATGCGATACACAATATTGAATAATAATCTCACAAATATCACAACATAATATAATATCACACAAACATCACATCAACGAGTAATATCACACAACGAATATATATAGCATAGACAAAGACACATAGCAAATATGTAGCACGGATAGAAACACATAACAGTATGTAGCACAGACAGAGACATGCCTCTAGCGGCAGAAGCTCTAATGTCGTGGAGAACGTCTCTCACGCCCAGATCTATCTCCGAGTCTAGTTGAATTAAAACCTATGAGAATAAATTTTACATTAAATCTATCACTATGCCACCTACTAAACCCAACACTAAACCGAAACAAAAACTCATGTGCAACTATCGGAGCTTGTGCAGGGGCAGCCTGCACAGGTGGAGGAGGTAACTCATCGTTCTCAAAATCGTAATCACCTACACACAAAATATCTCCAATCAAATCCCTTATTCATTTTTCTTAGAAAAATTTACTGAGTATAATAACTTGTAAATAGATAAAAGAGGCTTTTAGATTCAAATTTGATAAAACGAACTACGGATTCGGAATCAAGACGTCGAAAAATGACAGGATAGGGTTGGTAAAAAAAAGTCAACGATCAAAGTCAAAATCAACGATCAAAGTCAACGAGTCGACTCAGCGAGTCAAAGTCAATGGGTCGATCAACGGGTCGAGTCAAGTTCATGGGTTTGAGTCAGGTCAAACCAATTAGGTTAGGGTTTGGGTCAATAAGGTTTTAAAGTTTGGGTTGGTTTTGGGCTTGAAGGATTGGGCTTGGTTCAAGGTATTGGGTTGAATATATATGGGTCATGGGTTAAGGGTTGGGTCAAACTTGGGCTTGATCAAATTGGATGACTTGGGCATGGGGTTTGGGTCTTATAGTTTGGGTTAGTTTTAAGGTATTGGGTCACTTCTTAGGGTTACAAAATTTGGGCTCACAACATGGGTCAAGGGTTTGGGTGATTTGGTTTGGATTTGGTTTCAAGCCCACTTCCATACTTAGACAACAAATGGATCTAGGGTTTGCTATCCTTTTGACTACGTTGGCTCGACGCACCTACCATCGGAAATGGATGAACATGAGACCCCAACACAAGATCTAAGGGAACCGAACGACCATAGCAACATACCAATCACCAAATATCGACACTAAAGCGACGGAACAAACTAACGACGGCGTGGGAAAGAGAACCAAATCGGTTCCAACATTGATTCACCCACGGACAACGGAGAGGCTTGATAGGGGGTCGAGGTTTGATGGTGAGGTGATGAGGGGCACAACAACGGTGGTGGTGCAACACACGGTGATGATAGAGGCGTTCGTCGGAGGGTGGTCGGAAAGGGAGATGAAAGGAAGAGAGGGGAAAATGGTTTGGAGGAAAAAACAAATGGGAGTTTAAGGGTCTAATAAAAGAAGAAAAATGGGTTTAAATACCCAACAAAATGGGTCATTTACACGGAGGCCTTCAAAAAACAATAAGGTTTTCGAAAAATCCCTCAACTTTTACCTGCTTCACAAATTAGTCCAAAAATCTTAATTTGCCCATAAAGTTTCATTCCCAATTCAATTTAGTCCCTAGCTTTACTAAATTTACGAATTAACCCGAAAATTTCGTAAAAATTTTGGTTTAGTCTTTTAATCAAAATTGGGGGTGTTACAGAATTAGTGTAGAAGGGTTGCCTATTATGTTACATGGCACTATTGGGCTTCTTCATATGTTATGTCCAATTTATATGCATTTCTTGGACTTTTATCCAACACTTATAATTTATCCAACTTAATATTTATTTTCTACTACCCAAAATATTATTTATTTAATTAATTAGTTTGATTAATTAAATTAAATAAATAAATTTCTGAACTAAATAATTCTTTCAACGCAATTCTAATTTTGTTAAAGTCATAACAACTTCTGTTGGAAAAATCTGGTTAAGAAAACAACTTTCAATTACAGCGGAAGTTTAAAAATTTGAAAATCGAGTCGCTTTGTAATATTTATAGCAACAAATTTTTTTCCCGAAATGTACTTATGCTTTGAGCGAGAAGGATTTAAATTGTTAGTGACTTTCAACCAAATGACATTCTCCGTTATCCTCATACCTGAATTGTGTCGAGAGCGGGCTTGAGCAAAATGAACCAAAACACAAAACAAGAAACTGTTTAATTACTTTCAGTAGGAAAATAATTCTCTCAAATAGAAACAATAGAAATTATAATTCTCAAAAAACAAAATTTATTCATAGGGAATAAATTTTCACTATTTTCTTGCTTAATAAAAATATATGAAACTTGTGTATAAATAGCTCTACCAATATAATCTATTTATAAAAAGAGATAGATAATCATGGTTGAATAAGAATAGCACAAATAATATTTATTGAATAAAAAACACTCCTCTAATCTAACTAGGAGAGAGGAGGGTGACATACTCTAGAAAATAACACTAGGGTTGCCGCCTCTCACATGTAATGTGAGGAGGTTTGGGCCTCTCCTGTATTTGGTCCAATTATATGTTTGGACTTTTGACTCAACATTTTATAATTTAATCAATCCAACATTTGTTTTTTATTTCTCAAAGTAAAAATTATTTGATTTAATTAATCAAATTAACTAAATTAATTTCTCAATTAAATAATTTTCTAAACCTAATTCTAATTACATTAAAATCATAACAACTTTACCATAAAAGAATTTGTGAGGAAATATTTAATTTTCAATTTCAATTGATTCATAGAGACTAATTAATTTACTTTCATTTCAAACTTCAATTATTTAATTATAATTAAATAATAATTTGAAAACATTAAATTAACCCTCAAATCATTTTTATACTTAGTGAGAAAATACATTCATTTGTGAGCGCAACTCATTTCTCTAACTTTTGTTGGATCTGGTGTCCTGAGTGTAGTATTTTCGTCTATGTAACCTTGTAATTTTTTTTTCGAATAGATTGATTTAGAATAGATTTATTTAATAAAATTATTCATGAATTACATTAATACTCTTTGTATATTATCCTTAATGGTTTTTGCATGCAAAACAAAATGAAAGTAAATATTAATTCATTAATTGTTTAATATTTAATTAATCCTAAGAGGTATTACGTGATCGGATCGTAATACAAAAAAAGCAACTTATATTAATCATACAAATTTACAAATAAATATATTATACGCAAGGCATCAAATCCAACACACCATACAACTTTTGAGGTTGTAAATTGCCTATCTTGGTTGTCTTTAGCATTAGAAACTTGGCATTTACATTTTACTGATTTTGAAATTTGTAAATTTGATTTATATTTCAAACCCCTGTTAATACTATTAATCGAACTTTAATTCATTATTGAACTTGAATATGTTTATAGTGTATATTTGAGTTTAAATGAGTTTAATTTTATATATATATAATGATATGAGTCTAGTTGTAATAGTGTTTGGATATGAAATTGGATGTTTTGGATTGGATTGGATGTTCTTTAGTAAGGTATCAATATATAGGATCTATGTATCAATACCGGGTCAATACATAGGATATTTGTATTGATATATAATTCTTAAATTTGGGTCATTACTTTGTTTTGAGTATTACGAGTCCATTGAAGCTTAAATTTAACTTCAGACACTTCTAACCAACCAATAAATGATTCTAAATGATTTTTAAATGATTTTAAAGACTTCAAAAATGTTTTTATTTAAAATTTATAATTTCTTTAAATTATTTCAAAATTTGAGTTCTTAAATGATTTACAAAATTTTTGCAACATACGAGTTCCAATGGTATCTTTCATCCATACCAAACGTCGAGACGGTGAGGATGTCACATTCCCAGTTTAATCTCTTTGTCTAGTTGGTGTACTGCCTTGTAGTCTAATGCTTTGCTTCAAAGCAAGTCATATTTCTAGAAATCCTGCTATGGCTAATCCAATATGCTTAAAGGGCACAAACACCGTCTTTGATGCTTTGGCTTGCCATAACTATTTCTGAGTGGCTTTAGTACGAATGAGTTCGTTCGGAATTTTTTTTTTTTTAACTTAAATAGATGTTCATTTTTAATTTAGGCTATGCTTGGGGGCTCACTTGAAGATTTTTTTAACTATTATATAAAAAATTAGTTTTTTTTTTTAAACAAACATGTCATTACACAAAATATAATAATTAGATTTGATGATACCATATAAGTAGGATTATAAATGAATCGAATTTTAAAGAACAAACATCTGTTTATGCTCATTTGTTTATTTTTAAGCTTGTTCGTGTTCAGTTTATACACATTACGAATTTTAAATTTTTTATTCATGTTCGTTTATTTAAAATTATGTGTGATAATGTTCGTTTATTTAATGTTCACGAACATGTTCATTTAACTTAATCGAACATGTTCACAAACAATGTTAATTAATAATAAACAAACAAACAAACAATAAATACATACACACAAATATTATTTTAATATTGTTATAAGAATATATCATTAATAAATAAATGAGTTATAAACGAGCCAATAAACGAGCTTTTAAATGAGCTTGTTCGTAAATATAAACAAACCGAATATACCTCTATTCGTGTTCGTCATTTAGACCCTTACACAAGACAAAACGCACAAGGTGAAAAATCCATAAAAGACAACGCAAAAATATTAGAAATTCGTGTGAGAACCGAAGGTCAGCAATCCCAAAGCTGAAATCGAAGGTACCAGGAGCATTCTTTGTTGAATCAAACGTTCATTGCCAATCATTAGTGAAAAAAGAGACTCATGCTAGTAATACAGGAATAGCCACCAAGGCAATTAGAAAAACCATTATGAGAATATAAGCCCCTTTTACTCGACAATGGATTCGCCTATATTAGCTTGACACAAAGGTGAAAAAGGCAAACACTTAAGCACAAACAAAACTAGGAAAACTAGAAGGGGGCCACCGAAAGTTAGATCTCTATAATCGATGCCATCGGCACCCACAAAAGCACTAGCCACGATGACCACGCCATGAAAGACAGAGCCCCACCCTCAATCAAGGGGAAGGCCAAAGGCATCGTCAATGACCATAAGGCCCCCTCCATACAAACCCCTCACCTAAGAGGCAAGAGGGTGATCGTTCATAGCCTAGGAAGCACGGACATGACTTATCACTCATCGTACCAGTGTTGTACGTGTGTCTAGCACGGACACTCGTTGGATACGTCTGAATGCGTACGAAACACACCGAAATACGTAAAAAAAAAAAGAGATTGGAATACGCAGGAAAAGTAGATGGTGGTTGACGGACGACGGTTGAAATTTTGACTTTCAAAAGTAGCAGATGAAATGACAACGACAAGAAGAGGATGTAAAGAAGAAATGTGAAGTTTAGGGTTTCCTATTAATGAAACGTTGGCTTTTGAGGGCTTGAAGGTTATGAGATGGTGTCCCTGAGTTTGCAAGAAGAGAGATAGAGAGGGATAAAAGAAGTCTAAGTCATTGGGACTCTCTGGATGGATGTGTAAGTTTTGGAGAGAGGAAGAGACTAAAATAATCTAAGGGTCGGTTGAAAACTTGGAAATGAAGAAGAGATAAGCACAAAGAGGTTTTTTCAATAGCTTATTGCTTTTCAAGTTCTGTGCCTTTTGATTTTTTCGATGGCTAAAATTAAAAAGTTTTTACAGCACCCTCTATTATTTAGTTGGATATGGGCTTTTTTGGACCTTTTATGACTGTTTTATTTTGGACTTTATTTACTTTTTGAATAAAATTTCTAACTTCTATTAAAAAATAGTAAAATAAAATATCAATATTTACATTAAGTATTTTAACATAAAAACAAATATAAAAATATTAATAATATTCTTTTATTTCCATATCTTGCTTTATCCATGCCTTCAATTTTTAAAAATTACTGTATTGCCATGTCCGTATCGTATCGTATCCGTTTTGTGTGTCATTGTCCATGCTTCATAGTTCATAACCCAAGCGTAAGGCCCCTCCATCCAAACTCCTCACCTAAGATGCAGGTCCAATTTGTTTTTGTGGATCCGAATACTGCTTATTCAGATAACAAACTCGGATGTTGGAATCCAAAATCTGAATGTGTTGCAAATAGAGGTTAGGTTTTCTTCAATTTTGTGTTGGTTCTTAGCCAAATGTAGGTCGAACAACGGTAAGCGTGGCATTATTACTGTTCAGGCGGCTTTGTACTTAATTTTGAAAATATTAGCTTTTTGTTTTGAGAAAAAAGAAATTGAAGGGAGTGAAATATTATTTTACATGGCTTTGATGTTGAAATGAGGAAAAAGAAATCAAAGGTTTTTATTCACGTCATTTAAGAGGGTGATGTGGATTTAGAGTTAAAAAAAAAAAACAGTGACACATCACTATTTTATTAAAATATAGTCCACATCAAAATTTTCTCACGTTTTGAAGTAAATAGGATGGATTAAGCTTAACACAAATGACATTGTATTACGAATTGATTCTTTTGCGATTATTGGGGAGTGTTAAGGGATGTAGACGCAAAGTGAATGGATGGATTTTCGATGTTAGTAGGTAAGGATACAATTTTTAAAACTGAGGTAAGAGGTGTATTTGAGCATCTAGTATTAGATTGGGACAAAGGGCATCGCCAATTGGAAGTTGATTGTGATAATGCTTTGTTAATGGAAACAATCCTAGCTGAGAAAGGGGCGGACAATAATATGATAGAATTGCATCTTATTCACAATCTGTTATATCGTAATTGGAAGATTTTTTTTCGATACATACCAAGATCGCAGAATAAAATTACTGATCATATAATCAAGTTTATAGCGATAAACTTCATAGGGATTCAATAGTTTGGAAAACCCCCACAGTCAGTTCGAGAATTAGTCGAGATGGATCATGTTAATGACTTGAGAGATTAATGTAATATTTTGTTTTGGCATTACGCTGTCATTTTTTACTTAAAAAAAAGTGCCTATATACCCATAATTTAATATGTGATATCTCTGGAATTTTATCTTTGTAATACCAAATAACTGATTAAGATTCAGGATAAACTGGTAGGGTTTATTCCCAAGCGGAATGAGCTGAGAAAATTATACAAATAATTTAGTGCAAAAAATGCTAGACTTAGGGAAACTATGTTGACTTGATTCAGCTTTTGTAGCGACGACAGCAGAAATGAAAGGCAAGTAACACTGCACAAGGGGGAGGCAGGGAGCAAGCAACAGCACCCTTCAGAGCTCATCCTGAAAAACCACACAAATGGCTAGTTATTGGATAATCTACCCGATTCTGCAGCTTGTCTTCTATCATACTGTCATCCATAAACTGGGGACCAGATTCGGAATAGACTGATTGATTTTCGGTAAATGGAAAAAAAAAAAACATTTCTGATTTACTTCTTCAAGAAATTATGGGAGAGCTAGGAAGGGTTAAAGTCATGAAGTGATAATAATTTGGAAACATTCCCGTACAAGATAGCATGTTATGATGAAAACAATGGTCAAGTAGAGGTTGATACTTACATGAAACTCATCGTAATCACGTGGATGCTGCAAAGAAAACATCTCTGTTAGAAGTTTGATTGGAAAGTTGGGTAAGATAAGCATTCAATATCAAATTACAAAATCCAGTTGAATTTGTTTCTAATATCCACTTTCATCTCCCTATTTCCTGCCCTTCCCTAGGAAACTACAAGAAACTAAGTGAATGAGGGAAAAATTCTCCATTCTGAATTTCTGTTCTCCAAATCTCTAGTCTGGTCTCCCCAGATATGTAAAACGATTGGTTTAATTTCAGCATCAATCATCCAAGACAAATATCTATCTAGTATTAAAAAGAGACATGTATGTGCTGAAGCAAAACCTTAATTTAGGGCCTACACAAACAATTAAATCCACAGAAACAACAACCAAATAAAACCCACATGAATAAGGTCTATTTCTGAAAGTTTCACCTAGTTAACAGTCCTGCAAGGTTTCCATATTTTTCTAGTTTGGAAACTTGAGTTCTTGAAAAATGGAAAACAAGCTTGAGAAGAATGAAATAAAAAGGTTATAGTATGAGAAGAATACAAACCCTTCTGTATTTGTCTCTATACCGGTCCCTGTATCGTCTATCATAACCCCTCTCTCTTCTTCTTCTCTCTCCTTCCTCTCTTGCTCTTTGAGCTTCCTGTAAATGTTTGGCTCAAATCTATTTAAAAATACAATCCAAGAAAACCAAGTGCATAGTAGAATTTATGGATGAATATGGGGAGAAAAAGTCTGTCAGTAACCTCTTCCTCTCGTGCCTTTCTCACTTTCTCTGCTTCTTCAAATGCCTCTTTTTCCACCTGAAAGCTCAAATTTAGAAGATTACCTTCTAGTAAAAGGAGAAAACTATCCTCTAGTAAAAGGAGAATGAGGAGGGCACACCTCCCGGTTGGCAAACACTTCATCTACCACTTGTTTTGCATACTCTGGATCATCACAGATCAATACATTGTCGAAAACTGAACCAGCCTTCACCTGCACAAAATAATCCAATTTGCATCACAAATCAAGCTATCCCAAATTAGTAAACTGATATCTATGATTGTTAGAACTACCTGCCAAACTTCAATGCCCACATATTTGATTGGCTTAAGCACATACAGATCAGGATCATCTTCAAACTCTGGAGAGAAAACAATATCATTCAAATTTTTGTTGCAAATTCTTCAATTAAAAGGTTCTTGTCTTGAACAGATATATAGAAATATAAAGATCCATTGCGGAGTACCTGGGTTGTCAATATAAGGAATCTTCCATTTCCCTTTATAATTAGGATTCTTGATTTTCTGTAGTGAAAAAACAAAGACTGTATTGATGAGAAGCTGCTGTCAAAAATTAGGCCTCATATTTACTTGTTAGAATGAAAGCAAACCTTAGGTTTCCATGGTCCTTTGTACTTTGGATTCGGTACCTTTGGTGCTTTCCAAATACCATCCTCTTCTTCATCCCAATCATCAGGCTGACCAATGAAAATACCATGAGTTGATTGTAAAACCTTGAAATATGAGAAAACATGGAAAACATAGGAGCACTGCACATATCCAGGTGCATGGCTAATGGCTTGATATTTTTGCTTCGTAGGTAAGAAGCTAACCTCTTTAGCTTGAGGATCAGGAATTTCTTTTGGAATCGAATCATAACCCTGCAACACCAAAAGATGTTTAGTTAGGCATATATCAAATGGAAAATCGTTGAGAATAGAGATGAAATAATGACATGAACAGTTACCTCAGGTTTCATGGCATTGGGATCTTCAATGTATTCTCTATCATCCCAGTCCGCAGGCTGCAAAAGATGGAAATTTACAGGTTTTAAAATTTGAAGTTTAGGAGGGTTCTAAGTGCAAGTTGTAACCTTTTTAGCTTTGAGATCTTTGATTTTTCGGGGAGGAAGAATATCCCAGTCGGTATACATGCTTCCGGAATCCCTTTCACGATTATCTATGAGGATACTGTAACTTGCATCTGGCCTAAGAATGAATGTGTAGAAATGAGTCAACTTGTCTGTTTCACATTCCAATTCCTTCTTAATAGGGTAATTCTGGCCCTGGTAAGAAAGTATAACATGGAGCTTCTTTGTTTGTGTGCCACAGATATCTGGCCCAAACATGAAGCTGCAGGTTAAAAAAGAGAGATCAGTCGAGTTTACTCAAGTGGCTGGTAAGAAAAGCTTCCTGGAACAATATCAAACCTATATGGTGTGTCCCCTCCAAATTTCTTTTGATTGACAAATCCGGAGAGAAGCTTCATGTAACCCCCGCCGCATTCAATGTCCTGCTCAAACCTTATGGAATACTGGATGACCAATGTCCTGTTCTTATTTGTAAACTCAGGGATCTTTGCGGATATTGCAAAATGTTTAGCATCACCAGACGTCTGAATACCTGCAGCATTATTTATAGTCTTTGTCAAAATGAATCTCAGGAATCATTCTGTTGAAAACACTTTCTATCTTCAACGATTTAACTTCATTTATTCACCAAACTTCTCTGTAAAGCAGCAGGAGGAGCTAAAAGCATACCTTTATCGTCAGGATCTCCAGACCACTTTCCAGGTGTGTGCTTGAACGATCCTGCTTTTCCTTCACTTCTTTTCCAGTCAGATTTTACCCAACGACTCTGCCATCCATCTGTTCACAACCTCAGGTGTTAGCAAAGTAGTTTAAAACCCATACAAGCAGGGGCGAATCCATGGGACTGACAGAGCCTAGCCCCTAACACTTGAAATTTTTTAAAAATTTAAATTAGTAAAAATAAAATTATAAAATTATAATTTAATTTCCATCCTTTTAAAAAAGTTTTCTGACCTCGCCCCATACTCTTAAATTACTGCCACAACCAAGCAGAAAATAAGAGGAAAAAATTACTGCCAATACAAAGTAGTTAGTTAACAACCTGACAAAGATTTTCAGTTGATGACGTGGTGAACTGAATTCTTAAATTTTTCTTTTTTTTTTAAAAGGAAAAAAAAACTTTTAAGAGCCGAAAAGACAGTACCTTCGAAACGCTCTTCGAAAATAATCTCTGAAGTAGAAAATCGAAACAAAAACAAAAGTAAAAGCAGTTTAACTGAAGAAGAATGTGGCGCCATTAGTGGGGGACGAGATACCACACACTGCCTGTCTACTGAGAAAGCCTGGGCTAGTTATAGAATGTTTGCTAACTTTTCCACCCTCATTGTTTCAATTATTCACGGTGATGCCATGATTTCTGACTTAGAGGACATTTCCTAGTGGGAACACCAAGTGCTTGCTTTTTTAGAGGCCAAAGGACAGCCATAGCCATTGTTTTCCCTTTGACTACGTTAAGACCCCACATTTTTGTAATGATAGCCAATGAGAAGTGAGGACGACGTTGCAATGTCCAATTGTCTTACAAAACCATTTGAACAAAAATAAATAAATATATCACATCACACCCAATTTCATGGTTTTTTTATTTATAATTTACAGCTGTGAAGAAAAATAAATTGATTTTTTTTATTTCTCTATGTTACAACAAACACAATAATTAACCTCTATATTATGTACAATCACAAAAGTTTTATAAATTCAATTACAGCTAAAATACATAGTTTATCTTCATTTTCTTGAAAACAAGTATCTTAGACCTTTTCCATTTCCTTTTCACATTTTGATGTTTGAAATAGAAAATTACAACTTTTTAATTAAGCATGAGGACGTAGAATTCACATAATTTTTAACTTTAATTCTCAAATGGGTGGTTGTTTTTCTTTTTTATAATTTAATTTTGTTGTAAGTAGTGCACTCCTAAAATAATAATAATAAGATTTAAGAAAGAACAATGATTCAATGACATGTAATGGTGGACCCTAGTAAAAACTCAGGACTCATGATCTTTAAGTTTAAAATTTTTACAATTTTATCTTTTGTAGATATATTATGACCTCAAAGTTTAATGTTTTTGTAATTTTTTCATTTGTATGTTTAAATCGATTGTTTATATGTTTATGAATGTCCTTTTTTTTTTTGAATCGATTGTTTATATGTTTAAATCGATTATTACGTAATACATTTAACTTTAACTTGCTTCCAAAATTAATATCCTGACTCTACAATGATGACACGAGTATCACACCATTCATAACAAAACTCGTTTCTTGGAAACTACACTGGGGAGAAGTAAATGTTCTACTTTCTTTCCTCCTTGACTAATTTCCCAATCCAAAGGAAGGGGGCAACAGGGGCATTTTTGAAGATTCTGGGAAGTTCAAGGGCAACACCCCGTTCGTGGTCTTTCCTTGTAAATGGGTTTAGACTTTGTAGACGGACTCCTTCAAAGTCAAAGTCTCCCCCTTGGGTCTCTCTCTACTCAGCGTTGATATTAGGAACAAATAATAGCCACTGGATTAGTTTATACGTTAATGTATGAATTCTTGTAAGAACTTCAAAAAAAATTCTCACTTTTAAAAATAAATTATTTAACATTATATTTTTAAAATTGAAGATATAAATTAAAAGTTTAAGTACTGATTACTTAATGCTATTTTTTTTAAGTGTTGAATTTATATTAGAATTTTTTTTTGGTAAAATTAGTAAATACAAGTGATGAATATAATTTTATTGTCTGATAAAAGTAGATAGTAATTTTTAAAAGATTATTTTTTTTTAATTTTAAATGAAAGATAAATGTTGAAGTCTAATTTTGACCGGGTCCGATGTTGGAAATCAATTTAAATTCATTTTTGGGTTTAAAATTAATTTAAGTTTAAACTTATTCTTTTAAAGTTTAAATCTAAATTAAAGATTAAATTTAAAATTGAATTTAATAAAAGAGAGTTCAATTACAAAAGAAAGCTCAAATTAATGTCCAAATTACATTCAAATAACCCAATTGGGCCCAATCCTAGTAAAACCATTTTACAAACCAATTAGGGTCCAAATTATAGTAGCCCAAATTTAAAGAAGCCCGATCTGCCCCACTTGCATCTGTTGCTGCCACCATCAACCAATCAGGGCGTGCCACGTCATCAGCCTCTGCCACCATCCTCAGCTTCAACCTGCTCCAACTGCCACTGCCATTGCTGACCTGCAAAAAAGAAGAAAAGAAAGGCATTAAGTGATGTAAAAACAAATATCATTGTAAATCTGGTTATAAAAGCCAGATCCAAACAATTTGTAAGGGGTTACGGTTTTGGTTGAACACAAAAGAATCCATACAGAGAAATAGATTTTGAGTGTTGAATACATACAAGTTTACCTTTGTAATTACTAAGACTTCCGTATTTGAATGCGAAAAGAAGCAGGCATAAAGCAGCAAGAAGCAAATTCAAAGTTCAGGCACTAAACTGCACAGGTATTATTGCAGTGCTTTCATTTATTACTGTGAAATTCAAGTTTCTAAAACCCTTTCATTCTAATACATTAAATGCCCATCTATTATTATTTATTACTATTTTACGTTTCTAAAAAATGTGTGTGCATTAATTGAATTAATAATAATATTAATCATAACCATTAATAATAATAATAATAACTATTTAATAATTATTAATATTATTAAATATTTTTTAAATAACGAAAAAGGGGAATGGGAAAGGGCGTTCAGAGTACGTCCCTTTAGTTACGTTGTTGCCACCGTCGCCGGAGTCACCGATAGGACCCTCAGAGTCGTCGCCGTTGCAAGCTCCGATGTCGTCGACTTCATCAATCGAACATCTGCACAATAACGCACCAAAACAGATTTCAAAGATAACATTTCAAGCTATACTTCAGATCTAAAAAGGATTTAGGCTTTGAACACTAGTTTCAAATGAAAAAGGATTAAAAAGGAAAATGATTCTAAAAACAAAAACACAAAAGAAGGTGAGCGTTTTGAAAATTTCTAGAAAAGGGATACCATATTTTTTAAAAGTTCTTATTTTTTAAGGATCATCAAGATCCATTCCCTTTGAAAACGAAATAAAAAAGGAAGAAAAGGGAAGGATTTTCTTACCGGCAGACGGTTGGACTTCATTCGGCGACGATCGCGTGGTGGCGCGTTATGGCTACTCGCGGTGGACGGCGACCGGACGTGGATCGGAGGGGGACCAAGCCATGGCCGACGTGGGAAGTTTGAGAGAAAAAGAAAGGGTTGGGGTTTTTTTGTTTTAAAAAAGGAAAGCAAATGAAATTTTGACTTAAAAAATGGGATTTATAGCAACCATTAAACGACGTCGTTTTGAGCATGGGTTCAAAGAGCCAAAACGACGTCGTTTTACCCTATTTGACCCAAGGCCAACCCGATCCGACTCGACCCAGACTCAGGATCCGAGTGTTTTTGATTGATGGTTTATTTTCACGTTCGGTCTTTCCGCATTTTTTGATTGTTTCAATTTAGTCCTTTTGGTACTTTTAATTATTTATAAATTGGCTCAATAAATTTCTTTGATTTTCAATTTAGTCCCTTGAATTTTTGAATGCACCAGAAGCTGCAACGTGTCAACATTTTGGTTTATTTATGCACTTAGTCCCTCTTATTTTTAATTTGTTTTAATTTAATCCTCAAATCAAGTTCTATTTAATTACAAAATTGACCCAGGAATTTTTTGTAATTTTCAAATTAGTCCTTTGACTTCAGGATGCCTGTGGGGCTGCCACGTGTCACTCATTTTTGGTTTTATTGCCCTAAAAGTCCCTAAAATGTCCAAAACTTATGTTTTGACCCCAAAACCTCACCAAAATTGTATTTTAACCTCGAAAACTTTTAAAAATTACATTTTCCCCCAAACTTTCAAAAATTCCATTTTTAACCTTAAAACTTCCAAAAATTACATTTTTGACCCTAAACTTCCCAAAATTACATTTTTGACCCCAAAACTTTCAAAAATTACATTTTACCCTTGAACTTCCAAAAATTACATTTTTGACTCAAGAACTTTCAAAAATTACCATTTTACCCCTCAGATGTCCAAAAACTCCGTTTTTGATCCAAATTCTTTTAAAGATTACCGTTTTACTTCTAGATGTTCAAAATATCATTTTTAATCCCAAATTTTCCCCAAAATTATCATTTTACCCTCAAAGGTCTAAAATTACCATTTTACCCCCGATATCCAAAAAGTCTCGTTTTTAATCCCGATTGCATCGTTTTTCTTCCTTGTCGATATTTGCATTTAGTTTTAATTATTATGCACTCGTATTTTATATTTTTGTTTACCATTTTATCTGCTTAATCATTTTTCTTCGTGTTATCTAATATTCGTCATTAATTGCTCATTCATATTAAACTCGCATATTCGTTTTCAAAATTGTTTTCATAAAAACTTTAAAATCGAGGCAATATTCTTTTATTTCGAGTTCCGAAATTTTGCACCTTAACTTACTAGGTGCGATTTTTCTTCAAATCGAAATAATCGAGTACCCTTAATCGAGGCAATGTTTCCTTATCTTCGGTTATGAAAATTTGCGCCTTAACTCACTAGGTGCAACCTTTCTTCAAATCGAGATAATCGAACATCCTTGTCCAAAATTTAAAAAGTTTTACAAAAGAAAACTCATTATTTTTGGATCTCGAAATGTTGTGTCCTAACTCACTGGATGTAACTTTCTTCCCTGATCGCTTTGAAATAGCGGGATTTCCAAACAAAATCGATTTCTTTTAAAAATAACTCATGCATTCGAGGATCATATTTTAAATTTCATTCGAGCTTTCAAAGTTTACAAACAAGACCCGAAAGTAATCAATGTGGTACCAATTTTGGGCGTATGAGGGTGCTAATCCTTCCTCATGCGTAACCGACTCCTGAACATGTTTTTCTAGATTTTGAAGACCAACATTTTAAACGTATTTTAGGCGTTTTGTGGTGATCCAATCACACCCAAATAAAAGATTGGTGGCGACTCCCATTTTCCAAATTTAAAATAATTTTTCGAAACTTCGTTTTAAAAATGGCTTCGACAATAAATATGATAATTTGAATATCTCGTAATTTTTAAATATATATATTTTAATTTTTTATAAAATAAAATCAATTTAATATTTTTTACCTTAAGTGATAAGTAGCTACATACTTATCTTATTCAATGCTTTTTTGTTGAAAATTTTATGTAAAGTAAAAAAAATTAAAATGATTATCAAATACATCTAAAATATTAAATATTGAAATTAAAAATATTCATTTTATTGGAAATGAAAATTTTCAATGGTTTATCAAACAAATCCTACTATTAAATTTTGTTTTTGTTTTTTTTTCAATTTTACTAAGATTAAATTTGGTTGAAGAAAAAATTATTTATTTTCAAAGTTTTGAATTCAAACATTTCTATATAAATTTTTGTTTAATTCAAGATTTAGTTCCTAAAATATACTCATTTTCTCACTTTAGTATATACATTTTTTTTTACTCCATTTGATACTTAAAATATCATTTCATTATAGTTTTTGGTTCAAAATTTAAACCATTGTTTAAAAATGGCTAATTCAGCTTATCAAATAGTGTTACATGACATTTTTAATAAAAATTATATAATTTATTAATTATATATAAACTTTAAAATTTTATAAAAATTATAAAAATATTTAAAATTCCAAATATATATAAAAACTATAAAATACAAAAAATAAAAATTATAAACATATATAAATTCTAAATATATATATGAAATAATTAAATTTTAACACAAAAATTCAAAAAAAAATTAGGTAACTTCTGGTTTTCTTATTCATCGTGCTCTTCAAATCTCTTTCATGGTATTAGATAATGCACAATATTCTCAACATTTACTATTAATCAAGTAAAGTCTGCTTCTTGCAAGTTTCTTTCTACTTCTCTCTAGCACTATTAGGGTTTCTTTGTTTCTTCTTCCTTTTGATTTTTCTGCTCTCTTTTGGGTTTCTTTGTTTGTCTTCTTCACGTTGAATAGCACAGAGTAGCTTTGTAGATCGGGGTTTTTTGTTGACGTATTAGACGTGGCGTTTTATCCGTGGTAAAAAACCTCACAAATAGTTGTGGTGGTTGTAAGGTACGTGGTCTCTTTCAAATTAAAATGGACCAAGATCTGGCTACTTTATCATTAGAAGATCAAGAAGATGAGTTACTAAAAGCACTAAAAGATACGAGGCCCTTAGCAAATGTTAATAGTTTTAGTTTGGTGGGGTGTTTTTTAACTGCAAGCGTTATTCACTTTCCAGCCATGAGATCTACTTTGACTAATTTATGGCATCCTGTTAAGGTTTTTGAGATATTGGATATTAGGGATAAAAGGTTATTGTTTAGATGTTTTCATCGTATGGTTCTGGATCGGGTAGTGAAAGGTGCACCGTGGACCTTTAATAATCATCTTTTGGTTTTTCATGTGTTATTTGAGGGAGAGGATCCATTGAAAGTCCCTTTGATTTCAGTCACGTTTTGGGTTCAGATTCATGATGTCCCTCTGAGGTTTTTTTTTTTGAAATTCTTACGAGGTAGCTAGGTAATTTTATCGGGAAATTTTTAAAATATGATTGTGAAGGACTGTCTAGAGGACAAGGGAGTTATATGAGAATTCGGGTTTCCATGGACGTTTGTCTCCCTCTGAAAAGGAAAAACATAGTCCAATTCTCCCCTGGAAATATTGCTTATGAGCTTTTTAAGTATGAGAGATTGACGTTATTCTGTTTTTTCTGTAAGTTACGTCACAATGATTCTTTTTGTGAAGATAAGATGTCATTGGGATATGAGGTAGTTGAGATGGGGTGGGATCTGTCCATTAGAGCACAAACAGGGAGAGCCCTAACAATGAATAGCGTTTGGTTAAGACAACCAACGAGTGATGTCCAGAATGGATCTGGGTCAAAAAAATGGCGTGTCAATAATCTAGATTCAATGCTTGGGGTCAATCTTGTTGGAGACCCTGCTTTAGTAACAGATTCGGTGAATATGGATCATGATTCTAATGAAATTCTGCTTGTTGAGGTTGATGGAAAGAAAAGGTAGAGACGTTCTTTAAGAATTGAGGGGGCATCAGATGGGGAGTTGAATTCAGGATTGGTGGAAGGGAAGGAAAGAAAGTCCAGTTCTTTTATATCGGCGACTGCCAAGTGGCATGTCGACCGATCGCAATGAAAATATTAAGTTGGAACGTCAAAGGGTTGGGGAACCCTCGGAGCGTAAGGCACCTTCGGCGCATGTTGAAGGTGTTCAATCCCCAAGTGGTTTTCTTTATGGAAACCAAAGTTAGCATCGTTCAAATTGACAGAATTCATAGATCTTTGGGCTTTTAAAATGGTTTTGATGTTTCTGTAGAAGGTTCTCGTGGGGGCCTAACGTTAGCATGAAAGGATAATGGTTCAATCTCTCTTCATAGTTTTTCTCTTAAACATATTGATGTTAAAATATTGGATAATGAAGTTAATTCCTCATGGCTGTTCACGGGGTTTTATGGTTCTCTTTATGCTGGTAATAGAAGAACATCATGGGACACTCTTAGACAAATTGGGTCTAATCGAAATCTCCCTTGGATAGTTTGCGAGGACTTCAATAAAATTTTGTTTGCCTCCGAGAAAAGTGGTAGGCTATAGCGAGAAGAAGGGCGTATGGAAGCTTTTCGTGAAGTGATAGAGACATGTCGACTAAAGGACTTAGGTTATTCGGGACCTTGGTTCATGTGGAAAAGAGGCAATTTCCCTACTAATAATATTAGAGAGCGCCTAGATAGGGGTTTGGCATGTGAAGATTGGATGGATCTATTTTCGGATGCTTTTATTTAACATTTACCCTACTCGTTTTCAGATCATTGCCCTCTTCTCCTTTGTACGAGCCGTTTAGTAAATCAGCTTAGAAGTTAGCTATTTCGATTTGAGTCTTGGTGGGCTGTGAAGCATTCTTTTGCCAATACGGTTCAAGATTTATAGTCCTCTTCTAGTGGAGACTTACTCTCACAACTTGGCCTTTTAAAGTGTGGATTGATCCGTTGGTCAAAACGTATTGTTTTACAATGTGAAGGGCAAAAAGCGAGCTTGCCTAAGAAAATTGAAGGGTTGTGTTTGAAGGAACCAAATGAAGAAAATCTAGCTGACATTATTTGCAACAAGGTCTTACTGAATTTAGAGATTGATAAAGAAGAAAGATATTGGGAGTAGAGAGCCCGAGCCAATTGGCTAAAAGTAGGGGACAAAAATTCTGCTTTCTTCCATAAATTCGCCTCCCAATGGAGAAGCTAAAATCGTATACGGGGTTTAACAACTGCTGATGATCGTTTTATAACAAACGAAGATGAGATGGGGGAACTTGCTAGGAGTTATTTTATGGATTTATTTCAGTCGACTGGTATGAATGATTCATCTTTTGTACTATCAGGTATTGATCGTGTAATAACGAGTGAGGATAATAGGAGATTGGCTATGCCGTTTACAGTAGAGGATGTTCAGATAGCTTTAAAAGACGTGGCCCCGATAAAAGCCCCGGGTAACGATGGTTTTCATGCTCTATTCTTTCAATCATGGTGGAATATTATTAGTGCTGATGTTGTTGATTATTGTCTTAATATTTTAAATAATGGTGAGAAATTTGTTGAGCTCAATTTTACAAGCATCATTTTAATCTCTAAAATCCCCCACCCAACGGATTTATCTAATTTTCGTCCTATTAATTTGTGCAATGTCTTGTATAAAATAGTAGCAAAGATGATAGTTAACCGGTTCAAAGGGTTGTTGGATAAGTGTATTGATGAAGCATAGAGTGCGTTTGTCCCTAATAGACTGATTTCTGATAATGATATGGTGGCTTATGAAATCTTACATACTTATCGACAGAAGGGGTTAGGAAAGAAGGGTTTTATGAGTCTGAAACTTGACATGAGTAAAGCATATGATAGGGTAAATGAGAGTTTATAAGAGTTGTAATGGGCAAGATGGGATTTGATAGTGGCTGGATTACTTTGATAATGAGATGTGTCAATTCTGTTTCCTACTCAGTTTTGGTGAATGACATATTAGGAGAGAAATTCAAACCGAGCAGGGGTTTGAGGCAAGGGGATCCTTTAAGTCCTTTTTTATTTTTAATTTGTAGCGAAGGTATTTCTTCCTTAATGCGGATGGCCTTACGTGACAATCAGATTCGTGGAGGAATGGTTAGTAGAAATAGCCCTCATATATTGCATCTACTTTTTGCTAATGACTCCATTCTATTTAATGAAGCCACAGAAAAGGGGCTCAGGTGCTTAGAGACATTTTGAGTAAATATGAGGCAATTTTGGGGTAGTGCGTTAATTACAGTAAGTCAACCATTTTCTTTAGCACTAATACTAATCCTTTGGATCGACAATTGGTGGCTGGTATTCTAGGGTTTGTGTTTTCACGGATCCAGAAAAGTATTTAGGTTTACCTAATTTGGTGGGTAGAAACAAAACAACAGCCTTTAGAAATCTGAAGGACAAATTTCGAAAGAAAATAAATGACTGGAGTATTCATTATTTATCATAGAGAGGCAAAGAGGTGTTTGTACGTTTGGTGCTTCAAGCTATACCCCTTATTCTATGGGTTGTTTTTTATTACCAAAATCCCTTTGTTTGGAATTGGAACAGATTATTGCAAAATTCTGGTGGCAAAAAGGGCCTAGTCGACGTGGGATTCATTGGTGCACGTGGGATCATTTGTGTATGCCTAAGGAATGGGATGGCTAAGTTTTCGTAGTTTGCTCAAATTTAATATTTCTTTGTTAGCCAAACAGGGTTGGCGATTGCTTTGTCGAAACATTTTTTTTAAAAAGTCTCGAAAATATTTTTAAATTGACAAAATAGTGTCGCTACCAATCTTTTATTCGGTGTGATTGGATCACCACAAAACGTTTAAAATCTATTTTGAAAAACATTTTGATCTTCAAAATCCAGAAAAATGGGTTCGGGAGTTGATTACGTGTGAGGAAGGATTAGCACCCTTACACGCCCAAAATTGGTACCACGTCGATTATTATCCGGTCTTGATTTGTTAAAAATTTGAAAACTCGAGTAAAATTTAAAATACGATCCTTTGATGCATGATTTGTTCAATGTATACGTTTAAAAGGGAAATCAAATTTCATGAGGAAGTCTCATTTTTCGAAATGATCGAGGAAAGAAGTCATGTCCAGTGAGTTAGGACATAACATCTCGAGATCCAAAAAAAACGAGCATTCCTTTGTTGCCAACTTCAAACCTTTAAAAGGGTATTCGATTATTCCGGTTTGAAGAAAAATCGTGCCTAGTAAGTTAAGGCATAATTTTTCAAAATCCAAAATAAAGGAATATTGCCTCGATTTTAAAATATTCGTATTTTTAGAGAAAATTAGAAAGCAATTTTAATTTAATGATGAATGCATAAATTAAGTACGAATATGCAATTTATTGGTAAAATTAAATAGAACAATTAAGCAGATAAGTAAGTGAAAAATTCAGCATAAGATAAAATATGAAATATTATAGAATCACGAATCAAAATAAAAAAATAGGATTAATTAAAAATACAAAGAATAATAATTAAATTTTATATACAAAAATTGAAGAAAAAGGAAAAAATGAGGTCGAAAATGAAGTTTCAGAGAATTTAGGGTTAAAATATAATTTTGGAAAAGTTTAGGGTAAAATACGGTTTTGGTAAAGTTTAAGGTTAAAGTGTGGTTTTAGGAAAATTTAGGGTCAAAATGTGATTTTAAGAAAGTGTGAGGGTCAAAATGCAATTTTGGAAAAGTTTAAAGGGTTAAAATGTGATTTTGGAAAAATTTGGGAGTTAAAAATGTGATTTTGGGAAAGTTTGGGGTTAAAATATGGTTTTGGGAAGTTTAAGGTTAAAATGTAATTTTCAAAAAGTTTATGGGTCAAAATGTGATTGTGGAAAAGTTTGGGGGTTTAAATGTAATTTTGGAAAAGTTTAGGGGTTAAAATGTGATTTTAAGGAAGTTTGACTTTAAAATGCAATTTTAGAGAAGTTAAAGGGTCAAAATATAATTTAGGAGAAGTTTAAGGGTTAAAATGCAATTTTGGAAAAGTTTAGGGGTTAAAATATAATTTTAGAGAAGTTTATGGGTTAAAATGTAATTTTTGAAAAGTTCAAGGGTTAAAATGAAATTTTGAAACAAAATAGGGGCTTTATGCGAATAAACCCAAAATTGGGACACATGGCAGCTTCTCAAGCTTTCAGAAGTCAAAGGACTAAATTATAAAACATTTGAAATTTTTGGACATTTAAAAATAAAATAAAAATATAAAAGGACCTGATTGTATATTTTAAAAAAAGCGGAAGGACTAGGGGAATAAATATCCCCTTGGACGAAAACACGCGGACCCTTAGTGGGTTCGAATCGGGTCGCGGGTCGGAGCTTGGGTCTAATGCCAAAACGGCGTCGTTTTGGTGCTTTAATGCCTAGACCAAAACGGCGCCATTTCTTAAGCCTTTATAATCCAAAATTTAGCCAAAAAAATCACTTTTCACTATGTTTTTAAAAAAATTCTCTTTCTTTCTATTTTATTTTCTCTCAACTTCCTTCGTTTGATCGTTCATCGATCCTTCAGCCCGTCGTAAATCCGTCGCCGATAGTCGTATCTCTACCGCGTCTTTGTCGCACGCGCACCATCACGGCGGAAAGGTAAAAAAAACTCCTCTCCTTTTCGTTTTTTTAACAATTTTTCTTTGAAACGAAATAGATCTGGGTTCGAATCCACTTGAATCGAACCTGGATCTGAAAAAAACGTTTGGATTCTTCTCCTTCTTTAGTTTTAGATCTGCTTTGCTTCTTTTTGTTTCTTTTTAAAAAAACTTAGATCTGGATTAAAATCCAGATCTTTGAAAAAGTTTCTAAGACAAAATTTGCTACTATAACTTCACTCCATTCACTTGTAACTTTCAAGGAGATTGAGGTTTGTCATGTAGTCTTTGATTCAATCCACTGACACTTTAGGTGTGTTGTGGCTTCATCTCTTGGTCTACTTCTTTGTATCTCATCAGGAAGATGATCGCTTCATTACTCTATCCACTTCTCTGTATCTCATTAGGAAGATGGATTTGGTCTACTTCTCTGTATCTCATCAAGAAGATAACCTCCTCACTTGTTTTAATCCACGTCTTTGTATCTCATCAAGAAGATGGATTTGGTCCACCTTTTTGTATCTCATCAGGAAGACTATCGCTTTATTGCTTTGACCTACTTCTTAGTATCTCATCAGGAAGATAGGGGTTTGAAGTTTCACTCACATTGAGCTTCGCTTCATCGATTTGGTTTACTTCTCTGTATCTCATCAGGAAGATGACCGCATCACTTGTTTTAATCCGCTTCTCTGTATCTCATCAGGAAGACGGATTTGGTCCACTTCTCTGTATCTCATTAGGAAGACGACCACTTTATTGCTTTGACCCACTTCTCAGTATCTCATAAGGAAGATGGGGTTTGAAGTCTCATTCAACTAGAGGTAAAAGATCAGAATGTGGCTTTAATTTGCCTCATGACCTAGTGGTATGAGATCGGATGATGACTTCAATTTGCCCCTCTTGACTTAAGGGTATGAGATTTGGATGATGGCTTCAATCTTCCCCTATTGACTTTTAAGGGTATGAGATTGGATGATGGCTTCAATCTGCCCCTCTTGACTTAGGGGTATGAGATCGGATGATGACTTCAATCTGCCCTTGTATGAGATCGGATGATGACTTCAATCTGCCCTTCTTGACTTAAGAGTGTGAGATTGGATGATGGCTTCGATCTGCCTCTTTTGACTCAAGGGTATGAGATCGGATGATGACTTCAATTGCCCTTCTTGACTTAAGGGTATGAGATTGGATGACTGCAATCTGCCCCACGATCGGGGTAAGAGATTGGATGGCTGTAATCTGCTTCATGATTTAGGTAAGAGATTGGATGCTTCAATCTTTCCCGTCATGTTTTCTTAAGGTACTGGGTTCGCCGTTGCGGCCTCAACCTTTCCCTTCATATCTTCATGGTGCCGGATTCTCCGTTGCGGCCTTAATGCTTCCCATCACATCTTCTAAGGTACCGAGTTCGTTGTTACGGCTTCAACCTTTCCCTTCAAATCTTCATGATACCGAGTTCGTCGTTGCGACCTCAACCTTTCCCTTCAAATCTTCATGGTACCGGGTTTACCGTTACGACCTCAACCTTTCTTATCACAATTCATTGTACCGGATTCGCCATTGCGACCTTAATCCTTCCCATCATGTCTTTTAAGGTACCGGGTTTGTCGTTGTTTCCCTTCAAATCTTCATGGTATCGGGTTCGCCATTGTGGCCTCAACCTTTCTCATCACACCTTCTAAGGTACCGGATTCATCGTTGCGGCCTCAATCTTTCCCTTCATATCTTCATGGTATCGGGTTCACCGTTGCGGCCTCAACCTTTCCCATCACATCTTTTAAAGTACCGGGTTCGCCGTTGCGGCCTCAACCTTTTCCATCACATCTTCTAAGGTACTGGGTTCGCTGTTGTGGCCTTAACCTTTCCCTTCAAATCTTCATTGTACCGGGTTCCCCGTTGCGGCCTCAACCTTTCCCACCACATTTCATGGTACCGGATTTATCGTTTCGGCCTGAATATTTCCCATTACATCTTCTGAGGTACCAGGTTCTTCGTTGCAATCTCAACCTTTTCCTTCAAATCTTCATGTTTTCTCAGTTTATTTCGCTACTTCGCTGTAATGAAGCCTGTAGAATATGCTTTAATGGGTCTCCATGTAGACCAGATTATTAGGATGTCATGATCAGGATGAATCAAATGCTCTGAAGCAGGTGAGTATGAATGATGAATGTAAAAATGTCATTTTTGAGAAATGATTTTATTTTTAGTCATTAGCTGACATCGTTCGTCGTTTGTTTAAGTCCTATCACTAATGTGTTATCACGTCCTTTTCTGGTATGGTATCTCTGACCTGAAATCTAAAGAGGTAATCGTAGCTTGAATTCAAGACCCTTTTAACCCTCGGGTTTGGTTATTTCCCACTAGTGGTCCTGTTTTAGGTCCCTATACTATTTAGAAATTTTCCAGAACGATATGCGGAAATCCTTTTATTTCTTATATCGTAGACCACTAACCATTATTTCAAATGCAAAGATGCTTGAATCAAAGTTATAAGGTGGATGAAATTGAATTTGATTGTAAACAAAAGTTGTATGAATGAAAAGATCGTTAGCTCATTAATCGCTATTTTAATTCAGAATTGCTTGAACATGGTGGCAAGGCAAATGAAATTTTATTGGAGGCGAAACTCACATGAATGAAAAGATTAAAAATGACCCATATTGGTCAAAAGTCATAAAGTGAGCAAAGAATAGAGTTAGGTGCCCCAGATATCAAAGTATGAGCTTCACTGAGCAAACTTGATGAAAACCATTTTGAGCTTGACATGTGTGCATAAAACTTGTAGTACTTCGTTAATGTTTTAAGGTGTAAAGTTTCTCCACCTTGCTACTTTTGAGAGAAAAGATCATTTCACGCTCCTTTCTTCAAAATTGAGCCGCATTTTCAGGTTTTCAACTCAAGTCTCCTTAGGTTTTGAGATGCCCTTTACGAGTTTTCACCTCGACCTCTCTTTTTTTCCCCTTTTATTTATTTATTTTTCTTCATCGAATCCGAGTTCACGAAGTTGGGCAGGTGTTTGCCGTTCATTTCGATCAAAATCAAAACTTCTCCAAAAAAGACTTTCTTCACCTCGTGGGGCATTTCCCAATTCGACATCCATTTTCCTTGAAAGTCTTTTGTAAGCAAGATTCTTTTCAAAACCAGAGCTCTCTCGTAGAATTCTCTAGAGCGGATCCTTCTTTTTCGTAAGCCCTTGTCATTTGATCATGACGGATGACTTTTAATATCTTTTCTTCAATCAAGTTTAGCTGACTGCATCTAGATTGGATTCATTCTGCTTCATCAGTTATAACAAAATCTAGAAGGACAAAAACTCGACTCCAATAGGTAGGACGATTTTCGTTCTAGTGAGAAAGGTATTGCCCTAGTGGATGTTCTGATAGAAACCCGATAAGCATCGAGGGCGAATGGTGATTTCTCATGTCGAGCCTTTGTAGGTCTCTACTATGAATCCTTTTGATATTCTTATTGGTCACCTCCAATGCCCCATTCACTCTTCTTCTTCTTCTTCTTTTGCGATGTTGTGCTGAGTCGTGATACTTGTTCTTGAATTGGTTGTAGACTTCCGCTATCGTGTTGTTGCTCAAATTCAAGTCATCGTCGGATATGATCCTTTTTGGCATTCCATATCGACATATAATCTCTCTTTTTCAATAATCTGCTTAACCGCTGATTGGCATAAGAAGTAGTAATCAATGATCATGAGGACGAATTGATGCTCATTAGAAACTCTTTTGCAAAGCTGGCTCGATGGTGTCCATGCTTCACATAGAAAAAGGCCACGACGTGGAAAGATGAAGGAGAATAATAAATTTTCAAGATGCCTTTTGCGGGTTTTCATCTTGACTTTTCTTTCTTTTCTTTCGTTTTTCTCCTTTTTTATTAGGTTTTAAAATGCCCTTTATGGATTTTTTGACCCATCTTTTTTTTATAACACGTTGAGCCTCAATTTTTGAAGTTTCTGTTGAATTATATTGCATTCTTCCTTTATGGGAGCCTGTGTATCACGATATTAGTTTCTTAAACCTGGCATGCTTTGATAGGACCATGCAAAGACTTTTGAATTCTCGAGGCAACTTGCCTTGTTTCTACAAAGACACATGTCTCGATTCTCACTTAAAATCACAACTCTTCGAGGTGATGTTCGTTTCCAGTCTTATTCAAACATCCGTAGTAGATCGGGAGACAAGTCACTTCCTTGATCATTTTCAAAGTCTCAAAGTTTTTCAAGACACATGTCTTACTCAAAGGGTCCTAAGTCAACCGCAGTGTTTCTCGTGTCCTTGATATCAAGGGATCTAACATATGGGTAAGAGTATGAATTTAAGAATGAACAAACATTTGGTATGAGTATGGCTAAAAAAGAAATGCAAGATATTTGCCAAGTGAGACACAAGAAATACATCATTTTTATCTAAATAAAAGACAATGGTCATGTGCCTTTTATAAAAGGATACCTATTACTCTCGGACTTAGAGTGATAAGTGTGTTCTGAATTTTTTTCTGTAAAAGTCATAAAACCTACAAGAAGCTCCTCCACAGTCTAGTTGTCCAAAACACTTCCAAGGGTGTAGGGACGAACTCTCAACAGGTTCCACTCTCTACATGACTTTTTCTCAAATTTTTAAAAATCCCTATCTTGATTTATCATGTTTCCTCTCAAGGGTTGATGACTCTCTCACACACGATTGTTTCAAATAGGTGAGATTTTATTGAAATTTAATGCATGAAGTGCAATGCAAATAAATGATAAAATGCATGAAAAAAAGGTGTTGATTCTTGGTTCCATTCCATTAGAACAACCTTAGTAGAAAACAAATTTCTGTACATAAGGCAGATACATGCATGGTCGTGCCTTAATGCTCAAAGTTCTAACCCTCCAAGCTAATTTTTACTCCGATTTGACCCTGATTTCATGTTCAAAATGTCTGTCTTGAATGGCTTAAGTCTATAAGTGGTTAGTCGTTTCTCGTACTTGGTCGAATCTTTGCTTGCGAAATGGTCCCTATCTCAAACTTGCCCCTAAGAGCGTTGGAGTCAGTCCTCATTTATTTCCAATTTCCTTTGGTGATATCATCTTGTCTTCAGATAGCCATAAATTCCTTCAACGGAGAGTAGCCCTCAGAGAATACTTGACAAGGGACCTTTTGACTTTCCAAAGGTGGCCACCGAACTAAACTAGCAAAAGTTATGCACCAATACACATTTTTTGCTCTTTTTTCGACAGGTGCTTAGTGGCTAAGATTGCTAGACCATGAGTGATTCTTTTGCCAAGTCGGTCAAACAAATCTGCTATCACGTCCTCTATGTACCCCAACATTTTAGGGAAGACGACTAACTCCTATGTGTTTGAGGCGAAGATGTCAACACTCTTTCTTACATCTGAGTGCACTATGTCTTGCAGGTTTTCAAAGTAATGCATTTGTTATTCCCTTTTTTCCTTGATCAGGGTTGCAACCCAATGCTCACTTATTCAGAATAGGTCTTATATTTTTAAATCCTCGGGCAACGTAACGTATTCTTCTACCTGATGTTAATGTTTCTGAAAGTGAAGCAACTAAGCTTGAGTAAGGCAAATCAACATATTCGAATTTGAACATCTGTCTTATTTTGTCTTCCATACTTCTTTCAGCTCTTGCAAACTGTTATAGGTTTCATTTATTTGGGTGTAATCCCAAAAACTCTGATATGTGCCCATTTGACAAGCAATCACCCTTTTGTTGTTGTTTTTCTTTGACCACATATGCATGACCACATTGACTTCTACCTTATCAAGGAATCTATTTTCTTATGACCAGTTCTCTATTTGGCAATAGAACATGAATCAACACCTTTTTTTGATGAAAATGCAATGGAAATAGATTCAAAATATATTGTAATTAAAAGTTAAAATATAACCATGTCTCTTACCTTATTCGGGTAACCACTAAAGGTTTGGCACAATTCCACTTATGGAATTAAATGCAAGTTAATAAAATGTGCAGCTTATGAAAGCATGTACGCATAAGAAAAGGCATTGATTTTGAACTCAATTCCATTAGAACAACTTCTCTATAAGACAAATTTCTTTACATAAAGCGAATGACATAAACGACTTTACCTTATTACCTAAGGCTTTGATCTTCCTAAGAAATCCGACTAATTTTCTCTCTGCCTTGGTTTGATTCGTATTGCATGCTCAATATATCAACTTCAACGGCTAACGTTTGCATGTAATCAGCCATTTCTCTCATTTAGGTGAATGTTTTCTATTACATTGTCTTTGTCTTTAACCTGTCTCTTAGTCTGTCAAAAGTGCCACTCATTTGTTCCTAGATTCCTTTCGAGGATCTCGATTCGAATCTTATTATTGTGGAGAGAGACCTCAAGTTCTTGCATCCTTTCCCTTAACTCCTTACTCTCGGCCAGACTTGCCTTAAGTTCTATGACGGAGTTTCGATCGTGATATCTGCTTAGAGACTCTTCTAGCTCTGTTACTCTATTTTCTAACTCAGCTATTTAGTCTTTCAGTTTAGTCTTCTTTACTTCACTTTCCCTTTGTGGCATTCTCTCGAGCTTGACCGTCTTGGAATTTCCTTTTTCGTCGTTTTGCTTGATCTTTTTGCTTCTGAACTTCCTACTGCCACTATTCTGATGTCTTGCCTACTCCAGTAGTTCTCATGAAGAGACGAAGTTTTTTATAATCTTTTTTCAATTCATCTTTGTTCTTTCCTTCGACCATAAGTGCACGACCATGTTATCTTTCACTTTATCAAGAAATCTGTTTTCCATGATGAAACTGCCTATTTGGTAATCGAGCTTAAATCAATACCTTTTCTTGTATGATGATGCAATGCAAGCAAAAGTGACAAAACAGAACAAGCTAGCAAAATACATCAATATCAATATACAGGTATAAAACAAAGAACCTAAGAACTTGTCCTCGATAGTTGCTAAAAGGTTCGGTATGACTCCTTCTAAGGCAAGTACTTACGGCTCATTATATGTGGTGTAGGCTCTAGAGTAAAGGGTACCCAAACTAGTAGATTCCTTGATCCTCACCCATTACATGCTCATACAGATGAGTTTGATTTAGGGGGACACATTTCCCACATGTTTGCACGGAAGTGAAAACTTCATGAAAATATGGGTACGAAAGTAATCCCGAAAGCAATCCACTATCCTGCACGAAGGTGAAAACCTCACGAAGGAGTAGCTTCCTGCTTCCACTTAAAGGGTGTAATAACCGATACAAATGAATGCAAACTTATACCAGCAATAATATTATCATGGTATTTCACAGAAAATGCAAAAGATCATCATAATATTTCATAGAAAATGCAAAGGATCATATATCAAATTCAACCGAGTTTTCGAAACTTTTAACAAAAGGACCCAAAAATAATCGACTTTTGGCTTGACTCTTTTATTTGTCCCCAATGGAATCGCCAAGCTGTCGAAACATTTTTTTTTAAAAAGTCTCGAAAATATTTTTAAATTGACAAAATGGAGTCGCCACCAATCATTTATTCGGTGTGATAAGATCACCACAAAACGTTTAAAATCCGGTTTGAAAAATATTTTGATCTTCGAATTCCGAAAAAATAGGTTCGAGAGTCGGTTACGTGTGAGGAAGGATTAGCATCCTCACACGCCCAAAATTGGTGCCACGTCGATTATTATCTGATCTTGATTTGTTAAAAATTTGAAAACTTGAGTAAAATTTAAAATACGATCCTTTGATGCATGATTTGTTTAATGTACACGTTTAAAAAGGAAATAAAATTTTGTGAGGAAGTCTCGTTATTTCGAAATGATCGAGGAAAGAAGTCACGTCCAGTGAGTTAGGACATAACATCTCGAGATCTGAAAATAACAAACATTGCCTTGATTTTAAAATATTCATATTTTTAGAGAAAATTAGAAAGCAATTTTAATTTAATGATGAACGCGTAAATTAAGTATGAATATGCAATTATTGGCAAAATTAAATAGAACAATTAAGTAAATAAGTAAATGCAAAAATTAAGCATAAGATAAAATACGAAATATGATAAAATCGTGAATCAAAATAAAAAAAATAGGATTAACTAAAAATACGAAGAATAATAATTAAATTTTATATACAAAAATCAAAGCAAAAAGGAAAAAATGGGGTTGAAAATGAAGTTTCAAAGAATTTGGGGTCAAAACATAATTTTGGAAGAGTTTAAGGTAAAAATGCGATTTTGGGAAATTTTAAGGTCAAAATGTGGTTTTGGGAAAGTTCGAGGTCAAAATGTGATTTTGAGAAAGTGTAGGGGTCAAAATGTAATTTTGGAAAAGTTTGAGGGGGTTAAAATGTTATTTTGGAAAAGTTTAGGAGTTAAAAATGTTATTTTGGGAAAGTTTAGGGTTAAAATGTGGTTTTAAGAAAGTTTAAGGTTAAAATGTGATTTTAAGAAAGTTTAGAGGTCAAAATCTGATTTTGGAAAAGTTTAGGGGTAAAAATGTGATTTTAGAAAAGTTTAGGGTTAATGTAAATTTGGAAAATTTTAGGGGTCAAAATATAATTTTGGAGAAGTTTAGGGGTAAAAATATGATTTTTGTAAAGTTCGATGGTTAAAATGAAATTTTGGAACAAAACAGGGGCTTTATGCGAAATTAACCCAAAAATTGGAACACGTGGCAGCTTCCTAGGCTTTCAGAAGTCAAAGGACTAAATTGCAAAACATTTGAAAATTTTAGACAAATTTAAAAATAAAATAAAAATATAAAAGGGACCTAATTGTAAATTTTTAAAAAAGCAGAAGGATCAGGGGAATAAATATCCCCCAGATCGAAAACACTCGGGTCGCGGGTGGGAGCTTGGATCTGATGCCAAAACGGCCCGTTTTGGTGCTTTGATGCCTATACCAAAATGGCACCGTTTCTTAAGCCTTTATAATCCAAAATTTAGCCAAAAAAAAAATCACTTTTCACTTTGTTTTAAAAAAAAAAACCTCTTTCTCTCTTTTTTGTTTTCTCTGAACTTCCTCCGTCCGATCGTTCATCGGTCCTTCAGCTCACCGTAAGTCCATCGCCAATCGTTGTATCTCTGTCGCGTCTTCGTCGCACGAGCCACCGTCCACGACGGAGAGGTAAGAAAAACTCCTCTCCTCTTCGTTTTTTAACAATTTTTCTTTGAAACGAAATAGATCTAGGTTCGGATCCACTTGAATCGAACCTGGATCTGAAAAAAAAACGTTTGGATTCTTCTTTTTTATTTTTAGATCTGCTTTGCTTCTTTTTGTTTCCTTCTAGAAAAAACTTAGATCTTGATTAAAATCCAGATCTTTGAAAAAGTTTCTGATTTCTCTTATTCTTCTTTTTGTTTTTTAATCTGTTTTTGTATTTTTGTTTAATGATTTTTTTTACAATCCGTGAGTATTGGAGTCCCTCACGAGTATGAGCGAACTCGGAGGGACTCCGTCGCGGTCGACGGCGGCGCTTCAAATCTTGGTATAAACTCTTTAACTTATTTTTTATTATTTATTATGTATTTATTATTTATTTTAAAACCGTTTCAAAATAAATACTAATTAAGGGTAATAATGATATAATAAATAATATATTAATATATATTTAGAATATAAAAGGGTTTAGAAATTTGAATAATAAATGACATATATTTTGTACCTTGAGAATACTGAAAGTTTGGATGCTTGGATATTCGATCTTTGAACTAATATTGATTGCTTCTTGTATGTTTTTTTCTATTGATTTCAAATGTACTGTCTGTATTGAAAAAAAACTTGGTCTCTGTGTATTGATTTCGAAATGTTCGAAGGTAACCCCTTACAATCTGTTTTCAATCGGCATTTTAAAGCCTTCATTACAATGATTTTCTTTTGTTTTTTGCAACTAAATTGATGTTTATTCTCCTTTGTAGCTGGCAGTGGTGGTGGCAGCTGCTGACGTGACGGCACCTGGTTGGAAAGGATTTAGGCAGCATCATCAAGTTGCTGGTTTTTTTATTTGGTTTAGGGTTTGTGTAACACCCAAATCCTGAACACCGTTACCGATTAGGATTCCAGTGTTTCTATTCATTTAACTCTGTTCATCTTTTAGGATAATCTAAATATTTAATTTTTATTCAACATAAAATTCACCTGTCGTATTTTGGATCAATATTTAATCATAACACAACTTTATCAAGGGTAAAAAGGGCATTTCTAACATTTTAGGGGACTTCTACTGGTACCTAATGGTCAAGTATCGGTAGTAGTCAATTAAATGAACAATTTAAAACTGTGCAAACTTCTACTGGTACCTGTGCTAGTTCTACAGATACAAGTATGATTTATACCGATATAAGTCATGTAACTATCGATACCAAAAACTCCAGAGAGCAAAAATCCTCACCCTGTAACTTCTACCGATATAAACATTCATACTACTGATATATCAGTACCACAAACTACCGATACTTGTAATCCAACTACCGATACAACCCAAGTCAGAGAACAACCTCACTCCTACCCTGTACTTCTACCGATACATGCATAAGTTCTACCGATACATGCATAAGTTCTACCGAAACAAGTATGCAGAATCTCAAGAATAATGCCAAGACACAAGTTTATTGTCTCTAACACAACCAATACAAGTTATGTATTAAAACATCACACAACATACAAAACTTCTAAGTATTTACAAACATTATAAGCTTAAGCATCTAAGTTATACTTCTTGCATTTACACAATCAAAATAGCAATATTTCAACATCTTTAGTTCAATATCGTAGGTTAATATCATCCTAGTACATGCCATAAGACCAAGTGATGCAAAATCTACCGACAAACTCCGTGATAATGTGACTTCAGGTGAGGACGACGATCCGATCTTCAGTCAGCAAATGATCTACAAAACAACAATAATATCTATGGTAAGCTTTATAACTTAGTAAGTTCGATAGTTAAGAAATACCAACATGGGGATAAGCAACAATGACTTCATCAAGCCAACGCAATTCCATTGCTCTTTGAGTATTTACAACTTCTCTTCTTATTCATAACTTTCTGTTACCAGTACCCGATACTGCTCACACGAGCTATCGATGACTTGCAACTTATGCGGTACCCCAACCATCGGTACGGTGTCTATCTGTGCTGTTAACTATTTCCTAATGATGTTGCTCACATGAGATGTTAGGAGTATGCATAAAGCATAAGTCCCAGCCATCGTAGGACCTGTAATCCATATAGGTTTCATATCTCTTTTCCGAGTTACGATGCTGCTCACACGAGCTGTCAAGGACTCACAACACATGCGGTACCCCAACCATCGAGTCGATACTATTTCAACGGTATAAAGCCTACTATCTCTTGCGTTTTATTTTTTCGATCATCTTCAATACCGAATGTTTACAATTTGCTGTACATTGATAATATACATACATGTACAAGGAATATTAAGTAAAATTTACACTACGAACTTACCGGACTGGTTTGCAGTTTAGGAAAGACTTCAATGACTAATCCACTAATTTCCCTTTTCCGCGATTGGTAGCACGATCGTAGTCCAAATCAAAGCTTAAAATCTCAATAATGGAAACCCTAACTTCTTCTCCTAGCTGTGTGAAAAAGATGATATTATGAAAGAAAAATGTCATTTTAATTCTTTAAAAAGAAAAATGTCATTTTAATTCTTTAATTTCACTTATATACTTAATGGCAATTTTGTAATTATTTAGACTTTCATAATTAATTTAATTAATCACTTTTAAGCCTTTAATTAATCATTTAATTAGCCCTTAAATGCCATGATTTTCCACTAACCTATCTCTTTTGGTTTATTTACTCATTAGGTCCTTCTAATTAAATATTTATACTTTTGCACCTATTACAAATTAGTCCTTTCTATTCAATTATCTAATTAAACATCGAAATTTCATAACCAAGACTTAATGCGATACTGATGACATCATAATTATTAAAAAACTAATATTTATGACTCGACTTGTTGGAGTTGTGGTCCCGAAACTACTATTTTTGATACCACTAAAAATCGAGCTGTTACAACTCTTCCCCCTTTAGGGAAATTTCGTCTTGAAATTTCTTACCAGTAAACAAGTTAGGGTACTGTGACCTTATCGAAGACTCCGTCTCCCAAGTAGCTTCTTCAAGCCCGTGTTTGCTCCATAGTACATTCACTAATGGTACCCTTTTGTTTCGTAATTCTTTCACCTCGTGAGCCAAAATTCTTACCCGTTCCTCCGAATACGACAAATCCGATTGTATCTCAACCTCACAAGGTGGAATCACATGAGAAGGATCCGATCTATACCGTCTTAGCATCTAAACATGAAATACATTATGGATCTTCTCCAATTCTGGCAGTAAAGTCAACTTATATGCTATAGGACCAACCCATTCTATAATCTCATATGGCCCAATAAATCGTGGGCTTAACTTTCCCTTTCGATCGAACCGCAACATCTTTTTCCAAGGTGAAACTCTCAGGAAAACTTTGTCTCCTATAACAAATTCTATATCTTTCCTTTTAAGATTTGCGTACGACTTCTGTCGATTAGATGCTGCTTTCAAACAATCACGAATTACCCGCACTTTGTCCTCAGTTTCGTGAACTAAATCAGTTCCAATTAACTTAGGCTCTCTTAATTCTGACCAATATAGAGGTATCTTGCACTTCCGACCATACAATGCTTCGAATAGTGCCATTTTAATACTAGATTGGTAGCTATTATTATATGCAAACTCCACCAACGGCAAATACCTTTCCCAGCTTCCTTCAAACTCAAGTGTACAACACCGTAACATATCCTCAAGAATCTATATCACTCACTATGACTGACCATCTGTTTGCGGATGATATGTAGTACTAAAATTCAACCTGGTCACGAAAACATAACGGGAAAGATCTAAGACTGCAACGGCGGATCCAGTACCGCAAAAAGACATAAGTTGCAACGGCAGGCCGTGTACCTCAGAGGACATCATGGAAAAGATCTAAGACCGCAACGGCGGATCCAGTACTGCAAAAAGACAAAAGGGAAAGGTCTAAGTCGCAATAGCAGACCGTGTACCTCAGAAGACACGACGGGAAAGATCTAAGATCGCAATGGCGGATCCAGTACCGTAAAAAGACAAAAGGGAAAGGTCTAAGTCGTAAAGGCGGACCGTGTACCTCAGAAGACATGACGGGAAAGATCTATGACCGCAACGACGGATCTAGCACCGTAAAAAGACAAAAGGGAAAGGTTTAAGTCGCAATGACAGACCGTGTACCTCAAAAGACACGACGGGAAAGATCTAAGACCGTAATGGCGGATCCAGTACCGCAAAAAGATAAAATGGGCAAGCTTCGACATCAAATCCTATCTTCATAAAGATGTAGTGGAGATGGATTCAAATTACATCATTTCATTTTTACCCTTAGATTCAAGAAGGGAAAAATGAAGATTCTGATCTCTTACCCCGAGCTAGGGGCAGATTATAGCCATTCGATCTCTTACCCCAAGCTTGGGGCAGATCACCATCAACCAATCTCCTTACCCTGATCACGGGGTAGATTGCGATTATCCATAAGTGAGGCAGTCATCTTCCTGATAAGATACAGAGAAGTATACCAACTCAAGGCTCAAAATGAGCAAAGCTTCGAACCCAGCTTCCTAATGAGATACTGAGAAGCAAGTCGAAGCAATAAAATGGTTAGCTTCCTGATGAGATACAGAGAAGTGAACCAAATTCAGCTTCCTGATGAGATACAATGAAGCGAATTGAAATAAATGAGGCGGTCATCTTCCTGATGAGATACAGAGAAGTATGCCAACTCGACGCTCAATGTGAGCAAATCTTCGAACCCCAGCTTCCTGATGAGACATTGAGAAGCAGGTCGAAGCAATAAAATAGTTAGCTTCCTGATGAGATACTAAGAGGAGAACCAAATTCAGCTTCCTGATGAGATACAGAGAAGCAATTTGAAATAAATGAGGCGATCATCTTCTTGATGAGATACAGAGAAGTATGCCAACTCAATGCTCGATGTGAGCAAATCTTCGAACCCCAGCTTCCTGATGAGATACTGAGAAGCAGGTTGAAGCAATAAAATGGTTAGCTTCCTGAAGAGAAACTAAGAAGTGAACCAAATTCGTCTTCCTAAGGAGATCCAGAGAAGCGAATTAAAACAAGTGATGCGGTCATCTTCCTGATGAGACACTGAGAAGAAGACCAAATCAAACCCAGGCTTAATATGAGCAAATCTTCGAACCCAGCTTCCTGAAGAGATACTGAGAAGCAGGTCAAAGCAATAAAATGGTTAGCTTCCTGATGAGATACAGAGAAGTGAACCAAATTCAGCTTCCTGATGAGATACAGTGAAGCGAATTAAAATAAATGAGGCGATCATCTTCCTGATGAGATATAGAGAAGTATGCCAACTCGACGCTCGATGTGAGCAAATCTTCGAACCCCAGCTTCCTGATGAGACACTGAGAAGAAGGTTGAAGCAATAAAATGGTTAGCTTCCTGATGAGATACTGAGAAGGGAACCAAATTCAGCTTCCTGATGAGATACAGAGAAGTGATTTGAAAAAAATGAGGCGGTCATCTTCCTGATGAGATACAAAGAAGTATGCCAACTCGAGGCTCGATGTGAGCAAATCTTCGAACCCCAGCTTCCTGATGAGATACTGAGAAGCAGGTCGAAGCAATAAAATGGTTAGCTTCCTGAAGAGATACTAAGAAGTGGACCAAATTCGTTTTCCTGAGGAGATCCAAAGAAGCGAATTAAAACAAGTGATGCGGTCATCTTCCTGATGAGACACTGAGAAGAAGGCCAAGTCAATAAAACCAGACATAAAGACTACGGTGATGAATTTCAATCTCTTTGAAATTTCAAGAGTATGGAGTGAAATTACAGTAGCAAATTTTGTTTTTTTGAAATTACCCAAGAGCAAGATGGAAACCCAACATCAAAGATGCAGAGACAGATGCGGCAAAATCAAACGGTCAATAAACCGAAGGGTGGAGCCATTGAAGAAAGGGCAGCAAAGAAATGGAACTTGACAAAATTGGGCTTTCTTCTGGTCTTTTCTCCATTCTTATTACACAGTAATGAGCAAAGAGGGGTAGCTGTTGAAGCCTAATTTTGATCGGGTCCGATATTGGAAATCAATTTAAATTCATTTTTGGGTTTAAATTTAATTTAAGTTTAAACTTTTTCTTTTAAAGTTTAAATCTAAATTAAAGATTAAATTTAAAATTGAATTTAATAAAAAGAGAGTCCAATTACAAAAGAAAGCCCAAATTAATGTCCAAATTACATTCAAATAACCCAATTGGGCCCAATCCTAGTAAACCCATTTTACAAACCAATTAGGGTCCAAATTACAGCAGCCCAAACTTTAAAGAAGCCCGATCTGCCCCACTTGCATTTGTTGCTGCCACCATCAACCAATCAGGGCGTGCAACATCATCAGCCTCTGCCACCATCCTCAGCTTCAACCTGCTCCAACTGCCACTGCCATGGCTGACCTGCAAAAAAGAAGAAAAGAAAGGCATTAAGTGATGTAAAAACAAATTATCATCATTGTAAATCTGGTTATAAAAGCCAGATCCAAACAATTTGTAAGGGGTTACGGTTTTGGTTGAACACAAAAGAATCCATACAGAGAAATAGATTTTGAGTGTTGAATACATACAAGTTTACCTTTGTAATTACTAAGACTTTCGTATTTGAATGCGAAAAGAAGCAGGCATAAAGCAGCAAGAAGCAAATTCAAAGTTCAGGCACTAAATTGCGCAGGTATTATTACAGTGCTTTCATTTATTACTGTGAAATTCAAGTTTCTAAAACCCTTTCATTCTAATACATTAAATGCCCATCTATTATTATTTATTACTATTTTACGTTTCTAAAAAATGTGTGTGCATTAATTGAATTAATAATAATATTAATCATAACCATTAATAATAATAATAATAACTATTTAATAATTATTAATATTATTAAATATTTTTTAAATAACAAAAAAGGGGAATAGGAAAGGGCGTTTAGAGTACGTCCCTTTAGTTACGTCGTTGCCGCCGTCATCGGAGTCACCGATAGGACCCTCAGAGTCGTCGCCGTTGCAAGCTCCGATGTCGTCGACTTCATCACATCGAACATCTGCACAATAAAGCACCAAAACAGATTTCAAAGATAACATTTCAAGCTATACTTCAGATCTAAAAAGGATTCAGGCTTTGAACACTAGTTCCAAATGAAAAAGGATTAAAAAGGAAAACGATTCTAAAAACAAAAACACAAAAGAAGGTGAGCGTTTTGAAAATTTCTAGAAAAGGGATACCATATTTTTTAAAAGTTCTTATTTTTTAAGGATCATCAAGATCCATTCCCTTTGAAAACGAAACAAAAAAGGAAGAAAAGGGAAGGATTTTCTTATCGGCTGACGGTTGGACTTCATTCGGCGACGACTGCGTGGTGGCGCGTTATGGCTACGCGCGGTGGACGGCGACCGGACGTGGATCGAAGGGGGACCAAGCCATGGCCGGCATGAGAAGTTTGAGAGAAAAAGAAAGGGTTGGGTTTTTTTTGTTTTAAAAAAGGAAAGCAAATGAAATTTTGACTTAAAAAATGGGTTTTATAGCAACCATTAAACGGCGTCGTTTTGAGCATGGGTTCAAAGTGCCAAAACGACGTCGTTTTGCCCCATTTGACCCAAGGCCGACCCGATCCAGACTCAGGATCCGCATGTTTTTTATTAATGGTCTATTTTCTCGTTCGATCCTTCCGTATTTTTTATTATTCCAATTTAGTCCTTTTGGTACTTTTAATTATTTATAAATTGGCCCAATAATTTTCTTTGATTTTTAATTTAGTCCCACGTGTCAACATTTTGGTTTATTTATGCAATTACTCCCTCTTATTTTTAATTTGTTTTAATTTAATCCTCAAATCAAGTTCTGTTAATTACAAAATTGACCCAAGAATTTTTCGTGATTTTTAAATTAGTCTTTTGACTTCAAGATGCCTGTGGGGCTGCCACGTGTCACTCATTTTTGGTTTTATTACCCTAAAGGTCCCTAAACTATCCAAAAATTGTGTTTTGACCCCCAAACTTCACCAAAATTGTATTTTAACCCCAAAAACTTTAAAAAATTACATTTTTGCCCCCAAACTTTCAAAAATTCCATTTTTGACCCGAAAACTTCCAAAAATTACATTTTTGACTCCAAACTTTCCAAAATTACATTTTTGACCCTAAAACTTCCAAAAAGTACATTTCTACCCTCGAACTTCCAAAAATTACATTTTTTACTCCGAAACTTTCAAAAATTACCATTTTGCCCCCCAAATGTCCAAAAACTTCGTTTTTGATCCCAATTCTTCTAAAGATTACCGATTTACCCCTGGATGTTCAAAATATCATTTTTAGCCCCAGATTTTCCCTAAAATTACCATTTTAGCCCCTAGTATCCAAAAAGTCTCGTTTTCAATCCCGATTGCATCGTTTTTCTTCCTTGTCGATATTTGCATTTAGTTTTAATTATTATGCACTTGTATTTTATATTTTTGCTTTTTGTTGACCATTTTATCTACTTAATCATTTTTCTTCTTGTTATCTAATATTCGTCATTAATTGCTCATTCATATTAAACTCGCATATTCGTTTTCAAAATTATTTTCATAAAAACTTTAAAATCGAGGCAATATTCTTTTATTTCGAGTTTCGAAATTTTGCACCTTAACTTACTAGGTGCGATTTTTCTTCAAATCGAAATAATCGAATACCCTTAATCGAGGCAATGTTTCCTTTTCTTCGGTTATGAAAATTTGCGCCTTAACTCACTAGGTGCAACCTTTCTTCAAATCGAGATAATCGAACATCCTTGTCCAAAATTTAAATTGTTTTACAAAGGAAAGCTCGTTATTTCTGGATCTCGAAATGTTGTGTCCTAACTCACTAGACATAACTTTCTTCCCCATCGCTTTGAAATAGCGGGATTTCCAAAAAAAAATGATTTCTTTTAAAAATAACTCATGCATTCGAGGATCGTATTTTAAATTTCGTTCTAGCTTTCAAAGTTTACAAACAAGACCCGAAAGTAATTAATGTGGTACCAATTTTGGGCGTATGAGGGTGTTAATCCTTCCTCATGCGTAACTGACTCCCGAACCTGTTTTTCTGGATTTCGAAGACCAACATTTTAAACGTATTTTAAGCGTTTTGTGGTGATCCAATCTCACCCAAATAAAAGATTAGTGGCGACTCCTATTTTCCAAATTTAAAATAATTTTTCGAAACTTCGTTTTAAAAATGGTTTCGACAATAAATATGATAATTTGAATATCTCGTAATTTTTAAATATATATTTTTTAATTTTTAATAAAATAAAATCAATTTAATATTTTTTACCTTAAGTGATAAGTAGCTACATACTTATCTTATTCAATGCTTTTTTGTTAAAATTTTTATGTAAAGTAAAAAAAATTAAAATGATTATCAAATACATCTAAAATATTAAATATTGAAATTAAAAATATTCATTTTATTGGAAATGAAAATTTTAAATGGTTTATCAAACAAATCCTACTATTAAATTTTGTTTTTGGTTTTTTTTTCAATTTTACTAAGATTAAATTTGGTTGAAGAAAAAATTATTTATTTTCAAAGTTTTGAATTAAAACATTTCTATATAAATTTTTGTTTAATTCAAGATTTAGTTCCTAAAATATACTCATTTTCTCACTTTAGTATATACATTTTTTTTACTCAATTTGATACTTAAAATATCATTTCATTATAGTTTTTGGTTCAAAATTTAAACCATTGTTTAAAAATGGCTAACTCAGCTTATCAAATAGTGTTACATGACATTTTTAATAAAAATTATATAATTTTATTAATTATATATAAACTTTAAAATTTTATAAAAATTATAAAAATATTTAAAATTCCAATATATATAAAAACTATAAAATAAAAAAAATAAAAATTATAAACCTATATAAATTCTAAATATATATATGAAATAATTAAATTTTAACACAAAAATTAAAAAAAAATTAGGTAACTTCTGGTTTTCTTATTCATCGTGCTCTTCAAATCTCTTTCATGGTATTAGATAATGCACAATATTCTCAACATTTACTATTAATCAAGTAAAGTCTGCCTCTTGCACGTTTCTCTCTACTTCTCTCTAGCACGATTAGGGTTTCTTTGTTTCTTCTTCCTTTTGATTTTTCTGCTCTCTTTTGGGTTTCTTTGTTTGTCTTTTTTTTGTTTTACAATGCAAAGGGCAAAAAGCGAGCTTGCCTAAGAAAATTGAAGGGTTGTGTTTGAAGGAACCAAATGAAGAAAATCTAGCTGACATTATTTGCAACAAGGTCTTACTGAATTTAGAGATTGATAAAGAAGAAAGATATTAGGAGTAGAGAGCTCGAGCCAATTGGCTAAAAGTAGGGGACAAAAATTCTGCTTTCTTCCATAAATTCGCCTCCCAATGAAGAAGCTAAAATCGTATACGGGGTTTAACAACTGCTGATGATCATTTTATAACAAACGAAGATGAGATGGGGGAACTTGCTAGGAGTTATTTTATGGATTTATTTCAGTCGGCTGGTATGAATGATCCATCTTTTATACTGTCAGGTATTGATCGTGTAATAATGAGTGAGGATAATAGGAGATTGACTATGTCGTTTACAGTAGAGGATGTTCAGATAGCTTTAAAAGAGGTGGCCCCGACAAAAGCCCCGGGTAACGATGGTTTTCATGCTCTATTCTTTCAATCATGTTGGAATATTATTGGTGCTTTAAAAAACGTTTGGATTCTTCTCCTTTTTTTTAGATCTGCTTTGCATCTTTTTGTTTCTTTTAAAGAAAAACTTAGATCTGGATCTTTGAAAAAGTTTCTGAGACAAAATTTGCTACTATAACTTCACTCCATTCACTTGCAACTTTCAAGGAGATTGAGGTTTTTCATCGTAGTCTTTGATTCAATCCACTAACACTTTAGGTGTATTGTGCCTTCATCTCTTGGTCTGCTTCTTTGTATCTCATTAGGAAGATGGATTTGATCTACTTCTCTGTATCTCATCAGGAATATAACCTCCTCACTTGTTTTAATCCGCATCTTTGTATCTCATCAGGAAGACGGATTTGGTCCACTTCTTTGTATCTCATCAGGAAGACTATCGCTTTATTACTTTGACCTACTTCTTAGTATCTCATCAGGAAGATGGGGGTTTGAAGTTTCACTCACATTGAGCTTCGCTTCATCGATTTGGTTTACTTCTTTGTATCTCATCAGGAAGATGACCGCATCACTTGTTTTAATCCGCTTCTCTGTATCTTATCAGAAAGATGAATTTGGTCCACTTCTCTGTATCTCATCAGGAAGACGACCACTTTATTGCTTTGACCCACTTCTCAGTATCTCATCAGGAAGATGGGGTTTGAAGTCTCATTCGACTAGAGGTAAAAGATAAGAATGTGGCTTTAATTTGCCCCATGACCTAGGGGTATGAGATCGGATGATGACTTCAATTTGCCCCTCTTGACTTAAGGGTATGAGATTTGGATGATGGCTTCAATCTTCCCCTCTTGACTTTTAGGGGTATGAGATTGGATGATGGCTTCAATCTGCCCCTCTTGACTTAGAGGCATGAGATTGGATGATGGCTTCAATCTGCCCCTGTATGAGATCGGATGATGACTTCAATCTGCTCTTCTTGACTTAAGGGTGTGAGATTGGATGATAGCTTCGATCTCTCTCTTTTGACTCAGGGGTATGAGATCGGATGATGACTTCAATCTGCCCTTCTTGACTTAAGGGTATGAGATTGGATGACTGTAATCTGCCCCACGACCGGGGTAAGAGATTGGATGGTTGTAATCTACCCCATGATTGAGGTAAGAGATTGGATGCTTCAATCTTTCCCGTCATATTTTCTTAAGGTACTGGGTTCGTTGTTGCAACCTCAATCTTTCCCTTCATATATTCATGATGTCGGATTCCCCATTGCGGCCTTAATCCTTCCCATCACATTTTCTAAGGTACCGAGTTTTTTGTTACGGACTCAACCTTTCCTTTCAAATCTTTACGATACCGGGTTCACCATTGCGACCTCAACCTTTCCCTTCAAATCTTTGTGGTATCAGGTTTACCGTTACGACCTCAACCTTTCTTATCACAATTCATTGTACCGGATTCGCCGTTGCGACCTTAATCCTTCCCATCATTTCTTTTAAGGTACCGGGGTTGTTGTTGTTTCCCTTCAAATCTTCATGGCACCGGGTTCGCCATTGTGGTCTCAACCTTTCCCATCACATCTTTTAAGGTACCGAATTTATCGTTACGGCCTTAATCTTTCCCTTCATATCTTCATGGTATCGGGTTCACCGTTGTGGCCTCAACCTTTCCCATCACATCTTTTAAGGTACCGAGTTCACCGTTGCGGCCTTAACCTTTCCCATCACATCTTCTAAGGTACTGGGTTCGCCGTTGTGGCCTTAACCTTTCCCTTCAAATCTTCATGGTACCGGTTCGCCGTTGCAGCTTCAACCTTTCCCATCACATTTCATAGTACCGGATTTACCGTTGCGGCCTCAATATTTCCCATCACATCTTCTGAGGTACTAGGTTCTTCATTGCGATCTCAACCTTTTCCTTTAAATCTTCATGTTTTCTCAGTTTATTTCACCATTTCGTTGTAATGAAGCCTGTAGAATATGCTTTAATGGGTCTCTATGTAGACCAGATTATTAGGATGTCATGATCAGGATGAATCAAATGCTCCTAAGCAGGTGAGTATGAATGATGAATGTAAAAATGTTATTTTTGAGAAATGATTTTATTTTTAGCCATTAGCTGACATCGTTCGTCGTTTGTCTAAGTCCTATACTAATGTGTTATCACGTTCTTTTTTGGTATGGTATCTCTGACCTGAAATCTAAAGAGGTAATCGTAGTTTGAATTCAAGACCCTTCTAACCCTCGGGTTTGGTTATTTCCCACTAGTGGTCTTGTTTTAGGTCCCTATACTATTTAGAAATTTTCCAGAACGATATGCAGAAATCCTTTTATTCCTTATATCGTAGACCACTAACCATTATTTCAAATGCAAAGATGCTTGAATCAAGGTTATAAGGTGGATGAAATTGAATTTGATTGTAAACAAAAGTCGTATGAATGAAAAGATCGTTAGCTCATTAATCGCTATTTTAATTCAGAATTGCTTGAACATGGTGGCAAGGCGAATGAAATTTTATTGGAGGTGAAGCTCACATGAATGAAAAGATTAAAAAGGACCCAAATTGGTCAAAAGTTGTCAAACATAAAGTGAGCAAAGAATAGAGTTAGGTGCCCCAGATATCAAAGTATGAGCTTCACTGAGCAAACTTAATGAAGACCATTTTGAGCTTGACATGTGTTCATGAAACTTGCAGTATTTCGTTAATGCTTCAAGGTGTAAAGTTTCTCCACCTTGCTACTTTTGAGAGAAAAGATCATTTCACGCTCCTTTCTTTAAAATTAAGCCGCACTTTCAGGTTTTCAACTCAAGTCTCCTTAGGTTTCGAGATGCCCTTTACGAGTTTTCACCTCGACCTCTCTTTTTTCCCTTTTATTTATTTATTTATTTATTTTCTTCATCGAATCTGAGTTCACGTAGTTGGACAGCCGTCCATTTTGATCAAAATCGAAGCTTCTCCAAAAAAGACTTTCTTCAACTCGTGGGGTATTTCCCAATTCGACATCCAGTTTCCTTGAAAGTCTTTTGTAAGCAAGATTCTTTTCAAAACCAGAGCTCTCTCGTAGAATTCTCTAGAGCGGATCCTTCTTTTTCGTAAGCCCTTGTCATTTGATCATGACGGATGACTTTTAATATCTTTTCTTCAATCAAGTTTAGCTTACTGCATCTAGATTGGATTCATTCTGCTTCATCTGTTCTAACAAAATCTAGAGGGAAAGAAACTCGACTCCAATAGGTAGGACTATTTTCATTCTAGTGAGAAAGGTATTGCCCTGGTGGATGTTCTGATAGAAACCCGATAAGCATCGAGGCGAATGGTGATTTCTCATGCCGAGCCTTTGTAGGTCTCTACTATGAATCCTTTTGATGTTCTTATTGGTCACCTCCAATGCCCCATTCACTCTTCTTCTTCTTCTTCTTCTTCTTCTTCTTCTTTTGCGATGTTATGCTGAGTCGTGATACTTGTTCTTGAATTGGTTGTAGACTTTCGCTATCATGTTGTTGCTCAAATTCAAGTCATCGTCGGATATGATCCTTTTGGCATTCCATATCGACATATAATCTCTCTTTTTCAATAATCTGCTTAACCGCTGATTGGCATAGGAAGTAGTAATCAATGATCATGAGGACGAATTGATGCTCATTAGAAACTCTTTTGCAAAGTTGGCTGGATGGTGTCCATGCTTCACATAGAAAAAGGCCACGACGTGGAAAGATGAAGGAGAATAATAAATTTTCAAGATGCCTTTTGCGGTGATGTTCATTTCCAAGACACATGTCTCGATTCTACAAAGACACATGTCTCGATTCTCACTTAAAATCACAACTCTTCAAGGTGATGTTCATTTCCAGTCTTGCTCAAACATCCGTAGTAGATCGAGAGACAAGTCACATCTTTGATCATTTTCAAAGTCTCAAATTTTTCAAGACACATGTCTTACTCAAAGGGTCCTAAGTCAACCACAGTGTTTCTCGTGTCCTTGATATCAAGGGATCTAACATATGGGTAAGAGTATGAATTTAAGAATGAACAAACATTTGGTATGAGTATGGCTAAAAAAGAAATGCAAGATGTTTGCGAAGTGAGACACAAGAAATACATCATTTTTATCTAAATAAAAAACAATGGTCATGTGCCTTTTATAAAAGGATCCCTATTACTCTCGGACTTAGAGTGATAAGTGTGTTCTGAATATTTTTCTATAAAAGTCCTAAAAACTACAAGAAGCTCCTTCACAGTCTAGTTGTCAAAACACTTCCAAGGGTGTAGGGACGAACTCTCAACAGGTTCCACTCTCCACATGACTTTTTCTCAAATTTTTAACAATCCCTATCTTGATTTATCATGTTTTCTCTCAGTTTTCATTTAGGGTTGATGACTCTCTCACACACGATTGTTTCAAATAGGTGAGATTTTATTGAAATTTAATGCATGAAGTGCAATGGAAATAAATGATAAAATGCATGAAAAAAAGGTGTTGATTCTTGGTTCCATTCCATTAGAACAACTTTACTAGAAAATAAATTTCTGTACATAAGGCAGATACATGCATGGTCGTGCCTTAATGCTCAAAGTTCTAATCCTTCAAGCTAATTTTTACTCCTGTTTGACCTTGATTTCATGTTCAAAATGTCAGTCTTGAATGGCTTAAGTCTATAAGTGGTTAGTCATTTCTCGTACTTGGTCGAATCTTTGCTTGAGAAATGGTCCCTATCTCAAACTTGCCCCTAAGAGCGTTAGAGTCATTCCTCATTTATTTCCAATTTCCTTTGGTGATATCATTTTATCTTCAGATAGCCATAAATTCCTTCAACGGAGAGTAGCGCTCAGAGAATACTCGACAAGGGACCTTTTGACTTTCCAAAGATGGCCACGAAACTAAACTAGCAAAAGTTATGCACCAATACACATTTTTTACTCTTTTTTCGATAGGTGTTTAGTGGCTAAGATTGCTAGATCATGAGTGATTCTTTTACCAAGTCAGTCAAATAAATCTGCTATCACGTCCTCTACGTACCCCAACATTTTAGGGAAGACGACTAACTCCTATGTGTTTGAGGCGAAGATGTCAACACTCTTTCTTACATCTGAGTGCACTATGTCTTGTAGGTTTTCAAAGTAATGCATTTGTTATTCCCTTTTTCCTTGATCAAGGTTACAACCCAATGCTCGCTCATTCAGAATAGGTCTTATATTTTTAAATCCTCGAGCGACGTAACGTATTCTTCTACCTGATGTTAATGTTCCTGAAAGTGAAGCAACTAAGCTTGAGTAAGGCAAATTAACATATTCAAATTTGAACATCTGCCTCATTTTGTCTTCCATACTTCTTTCAGCTCTTGCAAATTGTTATGGGTTTCATTTATTTGGGTGTAATCTCAAAAACTCTGATATGTGCCCATTTGACAGGAAATCACCCTTTTGTTATTGTTTTTCTTTGACCACATATGCACGACCACGTTGACTTCTACCCTATCAAGGAATCTGTTTTCTTATGACTAGTTCTCTATTTGGCAATAGAACATGAATCAACATCTTTTTTGATGAAAATGCAATGGAAATAGATTCAAAATATATTGTAATTAAAAGCAAAAATATAACCATGTCTCTTACCTTATTCGAGTAACCACTAAAGGTTTGGCACAGTTCCACTTATGGAATTAAATGCAAGTTAATAAAATGTGCAGCTTATGAAAGCATGTACGCATAAGAAAAGGCATTGATTTTGAACTCAATTCCATTAGAACAACTTCTCTAGAAGACAAATTTCTTTACATAAAGCGAATGACATAAATGACTTTACCTTATTGCCTAAAGCTTTGATCTTTCTAAGAAATCCGACTAATTTTCTCTCTGCGTTGGTTTGATTCGTATTGCATGCTCAATATATCAGCTTCAACGGCTAACGTTTGCATGTAATCAGCCATTTCTCTCATTTAGGTGAATGTTTTCTATTACATTGTCTTTTTCTTCAACCTGTCTCTTAGTCTGTCGAAAGTGCCACTCATTTGTTCCTAGATTCCTTTCGAGGATCTCGATCGGATCTTATTATTGTGGAGAGAGACCTCAAGTTCTTGCATCCTTTCCCTCAACTCCTTACTCTCAGCCAGACTTGCCTTAAGTTCGATGACGGAGTTCCAATCGTGATATCTGCTTAGAGACTCTTCTAGCTCTGTTACTTTATTTTTTAACTTAGCTATTTAGTCTTTCAGTTCAGTCTTCTTTACTTGACTTTCCCTTTGTGGCATTCTCTCGAGCTTGACCATCTTGGAATTTCCTTTTTCGTCGTTTTGCTTGATCTTTTTGCTTCTGAACTTCCTACCACCACTGTTCTGATGTCTTGCCTACTCCAGTAGTTCTCATGGAGAGACGAAGTTTTTATAATCTTTTTTCAATTCATCTTTGTTCTTTCCTTCGACCATAAGCGCACGACCATGTTATCTTTCACTTTATCAAGAAATCTGTTTTCCATGACGAAACTGCCTATTTGGGAATCGAGCTTAAATCAATACCTTTTCTTGTATGATGATGCAATGCAAGCAAAAGTGACAAAACAGAACAAGTTAGCAAAACACATCAATATCAATATACAGGTATAAAACAAAGAACCTAAGAACTTGTCCTGGATAGTTGCTAAAAGGTTCGGTATGACTCCTTCTAAGGCAAGTACTTACGGCTCATTATATGTGGTGTAGGCTCTAGAGTAAAGGGTACCCAAACTAGTAGATTCCTTGATCCTCACCCATTACATGCTCATACGGATGAGTTCGGTTTAGGGGGACATATTTCCCACATGTTTGCACGGAAGTGAAAACTTCATGAAAACATGGGTACGGATGTAATCCCGAAAGCAATCCACTATCCTGCACGAAGGTGAAAACCTCATGAAGGAGTAGCTTCCTGCTTCCACTTAAAGGGTGTAGTAACCGATACAAATGAATGCAAACTTATACCAGTAATAATATTATCATGGTATTTCACAGAAAATGCAAAAGATCATCATAATATTTCATAGAAAATGCAAAGGATCATCTATCAATTTCAACCGAGTTTCTGAAACTTTTAACAAAAGGACCCGAAAATAATCGACTTTTGGCTTGACTCTTTTATTTGTTCCCAATGGAATCGCCAAGCTATCGAAACATTTTTTTAAAAAAGTCTCGAAAATATTTTTAAATTGACAAAATGGAGTTGCCACTAATCATTTATTCGATGTGATTAGATCACCATAAAACGTTTAAAATCCGGTCTGAAAAACATTTTGATCTTCAAAATCCGAAAAAATAGGTTCGAGAGTCGGTTACGTGTGAGGAAGGATTAGCATCCTCACACGCCCAAAATTGGTACCACGTCGATTATTATCTGATCTTGATTTGTTAAAAATTTGAAAACTTGAGTAAAATTTAAAATACGATCCTTTGATGCATGATTTGTTCAATGTACACGTTTAAAAAGGAAATCAAATTTCGTGAGGAAGTCTCATTATTTCGAAATGATCGAGGAAAGAAGTCACGTCCAGTGAGTTAGGACATAACATCTCGAGATCTGAAAATAATGAACATTGCCTTGATTTTAAAATATTCATATTTTTAGAGAAAATTAGAAAGCAATTTTAATTTAATGATGAACGCGTAAATTAAGTATGAATATGCAATTTATTGGCAAAATTAAATAGAACAATTAAGTAGATAAGTAAATGCAAAAATTAAGCATAAGATAAAATACGAAATATGATAAAATCGTGAATCAAAATAAAAAAAATAGGATTAACTAAAAATACGAAGAATAATAATTAAATTTTATATACAAAAATCAAAGCAAAAAGGAAAAAATGGGGTCGAAAATGAAGTTTCAGAGAATTTACGGTCAAAATGTAATTTTGGAAAAGTTTGAGGTAAAAATGCGATTTTAGGAAATTTTAAGGTCAAAATGTGGTTTTGGGAAAGTTCGAGGTCAAAATGTGATTTTGAGAAAGTGTAGGGGTCAAAATGCAATTTTGGAAAAGTTTGAGGGGGTTAAAATGTGATTTTGAAAAATTTAGGAGTTGAAAATGTTATTTCAAGAAAGTTTAGGGTTAAAATGTGGTTTTGGGAAAGTCTGGGGTTAAAATGTGATTTTAAGAAAGTTTAGGGGTTAAAATGTGATTTTGGAAATGTTTAGGGGTAAAAATGTGATTTTAGAAAAGTTTTGGGTTAATGTAATTTTAGAAAATTTTAAGGGTCAAAATGTGATTTTAAAGAAGTTTAAGGGTTAAAATGTAATTTTGGAAAAGTTTAAGGGTTAAAATATAATTTTAGAGAAGTTTGGGGGTAAAAATATGATTTTTGTAAAGTTCGATGGTTAAAATGAAATTTTGGAACAAAACAGGGGCTTTATGCGAAATAAACCCAAAAAATGGAACACGTGGTAGCTTCCTAGGCTTTCAGAAGTCAAAGGACTAAATTGCAAAACATTTGAAATTTCTGGACAAATTTAAAAATAAAATAAAAATATAAAAAGGACCTAATTGTAAATTTTTAAAAAAGTGAAAGGATCAGGGGAATAAATATCCCCTTGATCGAAAATACTCGGGTCGCGGGTGGGAGCTTGGATCTGACGCCAAAACGGCGTCGTTTTTGTGGTTTGGTGCCTATGCCAAAATGGCACCATTTCTTAAGCCTTTATAATCCAAAATTTAGCCAAAAAAATCACTTCTCACTTTGTTTTTTTTAAAAAACCTCTTTCTCTCTTTTTTGTTTTCTCGCAACTTCCTCCGTCCGATCGTTCATTGGTCCTTCAGCTCGCCGTAAGTCCATCGCCAATCGTTGTATCTCGGTCGCGTCTTCGTCACACACGCCACCGTCCACGACGAAGAGGTAAGAAAAACTCCTCTCCTCTTCGTTTTTTAACAATTTTTCTTTGAAACGAAATAGATCTAGGTTCGGATCCACTTGAATCGAACCTGGATCTGAAAAAAAAACGTTTGGATTCATCTTTTAGGATAATCCAAATATTTAATCTTTATTCAATATAAAATTCACCTGTCGTATTTTGGATCAATATTTAATCCTAACACAACTTTATCAAGGGTAAAAAGGGCATTTCTAACATTTTAGAGGACTTCTACTAGTACATGATGGTCAAGTATCGGTAGTAGTCAATTCAATGAACAATTTAGAACTGTGCAGACTTCTACTGGTACCTGTGCTAGTTCTACAGATACAAGTATGATTTCTACCGATATAAGTCATGTAACTATCGATACCAAAAACTCCAAAGAGCAAAAATCCTTACCCTGTAACTTCTACCGATATAAGCATTCATACTACCGATACATCAGTACCATAAACTACCGATACAACCCAAGTCAGAGAATAACCTTACTCCTACCCTGTACTTCTACCGATACATGTATAAGTTCTACCGAAACAAGAATGCAGAATCTCAAGAATAATGCCAAGACAGAAGTTTATTGTCTCTAACACAACCAATACAAGTTATGCATTAAAACATCACACAACATATAAAACTTCTAAGTCTTTACAAACATTATAAGCTTAAGCATCTCAGTTATACTTCATACATTTACACAATCAAAATAGCAATATTTCAACATCTTTAGTTCAATATCGTAGGTTAATATCATCCTAGTACATGCCATAAGACCAAGTGATGCAAAATCTACCGACAAACTCCGCAATAGTGTGACTTCAGGTGAGGACGACGATTCGATCTTCAGTCAGCAAACGATCTACAAAACAACAACAATATCTATGGTAAGCTTTATAGCTTAGTAAGTTCGATAGTTAAGAAATACCAACATGGGAATAAGCAACAATGACTTCATCAAGCCAACGCAATTCCATTGCTCTTTAAGTATTTACAACTTCTCTTCCTATTCATAACTTTCTGTTACCAGTACTCGATACTGCTCACACGAGCTATCGAGGACTCGTAACTTATACGGTATCCCAACCATCGGTACGGTGTCTATTTATACTGTTAACTATTTCCTAACGATCCTGCTCACACGAGCTGTCAAGAGTATGCATAAAGCATAAGTCCCAGTCATCATAGGACCTGTAATCCATATAGGATTCATATCTCTTTTCCGAGTTACGATGCTACTCACACGAGCTATCAAGGACTCACAACACATGTGATACCCCAGCCATCGCGTCGTTACTATTTCAATGGTATAAAGCCTACTATCTCTTGCGTTTCATTTTTTCGATCATCTTCAATACTGAATGTTTACGATTTGCTGTACATTGACAATATACATACATGTACAAGGAATATTAAGTAAAATTTACACTACGAACTTACCGGACTGGTTTGCAGTTTAGGAAAGACTTCAATGACTAATCCACTAATTTCCCTTTTCCGTGATCAGTAGCACGATCGTATTCCAAATCAAAGCTTAAAATTTCAATAATGGAAACCCTAACTTCTTCTCCTAGCTATCTGAAAAAGATGATATTATGAAAGAAAAATGTCATTTTAATTCTTTAATTTCACTTATATACTTAATGGCAATTTTGTAATTATTTAGACTTTCATAATTAATTTAATTAATCACTTTTAAGTCTTTAATTAATCATTTCATTAGCCCTTAAATGCCATGATTTTCCACTAACCTATCTCTTTTGGTTTATTTACTCATTAGGTCCTTCTAATTAAATATCTATACTTTTGCACCTATTACAAATTAGTCCTTTCTATTCAATTATCTAATTAAACATCAAAATTTCATAACCAAGACTTAATACGATACTGATGACATCATAATTATTAAAAAACTAATATTTATGACTCGACTTGTTAGAGTTGTGGTCTCGAAACCACTATTTTCGATACCACTAAAAATCGGGTTGTTACAACTCTTCCCCCTTTAGGGAAATTTCGTCTTGAAATTTCTTACCAGTAAACAAGTTAGGGTACTGTATCTTATCGAAGACTCCGTCTCCCAAGTAGCTTCTTCAAGCCCATGTCTGCTCCATAGTACATTCACTAATGGTACCCTTTTGTTTCGTAATTCTTTCACCTAATGAGTCAAAATTCTTACCGGTTCCTCCGAATACGACAAATCTGATTGTATCTCAACCTCACAAGGTGAAATCACATGAGAAGGATCTGATCTATACCGTCTTAGCATCTAAACATGAAATACATTATGGATCTTCTCCAATTCTGGTGGTAAAGTCAACTTATATGCTATAGGACCAACCCGTTCTATAATCTCATATGGCCTAATAAATCGTGGGCTCAACTTTCCCTTTCGGCCGAACCGCAACATCTTTTTCCAAGGTGAAACTCTCAAGAAAACTTTGTCTCCTATAACAAATTCTATATCTTTCCTTTTAAGATCTACGTACGACTTCTGTCGATCAGATGCTGCTTTCAAACAATCACGAATTACCCGCACTTTGTCCTCAGTTTCGTGAACTAAATCGGTTCCAATTAACTTAGGCTCTCTTAACTCTGACCAATACAGAGGTGTCTTGCACTTCTGACCATACAATGCTTCGAATGGTGCCATTTTAATACTAGATTGGTAGCTATTATTATATGCAAACTTCACCAACGGTAAATACCTTTCCCAGCTTCCTTCAAACTCAAGTGTACAACACCGTAACATATCCTCAAGAATCTGTATCACTCGCTCTGACTAACCATCTGTTTGCGGATGATATGTAGTACTAAAATTCAACCTGGTCCCTAAAGCTTCATGTAACTTACCCCAAAATCTTGAGGTAAAGCGTGGATCCCTATCAAAAATGATAGAGGCTAGTACCCCGTGTAGTTAAACTATCTCAGACACATATAGCTCAACCAATCTCTCTAGTGGATAATCTACCCAAATGGGGATGAAATGGGTGGACTTCGTCAATCTGTCTACAATTACCCAAACTGAATCTTTCTTTTTCGGTGTTACCGGAAGCCCGGTGATAAAATCCATTGTGCCTCGCTCTCATTTCCACTCCGGGATGGAAATTGACTGTAGTAACCCAGATGGCACCTAGTGTTCAGCTTTCACTTGTTGGTATATAAGACATCTAGTCACGAACTTTGAAATCTCTCGTTTCATACCTGACCACGAATACTATTTCTTCAGGTCATTATACATTTTCACACTCCCCGAGTGTATGGAATAAATGCTGCTGTGAGCCTCTATCAGAATGTCGTCTCAGATCTGAATCGTTTGGAATACATACCCTGCCTTTGTAATACAACATACCCTCTGCGTCATATGTAAACCCCGTAGTAGTATCACCCTGTATCTGCTCCCTTTTAGCTATAAGCTTTAGATCATTTCTCTGTAATTCTTGAATCCGCTATAGAAATAACGGCCTCGTCCTAAGCTCCGCGGAGATAGAACCATTTCCTTCCAATGATAGATTGGCATTCATTGCTTTCAAAGTAAACATCGATTTTCGACTCAATGCATCAGCTATAACATTGGCCTTACCCGGATGATAATCGATCACAAGGTTATAGTCTTTTAACAGCTCTAACCATATGCGCTGTCACAGATTCAACACCTTATGTGTCATCAGATATCTCAAACTCTTGTGATCTGTAGATATATGACATCTCTCCCCATAAAGAAAGTGTCGTCAAATCTTCAATGTAAAAATTACGACAGCTAACTCCAGATCATGAGTTGGATAATTCTTTTCATGTGGTTTCAATTTTCGGGAAGCATAAGCTATCACTTTCCTATCTTGCATCAAAACACACCCCAATCCGCTTAAAGATGCGTCACTGTAAACAATGAACTCTTTTCTCGTCTCTGGTTGCGTCAAGACCAGAGCTTCAGTTAATAACTTTTTCAACTAGTCGAAAACTTGCTAACCCTTTTCAGACCACACGAACTGAATGTTTTTCTGTAGCAACCTCATCATCGGTAAGGTTATAATAGAAAAGTATTTCACGAACAAACGGTAATAACCTCCCAATCCCAGGAAACTACGTACCTCGGAGACATTTTTTGGTACCTTCTAATCGAGAATAGCTAAAACTTTGCTTGGATTAATACGTATTCCTTCTAAAGATACTACGTGACCTAAGAATCCAACTTCTCAAAGCCAAAATTCACATTTACTGAATTTTGCATACAACTGCTTTTCTCGCAAAATCCGTAACACCTCTCTCAAATGCTGAGTATGCTCTGATTCTGCCTTGGAGTAAATCAATATGTCATCAATAAACACAACCACAAACCTATCTAACTGGGGCTAAAATATTCTGTTTATCAGGTCCGTAAATGTTGCGGAAGCATTAGTCAACCCAAATAGCATAACTAAAAACTCATAATGTCCGTATCGAGTTCTGAATGTCGTTTTCATTATATCATAATCTTTCACCTGCATCTGATAGTAACTTGATCGAAGGTCTATTTTGGAGAACACGTTGCACCCTTTAACTGGTCAAATAGCTCATCGATCCGAGGTAACGAATACTTGTTCTTGATCATTACCTTATTTAGCTGCCTGTAGTTTATACACATCTGCATCGATCCATCTTTCTTTTTCACGAATAATGTAGATGCACCCTACGGTGATACATTGGGCCGTACGAATCCTCTGTCAACAATTCTTGTAGCTAAGCTTTCAACTCTTTCAATTCAGTTGGCGCCATTCTGTACGGTGGAATAGAGATTGGAGTAATACCAGGTAGTAAATTAATACCAAACTCTACCTCTCTAACTGGCGATAAACTCGATAATTCTTCCAGAAACACATCTGTATACTCTTGAACAACTGGTACCTGATCCAATTCTGCTCTCGATCCCCGAGTATCAAGTATGTAAGCTAGGAATGCTTTACAGCCTCTATGAACCATCTTCTGTGCTGAAATAGCCGAAATCACTTTGATCTCACTGTTCAATCTATCGAACTCTACTGTGATTACCCCACCTGTCGAACATTTCAAACTGATCTGTCTTTGCTTGTAATTTATTATCGCATTATGTTCAGATAACCAATCCATACTCAAGATCACATCAAACTCGGTGAAGGGCAATAGCATTAGATCAGTAGAAAATTCACAGCCCTAAACTTTCAATGGACATTTATGACATACCAAGTTAACAATGACACTATGACCCAAAGGGTTTGTGACTTGTACATCAAATTTAGTCGATTCAACGACCAATTTCTTATTAGTGGCTAAAATAGTACAGATATATGAATGAGTTAACCTTGGGTCAATCAAAGCACATACAATATCATTAAAAAGATAGGATATACCAGTTACCACATCAAAAGCAGTAGCTTCTTCTCTAGCTCGGATGGTATAAGTCCGCGTAGGTGCTCGAGCTTCTGACCTACTCCCACTATCTCTCTGTTCACTTTGATTTCCACCTGCACCGCTACTCTGCCCCGGGCGTCTATCTTTCTGCAGTGTAATCAGAGGGTTAACACTTTGATCTTCCTTTGCTTCTGAGTTTATCGGATAATTTCGCATGAAATGACCGGTATTTCACATCTAAAACAGGCTCCTTTAACTAACCAACATTCACCCAAATGAAGTCTTTTACAATGCTCGAACACTAGTGTTGATACGTTACGAACACTTGTCACACAGTCAATAGGTCGATTTTGAAATCTGGATACTGGTGTTCCTGATCGGCTCCTACTTAGAAAACCAGAAGAGACTGCTCCGCGGGTTTCACTCTCTAAATTTCTTCGATGGTGACATTGAGAAAGTTCGGGTGAGATTTTTCTTCCCAAAATCCCGAAGTCTCTTCTCTCTCTGTCTTTTTAGTTGTATACTTCCTCCATTTTCTATGCTCGGTCTGTCAGTACAACAAATGGTCGAATTTTTGAACCATCCACCATTATCTTTATCTCATCACTCAAACCATCTTCAAAACGGACACACATAGCCTCATCAATGGGTACAATCTCTCGAGCATACTTATTGAGAAATACAAACTCCCGTTCGTATTCTACCACTGTCTTGTTCCCTTGTCTTAACTCCAAGAATTCTTTCTTCTTCTTGTCTAGATATCTTACTGACATACTTCTTTTTAAACTATGTCTGGAAGAATTCCTAAGTAACTTCGTTTTTTGGTATTACTGCTATGATCATTGCCCACCAATTGTAAGCTTCATTTTTTAGTAACGAAACAACACACCTCACAAAATCTTCGGGTGGACAAGCCATTTCTTTCAGCACTCTCAAAGTGTTTTCTAGCCAATACTTGATCCAGGACGGATCATCCTCAGTATTTCCACGAAATTCTTCTGTCCCGTACTTTTTTACCCTATCTATTAGAATACAACGCCTCTATTCAATTATCAGGGAAGGTGGAGACATTATAGGAGGTGCCGTAGGTCGGGCAGTAGGTTGTGTAACTAGAGGTGGAGGAGGTGGCGCCATTCGGTTATTCTGCATAAATTTCGAGAACCACTATCCATTAAGTCGAAGAACATGTTTTCAGCTTCACTTTCTGTCATTGGTATAATAGAGACCCCATGACTAGCCCCAGAATCATTTGCCAGGTCGTTATTGTTTACTTCGTTAGTCTCCTCTCTTTCATATTCAGGCATATTTACTTTTATCTCCAAAAACTATGGTTAGATCGGATTCATCTGTATCACACTATCACAGGTTCATATGGCATGTACTGTGAAATCATTTAATACAACCATAACTGTCCAAGAAACGACTAAACCAAAAACTCTGATACCACTAAATGTAACACCCAAATCCCAAACACCATCGTCGGTTAGGATTTTAGTGTTTTTATTCATTTAACTTTGTTCAACTTTTAGGATAATCTAAATATTTAATCTTTTTATTCAATATAAAATTCACCTGTCGTATTTTGGATCAATATTTATCATAACACAACTTCATCAATGGTGAAAAGGATATTTCCAACATTTTAGGGGACTTCTACCGGTACCTGATGGTCAAGTATCGATAGTAGTCAATTTAATGAACAATTTAGAACTGTGCAGACTTCTACCGGTACTTGTGCTAGTTTTATCGATGCAAGTATGATTTCTACCGATACCAAAAACTTTAGAGAGTAAAAATCCTCACCCTGCAACTTCTACCGATATAAACATTCATACTACCGATACATCAGTACCATAAACTACCGATACTTGTAATTCAACTACCGATACAACCCAAGTCAGAGAACAACCTCACTCCTACCCTGTACTTCTACCGATACATGCATAAGTTCTACTGAAACAAGTATGCAGAATCTCAAGAATAATGCCAAGACACAAGTTTATTGTCTCTAACACAACCAATACAAGTTATGCATTAAAACATCACACAACATACAAAACTTCTAAGTCTTTACAAGCATCATAAGCTTAAGCATCTAAGTTATACTTCATGCATTTATATAATCAAAATAGCAAGATTTCAACATCTTTAGTTCAATATCATAGGTTAATATCATCCTAATACATGCTATAAGACCAAGTGATGCAAAATCTACCGACAAACTCCGCGATAGTGTGACTTCAGGTGAGGACGATGATTCGATCTTCAATCAGCAAACGATCTACAAAATAACAACAATATCTGTGGTAAGCTTTATAGCTTAGTAAGTTTGATAGTTAAGAAATACCAACATGGGAATAAGTAACAATGACTTCATCAAGCTAACGCAATTTCATTGCTTTTTGAGTATTTACAACTTCTCTTCCTATTCATAACTTTCTGTTACCAGTACCCGATGCTGCTCACACGAGCTGTCGAGGACTCGCCACTTATGCGGTACCCCAGCCATCGGTACGATGTCTATCTGTACTGTTAATTGTTTCCTAACGATGCTGCTCACATGAGCTGTCAGGAGTATGCATAAAGCATAAATCCCAACCATCGTAAGACCTGTAATCCATAGGATCCATATCTCTTTTCCGAGTCACGATGCTGCTCACACGAGCTGTCGAGGACTCGCAACACATGCGGTACCCCAGCCATCGCGTCGGTATTATTTTAACGACATAAAGCCTACTATCTCTTGCGTTTCATTTCTTTGATCATCCTCAATACCGAATGTTTATGATTTACTGTACATTTACAATATATATACATGTACAAGGAATATTAAGAAAGATTTATACTACGAACTTACCGGGCTGGTTTGCAATTTAGGAAAGACTTCAAGGACTAATCCGTTAATTTCCTTTTTTCGCGATCGGTAGCACGATCGTAGTCCAAATCAAAGCTTAAAATCTCAAAAATGGAAACCCTAACTTCTTCTCCTAATCGTGTGAAGAAGATGATATTATGAAAGAAAAATGTCATTTTAATTCTTTTATTTCACTTATATACTTAATGGTAATTTTATAATTATTTAGACTTTCATAATTAATTTAATTAATCACTTTTAAGCCTTTAATTAATCATTTCATTAGCCCTTAAATGCCATGATTTTCCACTAACCTATCTCTTTTGGTTTATTTACTCATTAGGTCCTTCTAATTAAATATCTATACTTTTACACCTATTACAAATTAGTCCTTTCTATTCAATTATCTAATTAAACATCAAAATTTCATAACCAAGACTTAATACGATAATGATGACATCACAATTATTAAATAACTAATATTTATGACTCGACTCGTCGGAATTGTGGTTCTGAAACCACTATTTCTGACACCATTAAAAATAGAGCTGCTATAATTTAGGCCCCTTGGACCTTTGTACACTGTTGGGCTATTTTTTAATCTTGGACATTATAATTTGGACTTTGTGTTGAATATTTTAAATTAAGTAAATTTAGTTTAAAAATCCAATTTCTTAAATGCTTAAATGCCGAGCCCGGTCAAGATTGGGCTCCAACATGCTTAATTATCCTGATTCATTATTAGGCCGTGTTCTTAAAGCAAAATATTACCCCAATTCAAATTTCCTTAATGCTGAGTTAGGAAAGTTACATTCATACACTTGGAAAAGTTTATGGGTCACTAAAGGGTTGCTAGCAGATGAGTTGTGTTGGCGAGTTGGCTCAGGAAACAGTATCTCCATTCTTGGTGAGGCATGGGTGCTTGGCATTGATAATCATAAGATTAGTGTGGCAATTAATATTGGTAATTTAAATAGGGTCTCAGATCTAATGAATATGGATAAAAAAAGATGGAATGTCGAGTTAGTATATACTACCTTTCCACTAGAGATAGCTGAAAAGATTGTCCAAATCCCATTGGCTGGTAGTAGTGCTGAGGATATGCAAGTATGGCGGGGCGACCCATCGGGGGAATTTTCAGTCAGGTCAGCCTATAAACTATTACATGAGAATACTTTGCTACCTAGTTATACAACATATGGTTATACAAATTTATTTCAAAAATTATCGACAACACAAATTCCAACAAAGATAAGGCTCGTTGTATGGTAATCTTTTTGGAATTTTCTTCCCACATTTGGCAATCTTCATGCTCAGAAAGTTCGTGCTGATGGTATATGTCCTAGATGTGGTTCTAGCATGGAAACGCTCTTACATACCTTTAGGGATTGTCCTATCACTTTGGAGACATGGATTAGTCTTGGATTCCATTGTTTGACTATGAATTATATAACAGTGAGGGCTGAATGGTTTACCTGGGTCTTCCAAACTTCTCCTCCAAATCAGATTAGACTATTTTGTGTCAGTATATGGTGATTATGGAATTGTAAAAACAAAATTGTACATGAGTAACGCCAGTTTAGGGGAAATAGTATGGCACAGAGAATAAAAAACTACATAAAAGAGTTAGAGGAATGTCAAGAATCACCACTCACCCGTTCTGTTATTTTTCAGGATGCAGTAGGAGAGATCAGATATGAGGTTCAAATTCATTTTGATGCTTCTTATAATCAAGAATAAGGTAGATTTCGGACTGGAATTGTCATATGCAACCAAGATAGAGAGATAGTAGATATAGTACAAAAGATCCACAACCATGTAGCTTCTCTTTTTGCAGCCAATGCCCTAGCTTGCCTTGAAGCTACAAGAACCAGAGAAAATAAGGGTTTTCAAAGGGTCAATATTTTGGGGGATTCAAGATTTGTTATTCTCAAAAGCAAATCTTAGTAGAAAGATAGATCGAAAATTTGCGCTATCATACAGAGAATACATGAAGAAAAGAAGCATTTTTAGAGTGTTGAGTTTATCCATATCCCACGACAATCAAACACGCATGCACACAGCCTAGCCATTAATTGTCTAAAGGAAGGTCAATATACTTATCTGGGAAGGGAGGTCGAAGTGGTGAGCCACGGTGACCGGCTGCAGGGATGCCCAAGAGAGCCTGATTAGAAAGAGATAAAGACGAAAATAAGGAGAATACAGAGAATGGTTTTCATTTCATCTCTGGAAAGTTTTTACTTTTTAGGAGTTGGTGTCTCATTATTTCAAGTCATTACTACTGAGGTTGAGGGGTACAGCTCATTGCTGACTGGCAAAGTGTCGATTAAGGTTATCTTTTGATGCCCTTCCGAATTTCCTTTTATTTTTTCTTTATTTCTGGGCTAAATGTTAACAAGCCTATCTTTTGTTTATTTCTTTTCCTTTTGAAGCCCGAAACCATTCTATAAACGTTTGGGCTAGTCTTTTTGTTTATATTTTATTATCTTAATAAATCCGGTCAGCATTTTAGTTTCAAAAAAAAATATTAATCAAGTTGAACCCAACGAGTGGATTATGTGGAAAAGAGGATGATGTTCATTCTAGGAGACCTGGGTTTAAGCACCTGTGTGTTCAAGGTGTGTGTGCGTTGTTAAAAGGTTAATAAAATATGAACAAATACTACCATGTAGTCAAACAAGTATATTCAAAAAAAAATAATCAAGTTGAAATTAGAAAATGGTGAACTGAAAAACCCATACAATGTAAAACCTCAATTGAAAAATGACCACAATAATTTTATGAGCAAAATTCGATTCGATTCGATTCGAAAAAATTAAAATTTTAAATTTTGAGTTAATCGAATTGAGTTGTTCGAGTTTCAAGTTTGAGTCAAATTGAATTTTACAATTCGAATAATTCAAATAATTTGAATAACAGATTGGTGTAAATAGGGGGAGTAAAACTCGATTCGATTCGAAAAAACTGAAAAAAAAATTGAACTTCGAGTTATTCGAGTCAACTCGAATAAGTAATTCAAGTTTCGAGTTCAAACCGAGTTGAATTTTACAATTCGAATGACAGATTGGTGTAAATACTACTTTGGTCCCTATCAATTTAAAAAATGAGCAAATTGGTCTCTCTCAACAAAAATTATAAAAAAATTCAAAATATTTATAAAAATTATAAAATTTATATTTTTAAGAAATGATAATAATTATAATTTTTTTTAAAAATATAAAGAATGTTAAAAGTTCAAAAATATTTTAAAATAATATTTTGGGACCTAAGTAAGTCAATTAATGAGTCAAGTTTAATATATTAAAATATCTTATTTTTATTATTTTGCTTTGAAAAAGTTTTAATATATATAGTTTTAAATTTATGTGATCCAATATAGAATTAGTTATACTATAACAAGATTTTAGTTTGACATGTTTAATTTTTTTTAATTTAACTCGAACAATTTCACTCGATTCAATTTGGTTTGACTTGAATTTTATTTTACTCTACTCGATTCGATTTGTTCGAAAAACAAATCGAGTTAGGATGATAAAATAGGACTTGCCAACTCAATTAACTAGAAATTTTTTTACTCGATTCGATCAAACGCTCACCCCTAGGTGTAAATATCATTTTGGTCCCTACCAACTTTCAAAATGAGCAAATTGGTCACTCTTTCAACAAAAAATTCAAAATAATTTTTGAAAAATTCAAAATATTTATAAAAATTCCAAAATTTATATTTTTTAAAAATTATAAAAATTCTAAAAAATAAATAAAGAAAGTTAAAATTTATATAATTTTCTAAAACAATAAATTTGGGACCTAAATGAGTTAATCAATGATTCAAGTTTATCATATTAAAGTATCTTTTTTTTTATTTTGCTTTGAAAAAGTTTTCAAATATATATGGTTTCAAATTTATGTGCTTTAACATGGAATTAGTTATATTGTACAATATTTTAATTTGACATGTTTAATTTTTTAATTTAATTCGAATAGTTTCACTCGATTTGAAAAAAATTCAAATCGAGTTAGGATAATAAAATAGGACTTTTCAACTCGATTAACTAAAAAAATTTTACTCGATTGGATCGAACGCTCATCCCTAGTTTGAACCCAAAGAATAGAAATTTCATGGTAAAAGTACCAAAGAAGCCAATACTTGGGTGGATTGCATTTCGACCCCTTTACTGAAAAATGGGTAAATTAGCCCTTATACATTTTGAAACATGCAAATCAACCCCTCCATTAAATTTTTCTATTAAATAATGACGTGAAACATGCTGAAAATTGTTTTTTATACGTAAACTATAAAAATAGTCACCCAACTATGTCTTTCGTTTTATTTTGGTAACCCCATTATGTCTTTTAGATCTTAATTTTTTGTGTTATATCTCAAATTTTTTTAGAGTTCTTTTGCAAGTGACTTAAAAATGATACTCTTTTTTTTATATTTTAATATCTCACATGAATTAGTCATTGGGATGACAAAAAAATCCAAATTCAATGGGTTTCGAATTGATCCGACCTGATGGGGTCAAGTTTTTTTATTGAAGTTGGAGGTCAAAGTGAGGCGGGTTAATTTTTAAAAATAGTGGGATCGGGTCGATGTTAGGTTTAGAATGAAACCACCTCACTGCACCCCGCCTTGAGATATTTACAAAATTACCCTCTATACATATTTAATATTAATTAGGTTAAAAAATCCTTAAATTTTATCACTTTAGTCTTATTCTATTGTCTCTGTTCTAGTCCCCTTTCACCTCTCTAAGGTTATTTCTCTCATTTTCTATCTTCTTAATTTAATAATTTATTAAAGAAACATTTGTTCCTCCTTTTCTTTTGTGTGTGTAGTAATCACAACATATGCGTAAATGTACATTATTACACAACTCGATAGATAAATCAGTAAACAAATCTATTAAAAAATGGTGCCAAAATCTTTCATTTAAAAAAAAAAATTAAAAAATAAATTCAATCGAATTGGATCGGAGTCGAGTATATTATTACTTTTCGGGTTCGAGTTTGAAGTGGATTAATTTTTTTTAGCATCGATTTTAAATCAGGGAGGGCAAAAAATCACCCCGCCCCATTGCTATCACTAGTTAGCTAATATGTGGCTAAAAATGAATTTTTTAAAATATATATATATATTAAGATTAAATTAAAAATTTTTGTAAACGTTGAGGATCAAATTTATTGAATTTTCTAAAGTTAGAAAAAAATGACAAATTTTGCAAACAATGAGGGCTAAATTTGTTGAATTTTTTTTATATTTATGATCAAATTGATAAAATGCGTAAACAGTAGAGGGTTAGTTTTGTTACTAGACCAATAAAATAGACCCACATCCGCTTGGAGTTACTAAAATATTTAATTTTGAAAAGTTTAGTGACTAAATCAAAAAAATTAATAGTTGGGTGATCAAATAAAACAAAAGACATAGTTGAGTGATCTTTTTTATAGTTTTTCGATAAAAAAAATTCAGCATGAAAACGTCGTTTAATAGAAAAATTTAATGAAGAGACTAATTTGTACGTTTCGAAATGTATAAAGATTAATTTATTTATTTTTCAGCAGAGGAACCGAAATACAATACACCCATAAGTACCAAAGCTTCCCGAATATTTTTTTTATCAAATTTCACTCGTTATTTAAATTCTTCCATTTATCAAATCTAATCTGATAGTACTTTAAAATTAGAAAACAAAAACCCAGAAAAACTTTAAATCATGTATCATGAGAAGCTACAAATTAGTAGAATGAGGAAGAATCTTACCCTTATCATTTGTCATTCATCTTTCATGCAAAGCTCTACAAATCCAAATTCAAGAATTCACAATTCAAAATACTACCGCAGCCATTGAATTTTGTTCGAGTTTAATTTCTTTTAAATGAAATGAGAATTTGAAATTATGAATTAAAATTTTGGTTTAGTTAATGTCCAATTTGAATTTTAGCCTGTTTATATTATTTAGGTCATGTTCTTTTGATATTAAATGTTTTGGGCTTTGATCCATTTTATTCTTATTATACAATTAAATATTTATTTATTATAATTTATTAAGCTACAAAAATACAAAAGTAGAAAATTACAAAAAAAAACTTTAACTTTGTAAAAAATACTAATCAACCCCTCTAAGTTTATAATTTTACAATATAATCCTTATTACTAGCTTGTTTGTCACCTGCCCCATCACTGCCATGCTCCTACAGACTACCACCTACCATTATCCCATCTAAACCTGATCATGGGTCGGATCACCTGACTTGACCCAAAGGTTTGCCCGAAAAATAAGAGAGTTTGGACAAAAATATAGGTCCAAAAATGATAAAAATATAGGTCTGAAAAATGGACTTGGACAAAAAATGATGCCCATTTTCTAAACGAGTCAAGCCTCGAGTAAAAATTTTTCAATCCGATCCAACCCGACCCGAATAAATTAACTATTTTTAATAAAAAAAATTATATTATTGTTTTTTGCTATTGATGCTAGTTTTTGCTGTTTTGATGTTTTTTTTTTCTATTTTGGTGTTGTTTTTACTATTATTTTTGTTGTTTTTACTATCATTTTTATTGTTTTGCTGTTATTTTTGTTGTTGTTTTGATTATTGTTTTTGTTGTTTGGGTGCTATTTTTTTTTGCATTTTTAATATTGTTTCTTTATCGTTTTAATATTATTTGAATATTATAAAACTTATGCTTTATTGTTAACTTTTATATTATTTTATTTGCAACTATCTTAATATAAAGAATTTTTAATGTATTTTAAATTTGTTTATTTTTTTAATGTTTTTAATATTTTTCTTTGTAGAAATATTTTTAAATGTATTTGATATATTATATATAATTTTTAAATTTGTTGTATATAATAAAATAATCTAAATAATAATAATTCGAGTCGGACCGGGCTCGAGTTTGACTTCTATAATTTAGGTTGGGCTTGAAAAAAATTTTATGCCAATTTTTCGAGTTGGACCAAACTCAAGCCTAGCAATTGGACTAAAAAATTTGTTAAAACTAAACCCGAACCCGACCCGCGATCAGCTTTAATCCCATCCACCATTCCCCTAACCTTGTCACACCGCCCTACTTTGCTAGTAACACCGCCCACCCTCATTCCCTTTAGAAACTTACCATATTCACCATATCAAGGAACCTCTCTATCTGTAAACCCTTTTCATCCATCTCAAACAAAACAATCAACCATCATCACCTCCACCCTCTCCCCTACCATTCTTCTTTCAGCTCTCAACTTTCTTAACCTTCCCCACTCACTCTCACTAACCCCCCAATCCTCACAACCACTCATTACACCACCTCATTCAATCATCGTCTAACTCAACACACCCCTCTTTGCCATCACCATTTCCCTAGACTCTTATGCACCACTCCCACCTTTCCAAACCTTATCAGTAGCCAATCGACCACCTCACCTCACCACACTCAAAACCATCACTCATTCTAAGCCATTCAACTAAAACCATCTTATGAAAGCTATTATTGTAGGCAAATTTCACTGGAGGTAAATATCTTTCCTAACTATCTTCAAATCTAATTATACAATTATGTAACATCTCCTTAAGAATCTGAATCACTCTCTCAGATTGATCATCAATCTGAGAGTGAAAAATCATGTTGGAATTCAACTTGGTATTCAAAACCTCGTGTAACTTACCCTAGAACCTAGAAGTGAATCTCAAATCCATGTGTGAAATGATAGATGACCGCATATCATGTAATCTTACAATCCCTGAAATGTAAGTTTTGCTAACTTCTCTAAGGAGTATGCAACTCTTACCAAAATAAAATGAGCAAACTTTATCAATCTATCAACAATAACTCAAATTGAATCTTTTTTTCTCGAGGCCAATGGCAAACCAACTACGAAATTCATAGTCACTCGTTCTCATTTCCACTCAAGTATCGAAATGGATTGCAACATTCTCAAGGGAACTCGATGCTCTGCTTTTACTTGTTGGCATGCCAAACACTTGGCTACGTACTCGATGATGTCCTGTTTTATTCCTGACCTCTAGTAAAATAGTTTCAAATCATTAAACATCTTGTCACTTCCCTAGTCTATAGCATAAGAACTATGGTGAGCTCCTCGAAGATAATATTGTTTCAACTCCGTATCATTCGAAACACATAACCAAGTATAAACTTTCGTCTTCACCCAAAGTGAACTCACAAGTCTGACCTTCCTCAACAAGTTACTGATAGAAAGACAAATTGAGGTAATATTGCAAGAATACTATTTTATCTATTCCTTCAGGGCATGAATAAGCCACTCATCAGGGCTATGTCTGCCCGTCCGTAATAAGCATGTAAACGGCAAAAACCATAATAAGCAAAATAATAAGCCAAACAATGGGAAAATAGTTGGCCCAACGAATAAGGTTGGAATGCATAACCCATTACATTCAACCAAACACAAGTTTCCAAATATCCAACTTTTTTAACCATTAATGCACAACAAAATGCATTTAAAATTATTTCCTTCCAATATTCAATGAACCAATAAGAAATCCACTTCACCTGCAATGAGAGGAGGAGCAAACTAGCCCCCCATTCACATTGTTCACTCTACAGAGGGGAAAATGGTTAACCAATATGTATAATTTACAGGCAAAAGCTCTGTCTCTAAATGATTTATATAGACATTAGAAGGCAATGTTTCAGTCCAGGTAAAAAAGAGTCACAATTTTTCGGAGATTCTTGGCTTCTTGGCATGTTTCCATCAACAACTTGCTATCATGGAAGGCAAAGCAAATGACTTGCTGTACATGTGAAATGATATCCCTATTACATAGCCTGCAAATTTGACCATAGATATATATAGCATGTAAGATGAATTTTTGTCAGAGAATCAAGATTTCCCAATTGCAAGAAACTATAGCAACTCATGCTATGAATGTTTCTTGCATGTAAAACTTAGGTATACCGTAGTTGGCTTCACCAATTCACAAGCAAAATGTTAGCTCAATAAAATACGGTGCATGTGAAAAGCAGGATAGTCTTCAAGCAAGTTACTGACCAAGTTTTGCTGACTTAAATCATACACTGCTTGCACTGATTGATTTACTTTATTTCTTGCACTGTTTTATGGGTTGTGATTTTGTATTTATGTTAGGTTATAGTCTTACCTGTTTACCAAGTACAAGACAATGGAGGGTGATGTCTCTGCTGTTATTAGTTCACCGCAGCTTATGATGATGAACTGAATATCACTGAAACTTACTTCTCTAGGCCTCTAACAAATTACAGATAATTGTTTCTCTATGCCTCTATTGTTCCTCTGTTCCACTCTTGCTTCCCTCTTTTCCATCCAAATTATATCCAGTTGCCTCATTTCTCTCACTCGCTACCCTTCATCCCATGGCACCAAACTAGGTGTATAATGGCAATCTATGACCCAGCAATAATAATTTAGCACAAGCTAGCACTGAATTATCCAGTTTCCCATTGGTAGTCCATTAGCTTAGAAAAATATCTCAGCTGTCTTCATATACAGGCTTGACCTAAGTCAAACAGAATAGCGACTAAGCTAACTTGACAGAAGTCAAAATGATTGGTGACCTACATAGTAAAGATTACTGTATCACATAAAGTGAAGTTAGAATCGGAAGAATTATGGGTTTCCAGTAGTTATCCAATGCTTACCAAAGCTATTAAGCTCGGTTAATGAATGAAAACTGGTCACAAGAACTGCTTAGAAACCACCTTTCATGCAACCATGTAAATAAGCATCTCATGAAATTACTGCCTTTAAGTTAATAGAATGTCCTCTATCAGCTTCCATTGAGATCTTATCACAATGTCATTATTATTAGCTTGAAACCTAAATCAATGACCAATTCCACCAGGAGTGCTGAAAGTATGATTAAAAGAATAAAGTTATGACAAACCTGCTGGCTTCTATCAACGGTAGATGATCATTATAGGGCTTCTCTATCACAGTTTGCACCTGAAAATTTGAGAATAAAACATCAAATCACCCCTAACAGAAATATGCAATGTCAGTTTCACCTTCACAATTAATTTGAGATCTTCAGTAACAAATGTTTGAAACATCCAATTAATAATGTTTAATGATCTAACTGTGCAGAAGGCATTGAAACTCTTCATTACAACTACTGGCTCCCAGGGTTTGGAGCATGGTGGCCACAATCTTCTATAAAGCAATAAAATCTGAGCAAAAGCAACTTAAAATTTTGTTTAGCATCTATGCCCCATCACCTAAGCCGATATCATAAAATGAACTCGTCCAATAAAAATTTGAATACTAATGACCCTAAAGAGCTAAAGTTTTCAATATTGCATGCAATAATAATTTATTACATGGTGCTCAATACAAAAGCAGTATCGTCATTAAGTTACTGCAAGCCTAGGACTGGAGAAAAACAGTCAGACTAGATACTCAAGAAATTCCACACCGGCCACTGGGAGTGCAATAATTAAACCCAGTATAAGACTGTTTTAGAATGACACCAACAGCAACTCGATTTATAACTTTCAGTGATTGACCAGCAGTATCCCATCAGTAACCCTCAACATAAGAACTGAACATGTTACAGCTTGAGCAAACTGAGTTAACAGCATAGCCTCTTAGGTTACAAGAAACTGGTCATGAATTTTCAATAGAATCTGTTACGGATATAAAAAGCAACATGTTTACTTATTAAACAAACAAATCTAACAAAATGAAAAGGAATTAGCAGTGTCAGATGAAGCCATAACAAACCAATGGCACAAACAAGTTTCTTAAGAATGGCTTAAATGCTATTATCACATACCTTTTCCAACAATTCCTGACTCTCAGGAGGTTGTTTCTTCAAGCTCTGTGGCAATATTACTGTAAGCAACTCTGGTTTCTCTGCTCTTAAAGCACCTCTGATGACAGCTGCATTAGTACCTGATGCACCTGATGTGAAAATATGGTTTTTCTGCAAGCCATGTTAGCAGCAAGGTCAAAACAATTCTAGGAGGAAAAGTGTATATTTTCTTGGAGAAAAAAGACTGAGACTTGAATATTGGAGCAAGTATCCATTGTGTTGTGCGACATATAGTAAAGGATAAATAAAACTAGGATCATGGCACTCACAGTTATAACTAATGCATAACTAAGAATCTCAATGAGCTCTTGGTGCATAAATCCCATATTCCGTGTTCCAAAAAACCCAATAGCTCTAGGCCCTTGTTGCTGAATTGCTAATAACTCCTGCATAGTTGCATGACCACACATAGAAGTTAGCAGTCAAAACAAATTCCAAAATACTAAAATCAGTAAATGTTTTCAAGCTGCAGCGAAGACCTTGGCTAAGGCATGAATTACATATCATTTATGTAAAAGGCCAATATTAGATAGTCAAAGATCCTCGGATCATCAAGTTGTAATTAAACCAGATACATTAAGTTAAAGAAATAGTGTAACCAGACTTTCATTTCACAAGCTATCAAAGTTTCTTGGAGAGCCGTATATCATAAAACAAGGCTCTCAGAAAGGTATACAGGTAAAAACATTTGTAAAAATCCATTATAAGCACAGGCAAAGTAGTGGTATCCATCGTACAGGTTCAGTTCTTTACTGGAATCTACATAAATAAAAACACGTTGAACTTAAGTGCTATTTTCCTGCATAAAAATCACATACCTGCAAATAATCTACATCAGGAACCGGTTTCAACTTTGAAACCGTAACTGTCCCTGATCCTTCCACAATAGATTGGACTTGTGTAGGAATCTGCATCCCAGTATCTTCATCAGAACTAAATAAGCAAACCGCATTCTCCTCTTCATATCTATAGCCATCCATCTCTTGATCTCTTCTTGTATGCGCACAAATCCACTAAACCAGTACATAAAAACAGAATCCCTGACAGTAAATCATTAGTGAAAACTAACTGCCCACAAAGAGTGGTGATCAGCCAAGACCTCAGACTATAATTTTAAGTCTATTCAGAAAATTGAGCATCCTTCAATCAAAATTAGGGTAGAAAGAGATGCATGTACATATGGCAGATCATTCAATTTTAACAGATTCAACAACCTGGATGGAATATCTGTTATCGAAAACTTCATATGAAAAATTTTCGAAACAAGAATGTGATGTAGATTAGATTGGAGTAACCAGATACTACTAATATAACGAATACAAGAACATTGATCACTTATATACAAATTTAACAAAGTTAAGTACTGAAAGAATCCATAAACAGCGCAAACCTTTGTTGCCCTAGCAACTTAAAGATCAGCTTTAACAAGCAAAAGCCTCATGGGGCATTTGCATAAACAAATTAGGGTATTGGTTTATCTTCATTACCTTATTATAGGATCTTAATTAAATACAATATGCAAGATCGATGCGTAAGAAATATCCTCTGTCAAGCAAATGAAAAATTCCGGACAATCTACACCCAGGATTACACATGTTTTTATGTAATTCATTCGGAGAATATGAAAATTTAGAGGCAATAATCAGATAAGAAAGTAGTGCTGACAAAAATATTTTGCTAGCCTGCAATCAACCACAAAATTGCTGACAATTTTCTCTTATTTTCACAGAAAGAATGCACTTTGCTTTCTTTCTCAATATTTATCTTCCTCTCAGTGAGATACTCCACATTACAACCATCCTTAAGTAGTTAACTTCCAGCAGAAACTAAAACATTTGGAGTGGAATCGAATCTAATTCACAGTCCTCGATAAAGAGGCCACAAACGAATAGACCCAGTACGGGATTGTACAAACGTATCTGCTGACCCTTTCCAACCAAATTTCTACTTTATTCGAGGCGCAATTCCTCACGATCCCCAATGGTAACCGACCAGCCCGCCATGTTGAGAAAGAAATGATATTATTAATTATCACCAGAAGAGCAGATGATTTTGTCCCCGATATTAATATATATAAATTTTCCTTTGATTAAAATATTTTGACTTATAAAATTAACAAATTAATATCTGCGTACAGATACATCATATATAAACATGTATCAAAGGTAAAAGCGAAATATCAATCTAAATAGACCTACCTTCATTGAACACCCTTGCAATTTCCCACCCAAAAATACAACTATATCTACATCAGAAGCAGAGATCTATGCGAAATCACATTCATTGATTACTCGTGTGGGGTTAGAGATACTAATATAACGTTAGTGTTAATAACTTCTTTTTTCTCTAAGAAACATATTACCATTCTCAGACAGACAATGCTCCTTCCTCGCCATTTTTCAAATTTCTCTTAAGCGGATAATCAATCCAAATGACATGTTCAGAAATTACATGAATGACTCCATAGATTCATAATTCAGCCAGTCAGGATTTAAATAAATAACAAAACCTTCGATAGATATCAATTTAAAGAAACAACCAAACAGAAAATTGAAAACACAACTTCCAAAAAAAAAAGATTAATATTCCAATGAAGAAAACAGAAATAAGAACTTGAAAAGAGAAAAACTTCAATGAGAATACCTTTTTCTTGGAGAAAAAATGTGGGTTTCTTCTGAAGGTACATGAGTGATGAGAAGAAGAGGAGAAAGTAAAATTAGGGTTTGCAGAAGAGAGAAAAGAAGTGTAAAAAGAAGAAGATGGAATTCTGGTTGGAGTTGTTAAAGGCAATAACAACTTCATTGGTAAAGTTATGCTCATTTGCTTATTATTAGCTGATTATTCTGATTGTTTCGTTCTTTTAGTATTTCTGGGCAGCCTTTTCTCTACCAGCCTTTACTCCTTCAGATTTTCCTTTTATATATATATTTTCCTCATAGAAAGTTCATAGAAAGTTGGAAAAAAGAAGTAAAAAAAAAAACCGAAAGATTTTCTTTGGGGAAATTCGATTTTGTGTGGAATAATGTAAACAAATTACTAACAACTTGTTTTTCTAATTAAAATTACTGTTTTGTGTGATTTCTATAACTTATATCCTTCAAGTGTATTAGTTAGATATTTTATTCATGGCATAATATCAAATGTAGCCCTAAATGTTTATACTTTTGTCAATTTGATACTTACTCATTTTTTAAGCTAAATTTGACTCTCATACTTTTAGAATGAGTCAAATTTGACAATCAACATTTTAAACCAAAGTCATTTTGATTTTTTTTTATCGAAAATACTAACTTGTTATAAATATTACTTTATGGATGTCCATAACTCTCAAGTTATAATCTCCATTGTAGCAACCTCTCATTTATGAGATTAACCCCCTCTTTTATTATGAAAGTAATAGGAATATTATTTAATCTATGTATTAATGAAGCACTTAAGTAAACTTCATTTATTTATGTAATATTGAATATCAATTGCTTATAAATAGGATCCTATGTGAATGAAAATAAAATAAGAGAAATTTTTGTATCAATTTGATCTATTGTTTACTTTAAGTGTTTTTTTATTTGATTATTTTATAACACGTTATTAGCACGAGCCTCTACAAGTTCATAGTAAAGTTCACGTAATTTCGGCTTTATATAATTTGTCCGTTTAACTCCTGTTAAACTATATACGGTATACATATTTTCATTATTCTTTTATTTTATTTTCTAGATGAAATATTTGCTTTGGATAATATTTGCACATTTATTTTTACAACTCGAATGTTATAATGATAATTATATATACATATTTTTTTTTACTAAAAGAAATTTCAATTAATGTAATTTGTGTTAAGTTATGATTATAACTATTCCTCTACATGTCAATATTTGACATACATATTATTATTTAGAAAATTTGGTATATATATATATAATTGACTTATTTTACGATTGAGAATGCTTATCATTTTACTAATTTCTTTTATTTTGATTCAAGTGATTATAATGTCAAATCTTACCAAACTTGAATTTGTGGCCTTAAACATATCAGGCAAGAATTATTTGTCATGGGTGTTAGATGCTGAAATTCACCTAGATGCTAAAGGTCTAGGAAATACTATATTAGCAGATAAAGAAGCACCTAATCAAGACAAGGCAAAAGTAATGATTTTCATCCGTCATCATCTACATGAAAGATTAAAAGTGAAATATCTCACTGTGAAAGACCCTCTTAATTTGTGGAATGATTTGAAACAAAGATTTGACCATCAGAAAACAGTGATACTCCCTAAAGCTCGTTATGATTGGATGCACTTACGGTTGCAAGATTTTAAGATTGTAAGTGAATAAAATTCAGAACTTTTCAAAATTAGTTCTCAACTAAAATTATGTGGAGAAAACATAACTGATGAGGACTTGTTAGAGAAAATATTTTCAATCTTTCATGCTACTAATGTGCTCCTGCAGTAGCAATATCATGAAAAAGGTTTTAAAAGGTATTCTAAATTGATTTCATGCTTTTTAGTGGCTGAACAAAATAATGAGCTGTTGATGAAAAATCATGGAATTCGTCCCACTGGTTCTGCACCATTCCCTGAAGTGAACGTAACAGTACACAATAATTATGAACATGGAAAATATAGAGGTCGCGGTCACGGTCGCAGCTGTGGTCGTGGACGTAGTGGGGGACGTAGTCGAGGATTTAGTAATCGTTATCATGGTGGCCATAATAGTGGTACTACTAAACATCAGAAAAAGAATAATAACGAAGGACAAGAAAGAGGTGGTCAAAATATCCCTTCAAAGATTGTTGAGAATTTATGTTATCGATGTGGTATGAAGGGGCATTGGTCACATACCTGTCGTACATCTGAGCATTTAGTGAAACTTTATGAAGCATCCATTAAAAAGAAGGGAAAGAATATGGAGATAAATTTTATATCCAAAAATGATGATGAAATGGAGGCAAAAGATGAAAATATTCACTATGACCATGCATACAAGGGTGATAAATTTCATGACCTTAATAATATAACACACCTAGATATGAAAAATTTCTTGGAGAATCATTAGAAAAGTTGATTTTTGTTGACATTTTCATGTTGATTTAAGTATGGTTTATTTTCTTACATAAATAATAATTTATATATTTAATAAATATTTGCAATGTTTCTCATATTATATTTTGTTTATTTGTATGAAGAATATAAATATTCAACAAAGTTTCGTTGGACCCAAAATCAATAGAGATATGTGTCTTGCAGATAGTGCTACAACACACACGATACTCAAAGATAAAAGATATTTTTCTCATTTGACAATAAGTGATGCCCATATTAATACAATATCGGGTAGTTCAAAACTTATTGAGGGCACCGGAAGAGCAATTATATTATTACCTAAAGGTACAAAAATTGTCATTGATGATGCTTTATATTCCACTAAGTCTCAAAGAAATTTATTGAGTTTTAAAGATATTCGTCTTAATGAATATCATATTGAGACTATGAATGAGAAAAATATTAAATATCTATACATTACAAATGTTGAATATGGAAAGAAATATGTTTTGGAAAGATTACCTTCTTTTTGGTTAGGTATATATTATACACATATTAGTGCAATTGAGACATATGTCACTACAAACCAAAAGTTTGTAGAACCACATATTTTTACTATTTGGCATGATTGATTAGGCCATCTCGGATCTATTATGATGAGAAGAATAATAGAGAATTCAATTGGACACCCATTAAAAAACCAAAAGATTCTTGAATTCAAATATTTATCTTGTGTTGCTTGTTTTCAAGGAAAATTGATTATTAGACCATCACCAACTAAAGTTGGGATTGAATCTCCCGTATTTTTAGAATGTATTCAAGGTGATATATGTGGACCGATTCATCCACCATGTGGACCATTCAGATATTTTATGGTATTGATAGATGCATATAGTAGGTGGTCACATGTATGTTTATTATCGACTCGCAACTTGGCGTTTGCGAGACTACTTGCTCAAATAATTCGATTAAGAGCATAATTCCAAGATTATGCAATCAAAACTATTCGTCTTGATAATGCTGGTGAGTTTACGTCCCAAGCTTTTAATGATTATTGTATGTCAATTGGGATAAATGTTGAACATCTTGTAGCTCATGTTCACACACAAAATGGTTTAGCTGAATCGTTTATCAAACGCCTCCAACTAATAGCTAGACCATTGCTTATGAGAACAAAACTCCTTATTATAGCTTAGGGATATGCTATTTTGCATGCAACAGCACTTGTGCGCTTCAGGCCAACAAGTTATAATAAATACTCCCCATAACAATTGGCTTTTGATTAGGAGCAAAATATTTCCCATCTTAAAATTTTTGGATGTGCAGTATATGTTCCAATTGCTCCACCACAACGCACAAAGATGGGTCCTCAAAGGAGGTTGGGAATATATGTTGGTTATGAATCTCCTTTTATAATTAAGTATATTGAACCATTAACTGGAGATTTATTTACTGCACTATTTATTAATTGTCATTTTAATGAAACAACATTCCCAATATTAGGGGGAGAGAAAATACAACTGGTAAAAGAGATTACATGGAATGGATCATCATTATTTCAATTAGATCCTCGTACAAATCAATGTGAACAAGAAGTTCAAAGGATCATACATTTGTAAAACATCACCAATCAACTACCAGATTCATTTACTGACCTAAAGAGAATTACAAAATCTCACATACCAGCTGAAAATGCTCCAATACTAATTGATGTCCCAATAGGGCAAACTGTTAGTGCAAAAGACAGTAATCCACTCCTAAAGCTTGGAAGACCAGTCGGTTCCAACAATAAAAATCCTCGTAAAAGAAAAGGAGCAAATAATCAAAATGGTTATATTGTGGAGGCAAGTGCCCAAGAAGAGGCAAAATATATCACTAATCAAAAACCCCAGAAGTGGTTCAGGTACTTGAAAATGGTGATAACGAAGAGATCTCAATTAGTTATGTTACTTCAGGAAAAAGATAAAACCGAAAAAATATAGTTGTCGACAACAATTTTGCTTATAATGTTGCTATTGAAATAGCAAAAACAAATGAAGATCCCGAGCCTAAATCTATTGAGGAATGTAGAAATAGAAAAGATTGGCTAAAATGGAAAGACGCAATTCAAGCAGAATTAAATTCACTTTCTAAACGTAAGGTTTTTGGACCTATAGTCCAAACACCTAAATATGTAAAGCCGGTAGGATATAAATGGATATTTGTGCGAAAACGAAATGAGAAAAATGAAGTCGTAACATATAAAGAACGACTTGTAGCACAAGGATTTTCGAAAAGTCCCGGCATTGATTACGAAGAGACATATTCTCCTGTGGTGGATGCAATCACATTTAGATACCTTATTAGTCTGGCAGTATGTGAAAAACTTTGCATGTGTCTAATGGATATTGTTACAGCCTATTTGTATGGTACACTTGATAGTGAAATTTATATGAAAATCCCAAAAGGATTTAAAATCCCTGAAGGATATAGAGTTTCTCGAGAAAATTGCTCAATCAAATTAAAGAAAAGTTTATATGGATTAAAACAATCTGGACGTATGTGGTACAATCGTCTTAGTGAATATTTGTTAAAAGAATGTTATAAAAATGATCCAATCTATCCATGTGTTTTTATAAAAAGGTCAGGATCAAGCTTTGTGATAATTGCTATTTATGTTGATGATCTAAATATTATTGGAACTCCTGAAGAGCTTCAAAATGCAGTAAATTATTTAAAGAAAGAATTTGAGATGAAAGATCTTGGAAAAACAAAGTTTTGTCTTGGCCTGCAGATCGAGCATTTAAAAGATGGAATTCATGTCCATTAGTCAACTTATACGGAAAAGATCTTAAAGAAATTTTATATGGATAAATCACATCCATTGAGTACCCCGATGGTTGTAGGATCGTTAGATGTGAATAAAGATCAATTTCATCCTTGCGAGAAAGATGAAGAATTTCTTGGTCCTGAAGTACCATATCTTAGTGCCATAAGGGCATTGATGTATCTTGCAAATAGCACAAGATCTGATATAGCTTTTGCTATAAACTTGTTAGCAAGATTTAGTTCTTCTCTAACACGTAGACATTGGAATGGAATTAAACAAGTGTTTAGATATCTCAGAGGGACCACTAATATGGGATTATTTTATTCAAATGATTCAAAATCTCTATTAGTCGGCTATGCTGACGTTGGATATTATCAGATCCACATAAAGGTCGATCTCAAACGGGAAATTTATTTACATGTAGAGATACTGACATATTGTGGCATTCAACAAAACAGACATTAGCTGCCGCCTCTTCAAATCATGCTGAAATAATTGCAATGCATGAGGCAATCCGAGAGTGTGTTTGGCTAAGGTTATTAACCCAACATATCATGAAGATATGTAATTTGCCTTTACAGGAAAAGATGCCAACTATCTTATACGAAGATAATGCAACATGTATAGCTCAATTGAAGGGTGGTTACATTAAAGGTGACAGAACGAAACATATTTCACCAAAATTATTCTTCACTCATGATCTTGAGAAGAAAGGTGACATAGAAGTTCAACAAATTCGTTTTAGTGATAATTTAGCAGATCTTTTTACTAAGGCGTTGCTAACTTCAACATTTGAAAGACTACGAGACAAGATTAGAATGCGTCGAGTCAAAGATATAATATGATGTTGTCATTAGAGGGAGTCTAAAACACGTTGTACTCTTTTCCTTTAACCAAGGTTTTTTCCCACTGGGCTTTCCTGGTAAAGGTTTTTAACGAGACAACTTGTAATAGGAGATTGTATACTCTTTTTCTTTCATTAGGTTTTTATCCCACAAGGTTTTTCCTAATAAAGGTTTTAATGAGGCACAATTTTCTTTAATGGACATCCAAGGGGGAGTGTTATAAATATTACTTTATGGATGTCCATAACTCTCAAGTTATAACCTCCATTGTAGCAACCCCTCATTTATGAGATTAACCCCCTCCGTTATTATGAAGTAATAGGAATGTTATTTAATTTATGTATTAATGAAGCACTTAAGTAAGATCCATTTATTTATGTAATATTGAATGTCAATTACTTATAAATAGGATCCTACGTGAATGAAAATAAAATAAGAGAAAATTCTTTACCAATTTGATCTATTGTTTACTTTAAGTGTTTTTTTTATTTGATTATTTTATAACATAACTAAATTATTCATTTTTTTAACATGGCAACCCATATGACAATTAACGTATACTTCATGTTATTTTTTTTAATTTTAATTTTTTAAATTGATGGTTAGGGTGTTCACCGCCCCAGTGTGACATGGGTTTGAGTCATGCTAGTCAAGCTGCTATTAGAGCTTTTCCCGGTCCAATGCTTGTCGCCAGCCACCAATCGTCAGCGTTCATCTTCCTCTCTTGAAGGTAAGAATGAAAAAAGAAAAGAAATACCTATCATTCAACTTTCGTTCCCATGTATTTCTCTTTTGAGGGTGTTTTTAATTTTTTTTCTTTTTCTCGTATTTTTTTTATTTTCTGGATGATATATGATCAGGGTATTGAATATTTTGTTTTGATTTTGTTTTTTCTTTTGTTAATTGAAGGTTTTAAATGTTAGATTTTTAACACGATTCCAAATTTGTCTAGTTATTTCTTTTATGTTGTTTATTTCTTGCTTGTGTTTTTTCGATTCTGGGTGTTATTTTTGGGTTTCTATGGATATTGGTAAAGAATTTATTCCCTCAATTAATCATATTACTATTTTTTTTTCATGAAAATATTTGGAAAATAGAGAGCATTTGGTCTTTTAATTTTCTTCAGCATTATGATACATTGGCTTCGTACAAATTTCTTAGCTAATGTCATTTTTGTTGATTGGTTTTTTTAAAAGATTTTTTGTTGTTGATTTTCAGAGGATTTTCTCTCTTTTTTTTTTCAGTTCTTGGTTCGCAAATTAAAAGATGCATAAAAAGATGTACCACTTTTTATTTGCAAAATTTAAACTATTTATACCTTACAAAATACAATTTTAAAAAAAAATTCCTATGCTATAGCATTGTTATTGTGGATATCTTGTTATTGCTTTTTGAGCTTTTGTTCCCATATTTCTTTGTTGTGGATCATCGTGTTGGAGGAGATATTATTCTTATATGATATGCTTGGTACTTTATTTAATCCATTCTTATCTTTCATAATTTTCCACCAGGAATGCTTTCTTTCAAAGAAGAAAGCTAACTGTAGATTAATTTGGTTGTTTTGTTGTATGGCTTGTGCTGACTGTAGATTAATCTTATTGCTTAATCTTGTTGTTCTGTTGTTTAACCATGGTCTTGTTGTATGTATTTCAATAAGAATATATAAGGAATGCATACTTTGTTGTATGGTTTAATCTATTGTACTTTATCCTTCTCCCCGTGATGACCATAATGAAAATTTTCTTGAATTAAAGAATCGACTGTAGAAGAAGATAAGAGTGAAACTTGTGGTGCTTTTTTATCTGTGTTCAAAAAGCTATGTCGGGAGCTTAGCATCAAGCTATGTCTATGTTTAAATTATGGACATGACATTTATCGTAATCACAAACATAATGAAATGCTGTCACAAAGAAGAGGGCATTAAATCCACAACCATAACATCATATTATCATTGCTATTTAACTACTTGCTTGGTATGTTTTCATTGATTTTGATTGTTTGGCAATGAAAACATGGATAATGACATCAATTGTACTCAGCACCCAAGAGGATCGAAAGGGTTCTCAGATCGAGAAAGCTAAGGTTAATTAGTTTCCTTGCTTGTATAGCATCCTAATTGACAAGCCCTTGTTGTTCACATGTCTAATTCTCTGTTTTTATTTGTCTTTATTTTTTGGAAGATTGAGATTATGGTGGTAATGGCTAAGAAACTTGGTGCCATCAATGTAGCTGTAACCCCAAAAAAAGTTACTGATTAGAAGGCATAGATATTAAAGAAAAGCAATAGCATTGGAAATTCACTACTTGTATAGCATCATGGATGATCTTTGCATGAAGTAAGAGATAGTGGAGCTAAGCCTTTCTGTCTGTGTATTTTTTTCTTCTTTATTAGTCTTTTATAATCTTGAGTATCAATCTACTGTACAATTTGCATAGAAAGTTTAAAAGTGATATATTTTGTGAATATCATTTTGAGCACAATTGCATTGTCATCTCAAATCTTAATACTACACTATAATTTCATCTGAGTTGAATTCATATAGAAGCAAGCATTACTATTCTCCTAACTTTTCTAGCATTGTTATTCTTTGAGCACTTTCTATATTAAGCAAAAAAGAGAGAAGAGTTATGGCAGATGATTAATATGTTAACATTGAAAACAACTTTTATAAAATATTTTTAGGAAATTAAACAATGAAAAGATAAAAAAAATCTAAAATGTTTATTTGTTTTATTAAAAACGACTTTTATAAAATATTTTCAAGAAATCTTTCAAATAATAAAATATTTTATACAAATTCATCCAAACATCAAAAAAATATTAGCATTTTCAAAAAAATAAATTATTTTTCAGAAATCATTTTACGGAAACTATTTTACATGCAAACAAACGGAATCCTAAAATAAAATTTCATATTGAAGGTGTATCATTATCATTATTTGACTTGTATTTTTAATAAGACAAAATATAAAATTTTGACTAAATAGTAATTAAGAATGTTTAATAATATGCAATAAAATACTCGCAAATATGATTTTAGAAATGTAAATTTAAATTTTAAATAAAACAAAATTTTGCTTTTCTAATACCAATTGCTTTATTGTGAGAACATAAACTGTTTTTACAAACTTAATTTTTCTAAAAGAAATGTTTTTAATGTGATATAACTTTTTATAAAACATTTATGTAATATAAATATTTTATAATTTCAGATAAAAAATATTTTTTAAATTTTTTATTTATTATTTTGAAATTTTTTAAAAAAATTATAAAATTTATTTTAATATTAATGTATATATATTACAGTAAATACTTATTTTTATAAAAAATATGATTTAAATAATTAATTTTAAATTCAATTCTTTTTATTATTTTAAAATTTTTTATGATAATTTCATATTAAAAATATGGTGCTGCTTAATTTCAAAGCTTATATTTGAATCATTATTTTCAAATTAACAAAACTTTAGTTATTTAATTATATTATAGAAAAAAAGGATTTTTTTTAAATATGTTCTAAAATATACGAACCTTTTATTTTAGAAACATTTTTTTCTAAAATTTTCCTTTGGTGATTTTAAATCAGAGTTTGAAAAAAAAAATTAATCTTTTAATTTTAAAATTTGCCTTTTTAATCAGTATTTTAAATATTCCGACAAAATAGTATTTGAAATAATGTTTTAAAATGTTTTAAGATTTAAATATAGAAATATATTAAAAACTAATTTTGCTTGAAAAATAGTCTTTAAAATATTTAAATTGTTTGAACATTATCTAAAAAGAATTCAATCTTTCTTTTTTATTTAAAAAATATTGTTACTTATTTATATAAATCAAAACTTAAAAATACGGAGACAAAATCAAAATGTAAATTAAACCAAAATCTTAAAGGTTAAACGTGAAGTTGACATGAAGTTACAAAGTTAAGAAAACTTTTTATATATAAAAGTCAATTCATATATATAATAACAATTTTAAAAAGTTGTAATTTAAAATATTTAAAGGATGGAGGATTATAATGTGTGTTACTATCTAAATTGGTTTAAAACCAATCCTGTTCGGGTAGGGATGATATTTAAATAAAGTCCTTCTAACAATAACGATTCGAAAATTTGAACTTGATTCAAATACTTAGTAAAGAAGTCCATTTCCACTCCTTCCAATCCCTTGATGATGTGTCAATAATATAGAAAGTCAAATGTCAACAATTTGAGAAATTATTTTATGAATCATTCTTTCCACGTCATTCATGGTCTCTACCAATTAAAAAATAAACACATCATCTTTTTTTTCACCTTATAATATATAATACTAGTTTTTATATATGTATGATGCACGAATAAATTATATGTATTAATTAAAACATATTAATTAATTTCGTATTAAGATTTATTTACTTTTTATAAATTATACATATAATATGGTAAGGAAATTATAAAAATCGAAATTAAATACTTATATATATGTACAAAAACATAATATATTAAAAGATAAACATAATTCAAAATATAAGTTCAAAAACTTATAAGGTGAAATTTTTTACATAAGTTTAATTTAAAAGTTTAATATTTACAATTGAAAAATAAATGAAAATATTTATGCATGTTAATATGTATAATGATTAATATGATTTGTATTCTTTCAAAACAAAATATGCTTTCTGTAAATTTATACACGATAATTAAGGAATAGTTTTGTGTTTGCCTTATGGCATGTTTTCTCTCGTTTTTTGTATGCTCAAAGTGACACATTTTGTCTTCTTCTACCTTTGTCTTTTGATTTTTGTTGTTGAGATGGAAAAAGATCTAACGAATCTAAATTTGGAGGATGGCAATGATGAAGTGTCACACCCAAAACTCGTTACCGTCGCCGGTTATGGTCCCGAGGCCATTCCGATCATCTATCGCAGATTAACTCTCAATATTATTTCATTTTAATATATTTTAGTAAAGTAATGCATTATACACAATATAAATCAAAATTTTAATATCAATACAAATCAATAAGGACAAAAATGTCATTTGTACAATTCTTGGAGACTTCTACCAGTACCTATTGGACAAGTATCGGTAGAAGTCAAGTCAGTAAACAGTTCAGATATAGTTGCAGTTTCCTACTGGTAGTTGAGATGGTACTACCGATACAAGGGTGACTTCTACTGAAATAACTCATGCTTCTACCGATGCTAAAAACTCCAGAGAGCTAAGAAGATTTACCCTGCAACATCTATCGATACAAGTACTTAGACTATCGATACTACTAAGAGCAAAACTACCGATACTTCTTATTACTCTACCGATACAATGCAAGTCAATAACCAACCTCTCTCTTACTCTGTAATTCTACCGATACATACATGGAAATTATCGAAACAAGTAAGCAGAATTCCAAAAATACACAAAATTCTTCTAAGTATTACAACTAATGATTCCAAAACTTCCCGTAGGCACATGCATTATACATTGATCATTCAAACAACTCTATGTGGACTACATCAAGTTAATACAAGATCATCAAATCACAAAATACAAGTGAAAACCAAATCAAGTTGATATCATTCTAGAAATCCTTTACATCAAAACACATAAAATTCACAATCCTACTACGTGCCATATAAACCAAGTGATATGAAAGACTACCAAACGAGCTCCGGGATAATGTGATTCTTCTTGGCGATCTAATCTTCAATAGCAAAACGAATCTGCAAAAAATTAAACAAGATACAAATAAACTTACAGAGCTTAGTAAGTTTATTGAACATTTAACTTACATAATAATCTATTTAATGAAAAAGAGAGTGTGAACAATCATCTTCATTCTTCCGTATTCGTATCCAATACCCCTTCGGGTCTTCCAATAAATGTAGCTCATGCGATCTCAGTCAGTAATTTGCTCCTTCGAGCCAGTATAGTATTTTGCTCTCATGAGCTAGTAAAGCTCTTGCGAGCCAGTATTGCTCTTACGAGCCAGTATTGCATTCCTTTTGAATCTTTCATCTCGTTCTGACATCAAGAATATAACCAAAACAGTTTAAGTTAGCATTTATCAAGTAGAAATACAATTACATGAACTTATCGGATGAGATTGCAGTTATGGCTAAACTTTAGGGACTATTGTACAATTTTCCCTTTTTCCTCTATCTATAGTCTACCCGTGATCCAAATCAACAAATCATTAAATTCCACATTAAATCATGAAATTCCAATCATTTCTTGCATTTATGTCCTTTTTAAAAATTTTACAAAATTACCCTTATTCTTTCATTTTCATTCAATTTAGTCCTTAGACCTCAAACAAGCAAAATAACCATTTCAAAGCTCAACCCATGCTAGCCTAATATACTAGAATGCATTCTCAACTCATACATACAATTTATTTCACATCAAGTACATGTATTTTACCATTTTAGCAATTTAGTCCTCAAACCCTAAAATCATCAAAATCACTTAACAAAACCATCAAATCCATCAAACAAGCCCACAATACTTCCATAAACTTTCAAGAACAAGCTCATTCATCAATGGAAAAAGCTATAACATTTGACAGATTCACAAATTAGTCCTTAGATTAGCTAGATTAAGTTAATACGGACTCAAAAACATAAAAATTACTAAAAATGTACGAAATCTACTCACCCAAATAAGGAAACAAAGCCAAACGAAGCTCTCTCCAATGGCTTCTCTAAGGTTCGATTTTGTGAAGAAGAATAAAGTAAAGTAAAATGATAAATTTAGCTTTTGTTTTAATTTAATTACTTAACTTAATTACCTATTTGCCCGCTTTTAATTCACATGAAATTTAGCCATAATAATGCCAAAACCGTCCATAAGCATTCTAGATGGTTTAATTACCATTTTGGTACTTTAACTAATCCTTCAATTGGCACTTACTACCCTTAATTAGAATAATTCAACTTTTGCACCCTTTTACGATTTAATCCTTTCTACTCAATTAACTATCTAAACGTTAAAATCTCATAACCAAATTTTAATACGATGCTAAAGACATCATAAATATTAAAATAAATAAATTTACTACTCGACTCGTCAGAGTTGTGATCTCGAAATCACTGTTTTAGACACCACTAAAAATCGGGCTGTTACATGAAGGGTTGGTGGCGCAAGATGGTCAGAATACGCAACAAAATATGTATGAACACAACCTTGTTGGATGCTTTCTCACAACCAACATTGTTCATTTTCCAGCCATTAGAAATATAATGACAAATCTTTGGCATTCTTTAGGTGGTGTTTTGATTTCTGATCTAGGAGAGAAAATATATTTGTTCAAATTTTATCATCAATTGGACATTGATCGTGTAGTGGATGGCACTCCATAGACGTTCAATGACCATTTATTGGTTTTTCATAGGATGAAAGCGGATGAAGATCCATTACAAATGCCGTTGGTTTTTTTCATACTTTTGGATTTAAATTTGTAACACCCAAAATCGTAACCATCTCTAATCTAGGGTCTCAGGGTTTACAAAACTTTTCGATTTTTTTTCTTTTTTTATATATACATACAAATTAATCACAATTTATACAATTACAAACTTGCAACTCAGAATATTAACTCCATTTAATCTTACACATTCATTTACAACCTTTCAATCAATCAAGAATCAAATTCAATCATGTAAGAACTTAGGAATCACGTACGAATATTTTCCATCAGGGATCACATGGCCATGTGTCTCAAACACACAATTTTCACCACTAGCTAACCAACTACAATCCCAAACATACCTATCATTACATCACAAGAAGGAATCAATATTCATATCACAAATCATGACATCTATATTCCATATCAACCATAATATCACAATATCATCCAAGCTACATCAATCATTCTTACTATCATTGTATAGTACCTAAACCCAAAACCGTCGTCGGTTAGGGTTTCGAGGTCACATGCATTCATGCCTCAAATCGTTACCTATTCAAATCTTATTTCAACATCATTCTTGATATAATAAAATATATACATTTATAATTCGTTATTCTTACTATGTTTATCAACTCAATAAGGGTAAAAATGTCATTTTTACAATTTTGGGAGACTTCTAATGGTACCTGTTGGACAAGTATTGGTAGTTGTCAAGTCAATAACAATTCAGGAAACAGTGCAGGCTTCTACCAATACTTATGACAGTTCTATCAGTACAAGTGAAGCTTTTACCAAAACAAATCATGCTTCTACCAGTACTAAAAACTCCAGAGAGCTCAGATGTCCTACCTTGTAGCTTCTACTGATACAAGTATATAAACTACCAATACTTCTATGGGCAGAACTATCGATACTTATTATGCAACTACCGATATAACTCAAGTCAGTGAACAATCTTTCTCCTACCCTGTATTTCTACCGATACATGTAAGGGTTCTACCGAAACAAGTATGCGAAATTCAATTAATCACACAAGTCCTCAAGTTTATCAACCACCATTCAACACAAGACTCTTATTCAAATTCTCATCTTGCAAAATCTATACATGACAATACTTGTTTCATCATACAACACAAAATACAATCAATCAACACAAGGATTCTTAAATTCACATGTTAACTCATTACAAAACACATTTGCTTAATTAAAACATCAAGCAAGCATGCAAGTTTAGTTCAACAAAGAAACCAACAATCCAAAATCAATCATTTCAAGGGTAACATCATCCTAGTACATGCCATATAACCGAGTGATGAATAACTACCAAACGAGCTCCTTGATAGTGTGACTTCTTGAGATGATCTGATCTTCAAGCGGCAAAAATAGAATCTACAAAACAACAACAAATTCACTGGTAAGCTTTCATTGCTTAATAAGTTCGCAAGGTTTATCAATTTACCGAATAACACGTGTTGAACAAATCCGTAAATCAGTTGAGCCAATTCAAAACTGTACTTCAGTGATCGATATCCGATTTACTCCCTGTTGATCCAAAGGCCATGCTTGTTACTAGTATACGATGCTGCTCACACTAAGCTGACAAGGGTTCGCATCACATGCGGTACCTCAGCCATCGATACAGTATATCTGTTCCCTACGGTGCTGCTCATACTAAGCTGACGAGAATATCCATTCTTGGATTCTATTCACCTTACTGTGACTCACGATGTTGTAGAGAATCCAAAACAAATGCAGGATCTCAGCCATCGGGCCATATTCTATCTTTAGCACAAGGTCGGGAAATTCTCATCTCGTTGTTTCTATCTTTCACGTTTCCAATAGTCGTTTCTCATTTGCAAAAATCATTATAAAGGCAGTTATAAGCATTTATTAATAAGAATTTAACATTACGAACTTACCAGACGAAATTGTAGTTAAAATGAACTCTAGGGCAAATCCGTAATTTTTCTTTTTCCATTATCGGGACACGATCTTGATCTATTACAATAATTTCATTCAATTATTTAAATCAAAATGAATTTTTAATCATTTTATGCAAATAAGCTTTTTTGGTATTTTTATAAAATTACTCTTAACTTTTCACTTTTATTCAATTTAGTTCTTTATCTCAAAACTTGCAAATTAACCATTTTTCCTTAAAACAAGTTCAGCTAAATATTATAGCAATCCAAAACTTCCCACATTTGTTTTATTTAACAAAAAGTCCTTGTACTTTTACTACTTTTATATTTTAGTCCTTTAACATGAAAATTACTAAAAATTACTTTACAAATCATCAAATCTAACATCCAAGCTTATAAATCTCCCGTAAACTTTCAAGAACAAGCTTATTCATCAATGGAAAAATTTATAAGATTTGAAAAAATCACAAATTAGTCCTTGAGCTAGATAGATTAAGTTAATACGAACTCAAAAACATAAAAATCATTAAAAAACGGACGAGATTTACTTACTAAATTAGCAAGCCCTAAATGGCCAAAGCTTTCTCCCTTCTCCCATGGCTTATTCGATCTTCTAAGGTAGAAAAATGTATAAAATGATACATTTGTTTAATGATTTTTACTTTAAACCATTTAATTATCAAATTACCAATTTGTCATTTAATGTTTTCCTTAAATTCTTTACAAATATAAGCCCATAACCGTCCACTATGGCTATTAATGGCTTAATTACCACACATGTCCTTCATCTTATCTTCCTTTAACCTTTTAACTAATGGAAATCAATTTTCTATCCTTTACGATTTAATCCTTTTTACTTAATTAATTATCTATACAATAAAATTTCATAACCAAATTTTAATACGATACTAATGACTTCATAAATATTAAATAATTAATATTTACGGTCGGACACATCGAAGTTGTGGCATCGAAACCACCATTTCCAATCATACTAGATTAAACTGACTAGTAAATCCTCATTTTATTAGTATTTAATTGCAATTTACTAATATCTAAAGAGTTTCACATCATTTCTATTAATAGACCCTTTAATAAGATTCTAATTGCACAATTGGTCCTTTAATTATATTAAATTTGATTAAACAAATTTATTTTCAATTTAGTCCTAAACTAATTAGGGCTAAATGAATAAATAACCAAAAAATTAATGGAATCAATCATATCCACCACCGCTTGGACTTTTTGACCATGGTTTAATTACTATTTTGGTCCCTTTACTATTTTTATCTATAGCAATTAACTTTTACCTCATTTACAATTTAGTCCTTTTTCCTTAAATAAACTATTAATCATGAAAATTACCCAACCAAACTTCAATTCACATATAAGACTCTGTAAATATTTAATAAAAATATTTATGGTCCTAAATTTCAAAAACGATGTCTCGATACCTCATTTTCTAAAACCAATTAACCTTTGAACCAAACCACTTATACTAACTTTTAATTCAATAATTAAAATTCCTCAATTTAAAATTCCATATAAAATTAATACTGACTTATTTAATTTAAACACTCATTATAAAAATTTTCTTGTTGAGTTTGTGGTACCAAAACCACTATTTTCGACACCACTGAAAAATGGGCTGTTACAAAATCCATGATCTCTTAATAGGTTTATTCTCTAAAGGAGTGGCTAAACAATTTGGGAACTTTATTGGTGAGTTTATTTATTATGATACAAAGCAATTAAGTCACAATTATAAAAGCTACATGCGCATGCGGGTGAAAATAGATGTTCGGAGGCCTTTAAAACACCGAAAGAAGTTGATATTATCATCCTCATCAAATGCTACGTACGCTAGATTCCAATACGAAAAATGAACTTTGTTTTGCTTCATTTGTGGATGTCTCAGTCACGGGGAGAACTTTTGTCCCATTAGACTAAGAGTTGACACAAAAAATTTGGAACCGGAATAGGATATTTCTTTGCGAGCTCCAGCAAGGAGAGTAACCACAATGATGAGTGTGTGGCTTCGGGAGGAATTTTGAGAAAGAAAGTTGAATGACATCATCAAGGGAGCTAATCATGATGGGGACAACAACCAAATTTTGAGCATGATTGGAGGAATCAATTAAGTCTAATTTTTGGAGTTAATTTGGAAGGAAATTCTCGGCTAATTAATAACAAGGATAAGGAATTTTTAGTGGGGCCAAAGCTAGTATGATGGATCAAGACTTGGAGAAAAACCCACTAGGGGATGTTGAAGGAAAGAAACGACCGAAATTTTCTAGACACGCGCTAATGGTTTCTGTTGTTCTAGATTCTATAGTGTGTAATGATGAGCTTTTACCAGCTGATTAGCAACATATATCGATAGTTATTGTTGGGCAGGTTGATCGAACGCAATGAAACTTATAAGTTGGAACGTCCGTGGATTGGGGAGCGCACGAGATTTTAGAAGACTTTGGCATGAGCTGAAGAATTATAACCCCTAAATTATCTTCTTTGTGGAAACAAAATTAAATGATTATAGTATGGAAAAGATTAGAAGGATATATGGATTCCATAATGGTATTAACGTAGATGCTGAAGGAACTCGAGGTGGTTTGAGTATTGGGTGGAATTTGAGTTGTACTCTTAGCCTTCAGATTTTCTCCAAAAACCATATTGATGTTGTTGTGAAAGAAAAAGACAAGAAGTGGAATTGTCACTTTACTAGTTTTTTATGGCTCTTCAGATGCGAGAGGGAGAGAGGATTCGTAGAACCTCTTAAAGGAGCTTAGGCGAGATCAAAGCTTACCTTGGATGGTATGCAGTGATTTCAATAAGATCTTTTAATTTATTGAGAATAAAGGAGGGTTGCCTCATGAGGAGGGAAGAATGAGTATATTCTGAGACACGTTAATGGGTTGTTATTTGGTGGGTTTGGGGTACAAAGGGCCTTGGTTCACTTAGGAGAGAGGTAATTTGTCAAACAACAATATTAGGGAGAGATTGGATAGATGTGTTGCAAATTTGGAGTGGTTCGATGTGTTCCCGAATTTCTCATTTAAACATTTGCCTCACTCTTTCTCTGATCATTTTCCTTTGTTAATTAATACTAATCAGGGCGAACAAAGGCATTTGAGTCATCAGTTTAAGTTTGAAAGTTGGTAGACTTTAGGGGACTCTTGCGAGGGATAAATTAGTAGATTAAAGATAGAGTTATGGGGATGTTCCATTGAAACTCAAGGTACTTTGTGAGGGATTGGGCAAAGGAAATTAAGTGGAAAGCAAATAACGAATTAAAATGGCTCTATAATCGGATTGAACAACTAGATACGAATTTACGGAGTGAAGAGATCATTGAGGAGTTGCTTGATATCAAGCTTCATCTTAGTATAAAGATTGAACGTGAGGAGATTGTTAGCTCGATAAATCAAATCGAAATTGCCAAGAGGGGGTGAATTGGCTTTTAAAAAGAATTGTGAGAGCTAGAAAGAAAATTGAAAGATGAGCATGATAACTTAGAGTGGTTCGACCTCAATTTCTGCTCTACTACCTTAGCTTTCCACAACTAAGGATTTCCCCAAATTCACTAACTTGGTAACCTTTGAGGACAATGTTCAACCTTACAACTCCCTTAAGATTTCTACCTCAAATCTTAAGACACAAATCCTCTTAAGGAAATACAAATAAGCAAACAAAGAAATAATCCTTACAAGATCAAAGTGTTTGCAAATTAAGCTTAAATAAAATGAAATGCACTTGAACAAAAGAATATAAGTAAAGCTCACAAGTATATGTAAAGAATATGAAAATAGTAAGCTTAAAGGTTGTTTGATTGATGATTTTGCTTGAAAAGTGCTTTCTTATGTTGTAGGATCTTTAGAAGTTGATCCTTATACCCTCTAATTGATTTCCAACCGTTGAGGTTGTTGGAGTCATGAATAGAGCCATTAGGGAGGTAAAAACCAAGGCATTTAATTCACTTGCAGCATTGAGTATCGATACCATATAAAGAGGTATCAATAATTTTTGCATTAAGTGCATAAATCAGTGACGGTTAACGTAGAGATATCAATACTATTTTAAAAATTATCAATTCTTTATGAAAAAGTATCGATACTGGATTGATACCTAACTGAAGCTCAAAATGACAGGATGTCAATTTGGTATCTCTTTTAAGAGAGGGTATCGATATTTCAAGAAATATCGATACTTGGTCAAAAGGGTATCGATACTTTTTGGCCTGGAGCAATTTTGACTTGTTTGAAAACTATTTGATTTATTCAAAGTCTTTTTACTAAGTGAAAATCATTTTAACTTGATTTTAAAGTTGTTTCAAACATTTTCTAAGAGTTCATAGTAGATATTCAAAATTTTATCTCTTAAACTTCAACTTTAAACAAATGATTTTGTCAAGATTGTTGAATTTTAACTTTTATTTAAAAACATTTCAATTTGTTATATAACAAAATTTTATTAAATAAAGCTTGGTTTAACAATCTCTCCCTTTTTGATATACCAAAACATTTTGTAAATTTGTTTTTGAATAATTTCCCCCTTAATAAAATCATTTTGAATTTAAAGACAAAATAAAAATTGAAATACAATTCAAAATTAATTTTTACTTTAGAAAAAATGGTCACAAAATTTGCATATTTGCATATAGTTAGCAAAAAAGAATAATCACTCAATTTTCCTTTTCTTCTCCCCCTTTTTGTTATATCAAATGACAACTAAAGCTTAAGTAGAAAAGAGGTTAGTTCATCATAATAGGTATATAAAAGTGAATGAATAAAGAACTAAAACATCAATGTATCTAAAAATACCAATAAAGCAATAAAATGCAAGAAAACATAGACATAGGCATAAATAAAAAAATCTAGGTGCAAATGTTATGAGTATGTAATGAATAACTTAAATATACTCTAATCATCATGAGGAGAAAAAGGAGGTGTCGAAGGGAAACTTGTTAGGAGAGATGCCATTTGTGTCTCCAATGTCGATAGTTGAGTGTCAACTTCATCTCTAAGTCTCGTACATCATTGCTCAAGGAGTGTATAGAGTTGAGAATAGCACCATTAATCTCGGATGAGGATTGAGTAGCATGAGAGGAAGATGCCAGTGGAGCACCATGCTCAAGTGAAGGGAAGTGTTCAAAAGCGCCTGCACCATCGTCATCTCCATTGGCAGTTGGATTACCTCCCTTGATCCATCCACTTACCGGAGTTGGCATCATAATGATAGTCGGCATGGTGAAGTGCCCTGTAACTGATAAGTTGATTAAACGTAATGGGGGAGTCTTCAATAGTACTAATTCCTAACCTTCTAAAGATGTATGACAAATAAGTACCATGGGGAAGGGTGAGATTGGTAGACATGGCCCTCCCTATAGCCTTAGTGATGTCATTAATCATAATGAGAGCAAGTTCGGGATGCCTATTAGTTTGGATAAAATCGAGCCACCAATAATCGGTGTTTCGAAGTTTGGCATGTTTCATAATAGGACTTAAATTCCAATTTAGGATTAAGTGGAAGACTTGATCATGTAAAGAAAGATCAGAAGCTAAGTCGGACTACTTGAAAAGAGCTTGATTAAAAGGGCCTTTTTCATTGGAGTTACCTTCGAAAGGCAAGTGTAACAAATTTCCAAACACTTTGACAGTGAGGCGAATAGGAGTGTTAATTAAAATTGAGGTGATGGCAACAACGAAGTCACTAGATTTGTAACGTTCAAGTGTGACATTTGAATAAAAGGCTCGAACATGATCATAAAATGTTAATGAAGAAATTTTTAAAAAGTTCATCCAACCCCAATTTTGAAAAACAGATAGATAACTAAAATTTATGGCTTCAAGCATAATCTATTTTTCTAGATTCCCAAACCTTTTTTGAAGCAAATTTTGAATTAAAACGAGATAGAAAGTTTGAGTATTAAAAACACTCGTTCAAAGACAGCTCTAACTCATTAGATGGATTAGATGAAGAAGCATTGTTTCTAGAATGTTTCTTAGGAGCCATTCTATCTATTAAAACACTTAGAAACACTAAGACTTAAAATTTTTTTTGGAGAATTTTAACAAACACTTGGCATGCAAGGGTTTTGGGTAAAAATGTTAAGAAAAACTCTAAAAATAGGCAACCTCTAACAACAAAACACAATATATATTTTTCAAATCATTCCAATAGTTCATCAAAAATCATTATTTTAACCTACATTGCATGAAATCAAAAGTTTGAAAATTTTAGGGTTTATCTTAAAAGTGTAGAGAACTTGAAAAATCTGGAGCAATGTTGGAAAAATCTGGATGCAAAAGTGTTTGGGAGCGCTTGAGTTCCAAGATATTATGAAAATATAAAAAAATTTGAGAAATTTTGGGAGAGGAGAAGAGGGTTTTTGGAGAAGAGAGGAGAGGAGTTGGGGATTTTGAAAACCTATTTTGAAAACAGTGTTTAGATGCCCTTTAAACACTCATGGTAACGATAATTTTCCACGAGTATCGATATTTTTATAAAAGTATCGATAATTTTTAAACGGTATTGTTACCAAATTGCAATTATGTTTTTCAAGTGCAGTAAAATTGCAAAATCGAGTTTTTTGAGTCTTTAAATGTTCTAAGGGTCTACAATGTAACACCTCTCACCCGTTCCTATCATCAGACCCGAGCAAATGAATGTTATCGCAGATAAACACCTTTATGAAACAATTTAAAGTCTTTAAATTGCTATATTATTTTTTATAATATAATATATTAGCAGAAATCAACTTTTAGAAACATCTTGAATTAACTCAATTTTTAAAAGAATTTTCGAAGTCTGAGGGACTTTTACCGATACTTAAGTAGACAAGTATCGTTAGAACTAAAGTTGGAATAACCTTGAAAAGGCTATAGAGTTCTACCAATACAACTAGGAGTTCTATCGGTACAACTTTGACTTCTACCGGAACAACCCATACTTCTACCAGAACAACAAACTCCAGTAAGCAAAGAAATTTTGGCCTGAGACTTCTACCGATACCTGAGTCCAAACTACCGATACAAACAGTGTACTACCAATATTTGTAAGACTACTACCGAAACAAGTCGTTTCAAACACTATTATTTAAACACAAAGCCATCACACCTATATCTACTTTTACATGTTTAAACCATATTCAAAACACCACTTGACACAACTTAAAATAAGTCAAATAACTTAAATAATCATTTTTAACCCTATTATATGCCATAAATACCTATATGCCTTTCGATGATCTACAAAACAAAATGAAACAACTACAAAAGCAACTAATTCTTAGTAAGCTTGTATAAAGGATACTTAACTCACTGATCACATTATGTTAAACAACCGAACATAATTTCTTTAATCCAAAGCAAAATTTTTCTTTCCTATATGCACCACTTCACAATATTAGTAGGTGTATTAATAAACATAAAATTCTTCCAAAGTTCATGAAACCTATTACCATAAGCATTCAATGTCTATATCCTTTAACATCTTTATTCCAATATACAATTCAATTGTCACTCTTTTTACACTTCAACTTTCTTGTTAATATTACGTATAAATACTTCATATAACCATTTCATAATAACATTTCGTATAACTATTTCATCTAAGCATTTCATTTTACCAACTAACACATAATTCAATTGCTACCTTTTTAATCCCAATACTTGCATTACATTTTCAGTATAATTTATCTGATTCAATACCCCGACAAGAAGCTTGATAAGCATTAAGCTCAATAACCATCTACATGAAGTCCACTAGGCACTAAGCCCCATAAACACCGACACATAGCTTGCTAGGCACAAAGCCCGATAAACACCATACAATCACTCAATTCTGTGATATACTTTACGAATTAACATTTAATTATACAATATAGAATTAAAAGATTAAATCATTAACAAATAATAGAATACAACCGCACATTTACTGTAACATTTCATTTGAACATTTTCATATCAGATAATTGTTATTATTCCGATGGATCCTTATAAAGGTACTCATTACGTAAGTCCAAAAAGTATGACGCTCGTCAACTAATTAGATATAGAATAGTTGCGTCCGATTACCCTTTCGGGTTAAACCAATGACAACTGATCTGCCGATTTTATACCTATCAGATTAAACTAGTTTCCATACTTGAAGAGCTTGAAATTAAGTATTTTTCTTAATTTTCCTATAAGATTTTATTTAGTTTTTATCTTTGAATAAATTGTGTAACTCAAGTGTTAGAAGGTTGTTTTACTGTCTTTAAGTCCAATTAAGGCCTAAAGGTTAGCTAACATATTTTGTGAGTGTGCAGGAGACCATAAGAAGTTGTAAAAATATGAAACTGATCACTTCGTCACAGCATAGGATGTTTTACGTCGTAACAAAGGGACTAGACTCGAAGAATTAAGGAACTGACTTCTTTGTCACGACATACATAGGCTATGTCACGACAACGCCTGCATGATGACAATTAAGGATGGTTCTGATTGCTTCGTCAAGACATAGGTCCTAGTTTGTCGTGACATCGACCCCTGGACACTGAATCTGTACCGAATGAAGGGTATTTCGGTCTTTATAATGTCACTTAAACACGAAGGAAGACAACTAACCTAGGGTTAATGAAAACGGTCGGCCAAGGCTATAAATAGGGCCTTTAGCACTAGAATTAAACACACCATTTACTAGTTTTTAGTTTTTACTTTGTATTTTCATTCTAGAAACGAGATTGTAAAACTCGCATAAACGTTCGAGGAATTTTTCCCGACAGATTGCCAATACAATTAAAGTTTCTTTTTCATTTGATCTATTAAATTTTATATTTTTATAAATTACTATTTTGATTATGATTAAGAAAACCATGAGGAATTAATTCCATTTTGAGGAATTAGAGAGTGAAAGTATGATTATTTAATTGTTATTTAATAGGGATTTTCATTTCGGATCACCTGTTTGGGAAAGGAAGAACATCAAACAAACACCAGGCCTAACAACCTAGAATATCATTTAGGTAGGAATGAACCTGAAATTGGTATTGCCCATCCGTGAAAACCTTTTCCCAAAACTGGTTTAGACTGTGACATCTAGCGATAAGTAGTCTTTATCAACTTACTATACTGGCGGAAGATCGAAAGATCCAACTGGGGTAGTGACTAGTTGATTGAAGGAAAATCCCCAAAACACAACAATTGAAGAACTCATATTAAAGCGACCTAATATCCCCAAAGTCGTTTATTAATTTTATACATCTCAACTTTTTACTTTTTATTTCTTTTCTTTTTATGCTTTGCACAAAAAAAACTTTTTATTTTATTTTGTACTATAATCCCTAAAGTGATTACTAATTACTTCTATTCTTTGTAGGGATTTAATTCATTTTTTCCTCATGCCTCTTTTGGGCACGATCCTCCGAATACTACCAAGTGTTCCGTTGTAACACATTATATTTACAACCTGACCCGTATACTTGCGGAAGCCTAAAACCTATAACAAAAGGGAGTATGTTTGGAGGCGGTCAAGTTGTTAGAGCTGTTGCTAGGGAGGCTGTAATACCCAAAACCCGTTACCGTCTCCGGCTAGGGCCTCGGGGCCCTTACGTTCATCAATCTCAGATTAACTTTCAATATTACTTCCTTTATTCATATTTTGGGAAAGCTTTTTCATTATGCATGTCACAAATCATGGATGAGAAGTCAATACAGTTCAAATAGAGGTAAAAAGGTCATTTCCATAATTCTGGGAAACTTCTATCGGTACTTGTTGGTCAAGTATCAGTAGTAGTTAAAGTCAATAAACAAATTTAAAACAATAGCAGACTTCTACTGATACTTGTGATGATTATACCGATACAAGTTTACCTTCGACTGATACTCGACATGCTTCTACCGATCCTAAAGACTTTAGAGAGTTAGGAAGTTTTGCCCTACAACTTCTACCGGTACAAGCAAAAATTCTACCGATACTTCTACGTTTGGAATTATCGATACATCAAATTTGCTACCGAAACAACACAAGTCAGAACCTAACCTCTCTCATACTCTGTACTTCTACCGATACATGCATGAGAACTACCAAAACAAGTAAGCATATTTCCAAAAATGCATACAATTCTTTTAAGTATTGAAATTACTATAACAAAACATTCCATAAGCATAAGTATAGTATGATATTCATCCAAAATGACTCAAACAAGGTTACCAAAAGTCACCCCAAGTCATCATAACATAACGCAATCGAGCGAAACACCTTTGAAAACATTCTAGAGGTTTTTACAACAAAACATATCAAGTTCACAATCCTATTACATGCCATATAAGTCAGGTGATACGAAAGACTACCAAACAAACTCTCAGGATAGTGTGATTCTTCTCAGGGATCCGATCTTCAAGAGCAAAACAATCTACAAAACAGAGACAATACATAGGTAAGCTTATAGAGCTTAGTAAGTTCGTTGTTCAGTTAACTTACGAAATATCTATTAAAGGAGAAAGAGAATATGAACAATCATCTCTTTTCCTTTCGTATTCATAACCAGTACCCCTTCGCGTCTTTCAGTGACTAACTCATGCGACCCAATAATGCTCTTATGAGACAGTAGTGCTCAAATGAGCCGGTATTGCTCTTACGAGCCAGTAAGATCAAATAAGCTAGTATGATATTCCTTTCGTGTCTTCCATCCCGGTCCATCATCAAGAATAGAACCAAACAAATAAGGTTAGCATTTAACAAGTAGAATATAGTTATGCGAACTTACAAGACGATATTGCAGTTAAAATGAAACTCTATGGACTATTTTGTAATTTTTCATTTTCCTCGATCTGCAGCTCGCTCGTGGTTTACTAAACGTTGCTCTTAGCTTGGCTGAACCTTAAGCTTCTTCTCCTAGGGTTTTATTTCTTTCTTTTAGCTAAATGAAGAAGATGACCCAAATTTCCTTTTGTTTTCTTTTCATTATTATGTCTTATTTACTAAATTACATATTTACCCATATTTAAACAAAGCAAATTTTAGGAATTTCCATGCCATCGTCTAATTACCATTTTAATGTCCTAACCTTCCAATTTGTCAATCAATACCTTAAATCAATGAAGTTCAACTTTTGCACCATTTACGATTTAATCTTTTTTATTTAATTAACTATCTAAACGACAAAATTTTTTAGCCAAACTTTAATACGCTACTAATGACATCACAATTATTAAATAATTAATGTTTATGACTTGAATCGTCGGTGTTGTGGTCTCGAAACCACTGTTTTCGACACCACTAAAAATTGGGCTGTTACAAAGGTAATGCTTTAGTGATTTTATTCTTTCTTTTCTAATAGAATAATTAGGAAAATTTTAAGTTATAAATATAATATTATTTATTTGTGTTTAATTTATTTTCTTTTTCTTTTCATACTTGTCTTGATTTATTCAAATTTGGTTTATGAGTCAGAGCCAAGGAAACTTGGTAGATCTGATCCCAAACCTTGAGGCATTGATTAGGCGAAATCCCAGAACCCAACAATCGATGCAAAACTCACCACCACCGAAGGAAAGAGAAGAAATAGTAGATCCAGTTGAAGATCCCGCTATTAACATAGAAAATGTTCACATACCTCTACAACTCTCCGCAAACGAAGAAATGACAGATGCACCAAGAACTTTAAGGGAGTATTCTTTACTTACCTTAGATCTAACCAAAGGGAGTATTACTAGACCTATTATCGCTGCTAATAATTTTGAAATAAAACCTGCTATGATTCAAATGATACAAAAATAATTTACAATTTCGAGAGATAATGGCTGAAGATCCCAATTTACATTTGAAGCGGTTTTTACAATCGTGTGATACTTTTCGGTTTAATGGTATTACTGATGATGCCATACGTCTTAGATTATTTCCCTTCTCTTTAACCGATAATGGCTTTTCTTGGCTAGATGTGCAGACACCAGGTTTTATTACAACATGGGATGAATTGGTAAGGAATTTCTTGTTGAAGTTTTTCCCTATGGAGAAAGCAATCCAACTTAGGAGAGAATTTTCAACATTCCGATAATTTGATGGCGAGGGGTTCCATGAAACATGAGAACGGTTTAAAACACTAGTATGAAAATGCCCTAATTATGGTATGCTAGAGTGGATGAAACTTCAAACATTCTATAATGGGTTGGATGCATCAGCAAGATCAACTTTAGATGGTGCAGCAGGAGGAGCCCTAATGAATAGAACCTATAATGATGCTTATGGGTGATCGCGCTATGAACGTCACAATAATTTATGCAAGCAAACACTGTCGATGCAAGAATAAGTTGACTGAATTCCTTCGATCCTCAAGCAAACAGATAAATTGTTATTGCAAATAAGCACAATGAATCTTACCAACCTTAACTTTCTTGTTTATCAAGACTCAAATAATCACACTAACCACACCTTCTAGTATTGGCAATGCAATAAACTTAAGAACAAGTTGACTGAATTCTTTCGATCCTCAAGAAACTTTCGTTGACTTACTTGTTAACTTAATTTGTCGCTGCACTTTCTAGTGACAGTGACTGCAATCACACTTCCATGGTCAAACAATTAAATCCAAAGATAAATAGTAAAGGAAAGATTGAAATAGATATCATTCAGATCTGAAATGAAATTGTACTTCCATAAAACTCAAATTATCAAGACTTATTAGCGTTAACCAAGAGAAATAACAGAATAAATTGAAGTATCCTATTCCTAGTTTACTTGAATCACTCTCTTACACTCCTTTTGGATCGTACTTAGGATGCTTCTCGTTAGGAGCAGGATTGCCTTCTCGTCAACGTCAGGTTGCCCTCAAGAATTTAAGCTGCCATGGATGCAAGCTTGAAAAAATGTTGAAGAGGAAATTTAGTCTGTCGAAAAGCTAAAAAGAATCCCCTTTTCTCTCTCCTTCTCTTCAGTATTTAACATCAACTTCCCAGTACAGGTGTCCTACCTTCCAGATCTAACCTCCTCTGACTGTACAAGTTAGTTATACCAGCTGTGTAACTCACACATTTTTGGTGTGTTAACCAGACAACTGTCAGGTGCAGCGACAGTTCTAGGCACAAATTTAGATCCTTTTATGCAACGACAACTCTAGACACCTTCATGCATCGATACTTCTGGACAGGTTCCTGCAGTAACATTTTTTGGCACAATTTTGAACAGACTAATGCAAAGACATCAATAATAAAAACATGATAAATTTAAAGGAAATTAGGCTAAGCTTCATTAAGTTAGAAAATGTAATAACTAAGTTAAAAATACTAAAAATGTATGCTAAAGATGATCAAATGGGAACAAATTATACTATAAGTAAGGAGAAATCAATGGTTCTTTCTAATGCTATCACACCCCCAAACTTGAGTTTTTACTTGTCCTCAAGTAAAACAAGAATTAGCAAGGTTATAGCAAAATTTTATCAAAGTAATGATCATTCTAGCAACTTTAATCATCTAAAATCTTAATGAATGAATCACATTTAAATGACAAAATATTGCGCGACAATTCATAATCATGAATAATTAATATTGCAACATCATCAATGCTAGCATCATGCTTTAAATCTTAAACTCTTTCTACCAAAAGAGCATTTATTGTATAGTAGTATATACATATATATTTTTCTTCTTTTCCTTTTTTCTCTTCTTTTCTTTTTTATATGTGACTGAGGGATGTCGTTACATTACTATACTCTTGTTCCTGGGAAGTAATGATGAGGTGCAACAAATCCCTACGGAGTATGTAATTGTGCCGACACATATTCTTGCAGTGATAGCCTTTGGCTAAATTACTTTTTCTAACACTTGCATTGGACTGTTCCCACTTGATAGTTCACAATACACTCGCATTGGAGTGTCTTTTATTTATAACTATACTTATATACAAGTAGTTGTAAATAGCAGATTCATTCAAGACTCAAATAATGATATTATTCATCCATTACTAATGCAATCTAAATATTCATCCAAGAATTAAAGATACAACATTCAATCAAATTCATCCAACTCATTCATTAATAGTTCACATGATTCAAGAATTAAGCATCACATGAAAGAAATTTCAAGCACATTTTCAATAACCTCACATGCTTCATTAAACTAGAAAGGACAAATTTTTAAAATGTTGGTGCATTTGCATTTCCAGCCCATAAACATTCCTCCCAAACTTAAAGTTTGCATTGTCCCCAATGCATTGACATTAATTTACAATGATACGTGGAAATGCAATGACAATGTAGATGCTGTGAGAATAAAAATGCAATGACAAAGGAAATGTGATGAAAATTACATTACAACTACATGATATGTATGACAACTAAAACTAAGAACTGAAAATAAAACTAACTCAATTTGCTGCAACTGAAGATGTGCCTGCATTGGTCTTCTTCTTCTTGCGCCTCCTTGCGGCGCTTCTTATCTTTGGTGCGCTTCCTCTTTTGTTCCTTTGGCTTAGTCGGATCTTCGGATTGCTCCTCAGCTTCAAGCTGTGCCCCGACATCATCGACCGTGACATCAGTTGGGTGTATTTCAGCAAGCGATACAGTATAAAGCACCATGGCTAGAGGATTGCAATCCTCATTACTGACAGTCATAGCCTTCGCCTGACTCGCATCAGGTGGCACCAAATCATCAAAAGATGCACTCACAACTTGAGGTACGATGACAAATTCTTCAACCGAATTTGTCGCGACATCAGGTCCTTCTCTTCTTTTCTCTTTTTTTCCTATTCTTTTTCCCCTTCTGTCTCCATAGGTTCTAATGGTGTGTCCCCTTCATCAACATTGGCCTCCTTCTCAGCCATAGTAGCCTTTGAGGTGGTAGAAAAATCATCTTTAAATAGGTTGGCAATGTTTCGGAGGCAGTCTTCTAATTCTTTCGAATTCATCTTGCGTTCATCATCAGAAATATGGACCATCTGCGGAGATGCTACTGATTGGTCCCTTCCTTCTGATGCAACCTCCGCTGTTGAAGGCGTAGCTTCTCTAATGATTGGAGGGAAGACAAGGAACTCTGGTAGAGGCACTTTGTTTATACGGCGCAGTGTAGTGACAATGGCACTATTCCATTCCCTAATGTAGGCATAGAATAGGTTCTGCGACCTTTCCATATCCTCGATTGCGTCGACAAGTTTTATCTGTCTAATGTTAATTATGTCAGCAATCTTTTCTACCTCTTTGACCTTTCGCCATAAAGTGGGATCTGTGGTGACATTAGCCTTCTTTTCTTCAATCTTTGCCTTGCCTTTCCTCTTCTTGGCTTCAGCTTCCTTCACAACAAGAGTGTCATTCCCCCGAGTCATTCGCTATATGAAAGAATCATTCACAGGTCCTTTACTGTCTAATATTTCTTCTCCCTCACGAGGCATCACTTCTTGTTGTTGACATAATTGCATGATTAATGAAGGGAATGCTAGAATACCCATTTGCCTAGCAGCACAGCTCGTAATTTCTTGGTGCAAAATTGTACTATATCAATTTATCTCCCCTTGATGATTGAGTGGATTAAACACATCCGATCCAAAGTGACTGTTATGCTATGAGTAGAAGGCATGAGACGATAGTTAATGAAGTGAAACCAAACCTTACTCTGTAATATTAGGAAGTGACGGTGCATGGTGTAGTTGCTCAAATTTTTACCCTTCCCACCGCTCTTTCGGTGCAGAGGTCTTACATCAAAATGTCAGCCCCCTCCTCTGTGAGTTCTTCTAGGAAGGCCATGTGCTCGTCCTCTTCCACAGTGATGTTGTAGAGAGCATTAATGTGGGAGGCACCCCAAGGTACAAACCTGTCATGAACGAAGACGAACTCTTGTTCGCTATCAGTCAGGTTTGTGTACAAATCTCTCACAAGAGATGGTGAATAGCCTCAGGATGGGTGTAAAAGGTTTCTCAACCCATTCTCGTAATAGTTTTATTGACTTTCTTCCCCAAGTCTTGATGCTTCGACAGCTGAAAACCCTGCTCAGGATGACAGTTACGCTTCAGCATGTTGTATTGGAAGCGGTCCTTTGCAGCCTTGGTTAGAAACACCATTGGTTCCTTAGATGGGTGATGCTTTGTTTCTCATATCACAGCGACGGAGGAGGGTTCTGTAGTAAATTTTGATGGTGTTTTTACGCCTTGAGTTCTGGAAATATCTTTTTGGTAGCAAAGGTAGTAGAAAGCAAAAAAAAAAGAGAGCTTTGAAGAAAAGTTTCAATAGTAATGGTGGTTTTTCTGAGTAACACCGTCGACACAATGGATTGCTTTATAGGGAATGAAAAAAGGAGATGGAGAGTTGTGTTATTTTACACTGTAGAGAGAGGACAGTCAATCTGCATCCAATAAATGTATCCACTCGGATCGCCCTTTTTCAAACCGATCCAATGATTAGAGAATAGGTGCTTGAAATGTCACGATTTGTTTCCTAATCTGTTTTGATTTTGTGATGAGTTAGAAGACAAGTTACGTCAACAAGGAGTTTTTCATGTATCGACAAAAGAAAAGACTTTATTCCTGCAAAAATACTAAGAAAGATAACTAAAACATAACAAAATAACTAAAAGCACATGATAAAAATGTAAAGAGAGGTTAAAAAATTTGATCAGATTAATGGTCTCCTTCTGTTTGTGATCGTTATGGCTAAAGTAATGCTTCAACCGTTGGCCATTCACCTTAAATTTGTACCCATCATTTATGTTTTTAATTGTGACCGCATCATAAGGAAATGCTTCGACAACCTCGAATGGACCAGACCATCGTGAGCGCAATTTACCTGGGTGTAATTTTAGTCGCGAATTAAATAATAACACCAGTTGACCTGTAATAAATTGTTGCTGCAAAATAGTTTTGTCATGCCAACGCTTAGTCTTTTCCTTATAGATTACAGCATTTTCATAAGCATTGCAGCGAATTTCCTCCAGTTCAGTAATGCCTAACAGTCTTTTCTTTCCAACAGCTTAATAGTCCATGTTCACTTACTTGATTGCCCACATGGCTTTATGTTATAATTTCACAGGCAAGTGACATTCTTTACAAAACACAAGTTGATATGGCAACATTCCAAGTGAAGTTTTATATGCTTTACGTAATGCCCACAACGCATCATCCAGCCTAAAAGACCAATTCTTCCTTGAAGGATTCACCACCTTTTTAAGAATATTTTTGATTTGCCGATTGGAGACTTTAGCTTGGCTATTGGTTTGGGGATGGTATGTGATTGCCATTCGATGGTTAACTCTATACCGCTTCAATGTGGCTGTAACTTGATTACAGTGGAAGTGAGTGCCTTGATCACTAATCAATGCCTTAGGTGTGCCGAAACGAGTGAGTATATACTTCTGGAAAAATTTTAGCATTGTCCTAGCATCATCCTTTAGGACAGCAACGACCTCCACCCATTTTGACACATAATCAACAGCAACTAGGATATAAACATTTCCAAACGAACTTAGAAATTATCTTATAAAATCCATACCCCAGACATAAAAAAGCTTAACCTCTATAATTGGTTATTGCAGCATCTCATTGTGTCGATATATTGATCCAGTGAGCTGACATTTGTCACATTATTGCACAAAATTGTGGGCATCTTTAAACAACAAAGGCCAATAAAATCATGATTGAAGCACTTTAGCAGCAGTTCTTATGCCACCAAAATTACCTCCATAAGGGGCATCGTGGCAGTGCTTCAGGATTGAAAGCATTTCTTCTTCTGGAACACAGCGCCTAATAAACATTGTTGTTGCATACCTTGAATAGGTATGGCTCATTCCAGTAATATTTATCGATATCGGGAAGAAACCTTTCCTTCTTGTGGCCTGTTACACTCAAGGGTAACCTTCCACATACCAAGTAATTGACTTCATCTGCATACCGTGGGGATATGTCGACAGCAAACAATTTCTCGTCAGGAAATGTGTTGATAATTTGGAATGTATTTCCATCTTCCTTCCTACTTCCAGATTAGACAAGTGATCAATCTTGTAATAACAGGATCCATCGTATCAATCTTAGTTTAGCATCCTTCTTTGCAAAGAGGTATCTTAACGCAGAATGATTATTGAACACTGTAACCTTTGCACTAACAAGATATGAGTGAAATTTTTCGAAGGTAAAGACTACTGCTAACAGCTCCTCCTCTGTGGCTGTATAATTAATCTACACTTCAGTGAGAGTTTTGCTGGCATAGTATATCACGTGAAACACTCTTTCTTTACGTTATCCTAACACGACACCCACTACATAATCACTCGCATCACGTATTACTTCAAATGGTTGTGACTAGTCTGGTGCAACGATAATTGGTGCATTCAAACGTTACTACTCTATTTGCATAAATGCATCCAGACATGCATCATCAAACAAAATTTTTTTATTTTGCTCTAACAAGAAGCAGAGAGGTTTTGCAATCTTGGATAAATCAAAGATAAATCTTCGATAAAAACCTGCATGACCGAGAAAACTCTGAATATCTTTTACATTCGTTGGCGAGGGTAACTTCTCAATAATTTTAACTTTTGCTTTATCCACTTCAATGCCCTGACATGAAATTCGATGATTGAGAACAATGCCTTCTGTTGCCATGAAGTGGCATTTCTCTCAATTCAGCATTAGATTTGTGTCCTCACATTGCTTTAGAACTCTGGCCAAATTATCAGCGCATTTATCAAAAGAAAAGTTGAGTCCGTGGTTCATCGGGCCGTATGAAGTTATCGAACGAGTTGGTCTTGTGGCATATAAGTTGGCTTTACCACTAGAACTAGAGAAGATTCATAATGTATTTCATGTATCGATACTGAGATAGTATAGATTAGATCCCTCACATGTGATTACACCCATGGAAGTTGAGATTCAGCCAGATTTGTCGTATTTAGAAGAACCGATTAGAATACTGACTAGTAAAGTAAAAGAACTAAAGAACAAGAGAGTACCGTTGGTGAAAGTATTGTGGAATCGTCACGGGTTAGAGGAAGCCACTTGGGAGACAAAGGCTTCGATGAGATCACAGTAGCCTAACCTATTTACTGGTAAGAAATTTCAGGATGAAATTTCCTTAAGAGGGGGAGAGTTATAATAGCTCGAATTTCAGTGGTGTCAGAAACAGTGATTTTGAGACCACAGCTCCGATGAGTTGAGTCATAAATTTATTTATTTTAAATATTTATGGTGATATATGCATCGTATGAAATTATGATTTGAAAATTTCATAGATTAAATAGTTAATTAAATAGAAAGGACTAAATCATAAAAAGGATAAAAGTATAAATGTTTAATTAAAAGGACCTAATAAGTAAATAAACCAAAAGAGATAGGATAGTGGAATATCATGACATTTAAGGGTTAATGAAATGATTGAATAAAGATTTAAAAGTGATTAATTAAGTTAATGATGAAAGTCACAAAATTTACAAAATTGCCATTGTTATATAAGTAAAATTAAAAGAAGAAAAATAGCTCATTTCTTCTTATTTTCATCTTCTTCATTCGGCCAAAGGAAGGAAAACCTAGGGTTCCATTGTTGAGATTTTAAGCTTTGATTTGGAATACGATCGTGTTACAGACCGCGAAAAAGGGAAATTGACGGATTTGTCTCTGAAGTCTTTCCTAAATTGCAATCCAGTCCCATAAGTTCGTAATGTAAATCTTATTTATAGTCCTTATATATGTATATATTGTCAATGTACAGCAAATCAGAAGCATTCGATATAAAAGATAATTGATGAAATGAAACGCAAGAGATAGTAGGCTTTATGCCGTTGAAATAGTACCGACACGATGGCTAGGGTACCACATATGTTGCGAGTCCTAGACAGCTCGTGTGAGCAGCATCGTGACTCTGAAAAGAGATATGGATCCTATATGGATTACAGGTCCTACGATGGTTGGGACTTATGCTTTATGCATACTCCCGACTTCTCGTGTGAGCAGCATCGTTAGGAAATAGTTTACAATACGAATAAACACCGTACCGATAGTTGGGGTACTACATAGGTTGCGAGTCCTCGACAGCTCGTGTGAGTAGTATCGGGTACTGGTAACAGAAAGTTATGAACAGGAAGAGGAGTTATAAATAACTCAAAGAGCAATGGACTTACGTTGGCTCGATGGAGTCATTGATACTTATTACCATGTTGGTATTTCTTAACTATCGAACTTACTAAGCTATAAAGCTTACCACAGTTATTGTTGTTGTTTTGTAGATCATTTTGCTGACTGAAAATCGGATCATCGTCATCAATTGAAGTCACACTATCAAGGAGTTTGTCGGTAGATTTTGCATCACTTGGTCTTATGACATGTACTAGGATGATATTAACTTTGATGTTGAAATCTTGCTATTTTGATTGTGTAAATGCATGAAGTTCAACTTAGATGCTTAAACTTATGATGCTTGTAAAGACTTAGAAGTTATGTATGTATTGTGAAGACTTAATGCATAACTTGTGTTTGATATGTTAAACTTGTGTCTTGGCATAATTCTTGAGATTCTGCATACTTGTTCCGGTAGAACTTATACAGGTTTCGGTAGAAGTACAGGGTAGGAGAGAGGTTATTCTCTGACTTGGGTTATATCGGTAGTTGAATTACAAGTATCGGTAGTTGAATTACAAGTATCGGTAGTTTATAGTACTGATGTATTGGTAGTAGGTATGCTTATATCGGTAGAAGTTGCAGGGTGAGGATTTTTGCTCTTTGGAGTTTTTGGTATCGGTAGTTGCATGACTTGTATCGGTAGAAATCATACTTATATCGATAGAACTAGCACAGTTACCAGTAGAAATCAGCACAGTTTTAAATCGTTTACTGATTTGACTACTACTGATACTTGACCATCAGGGGTAGAAGTCTTCTAAAATGTTGGAAATGTCATTTTTACCCTTGATGAAATTATGTTATGATTAAATATTGATCTTAAATTTAAGAGGTGAATTACGTATGAATAAAGATTAAAATATTTGGATATTTTAAAAGATGAACAGTGTTAAATGAATAGAAACACCGAAATCCTAATCGGCGACGGTGTTCGGGATTTGGGTGTTACAAATATCCTATTTAAAATTAAAATATACGATATTTTGGGATAATAGTTAGAAATGCTTGTTATTTTTGAAAATTCAAATTGTTGTGTCTTAACTTACTGGATGTGACGTTTCTTCTCGATTAACTTGAAATAACGAGCTTTCTTCGTAAAATTTAATTTTTTAAACAACATTGAAACATGTCATTCATGCATTTAAGGATCGCAATTTAAATTTTTCTCGAGTTTTTTATTTTCAACAATTAAGACATTAAATAATCGACTAGGTACCAATTTTGGACGTGTGAGGGTGTTAATCCTTCTTTACGCATAACCGACTCCCAAACCCACTTTTTCTGGTTTCATAAGGCAAAAATCATCATTTTAATAATTTTAACATTTTATTAAAAATGAATAAATTTCGAGGTGATCCAATTACACTTATTTTAAAAAAGATGGATGGCGACTCTATTATCGTTTTTCAAAATATAAATTAAGACTTTTTTCAAAAAAATGGTTTTGACATATGTAATAATATATTTCTTTTCTTAATTTAGTATTTAAAGTTTTACACTGTTAAATATATTACCTCACTTTATTTTGCTCAATCATAATTTATTTATGGATAAATATACCTATTTGATATCTAAATTTAGTTTCAATTTTTAAATTGTTACATAAATTTTATTGTCTAAACAGGTATCCAAATTTGATTTTTATAACACATTTAACTTCATTTTTTTTAATACATAAAATGAGATGATGTGGATCAATCGAATTATTACATATAGCACACATTTCACTTCATAAGTTGAAAGTACCTGTCATGTTTGCAAACAAATTAAAACATTTAAAAAAATATACTCCCTATATATAGTTCATCTAATGAATAATTTCTTTTATAAATATATTTTTTACATAAATGTTGTGGAACACAATTTGTATTATCAATTATACATAATAAACCATTTTCAATTAGGATGTTTTTTTTTTAATTACAATAATAGAGTAAAACTCGAACAATAAACGCGACTAGCGCGACTCAAACTCAAGCTATGCTGGGGGCAGTAAATATCTTTCACTATCAGGTCATCACATTGGGTTCAATTAAGATGGGTATTTGACACACTAACAATGTATTTTTTTTCTATTCCACAAGTAATCTTAAAATCTATTATATTTTAATATTTTATTATACCTCTAATGGAGACTTGTCAACTTCTAACCTTATCTTTGGAGTCTAAAAACTCTATTAATAATATGCCAAACATTTCCCTTTTACTTATTTGTGAGAATTATAAATTTAATTTATTACATTTGAATTATTATATTATTAAATTAATATTTTAATATAATCATTAAATTTACATTTTATAAATTTGAATAATTATTAACTACATCATCATCCTTTTGTCGGCTAAATTAGCACCAATTATATCTTTCTCGTTATTCTTAACAACCTTTTTATTTGACAATTTATAACAATCTACTTGATGTGACCTAACTTCTTACAATAGTGACACTTTTTGTCTTGTTTCTTTGATGCTATCAAAATAGAAACTTGTCTATCTATCTTGCTATCTGAATCAAACTCACTGTCGAGTTTATTTTTGCTCAATAATTGACCCTTTACATACTCGAATAAGAGTTATCTCTCCTATAAATCATAGTTTCACTGAAAGACTTGTATAAAAGAGGTAAATAACACAATAACAGCATAGACTGATCTTCATCTTCAATCTTAATCTCAACATTCTTTAAATCATTCAAAAGAGTAATGAATTGACTGATGTGATCTTTAAGAAGCTCACATTCGTTCATGCAAAACGTAAATAGAAGTTATTTTTAGGCTTGAATTTTCAAGCCCGAACCTGACCCGACCCGTTTTAATTTTATAATACTTTATATTATGTTTTTTATATATTATGTAATTTATAACATTTTAAAAAAATAAACATATACTAAATATATAATACTACACTAATGTAAACATTAAAATAATGTTAAGATGACTATATAAAAAAAATTAATAAATAAAAAATATATAAAATTATTAAATATTAAAATAAAATATTTTTTATAAAATTTAAAAATTAATGAGTAGGTTTAAAATAGGTTTGAGTTAATCTTTTACAAATATGGATAGATTTGGATATTTTAAGTTCAGATATTAGTTAGATCGAGTTTAGAAAAATATAAAATATGTTAATATTATATTTTGACTCGACCCGATCCGATCCGAACCCGACCCGACCCATAAACTATTCTATTTTCAACCATAAATGATACTTAAAGTTCATTTTCTCTCGCTTTTTTTTGTCTTCCTTACTGTCACGGTCTTAGATCATCAAAAGTCCTCGAGGTTTGACATTGGATGAAGCTAAAAAAATTGGAATCAAGGCAATGTGAAACAACTTGGGGTTATCCTTTGAAAGCTACAGAGCAGCTAACACCATAAACGTTGACTCAACTTTGCTTGTTTTTCTGTACTTTCTTCATTATTGTTCCCACAACTCTGCTATTATTTCTTCTTCACTGTTTTTAATTTCTTTCAATCTCCGAGGTCTTGCAGAAGTAGTCAACCAGCCAGTCAAGGTAATTTTGCAGTTCAGCTCATTTGCTTGCTTATTTCTAAGCTGATTAACTCATGACATGACATGGTTTTATCTGGGTCCGGGCTGTATAGTTCCTTCCCATTTTCACCAAGATTGTTGGCTATGTTATCATGGTTTATGATTTCGTGCCATTTACATAACAAGAAAGATAAACAACTGTGATAAAATCAGTTGACTGAGCTTTTTACGTTGGATTTAAATCTGAACCAGTGAGTCGGTATACTTCTTTAACTTACCATTTCAAGCTTGGAAAGTAGCATACATGTTTCCTTTTTCATATATATGGTGAGTGGTGACATGTTTTATCTGCTTGTTTTGGCAAACAAGATTTGGCTATAAAAACTTCATCAAAACCCATTACTTCTCACAGATTTTGATTATTTCAGAACCTCTCTTGGTTAAATATATATATATATATGCTACTGCTATAGACGAAGTGAAGTGGTTCCTTGGTTTGGCCCCTTTGTTTTCAGTTTTAGTCTCTTAAGAATTTCAACTCCCCATTCTTTGCTTCGTTTGATCGTTAATGGACTGTAGGGCTATGCTTGCTTCTCTGTTTTTTTTCCCTTCCATTCATATATGTACACAATTTGTTCTCAACTTCTTATAAGTTGATAATACATATATGATTGCAGGGATATATAATGGAGTACGTAGAGCCTATCGTTTGCATTGCAAACTGTCTCGGAACTCCAGCTTGTAAATACTTGCAGTATCACAGAAAGTGGAATTATTATGTGAGAAACTTCAAGATAATCAGAGATGAACTGGGTAGCCAAATGGAAGACATTGAGCTGCAATTGAAAGCAGAGCTTCTTCATCCTATGGGAAAGATACCGAAGAAAGGAGTTGAAAATTGGTTAGCAAAAGTGAAAGTGATGATCAAGGAAGCACAAGACGTTGAAAATACAGTCACTAATGGGAGATATGTCTGTCGTGCTTGGAATGGAAAGTTGGTTGATAGAAAGACTCGAAAAATGAAGAAACTTCTTGATAAAGTTCCTAATGCCTTTGAAAGTCTTGTCATTGATGGTCCAAGTGCTGGGTTGCCTTTGCCAACATCAGAACTAGTTGGTGAGAAAGCTGTGAAAGATGAAATTTGGCAATGTTTAATGCAGGAGGAGGTGAGTAAGATTGGGGTATGGGGGATGGGCGGTGTGGGCAAAACAACCATCATGAAGCACATCCACAATGATCTTTTGAAAGAACGGATATTCGATAGGGTAATTTGGCTTACGATATCGAAGGAGTTCGATGTTGTGAAGCTACAAGATGATATTGCAAGTGCATTGAATTTGAAGAAAGATTTGGACAAGGCAGGAGACAAGCTCAAACGAGCTGCATTCTTGTCAGAAATGTTGAAGAAAGCTGGAAAGCATATTCTAATCCTGGATGATGTATGGGATAAAATTTCTCTAGAGGAAGTTGGGATCCCTGAGCCTACTAGCGGTAATGGATGCAAGATGGTGTTGACAACTCGTTCAGAGCAAGTTTGTAAATATATTGATTGTAAGGTGATAATAGTGAAGCCCCTTTCAGAAGAAGAAGCTTTGATATTATTCTTGAATAAAATTGGACCTATCATAGTGCAAAGTCCAACTTTAATGCCAACTTTGAGGCTAGTTGTCAAAGAATGTGCTGGTCTACCTCTTTCAATTGTTGTAGTAGCTGGAACCCTGAAAGGAGAAAATGAGCCTCGTATTTGGAAAAATGCACTCAAGGAATTGAAAGAGAGAATAGGGAAGGTCGAGGGAGCAGAAGCCGAAGTAATCGAGCGTTTGAAATTCAGTTTCGATCACTTAAAAGATGACAAAGTGAAGCATTGCTTTTTGTATTGTGCATTGTACCCTGAAGATTTTAAAATTCCAAAGAATGAGCTAATCGAGTGCTGGATTGATGAGGGATTCATAGATGAAATGGATACAAGAGAAGAAATGAAAGATAAGGGCCATGTTATTATGAAAAAGTTAGAAGATAACTGCTTGTTGGAAAAATGCAGTAATTACCTCCATTGGACTTGCATGAAAATGCATGATGCAGTGAGAGACATGGCATTGTCCATCACAAGTGTGAGTCCTCGATATATGATACAAGCAGGCAAACAATCAGAAAATTTATTGAAAATGGAAGGATGGATGGCAGATATTGAGAAGGTGTCGCTTATGAGAAACTCCATATCACGGATTCTCAAAGACAGGTTGTCTCCAGTTCCACAACATCAACTCCTCAAGACCTTGTTATTGCAAGACAATCCTATAGAGAAGATCCCACGTTCTTTCTTTGCAAACATGCCTTGTTTGAGTGTTCTTAATTTGTCCCGTACGAAGCTTGAGCGTTTACCAAATTCCATCTCCAAATTACAGAATCTCACTACATTATTGCTTGATGGTTGTCAAAACTTAAGATATTTGCCTTGCCTTTCAAAGCTTCAAGGATTGAAGAAGTTGAACCTTTGTCAGACCAAAATTGAGGAAGCCCCTGAAGGGATGGATATGTTGATAAATCTAAGGTATCTTGATCTTTATGTTGTGACATTGAAAGAGATACCTATTGGACTTTTACCAAGACTCTCTCGCCTTCAACACTTGAGGTTTGATGAGGATAATGAAAAAACAAGCCTAAAAGCAAAGGAAGTTGTGCCATTGGAGAAGTTGGAATCCTTCTGCGGGCGTTTCACAGACATGCATGAATTGAATAAGTTTGCCTCCTCAATGCAGCACTGTAAGAGCAATCTTATCAAGTACCGGTTGCAGGTGGGGCCTTCATTTTGGGAACATGAAAGAGATAAATTTGTATCAATCAATCAACTTGAATTTTGCCAAGGTGAGTTTATTATGCTGCCAACTGATATTCAACAGTTAGATATTTCCGACTGCGATGGATTAGAGTTCCTTGTTTCCTCCTCTTTTTCCTATTCTTGCTCTCATCCATTTCATAGCCTCGAGCTATTGCATCTTCGCCATTTGCCAGAGTTAAGTGAACTTATAAAAGTTGAAGGATTGTTTCTGTCTGCCACCTTTTCCCATCTTAAAAGAATTCTTATATGGCGCTGCATGAGTATGAAGACGTTGTTTCCACATTGGTTGCTTCCCAACCTCCAAAACCTGGAAGAAATCTGGGTGGAAGATTGTGATGAGCTAGTAGAAATATTGGGAACATCAACATTAGATGATGATCAGGATGCAGAAAAAGGAAGCGATGCATTTATCAAAATCAACCTTCCTAAATTGAGAAACTTGGAATTGCATGCATTACCAGAATTGAAGAGCATCTGTAGTAAAAGTGGAGCAATGGTTTGTGATTCTCTCCAGGTTATCAATGTTAGTATCTGTGATAAATTGAAGAGAATTCCACCATTTGTTCCCCTTATCGGCAATGGTTATGGACGTGCTCCACCTTCTCTTAAGATCACGTCAAGCACATTTTGGTGGGAATCGTTGGAATGGGATGATCCAAACTTTAAAAATGTTCTTCAACCCCATTGGCATCCATGGTAATGGGTAAGTGGCAAATTTTTTTTTGGGTTAAATTTTGCTATTAGTCCATGCACTTAGCAAAAGTTGTGAATTTTATCTCTATACTTTTATTTGATTAATTTTAGTCCTTATACTTTTCAAATTTTAAAATTTTAGTCCTGACCCAAACAATAGCAATTAAATTTGTTTAGTTAAATTCAATTACTAGTCTCGTACTATTCATATAATTGTATATTTAGTCCATGTTTTCAATTAAACCATTATAAGTCTCTATACTTTTTGAATTTTGAAATTTTAGTCTTAATGCAAATGATTTTCGATAACCCATTGACTGGATTTTTAGTGAGTAACATATGGAAATAATAAGTTGACAGAACATTACGGATATGATAATATATTTGGCATATCAGATTTTGGAAATAGTATAACTTTACTTAATGAATTTAACAATTATTGTTTGATAGAAACTAAAATTTTAAATTTTGAAAACAAATAAATTAAAAATGACAAAATAAAAGTACAATGATTAAATTCACAACTTTTGTTAAGTACAGAGATTGTTTTATAATCTCATTTTTCTATATTAACGAAAATTCTTGCATTTTTTTAAGGTGATGATGATAAAGATGACTCCATTGCAACTTCATTTGGATATTTGTGAAGCTGTTTGCACTTCCCACATTATGCAATCAAATTTCAAGTTTAGATATGTTTCTACCCAAGTTTTATAACAGTTGATGTATAATCTGTGAAATTTATGGAAATAAAAATATGGGAATCGAACTCCGTGTTTTGACATGATGGTGAAGGGTATTCATTGTTCCATGTATGATTTGAGTTCAAATCGTTTCAATCGCGTTGTTGTTAAGGTTTTATTTTTTCTTTGTAATTCATAAAAAAAATGAAATCCATAATTATGTAAAATATGGGACCAAAGTTGTACTTTTAACCTTTGATTGATTCATGCTCAGTTCAGTTCTATATTTATGTTGTACAACTAATTTTTTCTTGTCAAGTGAAATGAACTAGGGGAAATTTACTAGGATTATATTTAGAGGCATTCATAGGCCAGATTGAGTCGGATCGAGTCTGAATTAGGCCTAAACATGATATTAACATATTTTACGTTTATGTAAGTTCGATTCGGCTTGAAATCTAGACTTAAAATTTTGTAAAAATCCATCCATATTTGTAAAAGATTAATTCAAGCTCATTTTAGACCCACCTATTTATTTTTTAATTTTTTAAAATATTTATATTATATTATTTTAATATTTAATAATTTTATATATTTTTTATTTATTAAATTTTTTTATATAGTCATCTTAATATTATTTTAATGTTTACATTATAGTAATATTATATATTTAGTATAAATTTATTTTTTTAATATATTATAAATTACATAATATATAAAACGGGTTGGGTCGAGCTCGAGTTTTGAACCCATTAACAAGTCTAATTATATTCTATGATTTGATATACAAATTTGCTCTATAGTATAATTTCAGGAATGGCTATTGTTCATATTCAGTCTAATTCTGCCAATTCCTAAAGATTTGTTTCCTTGGTATATTAAACATTTTCTTCTCTCAGCAAAGAACTAAGACGTTGCTTCCATAGATATATTGATTAATGGAAATTTTGTTAAACTTTATGTAATAATAATCCTTTAACAAGGCACACACAGGTGATCGAACTCGGGTCTTTTAGGATGAACAACATCCTCTTTATCACTGGAATCACTCATTGAATTCATGTAATAATATATTTCTTTTCATAATTTAGTACACAAAGTTTTACTCTGTTAAACACATTAGCTCATTTTATTTGGCTCAATCATAATTTTTTATGGGTAAATATACCTCTTGATATCTAAATTTAATTTCAATTTTCAAATTGTTACATAAATTTTATTATCTAAACGAGCATCCAGATTTGGTTTTTATCACACATTTAATTGCCAATAATTTTTTACTCACCAAAATATAGGTAGAAACGAATAGAACCTTAAAGATACCAATATAATTACATGCATTGACTTTAGTTAATTTCTCATAAATTTAATTTTATCCTTATATACTAAGCAATTTTAAGGTTTTATTTAAAAAAAATATATATGAGAAATTAATGAAACCATATTTTTTTGCGACACTTTCTCATTACAAAAGCATGATACTACGAGAGATCGAAATTCGATTGCAGATTACCTAGCCAAGACATGTGGGACAAATATTATTGACATTTGCATTTTAGACATTCCTAATGATCATGTTAGGAAATTGTTGCTAAAAGACTCTAGAATGAGCCGATTATTTTTGTATTAGGCATCTTAATGCCTCCTTATTTACCCAAAAAAAAAACATGATACTACGAGGATGATTATTGATAAGTGTGTAATTTCTTTTTTTATTTGTGATATTTTTCCCTTGAATTATGCTATTTATGTAATTAATTATATCATTTGTATTTATATTTTACTTATTATTGATTTAGGAAATAATTGGAGAAAAATGAGTTTAAAGTTTATTTTTGGCAAGTTTTTGGGATTTAAACTTTCGCTCCAGTGCAATTTTTGTATTTTGACCATTACTTAAGCTATAGATCTCTGTTTTGGACTCATAATATACAAATTTGAAGGAAATTGAAAGATCTAACTAAATTTATTTCACAACTCAAGCCCAAAAACCTCATGAAGGCACCCAAAATGAATTGAAATTTTGATGTAAAAATTGCCAAGAAACCTAGAAAAAATATGCATTATGTAATTAAGGGAAATTTTGTATTTTCTGTATTAGTTTATTTTTGGCCTATAAATAGCCATTATTAGGTTATGATGGGGGAGGCTGAACAATAGCTATTCTTAATTTTATTTTTTTCTTTATTTTATGGTTTCTAAACTCCTTATTCTAGTCGAAAGTTAATCAAAGTTTGATTCAATATATTCGCGCTTTAATTCTTCTTTGTTCTTTGGAATTCACACATCTTTTGTTTTAATTATAATTGTTCAGGTTTATTAAATATTTGGTCAGTGCTTGATAGCTTAGAATTGTTGCCTTTTCAATTAGAATAATTAAATTCATAATTGTTTAATTCATTCTAATACTAGTGATGAATTGCATATCTCATTTATGTCGTAGTTTATGATTATGTGGTGTGGATGTGTGATCTAGCTTAAGTGAATCTCGTTGAGGTGAGTTTTTTGGTTAAAATTAGGTCTCTTTAGTTCTTAATGTTTCCGATAAGTTAAATCTTCTTGGGTGTTGAGTTACAAGCTTATTTATTGATTAGGGAAGTAATTTCAAATGAGTTACCTCTTGGTTACCGAATAAATAAGGAGAGATTGGTTTCCAGACGTTGAGTTAGGAACTAGAACTAATTTATTAAAAACATTGAAGTTATCCTTGCGTCGATGATTGAACTACTAATCAAATAGATATTTCACCTTTGGTTAGAGCTTTTCCTTATTGATTTTCTTTTCTTTTCTTTTACAATCTATTTTTACTTTTTAAAAAAATTAATTTTAAACCCCCTTTTATTTATTTTACTTAATTAAAAAATAGAATCACCATTGGTCTCTTTGGTTACGACCTTACTGACTGCAGCCAAACATGCGAACGTTTGACTAGAAAATACGACACCAAAATATATAAAATTAAATAAGCAGTGTCTGCAAGTATACAAGTCAAATTGTAATATAGTAAAGTGTTGCAACGAAACACATAGAAGTATTCTGAGAATTGTACCAAAGGGTGGATGAATTAAATCAGAAATCTACTTCCATAAAAACAAGTCTAATAGTTATAGTTAAAACTTATATTAAGAGAAACAATAAAATAGATGTATGTTACATCTCAAAAATGGGGTTAGAAGAATTGGGTTTGTGGTTGATTGACTAATTGGATTTAAGATCGAATACACAAGATTATTAGGTTTTTGATTGCATGGTGGATGATATGCATGTGCTTAGTGAATTATTGATATAGATGCTTGAATGACTTGCTGAACATTGTGATAAGCTTAAAATGACCAAATGGTAAGCTATGAACCTATAATGAACTTAGAAATGTATAAGATGCAAATTTGACATGTTGAGTAATATGAATTGTGACTTTAGTGTTACATGCTAGTATAGCTATCTGGTTAGGGTGTTAAAGTATGTTAAAGTACATTTTAGTGTAATTGAGCATGATTTGTATGATCATGTATGTTATACAATATGTTAGAATAGGAGAATTGACATGAAAACACGAAATAGTATGTGTGGATATGTGTCAATGTGTCATATGTAGGCTTTGGGCATGTTTTATTATCTTTGCAATTAAGTATTGATTTTTATGTTATGCAATTAGAGTCCTTAAATGCTATGAAATGACTTGAAAATTTACATGATTAAGTCTTATATGAATAATTCCATAATTTTACTCTCGATTTTACAAAAAGGTTTTACTAAATATTTTACTTAATTTACAATTTAGTCCTTAAATTTTGCTTTAAAAAAATTAAATGAGTTTTACTTATCTGTTATGTTATTTTATTTCAATTACTGTCTTTATTAAATTATTTATTTTGTACATATGATTTAATTGTTGAAATATGATTGTTACTTATGTCGTATGTTATATGACAATTTCACCCCTAATGTTGGTCTAATCAAGAGTATAGTTGCAAAGCCTTTTTTTAAAGTTTTATGTTTACCATGAACTATCCGATTGATGAATATGCATGTATATAAATTTGTGCGATGAGATTGGTGGTTGTACGGAGGTCACATAAGTGACTAAATAACATTCTGGATTTGGGGCGCCACATTTGGTCAAATTTGTGAAATCGAGAGTGGTCACATCCCGATTTATAAAGTTATCATTATGTGTTTGTTAAATAAGAAAGTTGCTGACCTAATGGTTAAGTGTAAGTGAATTTATCTTTAAAACTCAGGTTCAAATCCCTTCCTTGAATCAGTTTTATTTTATGCAATTTTGCTTCAAACCTTAGTAAGTTTCATGCCTTGTTTTAAGAATAAATGTTATAAGAGTTTAAACAAAATTGAGTATCTAGCCTAGTGGTTAAGTAATGTACTTGTCCCTAGAAATCCAAGGTTTGGGCTCTTTCCTCCCATTTTATTATTTTTGGCAAACTAGGGTAAAGTCACACCCCAAAATAAATATATACGATTAAGAAATAAGATGAAGCAAGAAATGAGCTATTGGCTCAATGGTTAAAGCACTAGAGCCCTTTCCAAAATGCACAAGTTGAGCCCTCTTTCTCTTTTAATTTCATAATTTTTTGGCAAAAACGCCCTAATATATATATATACACACACTATTAAGTGTCTAAAATAAGCAATAAGTGAGCTATAAGCTCTACGATTAAACAATAGTACTCCTTCTTAGAGGTTTAAGGTTTGAATCCCACTCCTCTTATTATTTCTTATTTTTTTTAGCAAAACCCCTAATTTTAACCCTAATTACCGCCCCTTGCTTTTAATATGGGTAAATTGCATGTGTCGCCCTTTTTGAATTCTAATTGAATTTGCTCTTCATCTTCTTTTTATTTTCTTTTTCTCACCTTTTCTCTCATTCTTGCACCAAATTTTGGAATCTTTAGACTATTAATTACTTTTCTTTCCCCTACTAAATCGCTTCCCCATTCGTTTAATTTCTATCAGAGTTTAGAATTGTCATAAATAACATTCGATATCTTAGCCAAGAATCAATAAGTATTCGTTGTCTTAAGGGTTGAATTTTGTGTTTCTGTTATACCAACATCTAATGTTAATTTCTCAATTTGAATAAGCAATCTTTCCAAATCTTATTTGTCAATTTTAGGCACTGACACAAACTGTCAAATTTGATTGTGGCAACCACAATTCTAAAATAGCAAAAGTTAATTTCATTGCCAACATAGAATTATTCTGAAAGCAATTAGGTAAAAGAAGGGAAAAAAGAAGAAAATATCAAAGATGAAGGGAGAAAAACTTATCGAAGAGAATGAGAGAAAGGCAGAGGAGGTGTTGACTTGTAAAATCTTTTACATTGACTGAGTTTGGGATTAAACTATTGCAGGGAACTGCTCCGTGTCCATCGCTCCATACTATATGGCATTGAAGGAGTTAAAGGAACTTAAGTTGCAGCTTCATGAACTTTTGGAGAGGGAATTTTTATACGACCTAGTGTGTCTCCTTGGGGCGCACCAATCCTTTTTGTTAAGAAAAAAGATGGGTTAATGAGGATGTTTGTAGATTATTGTTAGTTGAATAAATTGACGATAAAGAATAATTATCCACTTTCGGGGATCAATGATTTATTTGATTAGTTCTGTAGGGCTTCTATGTTTTTAAAGATTGATCTTTGATCTGGGTATCATTAGTTAAAAGTTAAGGAGGTTGATATGCATAAGACTGCTTTCAAGACTCGATATGGACATTATGAGTTCTTAGTTATGCCCTTTGGATTGACTAATGCTCCGGCAACATTCATGGATCTCATGAATCGAGTCTTTCAGCCATATCTAGATTAGTTTGTTGTTGTGTTTATTGACGACATTTTAGTGTATTTTAAGATTGAGGATGAGCATGAAAAGCATCTTCTTACAATTCCACAGATTCTTCGAGAAAAAGAACTCTATGCTATGCTAAGTAAATGTGAATTCTGGTTGGGTGAAGTTATGTTTTTGGGCCATGTGGTTCCTGTCGAGGAAAACAGAGTGGATCCTAAGAAGATGGAGGCTATTATGGACTGGAAGTAGCCTCAAACTGTGACAGAGCATTGGAATTTTCTAGGTTTGGCGAGATATTACCGTAGGTCTTTGGAGGGGTTTTCCTTGATGGCAATACTTCTAACTAAGTTGCTATGTAAGAATGTCCCATTTGTTTGGGTTGTTGATCAGCAATCGATCTTTGAGAAGCTCAAGTGGATTTTGGCTTAGGCACCCGTTCTAATTCAACCTGAGCCTGAGAAAGAGTTCGTACTCTATAGTGATGCATTGCATATTGGTTTGGATTGTGTGTTGATGCAAGATGGTAAAGTGGTTGCTTATGCGTCTAAACAACTTAAGCAGCACGAGGGTAATTATCCGACTCATGCCCTCGAGCTTGCAGTGGTTGTTTTTGCACTCAAGATTACTTATATGGTGAGAGATGTGTTATTTACACTAATCATTAAAGTTTAAAGTAACTTCTCACTTAGAAGGAGTTGAATCTTAGGCAACGCTGCTGGATCGAGTTGCTTAAGGATTATGACTGTTCAATTGAGTATCATCCTGGTAAGGCTAATGTGGTGGCTAATGCCCTTAGTCGAAGATCTATGTCTGATTTGAGGGCGATGTTTGCTCGCCTAAGTTTATTCGATGATGGTGGAATTTCAGCCGAGTTGTAAGTCAGACCATCTTGGTTACATGAGATTAAGAGTAAGTAGGTTCTGGATGAGTCTCTGATTAGTCAAGTTCAATAGATGGATGAGGTTAAGGATACGAATTTTGGGTATAATGGCGATGGAATTTTATGTTTTCGATGGAATTATTATTAAGTACTTTGATGAATTCGTCAATGCTTATTAGTATTTCTTCCTTGGGCACCAGATGCTTGAACAAGCTACTCCATTTATAATTTTCAAAATCTATTTATTTATTTTTGTATTTTATATTTATAATTTTTAAAAAAGTTGGATTTTTCATTCATGCTTCTGCAGCAATTGAAGTTTGGATTATACTATCAATCTTCTAGACTATTCAAATTCCTTTATAATCAAAATAATATAAACCGATTTCTACATTTTATCTTCATATCATCTTCATTGTAAATTCATTATTTTAATTTGAGTTGCGAAGTCTTGTCAAAGACATAGGCTAGGACTTTATGCATGAGCTACTATATGGCTTCATATATGTTCATTCTAAACTTCAGTTGTCAGAAATATTAGTAAAGCAACTCAAGGTTCTTGAAGAAACATTTGTTTGAAACAAGACTAAATGATTGAAATTATAGTGTCCCTACTTGTGCTTAGGCATCATTTAATTAGTCAAAGAATTGTGTAAGTGATTTTGTATGTGACTTCAAACTCATGATGTTACATTACTAGTTAAATTCAATAGTAGAAACATGTCATTGGAAGCTCTCCTATTGTTCGAATTATGTTTGCTTTTCCCTTTACTTTAAGCTCATCATTTCTTTGTCAGCATGGTTGAGGTAGTCCATTTCATTTCAGAATTTGCTTAAGGCTCTTACTCCCTTTTTCTTGAATTCACTCTTCTGCTTGAAGAATTAAGCTCTTATTTTTTAAGAATTAGTTCGAATTTAGAAAACAAGTCTAACCTCTGCTTTGTCCAGCTTGCTTCTGGCCTTCTTTTGTTTTTGTTGATATTTTTAACAGTTTGCTCGACACTCATATCGTGACCTTTGATGTTCAAACAGCTCGTGGACTTATGCTTCCAACTGGTATCTAAGGCTCGTAGGTTCAATACCGCAACCTCCAAAATAGTTAGCGCGAGCTTAAACGCCCAGCTGAGATTGTAACACCCCTAACCCGTATCAGTCGTCGGATTAAGATTAAGAAGTATTACTAAACAAACCACACTTTCACACTCATAATATCGTCTTAATTCCACACAAACATGCATTCACTTATATAAACATAATCTCATACATTCAACTTTAAAACATACATTAATGACCTTAAGAATGGCTTAAATACAAATTGGAACTAATTTAAAACAATTTAGAAAGCTTAGGAAAAAGTTAGAAAATTTGGTGTAATAGGGGCACATGGTCATGTGCCAGCCTGTGTGCTTGCCCGTGTTGCCTTCGAAATAGGGTCACACGGCCGTATATTAGCACGTGTACCCACCTGTGTATATACTCGAAATAACCATATTGACCAATAACACACGCCCGTGTAAGGGACCGTGTCTCAACCCGTGTATCTGCCGTGTAACCTGTACTGCATTCTAAAATGGCACATGGTCGTGTGATAGCCTGTGTCATAAGCCGTGTATAGTATGACTTACTTTTAAAACAATTCATTCTTTCTACCTTTCTCAACAAGATACATAAAATAAAGAACATGTTTCATAATCTAAATTGCATTCTAAGCAACAATTACAAGGCATAATTCCAACGCCTAAAACCAACCAAAGTACCCTTCAAGGCACCTCAATAAACTTATTCTTTATTGTGACTTTATTTAACTACCGATATTCTATGCAAAACCTCATCGACTCGTCTTTCTTCTTTATAAATAACATAGGTGCACCCCACAATGAAGTACTCGATCGAATAAAGCCTCTATCAACTAATTCTTGCAACTGAGTTTTCAATTCTTTTAGCTTTGTTAGAGCCATTCTGTAAGGAGAAATTGAAATTGAAGTTGTTCCCGGCATTAATTCAATAACAAATTCCACTTCTTGTTCTGGTGGTAACCCCAACAACTTTTCAAGAAAAACATCAGTAAACCCGCATACTGCTGGCACTTGATCAACCTTCTTTTTTGTTGCTTTGGAATCCAAAATATAGGCCAAAAATGTCTCACAACCTTTTTGAATCAATTTCTATGCTGAAATCATTGAGATTATCTTTGAAACATTATCAGACTTTGTGGATTCAATCGAAGATAATTCTCTATTTTGGCATCTTAAGTCAATCCGCTTTTGATGGCAGTTCACAACAGTATCATGTACCGTCAACTAATCCATCCCTAGGATAACGTCAAACTCATTAAATGGTAGTAACATCAAATCAATAGGAAAGTCATAGCCCTAAACTTTCAATAGGACATTACTTGCATATCAAATCGACCACTACACTCTAGCTTAGGGTATTTGTTACTTTAACAACATAATTGATTAACTCAATAGGTAAATTCTTTTCAGTTACTAATGTAATGCATATATATTAATGTGTCGATCCATGATCAAGTAATGCATACACAGTAACATCAAAGATAAAAAATGTACCAATGATAACATTTGGGGTTGAAGCCTCCTCACGTGCACGTATTGTATAAGTTCTAGCAGGATCCCAAACTTCAGATTGAACAGTTGTATCTTTGGTCCCACTTCTACTAATTCCTATAGCACCACTAGCTCTTGGTCTTCTGCCTCTGGTAGCTGTGATGACAGGTTTTGCATTCTTATCTTTATTCAACTTATTTCGCTTCGAGCAATCTCTCTTGTAATGCTCAAAGGACCCACAAATAAAGTAGGATTCGTCTTTCAATCTCCATTCACCAAATGATTCCAGCCACAATGGTTACATTCTGGTTTGGTTATGTGCCACACACTACCCACACTAGTTTTCGAAGGCCCCGATGATCTCATGTTATTCTACCTAAATTGTTCTTTGCTTGAAAATTCAAATGGATCTGAAAAAAGATTACTAGATCTTTTATCTTCTTCTGTGGAGGAACAGAAAATGTTCGATTGGAGTTGCGTTTGTTGAAGTCACGAGCTTTCATCTCTCTCTATTTCTTACGATTATGCGTTTCCTTCATTTTCTTAGCTCTGTCAAACAAAACTACCAATTCTCTAATCTCCATTGCTCCCACTAAAGGTTTGATTTCATCGTTTGAACCATCTTCAAAGAGAATACACATCTCCTCTTCTATGGATACAAACTCACTAGCATACTTACTGAGTTGAACAAACTCATTAGCATACTTACTGAGTTGAACAAACTCACGCTCATATTCTGCCACTAATCGGTTACCTTGCTTCAATTCAAGGAACTCCTTTTTCTTCATGTTAAGATATCTTTTATTGATATATTTCTTTCAAAATTCTGCTTTGAAGAATTCTTAATTCACCTATTCTTTTGGTGTCGCTCGATTATAGTTGTCCACCAATAAAAAGCTTCTTCTTTTAATAAGGATATTGCACATCTCAAACAATTTTCAGAAGGACATAACATCTCATCTAAAACTCTCTGTGTATGCTCTAACCAAAATTCAGCTTTAATCGGATTATAGCTCACATTACCATAAAACTCCTCAGCCCCACATTTCCTAATCTTATCAATAGAAATTCTATGAGAATTAGATCATACTGAGCTTTGAGGATGAGGAGGTGGATGTTGTCGAGCCCCAAGGTTCACGCGCATATAAGCATTAAACATATCTTACACCATATGAAAGAAAGCATTGGGAGCCTCTTCTCTAAGCTCTTGAAATTCAGGTACGTTATGAGCAACCCCTTGATCAGTTGCTGGAAAATTACTTTGTACGTCATTGGATATTGTTCGATCGAAATCATTTGACATCTTTAATCTATTAGAATACAAATCAAACTGATCATGAGTCATCACACTATCGCAGTTTATATAATGGCATGTATTTCTAAACTCGATACATGCTAAGTTCAGTGCTAAAATTAACTAAATCTTAACTCTGATACCACTAATTGTAACACCCCTAACCCGTATTAATCGTCAGATTAAGATTAAGAAGCATTACTAGACAAACCACACTTTCACACTCATAATATCATCTTAATTCAACACAAACATGCATTCACTTATACCAACATAATCTCATAAATTCAACTTTAAAACATACATTAGTGACCTTAAGAATAGCTTAAATACAACTTGGAACTGACTTGAAACAAGTTAGAAAGCTTAGGAAAAAGTTAGAAAATTTGGTGAAACAGGGGCACACGGTCGTGTGCTTGCCCGTGTGTGCCTTCGAAATAGGGTCACACGACCGTGTATCAGCACGTGTACCCGCTCGTGTACATACTCGAAATAACCATACTAACCTACAACACATGCCTATGTAAGGGACCGTGTGTCTGTGTGAAAATGGGCCACACAGCTGTGTCTCAACCCGTGTAACCTGTACTGCATTCTAAAATGGCACACGGTCGTGTGACAGCCCGTGTCACAAGCCATGTACAGTATGGTTTACTTTTAAAATAATTCATTCTTTCTACCTAACTTGCTCAACCAGATACACAAAATAAAGAACATGTTTCATAATCTAAAATGCATTTTAAGCAACAATTACAAGGCATAATTCCAACACCTAAAACAAACCAATGTACCCTTCAAGGCACGTCAAATTAAACATTTCATATCAACCTAACTTAAAGTATCCAAAGAGCATTCAAAATTCACAATTTTTATTTCATTCCATTCGAAGTGTTCAAAATTCAACCATATCATACACAAGACTAATCATCACAAGTTAACATAATTACCCTTACCATTCCAAAATGACCATTTACATATAATCCTAAGCCAACCTTTCTCCTAAAATATATCAACTACCAAAAGGCCTAAGGCATTACACTCCTAACCCAAACGCATCCTATTTACATGCCATTATATACGAGCACAAAACTAACAGTGATATATCGTATAAGATACTAGATAGTGTAACCTCCAACAGCTTCCGATCAATAGTAAAAGTCCGACAATCTACAAGGAAAACATTCAACTAAGTTTTTTATATAACTTAATCAGTTCGTAAAATAACCTAACATGTACGTTTATATACATTTCTTTTATTATTTCGCCATGAACTATACCATATTTTTGGGTAATTAAAGAATAATCTCTACTCTAATTACTTTAAACCTAAACCGACCTACGATGCTGCTTACATAAGCTTCAGAGTATCCACAACACATGCAGGATCTCTCGTAATAGTCTATTTCACTAGTATATAGTACTTTCTAAGCATTCACAGGCTCGAAGCCTGCTAATGAATCATAGGCTCAAAGCCTGCTAAATATTCACCGACTCGAAGCCTGCTAAAAGTCACCGCACATTTCTATTTTTGCTAGTTTATTTCTCATTTTCTAACAGCGAATTGATTATAACAACATGAAAATTGACTATACTAAGTACATAGAATAAATTAAAATAATCATAGCTTGAAAGTTAGTACGAACTTACCTCGATCACTAATGTAGGGAATGTATTTGGCGACTATTCCACGACTTTAGCTTTTCCTCAATGTATGCTCGATTGATCCTTTTCGTTATATGCAAGACTTGTTTGAGCTGAATCTTCAAGCTAAAAAATTGGGGTTTTCCTTGCTTAATTTCATGAGAGAGGAAAGGGAAGAAGAAAATGTTTATTTTCTTTTATTACCTTTTTAATTTCCCTTCACATGAAATTTGTCATTTACTAATTTAACCTCATGTGCATTACATTCTATAATATTTTAATACCACCAAACCCCACTAACATATAACTTGGTAAATTTGACATCCAAACCCATCAATTCTCTATTACATACTATTTAATTCCTTGACAATAACCATGATCTTTTGCACCTCTTTCAATTTAATCCATTTTTCTCTATTTATTATTTAGACATTAAATCTTCCATTAAAATTCTAATACTACTTAACTAATTACTTCAAATATATATAATTAAAAGTAATTAATAGTTTTACCTACCAAAAATGTGGTCACGAAACCACCATTTCTGTCATCGCTCTAACCGGGTCGTTACAGATATCTTAAGGCTCGCAGGTTCAATACTGTAGCCTCCAAAATAGCTAGTGCGAGCCTACGCTCCCAGCTGGTATCCTAAGGCAGGTTCAATATCGTAGCCTCCAAAACAGTTAGCACGAGCTTACACTCCCAGCTGATATTACAAAGGCTCGTCGATTTATGATCGTCAACCTCCAACACAGCTAGCGGACCTACGTTCCCAGTTGATATTATAAAGGCTTGTTGATTTAAGATCGCAGCCTCCAAAATAGTTCATAGACCTACGTTTCTAGCTGATATTATAAAGGCTCGTTGGTTTAAGATTGCAACTCTTGACAACTCGTTGACCTACGTTCACAACTGATGTTACTAAGGCTAGTTGATTTAAGATCTTAGTTTTTGAATAACTCATCGATTTAATATCGCAACCTTCAAACAGCTCATTGATTTCAGATCACAGCCTAAGTTCATTTGATTTAATGTCATGAACAATTATATTTTTTTCTGAGTTCACTGATTTACAAATTTTTCTTACGAGAAATATAGCTCGCAGTATTCTGCAATACAATTTTTGACTCCTATATCACACTATCAAACAACAAAACTTGTTCAATAATGCTTCAAGTTAAAATCTATATGATAAGCCCCCAAATTACACACAGTTCATAAATGTCAGATCGTTTGAGAAGAGTCACTTTATAACTCTTCTTTAACTAGGTGGGGGGACAAATTATTATACGATAGTAATAATTTATATATATTTATATTTTATATTTTATTATATAACAACCAGACCCAAGGTCCGACCCGGATTCGATCCGAATTCGACTCGATATAATAAAAAGAGATAGGCTTCAGACTATTGAGAGGGGGTTGCTGGCTGTCCTATCTGCTGCTTGCTCTCCTCTCTGATGCTGGCTCTATGCTCCTAGAAACTTAAACCATTCATCCCCATTTTCTTCACAATGGTTGATCTTGTGAATCAACACTTTGCATTCCCCACTACCTTACTCATTTGGTGACTACTTTTTGACACAAAAACTAGCAATAATAAGGTATTTAGATTGCCCTAGGACTTAGCATATTCATCATCTTTTCCATCTCTATTATGTACTCTCATGAATTACCCTTTATCATACTGTCAAACTCCTTAAATTGATGGTTGTCATATTCTTCTTCTTATTTATCTGAATATTTCCCTTCTCATTCCCTTTACCAGCCATTGTACTAAAAGAAAACTAAAACTATAAACAACAACAATAATAACTATAACAAACAATGGCAAAAAACTCTTAACTGAAAACAACAATAGTAACCAGAACAACATGATGAGAACAAGAAAACATCAATATAGTAAAGAACGAAGATAACACATTGAAGTAAAGAGCAAAAGAGATTTACCCAAACAAAAACTTCTTCAAATTTTGAACAAATAAGAGTTTCCTTAAACTTTTTTTTTTGCAAAAAGGTAAGAGTTTTCAAAAACACAAAAGGTGTTATTTATATGCGTAAAATGAATTGTGCCCAATAAGTTTAGAAAGGCACGGGTATCTAATGCCAATAAGCTCGCAATATGTTAAAAACACCCATAACATGTAGCTTTACTCTCCAATAGAATTGCAACATGCATATCCCTCATTAATGCAAAGTTGCTCGAATTCAATATTCTAGGAGTTTATTACAACGCGTGTACTCCACATGCACCTCAAGCGACTACTCAATAACCATTTTCAAAAGATGAAAATTTGAATTTTTTTTCTAAGTGTTAAAAACTACGCCAACACATATCTCCTTTGCCAATATTAGGGTTCTACCTTTTCCAACCATTTTCCTTTTCAAGCATCATATGCTTGCCTTTTAAGTTCACTCTTGCCTTTTTGGCCTTGTTGCTCCTAGCTCTCCTTTTTAGGCTCACCCAATAATAGTATATTACATCTCATCCAAAAGAGACACCTTGTCAAAAAGTTTCATCTTAGGAAAGGTCACATTATAACCTCCTCTACGATTAAGCTGGAAGGAGAGCAATTGTTATACCTAACCATCTCGCTAAGGCAATTGCTTTAACGTAGGAGGAGCTTGCTTACAAATGAGCTCACACAACTAAAGATTCCCATGTGCTTATCACATAGGTCGCCACCAGATCACGTCTAGATCCACTTTGAGACTTCTCCTGTTATATCCCATAAAATCTCCCAGGATTCTACTGCTAACTATACAAAGATTAGTTTGGCCACATCTTATCACATCCAAGTAGGGCACTCCACAACCTTATTTATAGTATTCCATGGCCCTCCTGTTTACCTCACACACCAAGCTCACCCCTTCTATAAGCTCACCTTATCTCCAAGAAGACACTAAAGAACCTAAAATATGAAACAATCTCTTATATTAAACCTTATACTAACAGCTCTCGACACTATGTGAATTGCCTCCAACCTCTTATATTAAACCTTGTACTAACTTAATATAAAATATTTAATTAACCACGGAAAAGAATCTAATTTTAAAGTCCGTTTGTTTGCATGTAAAATATTTTCATTGTTTTATAGTGTTTGTTTGGTGGAAAATGAATTACCAAAGGAAATCATTCTAAAAAAAGGTAATATCAATGCTTTTTTCAGGAAAATATCTTACTAATTTTTTTCCGTAAGATATTTTTCAAACTGATAAGACTCTATTCACTGTCTTCATAGTCGAAGAAACAAAAAAAGGAAGCTTTCAAAGCAACTAATGGGAAGCTCTCTTCACTGTCAAAGAAAATAGTCCCTTATATTCTAATTTTATATTTTTATGATTTAGTCCCTAAAATCCAAATTTTTACTAGTCCACAATTTAATTTCTCAAAACCAAATTTTATTATTCTACATATTAGTCTTAAACCTTGTTTGTATAGTTTTGCAAAACAATCCCTTTTCTAAAATTTATATATTTTATAATTTAATCCTTACAACTAAAATTGTCAAAATTTCCAAAATTTAGTTTTAGATTTTTGAACAGTTAAAATTTTGTATTCTAATTTTCAAAATTGTAAATTCTCAAATAATGTAAATTTGTCCTAAAACTCAAGTTTTGAAATTTTTGCAATTTAGCCCCTATACTTTCAAACTGTACTATTTTATACTTAACTTTTCGAATTTTCATATTTCATAATCATATAATTTAATTACTACATCAATTTTTTAGATTTCACTACTCAAACCCTTAGAATTCGAAAATTTACAAATTTTACAATTTGGTCCTTACTTCATTTTTTATCAAATTAAATCATTTTTCAACTTACTCATCCAAATAATATTGAAAATAAATATTTACCGCTTTCTACTTAATTAAACATAAATTATATTTCCTAATGTACGAAATTAACAATTAACTTTATGAAATAAACTCAATTAAACAATGAAAAGATAATAAAATCTCAAATATATGTTTCTTTCATTGAAAACAACTTTTATGAAATATTTTCAAGTAATCTGCCAAACAACGGAAAATATTTTACAGAAAAAAAATTCATTTTTCAAAAATCATTTTCAGTGAAACAAACAGAACCTTAGTTGCATCTTCAAATGTTAATATATACTTAGATGCGGATATAAGAATATGATAACAATTGTCATATTAAATTTTTTTACTTATATTACATATGTATTGACGTTCGTCCTCGATATCAGATACTGAAGATTTGTGGGTTTCAATAATTGAAGAAATATATATTTTTTGGTGAATTACAATAAAAGGATAAAACCCAAATGACAAATACAACTAGCATGACTCAAATCCAAATCACACTTTAGGCGATGAACATCCTAACCATCAGGCCATCACATTGTGTTCTTGAAAATATAAAATTTAATAACAAAAGGATATACCTCAGATAGTGCTTTTAATCTAACTATAGAACTTTGAATCTTACCGAAAGTATTTAGTTAATCTAAGCTGCGATTAGATTGCGTTCCACTATGTCATGGTTTTAGTATTATGATTTATGACTCGCAATTAGCCACTTAATGATGGAATCAGATTCTCGTTAACGTAATTCTGATTTTTTCTTGTGAAAAAAATTTAAAATATCTAAAAATTGGAAAATAAAAAAATTAACATATACGTATAGGATATAAATTAAAATTCAATTTTAGAGGTGATCATTCACACTTCGATTGAATTAATTTTCAATCAAGTTTATACATGATATTAATATATTTTATATTTATTTAAATCCGACTCGATTTAAAGTATAGACTCTAAATTTTATCCAAACTTATTCATATTTGTAAAGGACTATTCCAAATTTATTTTAAATTCACTTGTCTTTTTAATTGTGTTATTTTTAATTCAATTTTTAATAATTTAATATATTTAAAGATAGAGAAATTTACAATTTTTTTATCTTAGCATTATAATATTATATATTATTATAGATTTATTTTTTATGTGATATAAAAGACATTATATATAAAAATAAAATAAAATATTACATAATTAGAAAATTGGACGAGTCGGACCGAACTCAAATTTTGAATGTTGGAATTTAAGCTCAATCAATATTTTTAATGAATTTTTTTTACTTAAACTCATTTTTCGTGCTTAATACTTTTAAACATGTTCATCATAATAAAAGCTTTAATGGTTTATTTGGTAATGAAATGAAGTTAAGACTTGACCCATAATCTAATTGAGAATTTTTTTTTTGATGAATTACAAGAGGATAAAGCTCTAACAACAACGTGATTAGCATGACCTGAATTCAGGTCTTACTTGAAACGATGAACACTAAATATCTTGATTATCATGCCAACACATGAAATTCCAATTGAGAACTTTGAATCTTACCGAAAGCTGTAAAAAAAATCTAATGAGAAAGTAGAAATTTGAAAAATAGATGGTCGGGAAGGAATACTAAAATTCCAAGCTATCTCAATTGATCAGAATCTCTGCTTTGATTGAAAGTAGTAAAAACTAAGAAGTTGCCAAAAAAAGAGAGAAGAAAAACAATAAATTCAGGTTCAGTTCAGATGCCATTATCACGGAAAGGGTTGTAAACTAAGAAGAAGGTTAAACCATAAACAGAAAGGTATAAGATTCCCAAATTATGGTTGATGTAAATTCCTCACCCATTTCACCACATAAATTATGGGGCCGTCCTTTCTTATCTCAAGGGAATTTATATATTTTTTATTTTTCATTTATAAGTAATAATTTTTGGAAGATTATTTAATTATTAGTAAATTTATTTTTTATTATTTAATTATGAAAATTTACAAAATTATCATTCAATTATTCGATTTTTTTAATTTTTATTAAATTTCTATTAATTGAGTAATATAAATAGGGGTGAGCATTCAATCGAATCGGGTGAAAACATTTCGAGTTAATAGAATTTACGAGTCCTATTTTATCATCCTAACTTAATTTTAAATTTTTTTGAATCGAGTCGAATCAAATCGAGTGAAATTGTTCGAGTTAAATTAAAAAAAATAAACATGTCAAATAAAAATATTGTTACAGTATAACTAATTCCATGTTGTAGTACATGAATTTGAAATCATATATATTTGAATTTTTTTCAAAGCAAATAATAATAAAAAATTAGATACTTGAATATGATAAATTTGAATAATTAATAAGTTCCTTAAAATTATTATTTTGGAAAATTTTTAAATTTTGAATTTTTTTTATATATTTTTCGAATTTTTTTAAGTTTTTAAATATAAATTTTGAAATTTTTATAAATATTTTGAATTTTTTGTAATTTTTGTTAAGAGAAACCAAATTGCTTATTTTAAAAATTGACGGAGATCAAAAAGGTATTTACTCCAATCTATTATTCAAATTGTGAAATTCAACTTGACTCGAACTTGAAACTCAAATCGAATTTTTCAAGTTGACTCGAATAATTCGATTCGATTAACAAAATTCAAAAAAAAATTTAATTTTTTTAATCGAATTAAATTTTTCTCTTCTAAATAAAAAGAAAACACGAAATTTTAAATTTAATATGATAATAAATTTAACACTCATATTTACATATCGAATGAATTTAGTTTTTATAAAGAATTTACGCTCTACCTCTAGTTGTAAAGCCATGTTGGTTTTTTTTACCATTAAAAAAATAAAATTTATTATAATTATAATAAATTCAAAAAATTACATAAACGTTAATCCTTTTTCTCCTCTACTTCCTCATTGTCACTATCACTGTTACTTCCACACCGCTCTAATTTCCTTCCCCCAATTTGTAGTTTATACATAAACTACCTCCATTTCAAACAAAATCTTAAGGTTACCTAGGATTGAGAAAGGAAAACAAAAACAAAACTCGAACTAAAGTGTTTGAATGATTTATGAAATACAAGTTAAAAAATTATGATCACTTAAAATCAAATTAAATTATATTTTTAATTTATAATTAATTTTTATGATATAGAAATAAATATATTATATTTTTTTGAATATATTGATGTGATTATATGGTAATATCTATGTACAGACCCAATTTCGTCCGTACAAAACCCAATTTAATTTTTTTTATTTTAAAATATAAATAAATAAATGAATATAAAATAAAATTAACTCAAGATAAAAATCCATTACATTAAAAATAACCCAATTCTATCAACCCAAAACTCAAATTAAATTAACCCTAAAAGCCCAACCTAAACTAAGCCAAGTAGTCCAAAACATTAAACACTAAACACAAACCTTAGCACCCTTTTGGTCTCCAGTCGACGTCGCCCTCAGCAATCATGCCCGCGCCGTTGCCATCTTCGCCATGGCCTTCAAATCCGAAGTCTATCATGTACATATTTTTTGATTTCACTCTGAAAAATCCGAAAATTCATTGTACAAATGTATTATAAAAAAATTAGATATAAACAACATGAAAATTTTGTACAAAAATTACGAGAAAAAATATTCATGATTTTAGAAATCAAAACTCCCAAAGCATACATTCGAAATACAAAATCAAGAGTTTTTTTCGCTCAAGGTATTTGTTATGAACTAAAATGTTTACATACTTTCTATTTCCGCATTTAACAGTATTCTGTTCACACACACACACACACACACACACACACACACACATATATATTTACTTTATATTTTACTTATTTTATATTATGTTATTATTATTTTTATATCGAAACTAGATAAAATAAAAAAAAACAGCAAAGAAATTAGGGTTCATACCTTAACATCGTCGTCGTTAAAGCCTCGTCGGAGGGTCGATTTTCCCTTAGAAATCGAAAGGTTTTTGACTTTTTTAAAATATTTCGGTTGGGTTTCTATTAAAAATAAATTCAAATCTGGGTTCGGATTTAAAAGAAAATTTCAAAAATATTTTTTTTGAATTTTTCGGCCACCGTAGGAGACGATCGTCGTCGTCGATAACGGTGGTCGACGACAAGGCCCACGGTAGCCCTTAATGATCTAACATGGGGGGATGGGAGAAAGGTTTGAGAGAAAAAAAGGAATGAAAAGGTTTTTTTTAGACAAATGAAACAAATGATTTTTTTGAAAAAAAATCACTTATATAGGTCTTTAAAATTTCGTCGTTTTGGTCTAACTTAATAGGTTCCAAAACGATGCCGTATTGGTCGACCCGCCCCGACCCGATCCGGACCCAAAGAGGATCCGCGTGTTTTCATAAAAAAAGATATTTATCCCCGCGATCCTTCCACTTTTTTGGCTTATTTCAATTAAGTCCTTTAATGTGCTTTTTATTTATTTTAAAATTTGCCCCACAATTTCACTTGGTTTCCAATTTGGTCCTTGACCCAAAAATCCCAAGGCTGCCACGTGTCAGGATTTTTGGATTTATTACCCATGAAGCATTTGCTTTATTTTAAAATTGTTTTTTACCCCCAAACTATTTAAAAATTATATTTTGACCCCTAAACTATCTAAAAATTATGTTTTGACCTTCAAACTTTCCAAAAATTCAAATTTGACTCCTAAATTTCCAAGACTACAAATTTGACCCCTAAACTTTTTAAAAATTCTAATTTGACCCCTGAACTTTCCAAAAATTCAAATTTGACCCGATTTTAATGTATTTTTTATTATTTTATCCTATATGTATATATATTACATGCTTTTAATTTTTCTTGTTTATCCTTTTTTTATTAATCCCGTTTATATGTATATGTATATGTATATTATTTTTTTATTTCTTTATTTATTCATTTATTCAGCTATTGATTTACTCGATTTATGATCTTATTGTATTTTATGTATATATTGTTTTCTTATTATTTGTACCTGTAAATCATATGCATATTTTTGCATAACATGATAATTTTTTTAAAAAAAATACTCAAATTGTTTTAATAAATTAAGACAATGTCCTTTGTCTTGGGAATTTGAAAGAATCATGCCCTAACTCACTGGGTGTCTTTTTTTTCTTTGAACCGGGATAATTGAATATCCTTTTAAAAATTTAAATACGAGATTTTTTGAAAAGATCATTATTTTTGAATATCCGAATTGTTATGTCCTAACTTATTGGATGTAACTTTTTTCCTCATATCTCAAGGTCATTCGTGTCGGGAGGTATTATTAACCCCGAGCGAAAGCCGACAAAAGATAGGTTGGTAGGAATAATGGAGAATATGAACATCAGCGCTATTTCTGAAGGGATAAGTGAACAAAGGAATTTGTCAGGAATTCACCCTTACGCCCTTGGAAGCGTTCTAGACAACTGGACTGCAGAAGAGCTCCCTATAACTTTTAAGTCTTTTCTAGAGTAATGTTCAGAACACCCTTATTGCTTTAAGCCCGAGAGCAATTGAGATCTTTTTGTAAAGGGAACATGTTCATTGGCTTTTATTTTCAATAAAAAGATGCACTTTCTTTCATCGAAATTGGCAAAAATTCTCTTTATTCTTTTCATTCATCTCATATCGCAATAAACATTCTTAAATTCATTTATCTTTCGAATCTTTTAATTCATATAACAGGTCCCTAGATATCAACAATATGAGTAATATCGTTGCCGACTTAGAGCCTCATTTTGAGTAGGATGTATGTTCAGAGGAATCTTGGGATTTTGAAGAAGCCCAAGATTATAGTTTATCTCCTGATTTGTTACGAATGGTTGAGCAAGACGAGAAACAGATCTTACCTCACAAAGAATCAATAGAACTTGTGAGTTTAGAGGATGAAGTTGACTAAAGGGAGGTGAAGATTGGAACTTGTATCTCTGTAGAAACGAGGCGAGATCTCATTGATCTACTTCAAGAGTTCAAGAATGTGTTTGCATGGTCGTATCAAGATATGCCCGATCTAAGCATTGATATCGTAGTGCACAAGCTCCCTATAAGAGAAGAGTGTAAACTGGTCCAACAGAAGCTTCGAAGAATTAGACCAAATGTACTCCTAAAGATAAAAGAAGAGGTCTGAAAACAGTTTGATGTCGGCTTCTTACGAGTGGTAGAATACTCAGAATGGGTGGCCAACAAAGTGCCAATTCGTAAAAAGGATGGGAAAGTACGAATGTGCATGGACTATCGGAACTTAAAGAAGGCTAGTCCAAAAGATAATTTCCCACTACCTCACACATGCTAATAGTTTCACGATGGCCAGACACATTATGAGATTCGGGTATTATTGGTCAACCATGGAAGGAGATTGCATTAAATACGTTAAGAAATATCACAAGTATCAAATTTACCGAGACAAAATTCATGTGGCTCCTTCACCTCTCCATGTTATGACTTCCCCATGGCCTTTTTCTATGTGGGGCATAGATGTCATCAGACCAATCTTGCCAAAAGCTTCTAATGGGCATAGATTTATTTTTGTAGTCATCGACTACTTTACTAAGTGGGTGGAAGCTTCTTCCTACGCTAATGTCACGAGATCAACGGTCAGCAAGTTCTTGAAGAAAGAAATTATATGTCGGTATGGAATGCTAGAGAAGATCATATCTGATAATGCTTTGAACCTGAATAATAACACAATAGCAGAGGTTTGCAGTCAGTTCAAGATCAAGCACCACAATTCAACATCGTATCGTCGGAGAATGAATGGAGCTGTGGAAGCAACTAATAAAAATATCAAGAAAATCGTGAGGAAAATGACAAAGACTAATAAAGATTGGCACGAGAAGCTACCTCTTACTCTTTATACTTATCGAACGTCAGTTAGAACTTCTTCATTAGTATATGGAATGGAGGCAGTTTTACCCATCCCTCTGAGTCTTGTCAGAAGTAAAGTTAGATGAGGCTGAGTGGATTTAGTCAAGATATGACCAGCTAAACCTAATTGAAGAGAAAAGGCTGAAAGCTAACCAGCATGGCCAAATGTACCAGAAACGGATAATGCGGGCTTATGATAAAAAAGTTCACCCTAGAGAATTTCATGAGGAAGATCTAGTTTTAAAAAAGATCCTTCCTATGCAGAAAGACTTTCGGGGCAAATGGATGCCAAATTGGGAAGGCCCATATGTGGTAAAAAAAGTATTCTCTAGAGAAGCTTTGATTCTAGCTGAGATGGACGGCAAGGTTTTGTCAAACCCCGTGAACTTAGATTCAATGAAGAGGTACTTCACCTAAGAAAAAAAAGGTTGAGTTGAAAACCCGTAAAGGGCGGCTCAAACCAAAAAAAAAGGTGGGGCTGAGATGAAAACCTGCAAAGGGCGTCTCGAAGCCTAAGAAGATTTGAGTCGAAAACTAGAAGGGGCGGCTCAGATTTGGATCAAGGATTGGGCATGAAATGAGTTTATTTCTCAGAAGTAACAAGATTGAGAGATATGGCATCTTGGGCATCGGCAGAGTATAATAGCTTCCATAGGTACACATCAGGCTCAAAGTGGTCCTCATCAAGTTTGCTTGAAGAAGTTCATACGTTGATATATAGGGCATCCAATTTTATTTCTTTTGCTCACTATTTGACTAACATAAGCTATTTTGGCTGATGTTTTGATTAATATTTGATGTTTTCTCATTTATCTCCGTTCAAGCGTTATTGCTAACAAATTCAATTTTATCCATTTTCATAACCTTGCGCAGAGCATTTTTTGCATATAAATAATGGTTAATGGACTTGATGATATAAGGTATAAAAAGATTTCTGCATATTACTTTGGGAAATTCTAAATAATACAGGGACCTGAAATAGGACCATTAGTCGAATATAACCGAATCCGAGGGTTGAAGGGACCTTGAAACGAATAAGTTCAACTTATGATTACCTCTTCAAATTTCGTATCAAGAATGCTAGACTGGAAGAAAAGTCATGGTGACACATCAATGTTAGAACTTAGGCAAAAAGACGATTAGTGACAACCTAAGGACTAAAATAATAAAAATCATTTTAAATATGACATCTTTGCATGCATATTAGCATCATTCATGCGCATTTAGATAGGAGCATTTGATTCATTCAAATCATGGCATCCTAGTCACATGGCCTAGATAGAGGCCCATAAAATAGGTTCTACAGGTCATATCCTTAGAGAATGGCGACAGAACAAATCCTATGCCCCTAAAGTTGTAGAGGGGTAGATTAAAGTAACGAACCTCAATCTCCCTGAAGTTATAATAGAATGGAACGAAGTTACAACCCTAAATCTTTTACCATAATCAAAGGGTAGACTAAAAACATCATCCAGTCTCTTACCCCGACCATGGGGCATATTGAAACAATCCAATCTTTTACCTTGACCATGGGACAGATTGAAGACCATTCGATCTCTTACCCCGACCATGGGGTAGATTAAGGTAGTCCAATCTTTTACACCTAAAGCTGTAGAAGTGCAAATTAAAGCTGCAATGACAAATCTCATACACCTAAAGCTGTAGAGGTGCAGATTGAAGCCGTAATGGCAAATCTCATACACCTAAAGCTATAAAGGGGCAAATTGAAGCTACAGAAGCAAATCTTATACCCCTAAAGTTGTAGAGGGGCAGATTAAAACTCATAATAGTAGACCTCAATCTTTATTGAAGTTACAAAGAAATGAAGTGAAGCTACAAAGGCAAATCTTTATCTCTCTAAAGTTACAGTAGAGCAGGATGAAGCTACGAGAACAAATCATATACCCCTGAAGTTGCAGTGGGTCAGATTAAAGTCATGAAAGCAAATATTTATCTCCTTGAAGCTACAGTGGAGCAAGATGAAGCTACGACATCAAATCCTATATCCCTGAAGTTGCAGTGGATTGGATTGAGGCTACATTAGCAAGTCCTATCTCCCTAAAGATATAATGAAGCAGGATAAGCTACAATATTGAAGATAGGCGGACATAGTGAAGTTGAGTAACCAATGAATCGAAAGAGCGGGTTACTAAGAAAGAGAGACACCAGAAGACGAAATTCAGTGGGACCGGACAAAACTGGTCTTCTTTTGAGTCTTTGCTCCATTCCCGTTGCACGACAACGAGCAAAGAGGGGCAGCTGTACAGGCCCAATTTCGTCCGTACAAAACCCAATTTAATTTAATTTATTAATTTAAAATATAAATAAATAAATAAATATAAAATAAAATTAACCCAAGATAAAAGTCCATTACATTAAAAATAACCCAACTCTATCTACCCAAAACCCATATTAAATTAACCCTAAAAGCCCAACCTAAACTAAGCCCAAGTAGCCTAAAAAATTAAACACTAAACATAAAACCTAGCACCCTTTTGGTCTTTAGCCCGTCGCCGTCAGTAACCACGCCCGCGTTGCCATCGTCGCCATGGCCTTCGGATCTAGAGTCCACCATTCGCACGTTTTTTTATTTCACTCCGAAAAATCCGAAAATTCATTGTACAAATATTTTATAAAAACAAAAAAAATTAGATGTAAACAACAAGAAAATTTTGTACGAAAATTACGAAAAAGAACATTCAAGATTTTAGCAATCGAAACACCCAAGGTATACATTCGAAATACAAAATCAAGAGTTTTTTTCGCTCAAGGTATTCTGTTCACACATATATATATTATATTTACTTTATATTTTACTTATTTTATATTATATTATTATTATTATTTATATCGAAACTAGATAAAATAACAAAAAAAAAGCAAATAAGTTAGGGTTCATAAACATCGCCATCGTTAAAGGCTCGTCGGAGGGTCGATTTTCCCTTAGAAATCGAAAGGTTTTTGACTTTTTTAAGAAATTTTGGTTGGGTTTCTATTAAAAATAACCCCAAATCTTGGTTCAGATTTAAAAGAGGATTTGAATTTTTTTTTGAATTTTTCGGCCACCATAGATGACGGTCGCTGTCGTCGATGACGGTGGTCGATGGTAAGGCCCACGGTGGCCCCTAATGACCGAACATGAGGAGATGGGAGAAAGGTTTGGGAGAAAAAAAAAAGGAATGAAAAGGTTTTTTTAAAACAAATGAAACAAATGATATTTTTGAAAAAAAATTCACTTATATAGACCTTTAAAAATACATCGTTTTGGCCTAACTCAATAGGTTCCAAAAGGATATCGTATTGGTCGACCCGTCCCGACCTAATCTGGACCCAAGGAGAATCCGCGTGTTTTCATAAAAAGGGATATTTATCCCCACGGTCCTTTCGCTTTTTTGGCTTATTTCAATTAGGTCCTTTAATGTGCTTTTTATTTATTTTTATATTTGCCCCACAATTTCACTTGGTTTCCAATTTGGTCCTTGACCCAAAAGTGTCCCAGGAGCTGCCACATGTCAAAATTTTTGGATTTATTGCCCAAAAAGCCCTTACTTTATTTTAAAATCATTTTTAACCCCAAACCATCCAAAAATTATGTTTTGACCCCTCAAACTATCCAAAAATTATGTTTTGACCCCTCAAACTATCCAAAAATTATGTTTTAACCCCTAAACTATTCAAAAATTATTTTTTGACCCATAAACTTTCTAAAAATTATGTCTTGACCCTAAAACTTTCTAAAAAATATGTTTTGACCCTTGAACTTTCAAAAATTCAAATTTGACCTCAAACTTTCTAAAAATTTGAATTTGACCCCTGAACTTTCCAAAAATTCAAATTTGACCCCTAAACTTTCTAAAATTTTGATTTGACCCCTGAATTTTCTAAAAATTCATATTTGACCCGATTTTAATGTAATTTTTTATTATTATTTATCCTATATGTATATATATTACATGCTTTTAATTTTTCATGTTTATCTTTTTTTTATTAATCCCTTTTATATGTATATGTATATGTATATTATTTTATTTGTTTGTTTGTTTCTTTATTTATTCATTTATTCAGCTATTTATTTACTCGATTTATGATCTTATTGTATTTTATGTATAAATTATTTTCTTATTATTTCTACTTGTAAATCATGAGCATATTTTTGCATAACATGGTAATTTGTTTTTTAAAAAAAATACTCAAATTGTTTTAATAAATTAAGACAATGTCCTTTGTCTTGAGAATTTGAAAGAATCATACCCTAACTCACTGGGTGTCATTTTTTTTCTTTGAACCAAGATAATTGAATATCCTTTTAAAAATTTAAATACGAGATTTTTTTAAAAGCTCGTTATTTTTGAATATCCGAATTGTTATGTCCTAACTTATTGGATGTGACTTTTTCCTTGATTAATTAGAAATAACGAGCTTTCTTCGTAAACAAAATTTATTTTCAAAATAGAATAAATTTGACATTCATGCATTTAAGGATCGCGATTTAAATTTTTCTTGAATTTTTAATTTTCAACAAAAAAGATTTTGAATAATCGATTAAGTACCAATTTTGGGGGTGTAAGGGTGCTAATCCTTGCTTATGCGTAACCGACTCCCGAACTCATTTTATATTTTCAAAGACCAAAAATATTTTAATGATTTTTTTAAAAAAAACTCGAAAGGTAGCTCAATTACACCTGTTTTAAAAAATTATCACTACAGGAAAAAAGGTTTTTAGCGGCGTTTTTTTAGGCCTATAAGCGCCGCAAAAAATGCCGCTAATGATAACGCCGCAAAAGAACATGGTCTTTAGTGGCGCTTTACCTACAAACGCCGCTAAAGACCATGTTCTTTAGCGGCGCTTCTTCTACAAACGCCGCTAAAGACCATGTTCTTTAGCGGCGCTTAATCTAGAAACGCCGCTAAAGAACATGGTCTTTAGCGGCGTTTTTTCCACAAACGCCGCTAAAATTAACAGATTTTAGCAGCTTTTTTTTAGTTCCGTACAACCCGAATTTCCAATATTTTTTCCTGTAAATTCAAATCCAACCAATAACTTCAAATCTAAATATAAATAATAAACGAATGAAATATGCATATGATTTAAATTCATAAATAAATGAAAAATATATTCAAAAGTAATATTTTGTATATTATTCTCACAATAAGAAAAAACAAAAGTCTAAGATGGCGGATTTTGCGATTGATTGTGCTGAAACATTTTCATCATATTTTGAAGCTGAAGTTGCAGTTCTTCATACTTTCTTGTCGCCTCTGCTTCCTTCGCTTCTCTCGCTGCTGCATCTGCTTTAAGTTGTAGCTGGAGTTCATCATATTTTCTTTGAACCTCTGCTGCCTCCTCTTTAAGTTGAGCAATTTGCTCAACTGTGCTTGCTTCCATCTGAGCCATTTGATCTCTTAATCTCTGAACTTCAGCTTGATCTTGACTCCCTGAAGGCATGTATCTCTGCGAGCTGGATCCAAAATATCGGGATGGGCTAACAAAAGATCCTTGAAATCGAACTCGACCATACCTTTCAGGACCCAAAACTTCAGTAATAACTCGATTATCAATGTCCTCTAGATTAACCGAACTATCACTTGAAGCCATCGCTTCATACTCCGCCTTCTTATCTTTTAATTTATCCTAATAAGTCAATCAATAAGTTAGAAACGAAATATATAATCAAACAAATGCAATATTACTTGGCATTATTTGCATTACAAATGATGAATTAAACTATTATAATTAAACATTATAAATATTTAAAATAATTCAAATTTTGTTAATATACCATAATTTCTGCAGTTTCAGAAGTCATAGGAGATCCATCTTTCTTTCTATGTGTGATGTCAAAAAGCTGAAGGCATCCAACTTTTTGACCTGATGAATGTTCCTACATTGTAGTAGGAAAAATATTAATTAGTAGAAAGTAATTAATATTTGATACAAATAATAAATTCAAAATACCTCATCAGCAGCTACACAAGCAAAACTTCTCGATCCAGCTGTGTGCATGAATTTTTGTTTTTGCCTACTTGTAGTTCCAACACGCTCACGATCCTACATTAATTATTATTACGTATATAATAAATACTATAAACCGAATTAATTATAAGAGTTTAGTAGTACATAATACCTCTCCTTTCTTTGAGATCCAAAATCTAACTTGATCTTCCCATTGATACCTCAACATTCCCGGCGGAACATTTTGCAATTTATCTGCAAGGCTCATATTATTCTTAAAATAATCTCTCTTTATGTTACTCTTATGGTCTCTCCATTTCTTCCCTAATGATTTCTTTACATAGTCGTCTGAGACCTCTAAAATAAATCTCTCCTACAAATAACACAAGTTTAGAAAGTAAATATATCTGATCAATTAAACCAATGTATTATAAATTACATTCACTTTATTACCTTAATATTATCGAGAGCTTGATTTTTGTTACTATCAGGCATATGATGCCATGACTCGTAGTTGATCGGCAACAGACTGCTATTTCGTGCTACAATGCCCAAGTATCCTCCCAAAAGTCGAGCTTCTGATCCAACAGGTTGACCATGACTATTTGCAGATACTTTGACACGCTCTTCAGGATTTAGATTGTATAAATCCTTTAATAGGGTACGTCCTCGAGTTCTGCGCCTTTCAGAATATTAGCTAAAAAAATTGTATATGATAATATTAGAATTTGATATAAAAATAAAAAATAAAAGTAAACGTGCATGAAATTAAACTTAACGTTACCTTGATTTTCTTTAGTTTCCGGAACATTCGAAGATCCAATAGCAGTAGTCTGTTGATTACTATTTGTTTCTTCTAAATTCGAAGAATTTTGGATAATACTAAGATTTCGAAATTTTCTCCTAGGCATATTATCTGCAATACATGTAAAGTAGTTGAAATATTAGTAACTAATTACAACAATAATAGTAATAGATATATTTAACGAGATCAAGATTTTAATTATGATATTACATATTATTTAAAAACGTAAAATCTTACAACATTATGATTCGTAGATATCTTCATCCACATCCTAGCGAACCCATTGAAATTGTGTACTAATACTAGGGATAGTTTCATTTAAATTTTGTTCTGGAAAAGGCAAAGTTTCTGATCTTTCGTCCGTATCATCTCTACTCCCATTGCCCATGTCAAACAAGTCTCTAGGGGTGTTACGGAGTACTACGTACCAACCCTCATCAGTTGGATCTTTCGAGTAAAAAACTTGTTTGACTTGAGAAGAAAATACATACGGCTCGTCCATCAATTGTTGCCTAGTGTGAATTAATCGAGAGAAGTTCACCATTGTAAAACCAAATTGATCTTTTTTAATTCCGCGAGCAGTATTAACATCAGCCCAGTCACATCGAAATAAAACAACCTTCCATTTTCCATAGTAATCCAACTTAACAATGTCCGTAAGAAGTCCATAATACTCCACATTTCCCTCAACAGGATTACTATCCCTAGCACTAGCATAACTTGTAATTGAAGAATGAACAACTATTCCATAATTTTGAGTCCTCCTAAATCTTTCGCGAGATTTTGTATGAAACCTGAATCCATTAATCAAGAAGGCATTGTATCTTTTTACTACTCTATTCGAACCTTGGGAAAGCCATTTAACTTCTTCACTGACATCCTTTCCACTCCAAACCTATCGAATTGAAAGTAAATTGATTAATTATGATGTTATACGAAAACATTATTATTTGTCATTGAAAGATTCAGTTGCATACCGTCTGCCCTAACCATTCATGAAAAGATTCTATGAATAACTTATGAATCTCTCGATGTTGTAATCTTCGGGAGCGTGAACTAGATCTCAAGAGTTGTTTATACTCACTATGTTAAAAAGTGAATAAATTGATTAGTGAAAAAATAAACAAATGAAAAAGATTAATATTTATCAAATAACTTACTTGCGAAATGATTCAATTGAATCGTGGTGAAAAAGAACATATCGATGTGCTTGTACCCAAGATATATCATCTAAGTGTGCAATTTCAACTTTCCCGATTGGTTGTCCATAACTTTGAAATAGATAAGTTTCAGCTAAGCTATGATCATTATTGAGCCCAACATTTCTACTTGGTCTATTCAATCTTGTTTCAACATCTTCTAAATATCTAGAGCAAAAAATCATACACTCCTCTGCTAAGTAACCTTCAGCAATTGATCCTTCTGGATAACGCTTATTACGACAATAAGACTTCAATTTGCATAGAAACCTAAACACGATATACAACATTATCACAAGTTGTAACTAAAGGTATATTAATGAATGAATGAAAACTTTGCAAATTAATTACCTCTCTATAGGATACATCCACCGATAGAAAACCGGTCCACCAAGTTTTGCTTCATGAGGGAGATGGATTAACAAGTGCACCATAATAGTGAAGAACGAAGGTGGAAAGATCTTCTCCAAGTTGCATAACGTCAAGGCGACTCGATCTTGTACTTTCTCAAGTTCTTCAACATCCAAAACTTTTCCACAAATAACTTTCATTATATTGGATAGTTCAATTATACAAGACGTCACCTTTTTTGACATACAACACCGCAAAGCAACTGGTAGTAAATCTTGCATCAAGATGTGATAATCATGTGATTTTAGGGAATATAATCTTCGATCTTTAAGACTCACACATCGAGATATATTTGATGCATACGCATCTGGGACCTTTATATCCTTCAACACCGTGCAAAACAATTCTTTTTCTTTCTTCGACATTGTAAAAATAGAAGGCAGCAACCGACATTTTCCATTCGGAAGTAATTGGGGATGAAGATCATGCCGAATTCCCATGTCAACTAGATCAAATCGACTCTTAAGATTGTCTTTCAATTTTCTATCGACATTGAGAATTGTCCCGATTATGTTCTCGCAAACATTCTTTTCAATATGCATGACATCAAGATTGTGTCGCAAAATATGATGCTCCCAATAAGGCAAATAAAAAAAATACTTCTTTTTTTCCAAAACTCCGTCTCATTAGGATCTTCCTCTTCATCAGATTCGTCATCAGTCTCCCGATCAACATGGCCAACATAAGCCTCCCTCGATCTTCTGTTTCTTTGCGTGTTGGTTGTTTGATTCATCTTCCCATAACTAAAATCTATATCTTTCAACATGAACAAGATTTCAGACCCCATGGTCTGCTCAGGAGCTTCTCTCAACTCTTCGGTACCATCAAATTGAGTCCTTTGAAATCTAAATCTATGATTTCCATCTAACCACCGATGATGCCCCATATAAGAGAACTTCTTCCCATTATATAACCACTTTGAACATGTTTGCGCTGCACAACAAGGACAAGCATAACGACCTTTGGTACTCCAACCAGATAAATTGGCATAAGCCGGGAAATCATTAATAGTCCACATCAAAGCTGCACGTAAATAAAAGTTCTCCTTTCTAGAGACATCATATGTTTCAACGCCAACCCATAATTGTTTCAACTCTTCAATAAGTGGCTGCATATAAATATCAATATCATTCCCGGGACCTTTCTCTCCAGGGATAATCATAGATAAGATAAAAGAAGATTGCTTCATGCAAACCCACGGAGGCAAATTGTAAGGAACAAGCACTATAGGCCAAGTACTGTACGAAGTACTCATGAGTTTAAATGGATTAAATCCATCAGATGCTAACCCAAGCCTCACATTCCGAGGATCACTTGCAAAGCTTGGAAATTTATTGTCAAATGATTTCCAAGCTAAAGAATCCGCGGGATGCCTTAATAATCTATCATCGGTTCGTTCATCATGATGCCACCTCATAGACTCGGCCGTCTCCGACGACATGAAAAGCCTTTGAAGCCTTGGTATTAGTGGAAAATATCGCAGAATCTTAACTAGCTTCTTTCTTGACTGTGCTTCACCTTCATCCTCATTCACATTTTCTGCATTCTTATTCATCCAATGAGATGTACTGCAAACATGACAAGACTGTTGGTTTCTTCGATCATCCCAATACAACATGCAGTCATTTGGGCAACTATGAATTTTTTCGTTCCCAAGGCCTAGATCCTTTATCAATTTCTTCATATCTTTGCATGAATGAGGAATTTTTGCAAACAGAAACATATCTGTCAAAAACTCTAGCAGCAGCGTAAAAGAGTTTCCGGTCCACCCTCCCAAACATTTTAAGTGAAAAAGACGAATGCAGAAGGATAGTTTTGAAAATTTTGATCCTTCATAAAGTTCTTCATTCATTTCATTAAGTAACTTGTAGAACTTCGTCGCTTCTTCATTTGGCTCTTCATCAGGTGCACTTGTTTCCGTTTCCGTAAAAGCATTTCCACCAATATCACAATCACCGGATGTAATAAATTCAGGTGGAAATGATTGTAAACCATGACTGTGCATATTAAATGCATCCCGCAACATACCTTCCATGTCATCTTCTCTAGCATACTGATGATGAGCATAATGAGGATAACCCAGATTAATCGATGAAGAGGTTCTACTAGATGTACACTCTCCATGGAAAATCCATTTTTTATACCCCCGAATAAAGCCATCAACAACTAGATGTTCGTATACAACTTCACGAGTATGCCAATTGATGTTGCCACACTTCTTACACGGGCAAAGAATCATATTCTCTTGGCTTACATTTTGAAATGCAAAATTTAGAAAAGTTTGCACTCCATTTCGATAGTCGTTGCTTACCCTTGGCAATTGCATCCAACTCTTATCCATTTCGTACTTCTTGAAGTCTAAAGTTGACAATAAATTATGGTTACTTAAGTGTTGTAAATAGATTTAAATTTAAAAATATATATTAGTCACAACATTTTACTTAAATCTTAGTAGGAAAAATTTATGTCTATAGTGTCATATGACACCTTTTAGCCTATAGTGTTGGCAAAATTTTATGCACGTACTTTCTTTGCTTTTTCCCTTTAGCCTATAGTGTTAAATTTTTATAAAAGTACTTTTTTGCAGCAAACTCTAAATAATCATCAAAATTATTTGAGTTGTTTTTAATAATTAAATATTTAATTAAATAATTAAATAATTAAATATTTTGAATTAAATATTTGGGTTGTTTTTAATATTTAAATAAATAAATAATTAATTAATTAATTAATTGGGTTGATTTAACTAATTAAATAATTAAGTATTTGGGTTGTTTTTAATAATTAAATATTTAATTAAATAATTAAATATTTAATTAAATAATTAAATATAATTAAATATTTTGAATTAAATATTTGGGTTGTTTTTAATATTTGAATAAATAAATAATTAATTAATTAATTAATTGGGTTGATTTAACTAATTAAATAATTAAGTATTTGGGTTGTTTTTAATAATTAAATATTTAATTAAATAATTAAATATAATTAAATATTTTGAATTAAATATTTGAGTTGTTTTTAATATTTATATAATTAATTAATTAATTGGGTTGATTTAACTAATTAAATAATTAAGTATTTGGGTTGTTTTTAATAATTAAATATTTAATTAAATAATTAAATATAATTAAATATTTTGAATTAAATATTTGGGTTGTTTTTAATATTTGAATAAATAAATAATTAATTAATTAATTAATTGGGTTGATTTAACTAATTAAATAATTAAGTATTTGGGTTGTTTTTAATAATTAAATATTTAATTAAATAATTAAATATAATTAAATATTTTGAATTAAATATTTGAGTTGTTTTTAATATTTATATAAATAAATAATTAATTAATTAATTAATTGGGTTGATTTAACTAATTAAATAATTAAGTATTTGGGTTGTTTTTAATAATTAAATATTTAATTAAATAATTAAATATAATTAAATATTTTGAATTAAATATTTGGGTTGTTTTTCATATTTATATAAATAAATAAATAATTAATTAATTAATTGGGTTGATTTAACTAATTAAATAATTAAGTATTTGGGTTGTTTTTAATAATTAAATATTTAATTAAATAATTAAATATAATTAGATAATTAAATATTTTGAATTAAATATTTGAGTTGTTTTTAATATTTAAATAAATAAATAAATAATTAATTAATTAATTAATTGAGTTGATTTAAATAATTAAATAATTCAGTATTTGGGTTGTTTTTAATAATTAAATATTTAATTAAATAATTAAATAATTAAATATTTTGAATTAAATATTTGGGTTGTTTTTAATATTTAAATAAATAAATAATTAATTAATTAATTAATTGGGTTGATTTAAGTAATTAAATAATGAAGTATTTGGGTTGTGTTTTCTAATTTAAAATTTAAAAAAAATTCAAGAGCCTAAACGATTAATTGAAACGATTAATCAAGTAATTTAAACAAAAATTTAAAAGATGAACGTTCAAGTAATTTAAAATTTTAAAAAAATTCAAGAACCTATATCGATTAATAACCCATAACCTTCGATTTACTTCATCATTACTTGAACGATTAATTCATAACAAGCATCATAAACAAAAATAATAAAACAATCATAAGAACATTAATTGAAAAGAGATGATGAAGAGAAATAAAAATCCTATTGAATAATTGCAACTCCAAATCTCAATCCATTGATGAAATCTACCCTAATTATGCAATTAAATATAATATTTTACCTAAAAACTCATAGGTGAAAAAAGTAGAAATATATTTATATGATGAAGACATTGATGATGGTGTTTGATCAAGACAGCCAAGAAAAATCTAAAGTATGAATTTTTATGGAAATCTGATTCTATTTGAAACCAATGAAATTCAAAGATGAACTTGTAGGTATTGAGTGGTCCTCAGAAAAAGGGAATCAACATTAACCATGAGGTGAAGATGGTGCCAAATGCATGGTAAATATCAAACTCTCAACTAAAACATATGAAAAAAGTGGTCCACAGTTTCAACTTTGGAAATCCTAACATTGATCATCATCCTGGGAGAAAAAACCAAGATAAACAAGCAGCTAAAAATTGCAGAAAATCAGTGGTAAGTTTATTAGAGAGTCGAAATAATATTGTTATGATGATTCACATTTCATAATCTCTTTATATATGTTGAATTTGTGTTCTTGTTGGAATTTTTTATAGTACTGTCTATAGGTTGATTATTTAACAGACTAAATTTCATTCGGTTCGGATAATGAATTTAGTTCAGTAATAATTAAATCGGCCGATTGAATACCCTTAATCATAACTAATAGAAATTACTTAACCATGGTACATCTATTGCCTTTGATGGCCTTTTTTTCTTTTTTTTTTTCCTTTTTGAAAGAACTAAACTTACTTAGATGATTTATTTAGATGATTTCACTAGCATACATACATGTATATATAATCCAATAAATTGTTTACTAGTAATGGGGGTGGGGGAACCAAACAAACAGAAAAAACAATGGAAGAACTTACCTTAATTGATGAAGTCCAGCAATAAACAACAACAGACAGCTTGATTGGTAGAAAAGAAAAGCAACAATTGAAATCCAAAAGAATGAACAAGCTACAAAAGAAAAGCAGAAACAGAAAAATCAAATTCGACAGTTGGTCATGGGATTTGCTGCAATGCTTTTAAACTTGATTATGTGCATGCTTTGTTTATTCATGTAATTTATTGTATGACTTGCAAATTGCAGAGCAGTGCATTTAAAAATAAAACTGCTAGTAGAGAATAAATTATGGTTTATATTTAGTAGTCAGTGGAATTTGACCCAATTTTATTGTCTTTAGGTCAAGCATTCATATTCAAAATAGGCAATTAGTTATTAAGGTACACTCTTTAATAACCTTATTGAGGTACACTCCAGAATAATTAAGAGAAGTCCTAAATCTATGAAAATGTCAAGCTATCCAGCACAGACGTAGAGAATGCATCAATCATTAAAAAATATAACCCCACTTCCATCACAAAAATATTTTAAAGAAAAATGAGCACATTAGTAAACTTCAAGTTTTACCTGTATCCCAAATTGCAAACTTTAGCTTCTTGCCTCCAGCAGTAATATATTTCACCTTAAAGTCAACTCCTACATAATCAACGAAACAGAACAAAGCAGAACAAATAACGCTCAATTATATACATGGTAAAACAGAACAAAGCAACGAAAAACAAAGCAATTTGAATAATTTTAAGGATAAATCTGATTATGAAAACGCAAGAAACCAATACCCAACAAAGTATAAAAAAGAAATCAAATAAATCACATAAAATGCAAAAAGAGAAATTAGCTCCATACCCAATTCCTTAAGCAACTGCACTCAAGTAGTAAGTGAAGTTGCCCCACGGAACCAACTTTAAAAAAAAAGGGAAACTCAGAACGAAACCCTAATTTCTACCTTAAATCAGCACCAGATTTTTCAAATGCTTCAAAAACAAACGAAAGTCAGACGATGTTTTAGAGAGACAAAAGAGGCCAGTGGTGGTGTTTGGTCGGTGATGGTGGAGATTGGAATGTAGAAGGCAAATGGAGGAGGAGAGGGATTTAGAAATTAGGGATTTAGATTTAGGAATTTCGAAATCTATTTTTAGAAGGCAGACGATGTGGAACGGTGTCGTTTCAAATAAAATGTAAAAATTTTAGCGGCGCTTTTCCATAAGCGCCGCTATTGCTTAGACTTTTCGCAGCGCTTTTCCATAAGCGCCGTAATTGCTTAGACTTTTACCGGCGCATTTCCATAAGCGCCGCTATTGCTTAGACTTTTAGCGGCGCTTTTCCATATGCGCCGCTATTGATCTGATCTTTAGCGGCGCTTTTGCAAAAGCGCCGCTAATTCTCTTACCTTTAGCAGCGCTTTTAAATAAACGCTGCTAATGGTCTTACCTTTAGCGGCGCTTCTCAATAAACGCCGCTATTGCTCTATCTTTTGCGGCGTTTTTTTAGAAACGCCGTTATTTCTTTACCATTGGCGGCGTTTTCTACCCAAACGCCGCTAAAAATGCCGCTAATAACCTATTTTCCATTGGTGTATTGGTGACGACTCCATTTTCATTTTCCAAAATATAAATTGAGACTTGTTTATTTCTTTTAAAATGGTTTCGACAATCTATTCATACTTTCTTAACCCTTTGACAATGCATATACACCTTGCACATACAGGTGCTCAAAGTTGGATCTCCTAGGATGAACAACATCCTCTTTACCACTGGTAGCCACTTGTTGTATTCAACGTTCTATATAAAACATATTTTCCAAAAAAAAAAACCATATAAAAATTATTGATTATTTTTTGTTCACTTGAAAAATGATTGTTTGTTTAAAAATATTTATGATAAAGATTTTGGAGCTTTGTCAAATAAATATTTTTTTCAGAATAAGTTTAAAATTTCAAAATAAAAAATTCAATATGAAAAAAAATGAGAATTAAATTGAATTATTATATATTTTTTTAAAAAAAATTAAAAGTTTTATCAAACTTAACTTGTAACATCCCAAAAACTAGGTTAGAAGAGATTGACTTGTGAAACCAAGAGTGGTTATCTCTCGACTTTGAGTCTAGATTTTTGGAAATTTAAACAAGTAAATTAATTTGATTCAGTGGTTAAGTGTTGTATGAGTGTGCGTGAGGTTTTGAGTTTGAATCTTGTTTCTTGATATTTTGCTATTTTGATTAAATCCCCATATTTGGACATATGGGTTATAAGTTATTTTCGATCAACTAATAACAATGATGAGCCTAATAGTTCAATGGTTAAATTTTTGGGTACCCTTTAGTCTTGTGTTTTAATCTCTATGGAAGCAATACGAAAATGTTTTTATTTTTTTGTCTCGTGAGCTAGTTTTATTTGGTTTTTAAATTAATCACATTTCTCAACTTCCTTTTTCTCTGTTACGTTTCCTTCTATTCTTTATGTTTTTGGACGACGGTTCTTTTTATTTCTCTCTTTTCGTTGTCAATTTCTTACACCATTGATTCCCTGTTGAATCATTATGGCAACTGTTCTGCTAATTTCTTTGCGTGGTTAATTTGTAATCAATCATGTACGTATTCTCTGTCATGTAACTGCGTGAGTTTTATTATTGGATGGGGTTGTATTTCGTTTTATGTAATGTAAGATGTTGACTGGCGTAAATCTTTGTTAGGCGCAAGTCTCAAGTTTAATGTTCTTTTGGTGGCTTAAGGTCTACGTATTTGCATTTCAGTTATCGGTAAGTGTGTAGTCTGATTTGGGGTTTTGGGATAAAGTTCTTTGGCATAGTTTTGGTTTGAATGTTGGTTAGCAATTTGGTTTGATTAATTCGTTTGAATAGTCAATTGAATGTTGTTTTTAGGTTTCAGGATCATCATTGTTGCTTCTACGTCAAAACTGTATCAGGTGGGTACCGAAAACCCCATTTTTCTTCGTTTTTGGTCATCAAAAAATTAGGATTGTCGATGCCACACGACCTTGTGTCAGGTCGTGTGACAGACCGTGTAGGTCACAAGGCTGTGTGTCAGGGCGTAATTTATTGTTTTGGAAATAGTCACACGGGCGAGCACACGGGCATGTGATCGGGTCGTGTGTGGTAATATTTGATGTAAGGTTCACACGGGCATGTGGACTAAAGATTGAGATTTTTCCTAGGGTCGTAATCATCGTTCGAAGTGAACGTAAGCCTTCCGTAGAGTTTCTATGAGCTAGATTAAGTTATAAAACTTGATATCTGTTGATTAATTAATGTGTAATCCATTAACTATATATATTTTTGGTATGATGTAAACTAAGGAAGTATGTTCTGTGAGCGTATTATGTGATTTATTCAAGTATGATTTGTGTTTTGTTAATTTTAATGGTGCGTTTCTATGCTATTGGTTGGATGAGAACATTTGATTGATATCTGAATATATTAATGTGTCTGTAGTTGATTTTAATATTAAGCCATGTGTGTGACTTCATGGAAATTTTTATGATTCATGGAGATATGATAAATATGTTCTGCAAAGCGTGGATTCTCATGCCTTTTATTTTTGTTACTATACGATAGTGTGTCTTACATGCTTTTCATTTTGATTCTGTATATGTATGCCACGACACATTGCATGGGGTTGGGATAATGGAAAAGGAGGAAGTTTTAGCCAGTTTAATGATCTGCACTATATGGTGGTTTACCCACAACTCTGATTTGGCAGTTTGGCTGCAACATAATGACTTGTCCACATTTATATCTGATCTGGTAGTTTAACTGCAACTTGATACACCATCGTTGTCGGGCAACCCAAGGTGGTGGGTCATCGTTGTCAGGCAACTCGAAGTAATCGATTTGGTGTGTAGCAGAGTTGGGTAAGATTATTTCTGAAATAAAAATATCATTATGTTTTCTGAAAATATTGCACCGGCATAATCATGCACACCCTTTTCTGTTTGCATGATTGTTTTAAAAATCTTGTGATATTCTGATTTATTCTGTTTTGTTAAACGATTGGTGTGGAATCCTTTATACAGTGAGTGTGTAGCTCACGTTTTTGTTTTATTTCTAATTGTTTAGGTGACTTCTGACTTAGGATCGGACGACGTTTAGGAGTTTGGATTTCTTTCATATTTAGTGTAAATATGGTGATTTTGGTATTATTTGTTTAGGATTTTTGGGTTTGAAATATGTTTTTGAACTTGTCTTGGGTTTCGTTTAATTTGTTTATAATTGATATTTTCAAACGTGAAATTACAAACTTATTAAGTCGACAAAACAGATTTTGATTTTCCAAAACTAATATCCGTATTTATCAAATAATTACTGACATAATTTTTCAAACAAGTCGATGTAATTTCTCCATACTCGATCATTAATAATAGGCAAATCCACCATTTCAATTGACAAATAGTCTTCCAAGATGCCACCACTAAATGGCTTCACAACTTTATCGAAACCGAAGATTATGACTTCTTGGATAAGGAATGCCCAAATTGATGCTTGAAGTGGAGCATAAAGCTAGGGTTTCCATGGCCAAGGAAATTAAACTCAAAGCTAGTAAGTATAGAGGTGGAGATGGGAGAACTGAAGGGCTTGGTTTCAGTCTTGAAAGGGTTCCACATGTCATTAGGGTTGTAGGCAAACTTAATGGATTGCCCAGATTTGAACAATGTAGAATGATTTAAAGTGATAACCTGGAATTCATCGGGATGATTCCTGATTGTAATGATTAATAGGTATTTTTACTCGCATTTGATGGATAAAACCTATTGAGATAAACATTGCCGACAACCTGTTGGTGCAGTAAAAAAGGAATTTGTACGTTGGCATCCCTGTGAAATCAACCCCTTCTCCAAATTTTAAAGATAAACTTTGGGTTATAGTAGAGTTTATTGGGACATAATGTCATTTGCTCAAAGGGTTTTGGCTATAAACGTTCATGGATGCATCAGAATATAGCATCTACTTTTCTTTTACGTAACTTTAAACCCAATGATCAGAAGGGATTGTGAGAAAGGAAAGCGTTGCTTTCAATTTCCATTTATTCCCAGATATTTTTCTTTTCATTCACAAAATAAAATAGAAATGTTTCTAAAAAAATGATTAAAAGGGAATATTCTAACTATAATTTCAGGTAGTGTGAAGTTGGCCATTTTGTGTATCGTGGGGCAGCAACGAATCTCATGTTTAAACCATGAATGAAGCATTTTTGCTTTTCCATTTTAAAAATGCAAATTAGTTCCTCCTTCAAAGCTATAAATCACCCATCTTAAACCATAAGAAGCAAAAGAAAGAAAGAAAGGAAGAAGGGAAAGCAAAGCATGGGAGAAGAGAAAGAGAATGCACAAGAGAGAGTGGTTGACATTAGTCTCAAGGATCTCTCAAAGAGGCTTGAGGAATTTGCCAGGGTCAGAGATTGGGAGAAATACCACAGTCCTAGGAATCTACTTCTTGCTATGGTAATCACTTCATTATCACTCCTATTTAATTACTACATTTCATCTATAAAACAATATCAAACCTACTTCAATATCCATGAAATAGATGTGGCTATGCTTTAGGCCATTGCCTGCTGTTAAAGTACTTTACTTAAAAGACAACAAGGTGGATTCCATTTCATTATTACAGACATTGGGGAACATGTTTGGTTTAGAGTTTTTTTTCTCTTCCTTTTTCTTTTTCATACTCAGCATGTTTGATTTAGAATGTCTCAAAACAACATGCTCATGTAAAAGTCTCTTTTTGCTCTTGAAATCCAAAACTGTTTATTTTTTCTAAAGTGTGATGCAAGGTATGTTGAGGGGGAATCGACTTTCTTATTCAGAGAAATATTTGAAGTTCATCTTTTCTAAATAGTTGACTCGAATCTCGAACTGTTGGTATTGTTTTCGTGATGTTTACGCTCAATTTTAATTTCGGATTTGTCTTTTGACTTTGAAAAGAGTTGAAAAGGGTTCATGAAATTTATCAAGAATGCCTAAAGTCCACCCAAAAAATATTTTATTATTTTCACCTTAATGAAATTCGAAGCCAAACCCTTAAAAATAAGAACAAAACCCGAAGTTAAAAATTGAGCATAGACAAAAAAAAAAAACTGAGCCCAACACTCACCTCAGTCCGAATAATAATTTTCTTTTCTATTATGGATGTGTAGGTTGGAGAAGTAGGGGAGCTATTAGAGATATTCCAATGGAGAGGAGAAGTGGAGAAAGGGTTGCCAGATTGGGAGGAATCAGAAAAAGAACATCTAGGGGAAGAACTTTCTGATGTACTTTTGTACCTCTTTAGATTGTCTGATATTTGTGGCATTGATCTTGCTGATGCTGCTTCAAGAAAACTTATTAAGAATGCCATCAAATACCCACCACCACCACCACCCAAGGTTTTATGAGTTGCCTTTGCTTTCCCTGCAACTTTTTATGAAACCACAATTTGATGGGTAAATGTACAACGTAGATCCTATATTAGATATTAGATTTTTCTGTCTCTTTATTTAAAAATTGAGTAAATTAATTTTCATAAATTAGATCGAAAGTAAATTAATTATTTTTTATAAAAAATATTCATTTTTATCATTAAAAATTGACATGGTTGGCATAATAATCAAACAGTAACATGTGATGTGTTATATACACCTTATATATACATATAGGGACTAATTTTTTTTATTTCTCAAGGTATCTGCCAAAGTGAGCCCAATATCCTCTACATTCTGTAGGCCCATTAAGGGGTGGATGCTAGCCACAAGTTTTAAAACTACTCCATACTTAAGGTAATGATCGAACTCTTAGTCATTGGTTAAAGTAGGAGAAACCATTATCATCTCACTTAACTCCCGTGGATATAAAGACCAATTTTAACTGTAAATATAAAAAAAAATAAAATGATAAATTTATTTTTTAATCTAATATATAAACATTAATTTAATCAATTTTTTAATAAAAAAAAACAAAATGTAATTAGATACTTTAATCCAATGCTATAAGATATCCTTTTCTTTTTTGACTTTAGAATAGTACAACTATTGTGCAACTTCCTTTCTGTTTAGATAATTCATCACTGGAATTAATACCCCTACGAACACTTGGGTTTTCAAATTTTTTCTTATAATTTATTTCATTAATTTCCAACTAAATTTTATTATATAATAATTATTTATTAAAATTTTAATTATATAAATTAAATTTATAATAATTGGTTAAAATTAGTGGAGAGTCTTAAATCGGTTTTATGGATTCTTCGTCTTTTCATATAATTTTGTTATTAAAATTAATGATATTGAAGGTAAAATAATTTTTTAACTCATTCAAACAACCATATTAAAAATCATCCTAAATAATTTAATTAAAAAAGTTTTTAAGACTTTAAATTAGTTAAAATTCAAATCTAAATTTGAATAATCTAAACAGTAAACTCAGAATAATTCAAAATCTAGAATTTCAAATATTTGTATTCTCTAACAAAGAATTTGGAAATAATGAATTCATAAATCATAAATTTCAAAGCTAAAATTTTGAAATCCAAAGTCCATTTTTCAAAACAACATTTTTCAAAACAATTTCCTGTATTTAAGATTGGGACACTAAGTGCCTAGTACACATATATTTCTCATGAAATCATCTTAGGCCTTAAATTCACTTTTGTGGTTCTCATTATATTTTCATGGGATCATTTATTATCGTTTCCTTCATTTACCAACAAATTTCATAGTAATGATCCAAGAACAATCTTTATGACCTCAAGTTAAATCAAATTTCTAAACTTCACAATTATACATATGTTTCCACACTTTATTCCATTTGCCAATTTTTCCTATCAATACCATATTTCACCGTTTTCTACACATTCCAAGTCACTTTAGAAGTTTTCCCATGCCAACCAAGTTCTCATACCTCAATTTTAGTCCATTTTTGGTACAATATAGCCAAAGTTTATTAAACTTAGCATTCCACATCAATCATGCTAATACATTATGCCATGGGAATTTACACATTTTCATTATATAACTAATTTCATATTCATAACATAAATTTACTAATTCATAAACATATTAGCATAAGAGAAGCAAGATTATCCAAGGGTACTTCAATGTTGAATGCCTTTTTACACCTAGTCATGCTTTCCAACACTTGTTCCCATCCTCATGCTAGCTTGAAAACCCAAAATCCCGCATTTCCTCATGATATTACAAACAAGAAATATAACCAACATTAGAGCCTAAACTTTCCAATCCTTTATTCAAAAACTAAAATCAAATAACAAGTTAGGAGAGATGAAAATCATCATATCTACCTTGATGAAGCTTTTTCTTTTAAGCTTAATCTTCATCTAGACTAAAAAAAACCCTTGCTAAAGATGATGATGTATAGGAAGATTCAATCTTACGGAAGAGTCTTCTAAAAGATTTTAGAAAAATCTCAAGAAGGGGGTTGAGATTTTTGAAGGAATTTCAAGAAAAACTTGCAAACAATTGCAAAAAAAATAAAAGGATGGAGAGAACCTCCACGGGAGAGCTTTTGGTTGGCATTAGTATGTAAAAGCTAATGCGGGTTTATTTTTCTCTATTTTTTTTCCTTTAAAAATCATACAAAGGAACCTTTAACCCCACACACAAAAAATTCAAGCCCAAGTTCACTAATAGAAGCTCAATTTCCATATAAATAACTTCCATATATCAAATATATATTTTAATCATGATATACTTAAGAAATGACCAAATTACCCTTTTATTGTAAAATTACCATTTTGCCTCATATTGTCTCAAAGTATAGTTTCTTCTCAATGACAATCAATTATCGACCCCAAATCTCATAATTCATTTATAATATTTAAAATAAATCCATAGGTGATAAAAATTACATTTTTTTCTTTCTCTTAATAAAATTGGAAAATTTACATTTTAGTCCATGTACTATCAATTCTTTCCAATTTGATCCCAAAAGTATTTTTTCACACTTACATACAACCCGACTTATTTTTATCCCATTTAGCCACTAATAGCTCACACGTCTCTTTCTAGTCAAATTTACACTTTAGTCCTTAAACTTTTCAAATTTTATGATTTAGTTCTTAAATCACCTTTTTCACTTCTAAAATTCTTTTCATTAATTCCAATATCCAAAATAAAATTTATTCCCACTATAACAATTTTTTACTTATTCTCCAAATTTTCTTATGAATTCATTTATTTGACACCGACATAGCGCCATATGTCCAATAAAAAATTTAAAGGTGTTACAGTAAAAAAACTAGTTGACCTGGGGACTGATACAGACTGATTGAACCAGGTTAAAAAATCAATTGAACTGATTTTTATGATGTTTATTTTTTTTATAATTTATTTCTTTGAACTAGTCGGACTAATCGTTCTAGGAATCAATTGGTTAAACCAGGTTGAAATCAACTCAATTGTCGTTTCAACTAGCTTTTTTTATCTTGGTTCAATCAATCTGTACCTGTTCATGAGTCAATTGATTTTTTATCTCTTACTAGGTAGATACCCCAACCAGTTCTGAGTCTAATTGGTCTAACTGGTTGGTCAGGTCTAATTTAGATAACATTAAATTTTGAATTTTTTATATTTTAAATTAATTTTTAATTTTAAAGAGTTTTAATTTTTTTTCATATTCTTTTTATATTTTGAAAAATTATAATTTTTATATGTTTATGTTATTTATTTAAAATATGGAAAAAATTAAGTTTTAAAATTTTTATGTACTTTTAAAAGGAATGGACCAAATTGATAAAAAAATTGTAAATGTTGAAGGTTAAAAAGTTATTTTACTTAATTGTGTTGGTACACACACTCAAAAGCAATATTTAAAAGAACAAGATTCAATAGTGGTATTAAAATTATGAGTGACATCTTTGGGTGAGTGATGGTATTACAAATGACATAGATTTTCGTCCTAATTTAGTGTTTAAATTGTCCCGTTTGTAGTTAATTTAGCATTCATCATTAGCATTTTATACTTAGTTTACTTGTTTTCCAATTTATTGTTAGATAGTTTGAATTCTTGTTATTTTCACATATCTTTGTACTAATGTCGACGCAAGCAGCCGATATATTGCGTCTTAATATTGTTAGCACAAGAACTTATTCTAGGAATGGAATATTGGACAAGTACAACCACAAGATCAGCTGAACATTACGACCATGAAATGTCGCCGCATTGAAACTGAACATCAATTGAGAGGAATCAAGCTTAATTCACAATTGGAAGGACCAGACGTAGAAATATCACAGATGTCGCCATAATTATTCTTTCAGAATGCGTCCAGCGATACAACGACAGTCTGCAGATCTCTAAAGAATACACTAGAACTGCGTGAGTGCACAGCTGTAATTTAACTAATTTTGACAGCTGCAGGATCTAGATTTAGATCTAAAAATGAAGGCTAAATCCTGCAACATTTTAGAGATTTTAAATAGAAGAATAAAGAAAGAAGAAGGTATCAAGAGCAAGGGGATTAAATTCTGAAAATTCTGTGTGACTTAAAGATTTGAACTGAAATCGGTGAACTGATAAAGCAAGCTTGCAACTGCTTCTGACGAGAAGTGCTAGATGCCAAGCAAGAGGAACCATTAGGGAGTAAGCCTAGTAATCTAAAGATAGTAACTTCGTTGTACTAATTAATTTTTCTTGAACGATGATGAATTCTGATGATGTTAAATGAATAAGAGAGTATCTTTTAATGTTATATCATTTTGATTCTTACTTTACATTGCTTATCCGTTTATTCTTGGATTTAACCGCTCTAAACACAAAAGTGAAATTACAGTACACCGACATCGAGAGATGCGGTGACAGGTTAGATTAACAAGTGGTTAGGCGAGAGCTGCTCGAGACTAGGATAGACTCCAGTTACTTGTTCTTGGATACACATCATTGCTCGCACCGAGAGGTGGAGTAGTGTATTTGAGTCGGGATTAAGTAGGGAGCTATTGTAAGTAAGAACTCGAAGGGACTTCATTACTGCGACAATTCATCTATACTCTGCCTTGTCGACGCATCCAGCGTTGCAACCTGTAGAATCAGTGAACCACTTTCACCTTTTACACTTGATCATTTTTATATTTTCTGCATTTAAATTTTTAACGGTCAACACTCAACATATTTGGATTTATTTTCAGTACACTGACATTTGACCTTTGATATTTACTTCTAATTGCATTAACAGTAATGATTTCTTTAGTGTGCAAATCTGACATAATTGCGCTAACATCTTTACTTGCATTACACTGATTTTTAGTACTGATTGCTCCGACATTAGAACATCGGGTACCATTTCCTCGTGGGATCGATATCCGATAGCTCTGTCTATCAACTATACTTGCATCGACGTGTGTACGCTTGCATAATCATTATGTCATAAAAACATCGATCAGTGAGCGATCAAGAAGGTTCGAAAACAGGTAATGGAGCCACCAGACCCGGTGGATCCGATGGTGAATGGCGCTAGAATATCTGTTGAGCAGGGTGTTAAGAGCTCTGTTTCATGGAAAGATAAGTTGCTGGGACAGTCAGAGAGGAATAAATCAGAGGCGATGGATGAGGAGTTCAAGTTGCTGGATGATGATGCAAGAAATGAGTTAATTGATGCGGTGCCAACGATTGTGTTTTTCGAGCGTGTGCATGCTTACATTACAGATAGAATGTCTCAAACGGTTATTGTTAAGTTACTTGGAAGGAGGATTTCATACCAAGCCTTGTCTACTATGTTACACACGATATGGAGAACTGATCAGCCATTACAGATTCTAGACCTAGAGAATGATTATTTTCTGTCCATTTTCAAGAGGATATTGAGTATCAGGAAGCAATATCAGGGGGGCCATGGATAATTTTTGAGCATTATTTGATGGTACATCCATGGACGCCGAACTTTAAGACGGAGGATGCTCATTCCTCAAATGTTCTAGTATGGATTCGCTTACCTGGACTTCCTAAAGGGATGTATCATCAAAGTTTGCTAAAGTTTATTGGTGGAACAATTGGGTCGGTGGAAAAAATTGACCGAAATACGGATACTAGATCTAGAGGGCAGTTTGCCCGACTTACTATCTTTTTGAATTTGAATAAGTCATTGATCTCAATGATCAGAATTGGTGGACGGCTTTAGAAGGTGGAGTATGAGTCACTTCCTTTGATATACTTTGGATGTGGTCGATATGGGCATAACCAAGAGATTTGCAGATTTAAAGCTGAGTCTCCTATTTCGAATAAAGTTGGTGTATAGCCGACTACTAATGGAAGAGGGAAAGTTTTAACGGTTGCTATGGAGGATCGATATGGGCCGTGAATGGTTATGGATAGGCGGTAAAAGAGATCTAACCGATTGACGATAGTGAAGCAATGAGGCAATCTGGTGGTGGGGAATAGATCAGGTTCAAGATTTGATTTGCTGGGTGAAAATCAAGGCTTGGTTCAAGGAGAAAGCGATTCTCTCATTAATGAGAATGGGATTGTGGGAGAGAAATTTGGTGAACGTATGGCTAATAAAGGGGGATCCTTGTCTTTTAATAAATGACATGGCACAAAGAAACTTATAGATAGGAATAAACAGATCAGCAAAGGGAAATGTGTCATGGTGGGTAAAGGGTTGAAAGTGACAAGGAAAGTTCTTGGGCCTCTGCATCCTAACATTGGGTCTGTTTTGACTATGGCTAAGAAATCATTTGATGATAGGGATAAGATGGACCCGTTGCAACTTAAATTTGGAGAAAATAGTGGTAAGTTTTTCTTTAAAGCTATTGACCTAAAATTAAATGGATAAATCATGTTGTTGTTAGTTGTTCTAGTAGGAAGGGCAAAGCTTCAGGAAGTTTTACTATTCGAATTTCTCCTATAGCAATTGCAGATAGCAATATGGTTTCTTTGCCTCTTGGTAATGTGGTTTCTAACATGGAGGGGGTGAAAGTAAGGAAACATTTTAATCAAGTACCGAATCCTGGCTTGGAGAAGGAAGGTTCGTCTCTCAATGTAACAGATGTAATTACTGGTATTATTCGAGGTTTGTATAATACGAGTGACATTTCTAATATGATGAAAGCCGAGGAAGAAAGTGATAAATCAAAGGGGGTGCTATTGTCTAATGCTGAGGAATTGTGACGTTGCTTTGCTGGTTTGATTCTATTTCAATTTTAAATTATTTTTTGTGGGAGCAAATTTTAAACTTTTATTCTGGAATAGTTAGGGATGTGGTCATCCACAATTTCATAAGATGGTTCATGAGTATCATAAAGATTTTATATTGGATTTTCTTGTTCTTCTTGAAATGAGATTGAGTGAAAGGAAGGCTAATAACGTCATAGCAAAGCTTGGTTTTGAGTTTTCTTTCAGGGTGGAGGTAGAAGGATTTGCTGGTGGAATATGGCTTTTGTGGAGGACTGGGACAAAAGTTGATGTTCTACAAATAGATGCTCAATTTATTCATGTGCGAATTTGGGACCAGAGGTGTCGTGGTCCTTTTTTGTACGACTATTTATGCACGTCCGCAATGAGTGATACGAAGAAGCTTATGGGATAAGTTCGGTTTGAAAACTCGAGTTTCTGAGCCTTGAATGCTTGCTGAGGATTTTAATGTTATTTTAAAGGATAATGAGAGAATGGGTGGAGCGACTAATCTGCGAGTTGCTTGCAAGTTGTTTCGGTCATTTTTTTATCAAAATTAGTTGCTGGATTTGGGTTATAATGGATCGCAATTTACTTGGTGAAGAGGAGGGTTATATCAGAGGCTCGATCGTGCTATTTGCAATGACCATTGGCAACGGTTTGCGCCTAACACTTCAGTTAGCCATTTGTTTAAAATCAAATTTGATCATCGTCCCATTTTGGTAGCAACTGATTCGGGTACTAGTAAAGGAGGAACTCGACCTTTCTATTTTTAGCAAGCTGGCTCCAACATCCACAGTTTACGGATGTGGTTCGTGAGTCTTGGAGTCCAGGTGGAGAGGTGATGCAAAATGTGAGCACTTTTCGGACCAATGTACAGTAATGGAATAAAAAAGTTTTTGGAAACATTTTTACAAGAAAGAATCAGAAAATGCATGAGTTAGAAAGAATTCAACGTGCTCTGGATCGAAGGTTCTCTGCTAATCTCAGTATGAGGGAATCCGAAGTTTGTTTGGAACTAGATCAGATTCTGAGTCAGGAAGAAATGTTGTGGTTTCAGAAGTCTTGTGGGGAATAGCTACTAAAAGGGGATAGGGATACGTCCTTTTTTCATAGTTATACTTTGCAACTACGAAGACAGAATAAGATTGCAGCCTTATAGGTCGAGGGGCAAGGTTGGGTGTTTGATACTGAGGTTCTAAAGAATCATGCTATTGAGTATTTCTCGTCACTCTATAGGGTTGATACTTTATGGCTGAGAGGTAATACTATTTTTTAGGGTTTCTCGGTACTTAACGAAATGACGATGAGGGAACTTGGGTTGGAGGTGACTATGGAGAAAGTTCGTCGTTCAGTATTTAGTATGAGCCCGCTAAAAGCCCTTGGGATTGATGGTCTACATGCTAAGTTTTATCAGGCACTTTGGGATATTATGGGTCCTAGTGTTTTTCACCTCGTTCAGTGTATTTTTGCTGGTGAACAGGTTGATCAAAGGATTAATAAGACGCTTCTTGTTTTGATTCCTATGTCAGTGGGGGCTGATGCTATATCGCAATTTTAACCAATTGATGGAACTACAAATGACAGATTTTCTTCTCAATTTAGTGTTTAAATTGTCTCTTTTTTACTTCATTTAGCATGCATCATTAGCATTTTATACTTAGGTTTCATATTTTTCAACTCATTGATAGTTAGTTTAAAGTTTTGTGATTTTTATCTATTTTTTGTACTAATTTCGACGCAAGAGGTCGAAATATTGCGTCTTAATATTGTCAGCGTAGGAGCTCAACTCAGAAGGTCAATATTGGTAGAACGCAGCCACAAGATCAGCTTGGAATTGCGACCAAGAGATGTCACCGCATTGAATCTGAACCTTAAATGAGTAGACTCAAGCAGAATTTACGTCTGGAAGCACCAGCGTAGGAATATCACAGGTGTCACTGCAATTACAATATCAGATTGCGCCTAGCAATGCAACGACAACCTGCAGATCTTTGAATAAAACATGTAATATTCGTGAGAGCACAGTTGTACTCTAACTAACATTGACAGCTGCAAAAATCTAGATCTAAATCTGAGAATGAAGGCTGAGACTTGCAATATTTAGAGGCTATAAATAGACGAACAAAGAAGGAAAAAAATCATCAAGAGCAAGGGGATTAATTTTGAAAAATTCTGTGTGAATTAAAGATTTGAGTTGGAATTTGGGGAGCTGATGAAGCAAGTCTGCAACTGCTTCTGACGAGACGTGCTTGATGCCGAGCAAGAGGAACAATTAGAGAGTAGGCCTAGTAGTCTAGAGATAGTAAGCTTCGTTGTACTCTTTAATTCTTCTTAAAAGATAATTGATTCTGTTGATATTAAATGAATACGAGAGTATATTTTGATGTTAGATCATTTTGATTCTTACTCTACACTACTTATCCGTTTATTCTTGGATCTAACTGCTCTAAACACGAGAGTAAACTTGTAGTATGCCGACATCAAGAGATGAGGTGACAGGTTAGGTTAACAAGTGGGTTAGGCGAGAGCTACTCGGGACTGGGATAAATACCAGTTACTTGTTCTTGGATACACATCGTTACTTGCACCGAGAGGTGGAGTGATTGTATTTGAGTCGGGATTAGGTAGGGAGCTGTTGTTGGTAAGAACTTAAAGGGACTTCATTGCAGTGACAATTCATCTATATTTTACCTTGTCGATGCATCCAGCGTTGCGACTTAGCAATATTCAGTGAACCATTTCTACCCTTTACACTTGGTCACAATTATATTTCATGCATTTAAATATTCAGCATTCAACACTCAAGACAATTGGATTTATTTTCAGTACACTAACATTTAATCTCTGAAGTTTAACTCTAATTGCGTTGACATTAATTGACCATTTTAGTGTGCAGATCTGACATATTGCATTGACATCAGTACTCACATTACCTTTAATTTCAATATTGATTGCTCCGACAATTAAATATTAAAAATTCATTCCTCGTGGGATCGATATCCGATAGATTTGTCTATCAACTATACTTGCATCGACATACGCTTGTACAATCATTGTGTCGTAAAAACACCGATCAAGTTTTGGCGTCGTTGTCGAGGAATGGCATTTGTTTGATGTTTACTTTTTTTTGTTGCAATTAGTTGTACTTATCTAACATTTAACTTTTGTTAATTTGTTTATTTTTCTTTTCTGGTTTTGAAGGTATTGCATGTCCTCAAGGAGAAATCCTAAGGACATTGTAAGCTTTGATCCGGAGCTTGCGAGAACACTTGGGAGGAGAAGACAAGAACAAAGGAAAATGGTTGGTAACAACAACAACAACAATAATTTGCCACCAATGCTGCCACAAAATGACATTCCTCCAATGCTGCCACAAGATTTACCACCACCACGTCCACAACAAGAGCAAATACAAAATAGGACAATAAGAGATTTTGTTGTGCCTATACTCGATGATTTACAACCAGGGGTTGTGAGACCAGCAATTCAGGCCAGTAACTTTGAACTAAAATCGGTGATGTTTCAGATGCTCAATTATAATGGGCAGTATTCAGGTTTTCTGCATGAGGATGCACGAGAACATTTGAAATCATTCTTACTCATTTGTGCATCCTTTAGTCAACACGGTGTCCCTGATGATGCCTTGAAGATGCAATTATTTCCTTACTCATTGTAGGGAAAAGCACGAACATGGTTCTTAAGATTCCCAGCTGGATCTATCACATCTTGGAATGCTTTAGCAACGCAGTTTGTTTTAAGATTTAATCCGTCAACAATGAACGCAAGGTTGTGGAATGACATCACTGCATATCATCAACTTGATGATGAGAATTTACAAACAATGTGGGAGCGCTACAAAGCATTGCTTCGACGATGCCCAATGAATGGAATTCAACAAAAGACCTAGATTGAGATTTTTTATAATGGTTTAAATGCTCAAACAAGAAATCTTGTCGGCGCATCGGTAAATGGTCCGTTATTGGATTGTACATACGATGAAGCTATTCAAATTTTGGAGAGGATTGCTCAGAACGACTACCAATATCCAATCTCTCGATCTGCACAGGTGAAAACTAACCCTGAAGTTTTTGAATTAGATGCTATTTCTGCATTGTTAGTGTAGGTATCTTTATTGGCCAACATCATAAAGAATATGAAAGGAACGAGCGACGTTGCTCCTATACAAGTAGCCCAGCAATTGGATATGCCGATATTTTCATGTGAATTTTACGGTGATAACCACAGCTATGAAGACTACCCACAACATGCAGAAAATACATACTATGTTAACAACATCTGAGGGGGTTTATTTGGTAACTCTTACAATAATCACTCGTAACAACCTTAGGGAAATCAAAATACGTCCACATATAGATATGAAAATTCTTCAAACCAAGGAAGTTATAGGCAAGGAGGTTACAACAACAGCCAATAGCATAACTACCATCAGAATTCACAAGTAAATTCTTGTACTGAACCAATGCAGTCACATAGTCAAATGCAACCACAAATGCGATTGCAGTCGCAACCATCTGTACTACCACAAATGCAAGGACAACATCATCAGCATCAACAATAACATTTTACTCAACCTAAGGTAGATCCTATGGCTGCTCTTGAAGCGATGATGCACGAGCATATCACACGAACCAAAGTGATAATGCAAGGTAATTCTTCTTCTATACGAGAATTGGAAGCTTAACTTGGACAGTTAGCCTCTAATCTCAGCACTAGATTACCGGGTACTTTAGCTAGTGATACTGAAAATCCAACGCAATGGGGGAAGGAGCATTGCAAGGCAATTACACTAAGAAGTGGGAAACAGACGGTAGGATTATGCAATTCTGATCAAGACCATGTCGAAGCATCCACTTCACAGCAATAAGAAGAGGTTATAATTGAAGGAAGTCAAGCACAAAATAATGCTGAAGAACTAACTGTAGTACCATCTCTGCCTACAGTCTGTCCAAATAAGTTGTAAACACAACCATCACAGTTGAAGCAACAAAGTTATCTACAACCACTTTCTGCAACCATACCTTTTCCATTTCCACAACATTTCAAAGAAAAAGTCCATGACAAGGAATATCAAAAGTTTGTTTCTACTTTGAAATAATTGCATATTGATATACCTTTAATAGATGCTCTTGTGCAGATACTTAGTTATGAGAAATAAATGAAGGAGCTTTTATCAAAGAAAAAGAAGTTATCCGACATCGAGATGATTGTGCTCACAGAGGGATGCGATGCTGTAATCATAAACAAGTTGCCAACCAAGATGAAAGATCTTGGTAGCTTTACAATTTCATGCTCCATCAGAAATCATTACTTAGGTAAAGCTTTGTGTGATTTAGGAGCTAGTATTAACTTAATGCCTCTATCTACTTTTAAGAAGTTAGGAATTGGGACGATGAAGCCTACTTCGGTGACATTACAACTGGCAGACAGATCTCTAGCACAACCGGAAGGACAAATCAAAGATGTTCTTGTTCAAGTTAATAAGCTGGTGTTTCCTACTGATTTTATCATTCTAGATTGCGAAGCAGACAAGGAGGTACCTATTATTTTTGGAAGGTCATTTCTAGCAACAAGATGAACACTTATCGACGTGTTCAAAGGAGAACTAGTGATGCGTAATAATGATGACCATGTAACTTTCAATGTGTTTAGAGCATCACCATCCGAACCCAAAGAACAATGTCACTACATTGACGTGTTGGACGAGATTTTTGGAAGAATTTCATGCAAGGAATTCAACATTGTTTGAGGATGATGCGGTGACATCTATCAATGATATCCTAGCTTATTGTCAAGACAAAAATGAGGTAAATAATTGTGAGATGCATAGAAATTGGCAAATGGAATCTTTGGATTTGTCCAATAGGATGATCCCAGTATTTAAACCATCCATTGAGCAAGCTCCTACCTTGGAATTAAAACCATTACCGATACATTTGAAATATGTTTTCCTTGGTGACAATGAAACACTTGTTTTCATTGTCAACGCAAAAAGAGAAGTTTATCGCAATATTGAAAGCTCACAAGAAAGCCATTGCCTAGAGCATCGCAAAGATTAGAGGCATCAGTCTTTCTTTATATATGCATAAGATACTGTTAGAAGATGAAGGGAAGCAATCCATTGAACAACAACGACGACTCAATGAGAAAATGAAAGAAGTGGTAAAGAAGGAAATTATCAAATGGTTGGATACAAGCATTATATACCCTATTTTTTATAGTAATTGGGTAAGCCCAGTCCAATGTGTGCCTAAAAAGAGTGGTTTCACAGTTGTGACTAACAATAAGAATGAGTTAATCCCTACTCACGTCGTAACTAGATGGTGAGTGTGCATGGATTACCGACAACTGAATGCAGCCACAAAGAAGGACCATTTTCCATTCCCTTTCATCTATCAAATGTTAGATAGGCCAGCTGGTAAAGCATACTATTGTTTCCTGGATGGATATTCTGGATACAATCAAATAGCTATTGTGCTAGAAGATCAAGCAAAGGCTATAGTCACGTGTCCTTTTGGAACCTTTGCCTTCCGACGGATGCCATTTGGGTTGTGTAATGCACCAGCAACATTCTAGAGGTGTATGATGACGATATTCTCGGATATGATTGAGGACTCACTCGAGGTATTCATGGATGATTTTTCAGTTTATGAACAAAATTTTGACCAATGCACCGATAATTTGGCAAGAGTTTTGAAAGATGTGAGGAAACAAATCTGGTTTTAAATTGGAAAAAAATGCCATTTTATGGCAACTGAAGGAATTGTTCTTGGTCATCACATTTCTTGTCAAGGCATTGAGGTCGATAAGCAAAGGTCAAAATCCTAGAAAAATTACCACCACCTACCACTGTCAAAGCAATAAGAAGCTTTCTTGGACACGCTGGTTTCTATAGATAATTTATCAAAGATTTTTCCAAGATAGCTAAACCCTTATACTCATTGTTAGAGCAGAATAAAAAGTTTATATTCAACGATACATTCCTGAGTGCATTCACATCAATAAAGAAAAGATAAGGTATTTCATTCTATTTATTATGCTAGCAAAACACTAACTGAAACGCGGGTTAATTACACCACGACTGAGAAGGAGTTGCTAGTAGTAGTCTTCGCCTTTGACAAGTTCCATTCTTACCTTGTCGGTACAAAAATTACAGTTTACACGGATCACTCAGCATTGAGATACCTTTTCGACAAAAAATACGCCAAACCTAGACTCATTAGATGGATCCTACACTTCCAAGAATTTGATGTTGGAATCAGAGATAGGAAAGGATCTAAGAATCAAGTAGCTGACCATTTGTCTCGGCTAGAAAGTAGGAGTGAAAATGAGCAAACAACTCAAATTATCGAAGCATTTCTTGACGAGTAATTATTTGCTATGGATACATCACTATGGTATGCTGATATCGTCAACTATCTAGTGTGTGGAAAGCTACCTATAAGTGCAATTGGCCACAAGAAAAATAGGTTCATATGTGTTGATGCTAAATATCATTGGAACAAGCCATACCTATTTAAGGTATGCACCGATAATATAATTCATCGCTGTGTACCTGAAGAAGAAATGATGTCAATCCTGCGACATTGCCACAATGCCCCATATGGAGGTTATTTCGATGAAACAAGAACTGCTGTAAAAGTCCTACAATTATGTTTCTATTGGCCCAATTTGTTTTGAGACGCACACAATTTTGCGCAATAATGTTATCATTGTCAATGCACTGGTTCTATATCTCGACGCAATGAGATGCTCCAACAACCTATCATGGAGATAGAGCTTTTCGATGTTTGGGGTATAAACTTTATGGGACCATTTTCAAACTCTTTTGGAAATGTATATATTTTAGTGGCTGTTGACTACGTATCCAAGTGGATTGAAGCTATTGCGGTACCAAAAGACGATGCTCGGACAGTGTTGAAATTCTTTCACACATACATCCTCACAAGGTTTGAAACCCTGAGAGTATTGATAAGCGACCAAGGCACTTATTTCTACAACAACCATGTGGCGACTGCATTGAAATAATATGGTGTGAAGCATCGTATGGCCACCACATATCACCCACAAACTAATGGTCAAACCGAAGTATCCAATCGTCAAATTAAAGGTATACTTGAAAAGGTGGTTAATCCATTTAGGAAAAATTGGTCAGCGTGGCTACATGATGCATTGTGGGCACTTCGCACCACTTACAAAACCCCATTGGGAATGTCGCCATATCAGTTAGTGTTTGGGAAATCATGTCACCTGCCTATCGAACTTGAACATAAAGCCATGCGGGCAATTAAGTAGGTAAATTTGGATTATGATGTTGCTGGGAAGAAAAGACTGTTGGACATCACGGAATTAGAAGAGATCCGACGCCATGCTTATGAGAATGCTGCTGAATAACTTGGTACAATCCGTTTTAGTTAACTTTCTTGCATTTTTATTATGCTTACATTTTTAATTGTCATTGCATTCAATCTAGTTTAGTACATTGTAGCTGCATTCCCATTAATTTTGTATATCTATTGCCAGTGCATTGGGGACAATGTAGACATTAAGTTTGGGGAGGATGCTAATGTGACTTGGAAATGCAACTACACCTTCTTATTTGACTTTTATTTTGTTTCTTTAGTAATGAAAATTGATAAAATTTCAACAGAAATGTGCCCATAAATTTTTATTTTGATACGTAATTCTTGAATTGTTTGAATACTGATGTGAAGATTGGATGAGTATGAATGAATGATGAGTCTGCTATTTTGGAATGAATAATTGAAATTGTTTTAGTAATGAATGAATAGTATTGGTGTTGAATCTTGAACTGGCTGATCAGTACAACGACATTGTATGAATAAAAGACACTCCAATATGAGTGCATTGTGACTTTTAAGGGAGAACACTCAGCTGCAGACAAAGAAAAGAAAACTTATCTGGCTAAAAGAGTGTGTGTCAACGCAATTACATGCCTCTTGAGGGTTTGTTGCACCCCATCGTTACTACTCAGGAGCAAAGGTAGAGTAATGCAATGACATCTTTCAGTCACTTACAACATGAAGAAAGAAAAATAAAAAAAATTGTTGAAGTGGTTCAAGGTAGGTCAAGATTTGATGTGTGATACTAATATTGATGAATTGCAGTTTCAAGTTGTTCATGTCTTTAAATTGTCGGCGCATCATTCTATTATATGAATGCAGTTTAAACATTAGAAATTAAGAGAATTCAAGTTGTATGAATACTGATTGCGGTGACATTTCTAATTTATACTTTGTTAATTTTTGTTTACTTGAGGACTAGTAAAAACTCAAGTTTGGGGGTGTGATGGTATTACAAATGACATAGATTTTCTTCTCAATTTAGTGTTTAAATTGTCTCTTTTGTACTTCATTTAGCATGCATCATTAGCATTTTATACTTAGTTTTCATATTTTCCAACTTATTGATAGTTAGTTTAAAGTTTTGTGATTTTTATCTATTTTTTTGTACTAATGTCGACGCAAGCAGCCGAAATATTGCGTCTTAATATTGTCAGTGCAGGAGCTCAGCTCAAAAAGTTAATATTGGTATAATGCAGCCACAAGATCAGCTTGGAATTGCAACCAAGAGATGTTGCCGCATTAAATCTGAACATCAAATGAGTAGACTCAAACTGAATTTACGTCTGGAAGCACCAGCGCAGGAATATCACAGGTGTCGCTGCAATTACAATATCATATTGCGCCTAACAGTGCAGCGACAACCTGCAGATCTTTGAAGAAAACTTGTAATTTACTTGAGTGCACAGCTGTTCTTTAACTAACTTTGACAGCTGCAAAAATCTAGATCTAAATCTGAGAATGAAGGTTGAAACCTGCAATATTTAGAGGCTATAAATAAATGAACAAAGAAAAAATGAATCATCAAGAGCAAGGGGATTAAATTCCAAAAATTCTGTGTGAATTAAAGATTTGAGCTGGAATTCAGGGAGCTGATGAAGCAAGTCTACAACTGCTTCTGACGAGAGGTGTTTGATGTCGAGCAAGAGGAATAATTAGAGAGTAGGCCTAGTAGTCTAGAGATAGTAAGCTTCATTTTACTCTTTAATTCTTCTTAAAAGATGATGGATTCTGTTGATATTAAATGAATACGAGAGTATCTTTTGATGTTAGATCATTTTGATTCTTACTTTACACTGCTTATCTGTTTATTCTTGGATCTAACCGCTTTAAACACGAGAGTGAACTTGAAGTATGTTGACATTGAGAGATGCGGTGACAGGTTAGGTTAACAAGTGGATTAGGCGAGAGCTGCTCGGGATTGGGATAAATACCAGTTACTTATTCTTGGATACACATCGTTACTTGCACTGAGAGGTGGAGTGATTGTATTTGAGTCGAGATTAAGTAGGGAGCTGTTGTCGGTAAGAACTCAAAGGGACTTCATTACAGCGACAATTCATCTATATTCTACCTTGTCGAGGCATCCAGTGTTGTGACTTAGCAATATTCAGTAAACCATTTCTACCCTTTACACTTGGTCACATTTATATTTCATGCATTTAAATATTCAGCATTCAACACTCAACACAATTGGATTTATTTTCAATACACTGACATTTAATCTCTAAAGTTTAACTCTAATTGCGTTGACATTGATTAACTATTTTAGTGTACAGATCTGACATATTGCATTGACATCAGTACTCACATTACCTTTAATTTCAATATTGATTGCTTCGACAATTAAACATTAAAAATTCATTCCTCGTGGGATCGATATCCGATTGATTTGTCTATCAATTATACTTGTATCGATGTGTGTACGCTTGCACAATTATTGTGTCATAAAAACACCGATCACCAATTAGTCTTTGTAACGTCTTATATAAAATCGTTACAAAGACTATTGTAATGAGATTACGTTATGCCATGCAGGTTTTGGTCAAGTAGAACCAGGTGAGTTTTGTTGCTTCTAGAAATATTACGGATAATATTATTATCGCACAGGAGACAATTCATACCATGCGAAAAACTAAGAGTAAAAAAGGGTGGATGGTTGTTAAGGTCGATCTGGAGAAAGCCTACGATAGGGTGAGATGGGATTTCCTTCATGATGTCTTGACTGATACAGGTATTTTATCGTCACTCACTAATACTATTATGCGGTGTGTTACGTCGTCATCGATGCAATTGTTGTGGAATGGTTGCTTGTCAAAAGAATTTATTCCTTCTAGAGGTCTTCGGCAGGAGGATCCTTTGTCTCCATACTTGTTTGTCTTAGGGATGGAAAAATTGGGTCACCTTATTGAAAATGCCATTACTGAGGGGTGTTGGGAACCAATGATGCTTTCAAGACGAGGTCCAAGTTTATCGCATTTGTTTTTCATGGATGATTTATTATTGTTTGGTCGAGCTACGGTGGAAGGAGCTACTTGCATGCGTTAGGTACTTGATCTTTTTTGCTCTTTCTCTGGTCATAAAGTTAGTGAGCAAAAAACTCAGGTCTATTTCTTGAATAATGTTACGGATAGATTAGCGATTAAGGTCGTATCGACTTTAGGATTTGTAAGAGTTGATAGTTTGGGAAAATACTTAGGCATGCCTCTGTTTCATCATAAAGTTGGGCGGAGCACATTCTCTTTTATTGTGGATAAGGTACGGGAATGACTAAGTGGGTGGAATGTGTGTAAGCTATCCTTTGCTGGTCAATTAACTCTGGTTAAATCGGTTCTTTTGTCCATTTCTAATTTTTTTATGACCACTGCTAAGTTACCTGTTATAATTTGTAATGAAATTGAAAAGATTGCTTGAAATTTCTTGTGGGGTGCTGTTGGCTCTATACGCAAGGTTGCTATGGTCAAATGGACTGTTATTTGTAGACCAATGGATAGAGGCGGGCTTGGCATAAGGTCCCTTGCTAATCATAATTTTTATTCCTATTAAAATTAGGCTTTAAGTTGGTGTCTGAACCGGATGTGCTTTGGGTGAAATTGTTGAGGAATAAATACAATATACAAGGCATTATTCCAGGGTCTTTAAAACAGGCTAACTGTTCGCATGTGTGGAGAGCGATTGCTAATGTGTGGGAAACTGTAAGAGCGGGGCTGATTTGGAAGGTTCGTAATGACACCCTTGTAAATTTCTGGAATGATTGTTGGGTTGGTGACTTGGGTCCTTTGAAGCAGTATTACACTGGCACCAAAGTTCTCAATGAATCAATCCGGGTCTATGATGTTGTTGATGACGATGGGGGTTGGAATTATCTATGGCTTTCATTTGTTTTACCACAAAGTATTGTGAGTCAGGTTTGTTCTTATGACTCTCCCTCACAGGATGGTGGTATAGACCTGTTATCTTGGCGATGGGTGGAGGCTGGTTATTTTTCCTTACGCAAGTTGTAAAATAATTTGTGTTGCTCTATTGATCAAGTCCCTCACCTTTTGGATGCGATCATTTGGAAGTTTAGAGCACCGCAACGGGTTAGAACGTTTTTATGGTTACTTTTGAGAAAGAAGCTGTTGTCTAATTAGGAACGGGTGAGGTGTGGCATGGCTTCGTTTGCTAGTTGCAATGTTTGTGTTTGTGTACTCGAGTCAATGTTACATGTGGTGCGAGATTGTGGTAATGCACAAAATGTCTGGAATATTTTGATTCCTAGGCGGCGTCATGATGTCTTTTTCTCAATGGAGTTTCAGGCTTGGTTATGTTGAAATTTAGGAAATGAAGGGCAACTGGAATGGGAGGGAAATGATTTGTGTGTTCTGTTTTCCATCATTGCTTGGTTACTCTGGAAGTCTCGAAATGAATTTGTGTTTAATCAAGTTAGTAGGAGCAACCAGGATTTAATTGCTACGGCTTTCATCTGGTCCAAAGGTTATGGAAGAAGAGAGTCGTTGGACTCTCTAGCCTGTGTTACTTGAACAATGAAGCACTAGCAACAGCCTGAGCAAGGCTGGGTGAAGCTTAATGTAGATGGCTCTGTTTCGGAGGGTAGAAGGCAGGTTGCTATTGGTGGAATATTTAGGGACAATCGGGGGGAGCGGATCATTGGTTTTTCCATGATTGTGGGGAAGGTTGAGGTTCTTCATGTGGAAGCTCGTGAAATCGTGGAAGGATTAAAGCTAGCATGGCATTCTGGTTATAGACAAGTGGAGATAGATTGCGATAATGCGTATCTCGTTGATATCATTTGCAATGGTTTTGCTGCAGTAAGTCAGGTTGCTGAAATTCAACAAATTCATTCATGGTGCATTATGGACTGGAAGATCAAATTCAGACATGTGTGCAGGGATAGCAATCGAGTGGCTGATAATTTGGCAAGGTCAGCAATTGGAGCTATGAACAGTATGATGATTTTACAACGACCGCCACAGCAGCTGCTACAACAGCTTGAAGAGGATAAGTGCGCCCAGGCTTTTGCTGAAGAATAAGTTGATTTGGCCTCTTGCTAGTTAGGAGGTCTCCTTTCTTTTAACTACCAAAAAAAATGTTATTTTACTTTTAATGTCATTAACTTTAGCAACAAAAATAGACAGAAGGACCAAAATTTTGAAATAAAAAAGTAAAATGATTTGATGTTTCAAAATTAAAGCATAAAAACTAAATCTTAAATTTTAAAAGAGTATATCAACCTTTGATATATTAAACCATAAATCAACCTATAAGCAATTATAAAATTATAGACAATTTTTATCACCTAAAATAGAGATCCAATCAATAAAATTATAACTTTCAGTACTTTTTTTATGAATTACAATAACGGAACAAAGCTTGAACAACTAACGCGACTAATGCGACTCAAACTCTACGTATTTTATTTGATTTAGAAATATGGACAAATCCTTTTATTTAATTCTACATTTTCACTTATTAGATATATATTAGATATATAGACTCACTTAGATATACTTAGTATTTAGATATAATTAGTATAATATATGAATTATAATATAATCGTTATAAGATATATTTCTAACTAATAATATAACAATAACAGGTACTCATTTTATGACAACTTTCAACAATTTTCCCTCTATTTCTGTGCCTTTAGTAGGCCTAGTATTTCAAGCAATTGCAATGGCTTCTTTATCTTTGCATGTTCAAAAAACTACAAACTTTTTAGATTCAAAGGGGCCAAGACCAAATCTTATCTACTTTTTTTCAAGATTTAGACGTCATTGATACCTATTTAGTAGAATATTGTATAACATCCGGCTTCCTTGAACCAAACATAAATGAAAAGCCCTCTTATGAATATGTAAACATGATATAAGGTTAAATGAATTATAGCAAGTGGATTGATACCGAAAGGATGTACGAAATTAAAGTCTATATATCTAATAGATCCATATGGGCGATAATATAAATGGGATGATTTTAGATCGAAACAATTTGATTAATTCCTTCTAAAAGTTCATATCAAAATAGTACTAATTGACTTGAAATGGTGAACATTCTTAATTATCATACCACATGAAATTCATAACATCTCAGCCTTTTTCCTTGAAATAAAAATTTAAATAATTTAATTTCTACCATGTCAGCTATATATCCTTGAATTTAGCATCATAATCTCAACCACAAGCTCATCACTATGACTGGTTAACATTAACCCAATCACTTTTCTTGTCTTTGATGTGACAAAAAGAAGAGAAGACCAATGGCCCAAACAGGCTTCTGTTTTTAATTAGATCTGAGACCCATATTGGATGCCCAAGTAATTGTTTGACTATAAAATAGTTTAGAAAATATATAATGAGACTTTATTTATTATACTATACACGAGTTAATTGTATATATTAATTAAATTATATTTAATTTTTTAAAATTTTATAAATTTTATAATGTTTTATTAATAATATATTTACGAAACTAAAATATAATAATATATAAGTTTAATTTTAAATACATGATAATTTATATTAATCAAAATTTAAATAAACAATATTATCAAATTATTTTTAAAATATAAATATTATAAAAGTACATTGTGTGAAATTCTTTTTTGTATTTTCTAACTTAATTTTAATTATTATTAAGTGAATGTAAATTATTAATTAAATTTATATTTTTGAATATCTATTTCAATATTAATAATGTGTTTAATTTGTAAAAATAATTATAAACCTAAAAATAACCTTTTTAAATGGTTTTAATATTTATAATGGATTATTATGCAAAGTTGTAAGTTGAATTATTGAATATAGATAAATTAGAAGAATTTATTATGAAAATATAACTTGCAAAACATAATTAAATATTATATGAAAATATAAGCACTTATGATTTTTTATGCCAATATGAGTGATATATTTCTCAATTTCTCATATTTGTAATTCAGTGTGAACACTCAACAGTCTCTTGGCTTTTATCTCGTTTTATGCTTTTATCATACTCGCAATGCTTTTAACCCTCACAATGTTTTTGTTCCCGCAATTCATTTTAATTTAAGCATGGGCTTGTAAAGATTATACATACCATGAATTTATTTGCTGAGTATTTTAATTCAAACATTCTATGGTTAAGCAAAAATGAATACCTATCCGTATCTACCTTTATCACTTGGTACATTTAATTTATTTTTCCTAAATTAGTCTAAATATAAACAACCTAAATTATTTATTTTCAGGCTACACTTATAATTTAAACAATCAACTTATGTATATGCTCCTCACCTATAACGTCCTCGACCTAACCCGATCAATCGAATCCAAATCTTGGGTGTTACTACTCAAATACAGACTCATATTTAAGTCATACATACAAAATTTTTGAAAAAAAACTTCTCTTTTATTAATAATGGTCAACTTATGTCTAAGTGTAAGTATTTACAAACATTAAACACGTCTTTACAATTGGCGAAGTCTTACGAACGATTATATAGTTAATGACATAGTCTTACTCAAGTTTGCCTTTAAAATTATGGCAACGACTACAGTTACTAGTTAGCCCATTCAGTACATGCTACATTGGTATACAATATACTTCTCTTAATTGGTTGTTTAACTTTCAAGGCTCGAACACGCCCGTGCAGACCCGCTCTGTATGTACAAGTGCCCACCTCGCCATTTTTTTGGTGCAGCCCTGACGTCGTCCGTTTTGGCGTAACTTTTTACCAGAGACATAAAACACAGAGGAGTAAGTTCAATAGAACTTAGTGAGAAAAATCTCCTTATTACCTAAATTCACATCTAGGACTTTCTGCCTTCGATTCTCTTCGTCCATATCCTTTATTTGACAGTTGCAGATTCTTCACCATGTCATTCAGGAATACCCTTTCTTTCAGAGTCCACCCAATGGGATTATCTGTAACATCCCAAAACCTAGCCTAAAAGTGTCGACCAGATTTTCGAGGTCACATTGGCCACCGAGATGGCTCAAAATAAAATATCATTCAAATTTCTTTAAACAAAATTAATTTACTTAAGAACTAGTTTTAAACCAAAATGGATTTAATAAACTTGAAACTGAAGTTTCAAACCAAGAATGCAATGTAAAAGTACGATCTTTTAATTCGATTGAAGTTTTCAAAATAACAACTTAAAACCGTCAAATTTTCAAATAAAACAACAGTCTCAATACTAAATGTCCATGCACAGAATTATTAAAGCTAACTCAAACTGAAAATCCCATGTCGCAGCTTACTTAAGCCTTATTTACGAACCAACTAAACTGGATCACTTCACCTATGAAAACTTATTTAAAACAAATCAGAACGCAATATACTAAGATTCTCCAATTTGCTGAGTCCGAGACCTAACCTCGCGTTTTACCTGAAAAGAGAAAACTAAGGGAGTGAGTTACGGAAGCTTTGTGTGATTCTAAAACAAACATGAATAAGAGATGTCAAATGAACATCCTAACACATGGAAATCTCAAATCATTCACGGTATCTATACATATCAAACAAGCGAATAGGGCTTGTTAAACCCTTCCATCCACTACACTAGCATTGGTTTATGGTGGACCCGTCCAACCAAATCACACCTATATGTGGTCATTTTCCACTCAAATTATTAAGGATTTTCTGCCAAATCAAAATAATGTAGTTAAATTGCCCAAATAAACTTCCTTCACTTCGCATCAGAACCCAACCATAATGCAAATGTAAATAACAGAATCAATACGGAAGCTCAAAATCAAACATAATCATTTTCGAACTTGCATAATCAATGAAGATTCTGTAACCATTTTAATTTAGCATAGTCAGAATCATAATAAGACGTACTCGTATTTGGATGAAAAATAACAGAATAATAACATACATAATTTCCAATCATCACATTCAAATAATTTCATGATCCAAACTTAGTAAAGCACATCGGTAAGCACTCATGCGAATAACGAATTAAATCATATGAATGCATATACTTAAACACATTTGAGCGATAATGCGCCCCTTTATAAACCTTCCCCAAACAGAAATGGTGTCCCAACCACTTTTATAGAGGCTTAAACGAAATAGGGATCACTTTGGGACTAAAACGAACCAATTCACAAAAAGGTGGAAAATTGCAAAAACAGGACCACAAGGTCGTGTGGAAAGGTCTAGACCGTGTGACAAGGTACTTAAATTGAAAGGAGACACACCCGTGTGGTTGGGATACACGCCTGTGTGATCAAGTCGTGTAGCTCACTGTCAAATTTCCTAACAAAGGTCAAATGATTGTTTGATCAGCCTGTGTGACTGATAGTGCTAGAAAAAACCATTTTTTCTCCCTACTTATTGGTTAAGTTGTTCCCATTTAGTTATCTTTAGCACATATTTTAGCATTTTTTTAGTTTAGTAAATTGCATTTTCTAACTCAATGGACCTTAGCCTAATTGCCCTTAATTTTGTCATATTTTGGTACTAATGTCGCTGCATGAGTATTTCCAGATTGCGTCCAAGATTATCGCCGCATCCGACAGTTATCCATATAAGAATAGAAATGCGTGACCTATCCAATCTGGTATAACCAACTTGTACGACCAGAGACAACTGGATTCTGATGAAAGGACACCTGCACAATTTAGCTGAATATAAATACTCACAAGGAAAGAGAAAAAGGGGTGGGTCCTTTTTCGGTGCATTGTCTTCTTCAACCCATCTTTTGAAGCTTTCTGACTGATTTTGCCACGTGGACCAATTATGTGTCGACACGTGGTAGTGGGCAGGTTGAAGGGGTAGCTGTGCAGGCAGATTAGGGAAGGGCTGTTTTGCAATTTGCCCTTCCCCCACTTTTTCATTATTTTTTAATTGTTAAAAACCCTTCTTTCTTTCTTCTTTCTCCTTGAGGTCTGTCTTTTTTCTGTTATCTTTTCCTCTTTTTCTCTTTTCTTTAGTTTTCTTCTATAACAATGGTCCTTCAAAGAATTTATCTAAATTCTAAGCCATTTCCAAACCAACACCCAACTATTTCTTTCTTATCCTTTTTTTTAATAACTATTCTTCAATTATTTTATTCAAAACAATAAAAATTAAATCTTTTTTATTTTTTAAGATTCTGTTTGTCTCTCCACTATTCAAGATTAGAAAAGAAAAACCAGATAAGTTCATCAAAATCAAAAGGATAAAAGCAAATTTAATCTTATTTTTCTAAGCATTCTCTATTTTTTCTTTTCGTGTTTTTCAGTAGCTTCTATCAAATTTTGTTTTAGATTTCCTTCTTCAGCCATTAAAGCAGAGCAAGTAAAGCTCGCTAGAAAAAGTAGCAGTACTAATAAGCTTTACAAAACAAAATATTTCACCCAAATCCTTGATCATTTCAACTTCAAACCCAAAAGTTAACAAAAAAATTCAACATAGATGTTTAATCAATGACACTTATTGGGGAAGCCCAAAGAAAAATTCTCCAATCTTTGCTTTTATCAGAAACGAAGGAGATATTGAATGGTTTGCTCAAAATACTGGACTCATGTTCGGCATTGCACCACATTTTCAAGCTCTTCTTGTTTTCACTGAGGTACGATTCATTAACAACACCCTTTTTTTAAAAATTTTCCTTCATTTTCTCGATGACCAAACAAAATATTGCTTACCGATAACCAAACCAGTGCAAAATGAGAGGGAAATGGAGATTTCTTTCTTGAGTTGAGTTCGGGTTCGAGTTCTCAATCCTATTACAATAGTGGAAGCAAGCAACAGAGGAAGCAGGAGACAGAGGTTAGGGCTGAGGAAATAAAGTGGGCAGGAAGTGGTAAGCAGACCTCAATGAGACAGAAGGGAGAAAAAAAGGTTTTTATAATGGGTGTTTAAAATCTTAAAATATAATATACTTCATAAGTCAATAAACAATTGAAAAATAAAAAAGTGAGAGAAGGGCAAATTGCAAAACAGTCCTTCTCTAATCTGCTCGTCCAGCTACCCCTTCAACCTACCCACTGCCACGTGTCGATACATAATTGGTCCACGTGAAAAAATATTCAGAAATTAACATTGTTACTAATAGGTACCAGATTGTATAACGGAATTAAACTTAAAGTACCACATTGGACATTTTGAAACTTCAGGTACCACATTCAAACAAGTGTCAAAATAGAGGGATGAAAAATGGCATTATCCCTAAATATATATATATATATAACTTAGATTTTTCACATATTAATAAACTTGTACAAGTTTAACCATCCTATGTACATGTCACTTATAACAAAGTTTGAACATTCAAAAGTCTACCGAATCGAGAGACAGTAGGTGTGTGCTTCTCATTGATCCGATCAACACATTCTGGATGGCTAAAATCTATAGAAAAATTAGTAACGCTAGTAAGTATTTTAAATACTTAGTAAGCTCATACAATACAAACATTTACTTACCTCAATTACTTATCATATACAATTCATTATGCAAAACATTTATCCCTATCAAGGCATAATGCACATTAACAGATAAGTAAGGTTTTGAACTTAAAACCATACACATAACCTCGAATGTTCATTTTTCGTCATAGTTAAATTTATATCTTTATCCATATCTGGAACATTCAATTGCCAACGTCAATTACATAACTTCACTATTTCCATCAAATAGTGATCAAGTCATCCATCATACAGACGGACGATCCGTGGCTAATTTACTTTTCAGCAACCATGTAATGTAAAGGAGAGGATATCATTTACTCATGTTTTGGGCTATGAATTCCACTATTTTGATTGACGCTACATACTAAACAAGACGTACACCTAATGCACCAGCTTTTGATGCCTTATCTATTTGAACTCAGTCTTTTACTTACATCAAAGTGTGTGAATCACACATACATAGTCCACCATTCACTCAAAATTTAGGTATGTCACACTATGAACGACATAAGTTAATAAATCCATAAATAGACTCAGGATCTTTTCTACTTGGGTCATGTCCGATGTATTATTTGTCTAGTCAGTCACATCTATATCTCTATCTTCCGAGAGTCATCCGCTCCGAACACAAGACATCTCCCTAATTGGACTTCATAGATGACATATTAGTCTTTTAATCAATTTGCTTGATTTCAATTAGAGTAAGGACATGTTTAGGTTCGCCTACTAATACAAGTTGTCTTTCTTTACTATAACAATCCATTTTTCAGTGGTGCTGGAAATAGAGATTTCGGGGCCCAAATCCGACGAGTGAGTTCGTAAATATTAAATAATAATATTTACAAGTCAAATATAGTAAAATGATAGATATTAATTTGATAATTTATGTTATTTAAATTAATAGTTAAGTTCAAGTGGTTTTGAAAAATGAGGTTTCGGAATCTAGTTTTTGTAAATCGAGTTCGTAAATATTTTATTAAATATTTACGGAGTTATTATATTTCCATATTGAAGTTTGGTGTGGAAATTTTTGTGATTTGATTTGTTAATTAAAAAAGGGGTTAAATCGTAAAAACTACAAAAGTTGGTTTCTATTAGTTAAATGGACTAAATGGCTAAGGAAAGGGAATTAAGTGGATTAAAATGGTAAATATACCATGTCAAAAAGTTAGTAGTGGTTGGTGGACCAACTATTGATATTTGTGGTTGTGTTTTAAAGTTTGGTTGAAATTAAAGAAATAGAAATAATGGATATTAGGTAATAAGTAATGTAACAACCCGATACAGTGATGTCAGAAATTACGATTTTCAGATCCCATTTTCGTAAATCAAAATCCGTAAATATTTAATAAAAATATTTATAGAGTTATAGTTTAGGAAAAATGAAAATTTGAATTAGAAAATAATTAAGGGGACTAAAGTAGAATTAATCCAAAAGGCCTAAAATGGAAAGTAAATTGTTGACAATTTCTTAATGGACGGTTTAAAAAAGGGTGGGCTTGGTTATTATTATTATTATTATTATTATTATTATTATTATATATAATAGAGATAGTGAAAAGGAAAGGGAGAACTTTTCTTTCCTTTTTCATTTTTGCCGACGCAAGAGGGAAAGAAAGAAACCTAGAAGCTTCAACTTTTAGCTCAAAAATTGTAAGTGTAATTTAGTTTTCTTTCTTTTTTTTTTAATTTTATGTTTTTAAAATCGTTGGAACTTAATCTAGTTGATCTATGTGTTAATTTGCGAAATTGTTAAAGTTTTGAAAATTTGCCATTAATGATTTTTTAATTTTTTTTTCAAGATTTGATGTTAAAATATTATATTTTAAGTTTGGGTATGAATAAGAACTAATTTATAAAGTTGGATTGATAGATTTTATATTTAAAGGCTAAATGAAACAAAGTGTATACCAGTTATGAAATATTATTAGAAATATGTAATAGAGAATTTATAGAGGATGAGATTGGAATCTAATTGTAAAATGAAGTTCAAATTTGAGAGATATGACTATTTCGAGTTCAGAGGTTAAATTAAATAAAATGTAAAAAAATTAGGAGACATTCAAAAAAAATGAAATGAAATTGAATTGATACATGCTTATAATAGGATGATATGAGATATTTGGAATGTATAAATTAAACTGAATTGTTTTATAAATCAAGAATTGAACCAAATCGAGGCTAGTTGCGGAAAAGCAAAAGTTGTCGAGTAGTTCCTAAAAGCTTATTTGGTTGCTATTTGCCAGGTAAGCTCATATAAGACTTATTTTATTAATTAATGACACAGTTTTTATTATAATGTTTTGCTTAATATTTGAATTGTTATTTATATAATATTTTTTTGCATCAAAGAATTAAATTGAAAAAATATGAATTAAATAATTACGATATGAATAGCTCGAAATTTACGGTGAGTTAATTCTTAGTTTGATGTTTATTAAATTCTGTATATTATGATATTTTATACCATTATTGCTACAGTCCAATGCTAAGAAAGAATTGATTTATCTTGAAGTAGTTATACGGAATTGATTTAAATATGTATTAATCGGATTAAAATTGAGCAAAAATATGTTTTAAATGCTATCAAAGTAAGTTCGTAAATTTATTGAATTAATTATATGTTATTTTCGTGACTTAAAACATATCTATTTATGTTGAAATTGAGTTTGACTGCTTAAGATAAGTATGTGATAAGTTGGAATAAGTTGAGTATTATGATTAGAAAATGCAAAATATATGGATATGAGTTGAAATGATATAACTGAAATGAAATTATAATTGAGGGTCACGACTGGAAATAAAGAAAAGATATAATTGAATTATTGTGACAAAGAAAGATTCAATTAATTATATGATATGTTAGTTATTATTTATGTTATGTTTGATAAATAAGGATTATAGGGATGTGTGTTCGTAATGGTATAATGTGAAGTAAGTTTTTTTTATTGATGTTTTTGGTTAAAGATTGATATTAATGTTTTCAATTTTATTTATATACATATCGAGTTGTTATTATGGTAAATAATTCTATTTATAAGATATATAAAACAAATTTTACTAAAAGATTTCGATGGATCGAGTAAAACTTTCATGCGAGAGATTTTTGTCTGATTATCTGTTCTAGATCGAGCTCTTGCATGTGTTGCAGACTTAGGTTAATATGAGACATAGAATTAGTTAAGAGTAGCTATCCGTTGTTGTTGTATATGGATTTAGTTGGCAAGTGTCATACGTTCTGGACTTACGTAATGAGTACTTTTACAAGGATCCATTGGAATAATAACAGTTATCTGATATGAAAATGTTCAAGTGAAGTATTATGGTAAATGTGTGGTTATCTTCTATTATTTGTTAATTATTTAATCTTTTAATTCTATATCGTATAATTAAATGTTAATTCGTAAAGTATATCACAGAATTGGGTGATTGTATAGTGTTTATTGGGCTTTGTGCCTAGCAGGCTATATGCCGGTGTTTATCGAGCTTAATGCCTAACAAGATTATTGCAAGTGTATTGAATCAGATAATTATACTGAAAATGCAATGCAAGTATTGGGATTAAAAGGTAACATTTGGATTATGTGAATGAAAGACTTATATGGTGAAATTCTTTCCATGATATAATCGAAGTAATAAAGCTTAAATGAGTATATAGAAATATGAAATGAATCATGATTTTAGATAATGAAATGGATTATTATAATGATATGTGTGAATTAAAGGGAAATGATGGTTTATTATTACATGTCCTATTTGTTTGTTGGATTATATGTTATACGTGATATCCACTAACCTAGTGAGGTTGTATTGGGGAAGAAAGATATGTAAGTTTAAGATTTAATGATGATTATGTGTTAATTAGTAAAGTGAAATACATAGATGAAATAGTTACATGAAATGTTATTATGAAAGTAGATGTATGAAACAGTTATATGAAATATTTATTTGTAATATTAACAGGAATGTTGAGATGTAAAAAAAGTGACATTTGAATTATATACTTGGAATAAAATTTTAAATGATTCATACATTAAATGCTTATGGTAATAGGTTGCATGAACCTTGGAAGGATTTTATGTTCGTTAATTCACCTACTAAACTTGTGAAGTGGTGTATATAGCAAAGGAAGTTTTGCTTAGGATTAAAGATATTATTCTTGGTTGTTTAACATAACATGATCAGTAAGTTAAGTATCCTTATACGAGCTTGCTAGGCATTAGTTGCTTAAGTAGTTGTTTCTTTTGTTTTTGTAGATCATTGGAAGACTCGACCGGTTGGAATCTCATCAGAGCATCGTCACACTATGCACTCGTCATCTTGGTATTTATGATCGTTTTGGATTAATGGTTATAAATGGCATGTAATAAGGTTAATAAGGATTATGTAAGCGAAATCACTTGTTTCAGTAGTAGCCCTAATAGTATCAATAGTACCCTATTTGTATCGATAGGTTAGGGCCATGTATCAGTAGAAGTCCTTCAAGCTTCAAATTTTTTAAAAAAAAAATTAGTTTAAGGTATTGCTAAAAGTCGATTTCTGCTAATATAATAATAAAATAATATAACAATTTAAATATTTTAGATTGTTTCATGAAGGTGTTTATCTGTGGTAACATTCATTTGCTTGGGTCCGATGACCAGACCAAGTGAGGGGTGTTGAACACCTCACAACCCAACAAAAGCTCAAAAACACTAAGAGAAGACAGGAAGAAATCAAATGGAAAACTCAACACTTGATTTATTTCTGGTGTGACAAATACATAAAACATAGACCTTTATATAGACTCAAATTATTAACATAATGTGGGATATGAGTTCATAACTCATTTGCCTTTTGTTCCTAAGCAATGTGGGATTCATTCCTACTAACAAATCACTTACACTTATTTTCTAGTAAGTTGGTGTTGATATTTCAACACTCCCCCTCAACACCAACTTCTTTTTTGTGTATCATGCCCGTGTCAACAAGAGCACTCTTCTTCTGGCCTGCAATATTGATGTCTACAAACATCAACCCTTTCTTGTCATCCTTCTTGGCAGGATTGAGTACCATCGAATTAATCATTGATGCTTTCTTCTTAACAGGCTTTCCTTCCTCTAGCTCATCATTCCTCTTGATAGCCGAAAATGAAGATAACTTTGGACAGTTCTTCTTCATATGCAGTCCTCTACAAAGGTAGCATCTCATCTTGCTCCTCTTCTCTTTCGGGTTGTTAGATCTCTACTTCTCATGTCGTGGTTTCCCACCATCACTACTACTACCACTGCCATAATCGCTGTCCCACATCATCTTCCTCATGGTCTCCCCTACCATTGCCCTTCCCATTGGGCTTGGAAGATTCGAGCCTGTCTTTACTCAGATCAAATTCCACTAAGGACTCTATCACCATCATGGCTTTGGTATGTTCTTTGACACCTTAGTGTTGTAATTCTTGCTTTGCGTATGGTTTCAACCCATTCGTGAAAGAGAAAAATGCTTCCTTTTTGCTCAAATCAGAAATCTGGAGTATGAGTTCACTAAACTCCCGCACATACTCCCTAATCGATCCTCGTTGCGTAAGCCGCCGCAACCTTGCTCGAGCTTCACCCTCGACATACTTTGGGTAAAACTATTCCTTGAATTCCTGTTGGAACTTTACCCAATAAAAGTTATCCACTTCACTTGCGAACCTTGCCCCTTTAAACCCTTTCAGTTTGGGCACATTCATCACCTGTTGCTTCAGTGTCGAAGCCAACATTTCATTACCAAATGCAGCCTTGTAAATCCTAAGCTCCCCCTTAAGCTCGGTGATTTCTTCCTTCAAGGTTACTACCATTACCTCAAGAGCATCATCCTTCCTCATCATCTTGTTTTCTAAGGAACCAAGAGTATCCCATACGTACTCTCTCAACTGTTCCTTCATGGATTGCAAGCCACTTGGAAGTCCTTCCTTGACTTCATCGATCTTCTCTCTGACGTCCCTTATGGACTCTTCAAGAGTGCTCACTCGACTTTCCAAAGTCGACAGTACATCCCTCGAACGACTCTGTTTTCTGGTCATCCCACGGGTCTCCATTGGCTCACTCTGATCCGCTTTTTCTACTATGACAGCGTTAGCGTATTCGGGATTTGGCCTTGTTGATCTTCTTAATGATGTTGGTTCTTCTATTCCACTAGGCTCACATTCTTTGATCGGTCGGTAGTGAACGCTAGTTTTTCATGGATTTTGAGTTTCGCTTTCTTCTCCCTCATCGTCAATAATTTCAGTTTCATCTAGACTCAACTGAACCTCAAAAGGCTGCAATTCTCTTTTGAGAATATCGGACTCTAGCAATAACTCTTTATCTCCAATCATATGGTTCGAACAACCTGAGTCAATGATCCAATCATTTTCATAATCAATTATACTTGGTGTTGTTGCCATAAGAGCTAGTTCTTCCTCTTCTACTGCAAAGAATGCTTCTGTGTCCCATTCTTCTTCACTTTTGGAAGTAACGACATTGCTCTCCATTGATTTTTTCCTTGACCAACAAGCTTTTGACATGTGGCCCTTATTCCGCAGTTGTAACACTTTCCTTCAAACTTGTTATTGTTGCCATAGTTTTTGGAACCTCCCCTTCACGAGAGCTCCTATCTCCTTGATTTCTATTGAATCCGCCATTATTACGTTGCTTAAAGTTTCGCTTGCCTCTATTGGCGTAGAGGGCCTCTTCCTCTTTTTTCTACGAGACTCCTCCCATTTGTTTAGCTAAAGCTTCTTGACTAGCTAACAAATTTTCAAACTCTACAAGTGATGGTTGAGTTTGCCATCCTTGTATAGTAGCAACAAAGCTCTTGAACTCTGGATTTAGCCCATGGACAATGATTCGTTTCATCCTGGTATCACCAATAGGAGCAGCTGGATCCAACTCAGAAATCTCTCGGCATATCAGCTTTACTTTGTGAAAGTATTGTTTGATCGTCATGTTATTTTGCTTCATAGACAACAACTCACTCTCCAAAAGTTAGAGCTTCGTATCGTTCTTCTTAGAGAACAACTTGGCGAATGTTTCCCAAGCTTCAAATGGGGTTTTAGCACCATGAATGTGTTCCAACATTTCTTCCTCCACTGTTGTCTTCAAGGCAAACATTTCCTTGCCTGCTTTTATCTTCCATTTTCTTAGAGCGCCACTCTGATCCTCTTCTCTTGGTTGCTCCATTTCATTACCATTGACAATCTCCCACAGATCTTGTCCTTGCATATATGACATCATGCAGGTTGACCATATATTATAGTTGTCATTGTTAAGCTTCTTCATTCCGCCGACAACGTGTAAGTCAGTCATTGTGCCGATAAATGATCCTTACGAAACTACACGAAATAGTAAAAGTATGTGAAAAATACACTAGGTAAGCTCCCAAGAAAGACGGATCACTTAAATACCAAGTCTTTCCTTGCCATAACTTTCCTAGACATGTACTCTCACACTACCACACCTATAGGCAAATGAGCAACCAAGCAACAGTAAAAACTTATTTTCTAATGTGGCAAATCAGATTATACTGCAACCACAAAAAAAATTAACACGTAACCTGGCTCTGATACCAATTGTTAAACACCCCACGACCCAACAAAAGCTCAAAAACACTAAGAGAAGGAAGGAAGAAATCAAATCAAAAACTCAACACTTGATTTATTTCTGGTGTGACAAATACATAGAACATAGACCTTTATTTAGACTCAAAGTATTAACATCTTTATTTATCTAAACAATGTGGGATATGAGTTCATAACTCATTTGCCTTTTGTTCCTAGACAATGTGGGATTCATTCCTACTAACAAATCACTTACACTTATTTTCTAGTAAGTTGGTGTTGATATTTCAACAAGGGGTGTTACACATACTATGATCCGACCACATAATATCAACTAATATCAGTTAAATATTTAGACAACCAATGAGCAACATTTTCTTCCATTTTTCTTTGCGTGCAAAAACCATGTGAGGACAATTATACAAGTTATATTAATATAATCAATAAATTTGTTTTATTAATCAATCAATTTGAAAAAATTACAAGTGTATTTAGATGAAAATCCTACACTGAAGGCACCAGATCCAACAGCAACGCGAACTCTGTTCTTGGTACAAATTAGGACATTTGGTACCTATCTCATGTTCACCCATCAAACTTACCATATGGTGCATATTTTCACAATCTTTCCTGCACAAAAAACGTTCCAAACACATACCAATACATGTATAAACATCCACAATCATCCTTGCATCAACCTATGCTATCAAGTCAACCATTAAACAACCATTCCAATATTATGGCATTCAAACTTAACCATTTGAAAATTACCAATCATTTACATATTTCAAGCTTCTTTTAACATGCCTAAACACATCCACTTATACCATTTTATTTTCCATAAACACATCTCAATCCATTTACCAAAAGCATACTATTTCAACAAGCAATTCCATTATGCAAAGTCATGCACAAAATAGGTTCCAAGTTATGTAAACACTCAAAGGTAATAAATACATAACACCTATATACATGCCACAAAATTAGACTATAAAATAATTAATAAATTACCGAATCAATAACAAGATAGTGTGAGCTTTTCGACGATTCGCTTGACATGTTCCGCAAGTTGGCAATCAAAAAGGGGTAAGCATATTGAATGCTTAGTAAGTTCATAGACATTAAACAATAACTTACCTCAATTTACAATTTAATATGATAAGCTACTAGCTTGACAAGTGTTCCTAAACATGACAACCACATATCGACAAGGTGAGTTCAACATATAACCATATCATATAGTAATTCAAACATATAACATTTCAATGTCATTCACATAATCAATCTACATTTAATCAATTCAATATCAAATTTATATCATTTCACATACATATAATATTATGGGTATCGATACTTTTTGACAGTTTTGAAAGATCATGAAAAACAGAATGCAAAATCAGGGGCGAAACCATAAAATTTTTTTAAGGGACCAAAATTAAATTATATTTTTTAATAGTCTACATCTTTATAATTTTTAAAGGATTAAATAAAAATTTATAATTTTAGGGGGCCAAAGTGAAATTTTATATTTACTAATTTAAAATTTTAAAAAATTTTAAAAGGCATAAATAGAAACTTTCTATTTAAGGGGGGCCAGGGCCCGTGCCAGCCTCCTACGCCTCTGTGCAAAATTGGTATCGATATAGCTTTCAAGGTATTGATACTTATTGTTTCAATTTTTGGTTCAAAACAAAGAGCAGATTTATTGTCGAAAAAAAGATGATGTATCAATAAAATTTTACAAGTATCGATACATTTTGGAAAACATTGATGCTTCTTGTATGGAGCAGCATCTAAAATGTACAAAGCATTTTCTAAAGTTGAAATATTATTGATGCTTTGAATTCTTTGTTCAAAAACAAATTTTTTATTTAAAGATATTTTGGTTTGTTATTAATAATTTAACAAATAAAGCTAGTTCAACAGAGTATATTTTAACTTTCAAATTTTTATTTTGTAAATTGACACAAATAAATAATCTACCCAACATGAATCATAGGGTGAGAACCATACTAATTACTATAATTTGAGGGTTTTTTGGTCAAATATAATTTGAGTTTATTATGTATTTTTTTGTGTTAATATGAAGGTCTTTGTATTAGGGGTTGATTACATTTTACCTTATTTACTCAAAAAAAATTAGTCATTCTTATTAGATCAAAGAGTAAACGAGCCCTTTTATTAAAATATTGATTAGTTTCTATGGTTGAAAACTAATTTTTATACGTTAGCATAAAATATACGTAATATTCATTTGTCATCGTAGGATTATTTTACCAGTCACATTTTATTTTTAACAGTAAAAATAAATATAACTTTTAATAAAGAATGAATTTGTAAAAAAATTAACCTATCTTTTTTTTAGTAGAAGATGGAAAATGTGAGTTACAATGGTAGATTTACCACCATAACCCCCGGCGAATTCAATCTGGAAACTTGTAAAATTATAAATAGATAAATAACAAGAAATACGGATGAAATACTACCATAAAACTAGCTCGTTGAAGGCAGAATCAAACGGTTGCCCAAACAATAAAAACTAAAAACATAACCAAAGGGTCCAAATTCCAAATTCCAAATTCCAAATTCCAAAACAAACCTCCGTCTCTGTTCTCAGAGACAAACTCAAGAAATTAAGAGTAGTTGTGAACATGGGCATTCTCCTACTGCTTTTGTTATGCCTGATTATTCCCATTTGTTATGCCCAGCATCAACACCAAACATCCCCCTTCTCTTCGCGTAGAACAGTTGTAGATGTAAAACACGGTCCGGATTCAGTTGTATGGGCTGTTCAACTCTCTGATCTCCATTTCAGTGTTCACCGTCCTCGGAGAGCCATCGACTTTCGGAACATTGTTCCTCCCGCTCTTTCCATGATTAACCCTTCTCTTGTCCTCATCACTGGTGATCTTACAGGTTTAAATTTCATTTCTAGCTTGATGAGATTTTCATGTTTGAGTGTTTCTTTTATGAGAAATCATGATCCTGAATTTTGGGCTTGTGTTGATTTTTTTTCTTTAGTTGACTTTGGCTGTGAAATAAGGGGAAATAGTATGCACTTCTTTCTTATGACATTTGGTTTATAATTAACTTTCTTTGGATTCAATGTCTTCTGTTTAAATAGGTTATTTATTAAATTTGGTTGGAACGGGATAGTATTTTTGGTAAAGAGCCTGTTAATGTATATGCTTGTAAATTAGGTGTTAGCTTGATTGAACTGGAAACTGTTAAATGACTTTTCCTATAAATTAAAATGCTCAGTTTAGAAATTTTATGTGCATGTATGACTTGCCCACCTCTGTTTTTAATATTCTACTTTGTAGATACTGGTGCTATTAAGGCAAAATAGTTTAGGCAAAATTTTGGAAAAGACAACAATATGCCACAACTTTCTTGCTACTGTGTTATTATGTCTATCTACTTGCATCCCTCTGTCTTCTGTTTTTACCCATTTACAGAAAATTATATGAGATCCTTCCAAAGGGGGGGGGGGGGGGACATCTATATGTACTTCAATTTATTAGTTTGGTTTCTTATGTTTTCTCCCACTGAAATTGAGTAACAAATGGACACAGAGCCCAGAATCTGCATACTGTAGGTTTCTCTTGATCCTGTAAGCTCAAACCTGTTCCTGCTTTTTCAAGCCCCTTTTGTCTCTTCTAATATTATCTTGCTGATGTAAGAACTTAAGGTCAAAAACATGCATCCAAGGTGTATAGGAGGGTAAATTCATGAAATTTTGCATTAATCAGTATTATGACTTATGGCATCACTGACTTGGTACAAGATGAGTGGAGTATGAAATATATGTTGTTTGGCATGTTTGCTTATGGTGTTCTCACCAACTTTAATGTTGTTAAGGGTGCAAAGCATATCGTAGGTGCTAAAACCCTTGCAATGTTGTTAAGATTAAGATATATAATTATGATAATAAACTTTTTGGTCTAGTTCATCCTGCAAAGCATGTAATGTGACACCCCACACCCGTTTCAACAACCGGTATGGATAGAAGATACCACCAGAGCACAAACCAAAAGGAAATCTTGAAAATAAATAAGATTTAAATCTTTGAATCAATTTAATAAATTCATATAAATGAAATAAAATCAATTTAGAGGTTTTAAATTCAAGTCAAAATCATTTAGAAACAATTCCTGGGTGATTAGAGGTGTCCAGGACCAATAATGGGATTTAACAAGTCCAAAATTCCAAAATAGTGCTGGGGTACTGTCTAGGGGCTAGGTATCAATACCTAAGCCCCATGTTCCGATACCCTTGGGCAACGTATAGGTACTTGGGTGTTAGGTATCAGCACCTAGTTCCAAGTACTGTAGCTTTTTAGCTACTTACTTCTTGGGATCCGATACTTTAATATATGTATCAGAACCTGGATCCTTGGGACCAAATTGTTGGTCACTGACTTGTAAAGTTCTGATATCCACACCCTAAGTTCCGAAACCTGGGTGTAGGGGGCCAAAATTTCACAAAGAAGCAACCTCAAACACAGTCCAAATCACCCTAAAACAATCCAATCATAAAACTTTCACAATGGATCAATTCAAGGCATGTAATAGTAATCCCAAACATATTCTAATTTACCCTAAATTTAACTAATATTGAAGACATTTAAAAATCATATTAAGACTACCAAAATGAGTATCATGCATAGCCACAAATAGCTCAAATCAAGATAATTAAGAGCACGCATGCTTTTTTAGTATTCATAATCATCTAAGTTTTTAAGCCAACCAAATGTATCCTACAAGGTAAGCATCAAAATCATCGAAAATATCAAGACTCATAGTAAGATAAAACTAGTCTATATGCATACAATAAGAATGACCCTCTAGTACGTGCCACTAGGAGGCACTTATACAAATAGACAAATTTCATACTCTTCGAGTCTAGCTAGTGGTGATGTGATTTGGAAAGGATGTGTTGGCTTCATTAACACTTCTCAAAACCTACACGCAAATAAGCAATAGCACATTTAGCTTAAAGCTTAGCAAGAAAATAAAAAACACTCACTTACCTTGCTCTTAGAATGAAGGAGCTTGCAAAGACATAAATAAAGCTATAATCTCCTCATTAGCAATTCTAATGGCATGAAAGTTTGTTAATCATAAACAAAATCATATAATAAAGATTTGTTAATTCATATCTTAAACAAATAGTTATACCACAACACTTTTAACTTCATCTACTTACAAATTCCAAAATTTATGTGCGTAAGAGATCTCATGTCAACATTTTCATTAATAACCAACGATTATCTTGACACATTTGTCAAGTCAAATCATAGTATCATTAATACATAGCCCTCGGTAATCTTAGTGAACTATGATTTGGACACTTGGGATCCCACCCTGACTCCGCATATATTGCACTTCAAGTGCATTTCCATCCTTAACACCAACATTGTTCCATATCATATCATCGCCACAATGCACGTAATCTAGTACTTCTTGGCATGCCAACCATAACCTAGCTATTGTACAGAGTTCACAAGGGCAAAGCTTTCAATAATTAACCAATTTCAATTAACAATACCCTTGGCCTTCCAAGTCAAGAATACATTCATATACATGTACTACTAAATTGTTTATTCCACATATCAAGCAATATGTGAACGTCATGACTCATGTCACATGTATCTTATTCCCATTATGCACATTTCATATCAGCATTCGTTTCTCACATAGTTCATATTGTAGAAAGGAGCCAAATTAGTTTGTATTTATTAGGAAATTACTCATAAGCTATAATCTGGTAGATTAGGATTTATTTAGTTTTCTAAGAAATATAGGATCAGTCATTAATTGATTCCTAATTAGTTGCTTTTCTAGTTTATTAAGATTCCTAACTTTGTGGGGTTGTCTATTATCTTTCCTAGAATAATGGAATGGAATGCCAGCCATCCTAATACAAGTATTAGGCTGTATTTCCTTGATGAAATAAGAGATTCCTTCACCAAAATTCACATGGCATCAGAGCTAGGCTCTAAACCCACTATCGAATAGCATACTAGCATGCTAGTACATCAAGATACATTTACTTCTGCTCATATTGCAACAACCAGAAAATTAAGACCATGGATAGTTGATTCTGTAGCTTCGGATCATATGACTGGAGACATCAATGTCTTCCACAAGTTCAATCCATATTCAAGCCCTTTTACAGTACAAATAACAGATGGATAACTCTCAAAAGTGGCAGGAATTGGATCAATTAAATTGCAAAGACCTTCTTCTCTTATCTATCCTTTATGTTCCAAAATTAGATTGCAATCTGATTTCTATTAGTAAACTCACTTGTGGCTTGAACTGAGTGATTAAATTTTATCCAAATCTCTGTGAAATTTAGGCAACGAATTCGGGAAGGGTGATTGGTAGTGCTGAAATGTGTGGTGATCTCTACTTGCTTAAAGGGAACTTTCCTCTACATGGACAAGTTCATTCAAGTTGTGTTTCTGAGTTCGTTTCTAACTCTTTCTCTAATTCTGTTTATGTTTCAAATGAGAATCAAGTCATGTTATGGCACTTCCGTCTTGGTCACCAAAATTTTGTGTACCTTAAAAAATTACTTCCTCATTTGTTTATCAATAAAAATTCAAAGTTTTTCCATTGTGAAATATGTCAACTTGCAAAACACACACGGCATGTTTATCCTAGCATTCAATATAAGCATTCACATCCATTCTCTATAATTCATAGTGACATTCAAGGATTTTCACGAGTGAAAAATATTAACGGGGCTCGTCGATTCATATCTTTCATAGAGGATCATACTAGAACTAATTGGGTATTCTTTATGAAAGAAATATTTGAAACTCAAGAAATCTTTTAAGTTTTTTTATTCCATGATTCATACCCAGTTCAGAAGCAAAATTTAGATTCATAAGATCGATAATGGCAGAGAGTATTTTACATCAGCCTTGGGTTCCTATTTCATAACACAAGGAATTATTCATGTGAGTTCTTGTGTTGACACCCCTCGGCAAAATGGGATAGCCAAGAGAAAAAATAGACATTTACTTGAGGTAGCTAGATCACTTATGTTTACTAATAATGTACTTAAACACTTCTGGGTTGAAGTCGTTCTTACTGCCACCTATCTCATCAATAGAATGCTTAGTCAAGTGCTACAATTTTAGAGACCTCGTGAAGCCCTCCTACAAGTCTTCCCTCATGCTAAATCTTTTTCTTCTGATCTTTCACTTAGAGTCTTTGGTTGTTTAACATTTGTTCACATACACCAACAATATCGAACAAAACTTGATCCCAAATCAGAAAAATGCGTTTTCGTAGGATATTCTTCTAATAAAAAAGGCTACAAGTGTTACTCACATGTTACTGGAAAGATGTACAATTCCATGGATGTCACATTTTTTTAAAACCAATCTTATTTTTCCAAATCCGAAATTCAGGGGGAGAACTCGAGGGAATTTCAGCTTTAGGACATTCTTCAAGACACTCAATCCGTTTATATTTCACCCCCAAAGTGTCAATTCGGTACCATTACCCTCTTTTGAGTTCTCAAATATCTTACCTCTTTCGAGTCCTCGAAACCCAAATCTCAATTCCACATCAAGTCCAAATGACACACCATCTGAGTCTTAATTCCATGAGTCCACTCAACCTCAACTTGGTGCAAATCATCAGGAACTTCGTGTCTATTCTAGGAGATGACCTACTGAAAATCTAGAGAACGACACTCAAATCAGAGATTGTTAAGAACTTGAATCGGAGCCTCCTACTTTAGAATTTCACATTGGTATGGATTCTTCAACTTTTGAGCCTTTTGTTCCTTTTGTTGATGATTCTGATTTGTCTACTGCTTAAAGGAAAGGTGTCCGAACATGTACAGACCATCCTATTGAGAAATATGTGGCATATGGAAAATTATTGACATCATATAAACCATATATTTCAGCTCTTGATAGTATACATATATCAAATTCCATACAAGAAGCTTTGAAAAGTCTAGCATGGAAGAAGGCTATTAAGGAAGAAATCAGGGCTCTAGATAGTGTCACGTCCCTAAAACTTGAATCTTGGAGCGTGTGGCCCTTCGACGCTTTTCGATCACACAACGCCTAAGTAAGCCTGAAACTTGATCAAAGCTAAAGTGCTTAGATCCTTGCGGAAGCAAAAGAACTCTGAAAGAAAAGGCAAAACAAAAAGACAAGGAAGAAATTTGAGTGAATGCTCTGTATATTTCTCAAAAGTGAAGTGTGTAAAATGAGGTGGGGGTAAGCCTCTATTTATAGTTGAAGCCCCCTACATCCAACGGTCAAGTTTAGAGTACATCGACGGTCTAGATACAATGACATCTATAATATCCCTTAATCTAAGGATTTCAAATCAAACATTCTTAAGAGAAGAGATTACAAAGGATATGGAAAGAATCAAAAGGGAATATGCTAGATTATGTGCTACTTGCCATATCTACTTTGCAAGGCTCTTCAATCCCAAGTGTTGGGCTAAGTGGTGATAGGCCCAAGATGCTGCGGAGTGCTTCTTGGGCAGCTTGATGCGTGCTGGTCTCGGGCCTCGGTGCACGGTTCTCCCCCACTGTATCTGGTGACGCCCTCGTCACTCGGCTAGCATGGTATCTGTCCACTTGGTCCTTGAATTGCCACAGGGCCTCGGCTAGTTCCCAACTCCCCTCACTATCGGGAAGTCCCTTCCACTGCACAAAATATTCGTGCCTCGGGCGGTAACCTGGTCGTCGAATAACTCTCTCGGCTTGGATCTCTCGAACCTCGTTCTCATAGGAGATCTTCACTCCGACTGGCGCTCGGTGTGATTTACCTCTATTCGGATCTGACTCATCTTGATGGTAAGGCTTGGGTAAGTTAACATGGAACATTGGATGAGCTCGGATGGTCGGTGGCAACTCCAATCGATAGGCCATGGTGCTTATCCGCTTCACAACTCGAAACGGACCCTCGTATCTTCGCACAAGCCCTTTGTGGACGGTTGGATTGCGCAAAATTCCTATTAATTTGGCAAGGACTAGATCACCAACCTGGAAATTCACGTCCTTACGCTTTCGATCCGCCTATTTCTTGGTCCGCTTCCCTGCCTTGTGTAAACAAGCTCGGGCTAAGTCATGATACTCTTGCCACTCCGTGGCAAACTTGTGTGCTGCTGGATTCGGCCCCTCATACTTGGTAAAAACCATGTTGGGTGTAAGCGGTTGTTGTCCGGTCACGATCTCGAACGGACTTTGGTTTGTGGCTTCACTCCGTTGCAAGTTGTAAGAAAATTGAGCCACATCTAACAGTTTTGGCCAGCCGCGCTGCGTTGCACTCACATAGTGCCTCAAATAGATCTCCAAGAGTGCATTCACTCGTTCAATTTGCCCGTCGGTTTGGGGATGAACACTTGTTGAAAAATTCAAGCTTGATCCCATATTAGCTTGAATAACTCGGTCCAAAATCTCCCCGTGAATCGTGTGTCCCGATCACTGATTATTGTCTTTGGCACTCCCCAATACTTGACCACGTGCTTGAGGAAAAGACGGGCTGTCTTCTCGGCTGGACACACCTTAGACGCTGGAATGAACGTCCCATACTTTGAAAACCTATCAACAACAACCATAATACTCGACAGGCCATCAGTGTTAAACCGACAATAAAGTCCATGGAAACACTTTCCCATGGTCGCTTGGGAATGGACAATGGCTGCAACAGTCCCGCCGACTTCTTTATCTCTATATTGTCCTGTTGGCACACAAGACAAGTCTTCACATAGGCTTCAATATCTGTGCCCATGTGCGGGCAGTAATAGTTCTCTGCAATCAGTGCCAATGTCCGGTTCATCCCTGGATGTCCCGCCCACTTGGAATCATGGTATTCCCTCATGAGCCCCTTGCGCAATTCTCCAAACTGAGGCACATAGAGGCGATGTCCTCGAGCATATAACAAGTCCCCCTGGAGCCAAAACTTTCTGGTTTTACCTTTTTTGGCATAATCAATAAGCATTTTGGCCGTTGGGTCATGTGATAACCCCTCTTTGATGCGCTCCAATAGTTGTCCCTGCGGCAAGCTAACAAACTCCATGTCATATCTTCGGCTTAAAGCATCGGCAACGGAATTCACTTTTCCTGGCTTGTACTCCATGGAAAAATCAAATTCTGCAAGGATTTTCTGCCATCGAACCTGCTTTGGAGACAACTTCTTTTAGGTTAGAAAATAACTATTGGCAACATTGTCTGTGTATACCACAAACTTGGACCCAAGTATGTGGTGTCGCCAAGTGCGCAAGCAGTGCACCACTACAGTCATTTTCTTCTCATGGGCCGTGTACCTCCTCTCGATCTCATTGAGCTTCCGGCTTTCAAAGGCAACCGGATGTCCTTCTTGCATAAGTACCCCACCAATGGCAACATCGGACGCATCGGTGTAAATTTCAAAAGGCTTGGTGTAATCTGGCAACACCAACACTAGTTCGCTCACCATGGCCTTCTTCAATTCTGCAAAGGCTTGTTGGCACTCAATGCTCCAATCCCATCCCTTGTCCTTCTTCAGTAACTCAGTCAAGGGTGTGGCTATTTTGGAGTAGCCTTTGATGAACCTTCGGTAGTAATTGGCTAGCCCCAAGAAGGATCTCAATTCCGGCACCTTGGTTGGCGGCTTCCAATCTTCAATCGCCTAAATTTTGGCCTCATCCATTCGGATTTTGCCACCTCCCACAATGTGGCTTAGAAAAGGGACCTCTTGTTGAGCAAACGAGCACTTCTCTTCTTTGATGTAAAGCTCGTTCTCTCGTAAGACTTTGAACACCTTTCTCAAATGTCCCAAATGCTCCTCAAGTGTGTTGCTATATATCACAATATCATCAAGGTAGACAACAACAAATTGATCAAGAAAGGGTTGTAAAACCTTGTTCATGAGGGTGCAAAAAGTAGCGGGGGTGTTCGTGAGATCAAAGGGCATCACTAAGAACTCATACGACCCATAGCGCGTCACACAAGTAGTCTTTGGTTCATCTCCTTCGGCTATTCGAACCTGATAATATCCGGACCTCAAATCTAACTTGGTGAACCACCTTGCACCACCAAGTTGATCGAACAAGTCGGCAATAAGTGGGATCGAGTACTTGTTCTTCACAGTGAGCTTGTTCAAAGCTCGATAGTCGATACACATTCGAAGCGTCCCATCGTGCTTCTTCTGAAATAGTATCGGTGCACCAAAGGGTGCCTTGGACGCTCGGATATAACCCGCATCTAGGAGTTCCTTCAACTGTCTGCGCAATTCCTCTAACTCGGGTGGAGCCATTCGATAAGGGGCTTTAGCGGGTGGGTCCACATTCGACACGAGTTCAATCTTGTGATCTACTTCTCTCTTTGGTGGCAAGCTTTTGGGCAATTCGGCAGGCATCACATCACGGAATTCTGCCAATACTTGTCCCACCTCTTCTGAGACCTCGACGGACTTGGTAGGTTGCTCGTCAACCAACTCAGCTAAGTAAGTTGGTTCCTCCTTGCGCACCCCCTTGCTAAACTGGATGGGTGATATCATCTTTGCTCCAACTCCGGCCTCTCGGGTTGCCGGCATAATTTATTGATGTTTTGGATCCAAAATGCACAAACAATCGGCAAAGGGAACAGGGAACGCATTAACTCGGTCAAGGAAATTAAGTTCAATTACGAAATCAAAGTCATCAAGAGGGATTACCTTGATGTTTTCCTTACCAGTGCAACCTCCAAGGTCTATCATGACTCCTTTTGCCACTCCCGCAATCGGAGCCTCTTTGGAATTGACGGTTTTAATAAACCCACTTGCCTTCTCAACACGAAGGTCAAGTCTCTTGGCAGTCCGTTCGGACACAAACAATTCTGAGGCACGTGTCCACTAGAGCGCTCATCTTTTGGCCTGCCACGGTGATGTCAATGAACATCAGTCCCTTCTTATGGTCCTCCTTAACCTTCATGGAGCTAATGATGGAGTTAACTTTAAGAGCCTCTTCTTCGGCATCCTTCCCTTGGATGGCAACGGCTTTTTGAGGGCAGTTCCTAGCCAAGTACTTGCCTCCACAAGTGTAGCACTTGAAAGGCTCATTGTTCTTTTCCCAAGGCTTGTGAAGCTTGAAATTATCACCTGTCGGCTTCTCAGACCCTTTCTTGGTTGGTCTTTCCTTGTCTCCCCCACCATTGCCTTTGGATTTTGGCTTTGGTTTGGTAGACTCGGACCTTTTGATCTCGAACTCAGGACTCAGCTGCGGATAAAGTTTTGGAAAGCTCTTGGACCCCTATCCGCTTCAAGTCTATTTTGGCCCATCGTTGAAGTCCATTCATGAAGGCAAAGAATCCTTCTTCTTCGCCCAGCTTTGGGATCTGAAGCTTGAGCTCGGTGAATTCCTTGACATAGGCTTGAATCGAGCTAGTATGCTTGAGTTGTCGCAACTTTGCTCGGGCTTCTAGTTGCACATTCTTGGGATAGAAGTGTTCCTTAAACTCGGATTGGAACTCGCTCCATGTTGCAATGGGAATTTCTCCGTTATCCTTCTCGGAGCACCTATGCCACCACCATAAAAGCGCGATATCAGTCAAATAGACAGAAGCAGTATTTACCTTTGTTGCTTCGTCCCTGACCCCCATGGCTCGGAAGTGCTACTCCATGGCCCAAATGAAATTCTCAACATCTTAGGTTGATCGTGTCCCTGTATACATCTTCGGCTTTGGGACATCGATCCTTGGTGTGGTTGACGTTGTTTCTGCCATCACGCCATTCTTCATGGCTCTTTTGTAAATGGCTAGCTCACTTTTGAGATCATCGATCTCCTCCACCAACTCGGCTTTGGTAGCCTCCCTTGCTACTTCAAGGGAATTGTCCCGTTGGTCTAACTTCTCATATATGTCGTCGAGAAGTCCTTGACCCGCAACCATCACTTCTTCTTTAAGAGAGTGAAACGGTTCTGTCTCGTCTTGGGCCTCCTTGACTTCCTTCATGGAATCTTCAAGTCTAGCAAGGCTGAAATGATGTCCCTGGAACTCTCTCTCTTCTTCTTCTCAGCAGCAGCACGAGTTTCTCGTTTAGTTGCTGGAACTTCGCTTGCGTTTTGTGGTGCCATCTCTCTCACTCGAACAGGTTCGGATACCACTTGTCACGTCCCTAAAACTTGAATCTTGGAGCGTGCAGCCCTTCGACGCTTTTTGATCACACAACGCCTAAGTAAGCCTGAAACTTAATCAAAGCTAAAGTGCTTAGGTCCTTGCGGAAGCAAAAGAACTCTGAAAGAAAAGGCAAAACAAAAAGACAATGAAGAAATTTGAGTGAATGCTCTGTATATTCCTCAAAAGTGAATTGTGTAAAATGAGGTGGGGGTAAGCCTCTATTTATAGTTGAAGCCCCCTACATCCAACGGTCAAGATTAGAGTACATCGACGGTCTAGATACAATGACATCTATAATATCCCTTAATCTAAGGATTTCAAATCAAACATTCCTAAGATAAGAGATTATAAAGGATATGGAAAGAACCAAAAGGGAATATGCTAGATTATGTGCTACTTGCCATATCTACTTTGCAAGGCTCTTCAATCCCAAGTGTTGGGCTAAGTGGTGATAGGCCTAAGATGCTGCGGAGTGCTTCTTGGGCAGCTTGATGCGTGCTGGTCTCGGGCCTCGGTGCGTGGTCCATGACAATAGCAATGGAACTTGGACTCTTTCAGAGTTACCTCAAGGGAAAAAGCCAAAGGGCTACAAGTGGATATTTACAAATAAGTATAAAGCAGACGAAAGTATCGAGAGGTTTAAAGTCAAGCTGGTGGCAAAGGGCTTTACTCAGTCATATGGAATTCATTATAAGGAAAGCTTTGCATCTGTTGCCAAGTTAAACACGTTTCGAGTATTGTTGTCACTAGCAGTAAATAAAGATTGGCCCTTGTACCAGCTAGACATCAAAAATGCTTTTTTGAACGGAGATCTTGAAGAAGACGTTTACATGGAAATACCCCCAGGTCTAGAAAACTCCTCAAATAGTCATCAAGTGTGCAAATTGAAGAAGTCATTGTATAGGCTAAAACAATCACCTCGTGTCTGGTTTGACAAGTTTTCCAAAACAGTAGTCTCAAACGAAAACAATCAATGCCAAGTAGATCATTCCTTATTTGTGAAATCCTCATCAAAAGGTAGAATTGCTATTCTCATTGTCTACGTTGATGACATCATTCTAATTGGTGATGACTCAGAATAGATTATCAAACTCAAAAGATTACTTGCTACTGAGTTTGAAATTAAAGATCTTGAAGCTCTCAAATATTTCCTAGGCATGGAGGTTGTTTGAACTAAGGCAGGTATTGTTATATCCCAAAGAAAGTACCTCTTAGATTTGCTAACTGAGACTTGCATGCTTGGGTGTAAACCTGCAAAGACGCCTATGGACCCAAACAAGTTAAGGAAAAATGAGGAGAGTGTACCAGTGGATAAAGGGCAGTATCAAAGACTAGTGGGCAAGTTGATCTATCTCTCACACACGAGGCCAGACATTGCATTCTCAGTAAGTGTTGTTAGCCAACACATAAATGATCTGTATGAGGAACATTTATAGGTTGTAAATCGGGTTCTTAGATACTTGAAGATGACACCAGGCCAAGTTTTACTCTTCAAAAAGAGTGAAATTTGTGAGATAGAAGTTTACACCGACACAAGTTGGGCCGGAGAATTGATTGAAAGAAGAACCACAAGTGGTTACTGCTCCTTTGTTTGGGGTAATCTTGTTACATGAAGAAGCAAAAAACAGTCAGTGGTGTTAAGAAGTAGTGTAGAGTCAGAATATTGTGCTCTTGCTTTGGGCATTTGCGAAGTAATATGATTCAGAGATTACTAAGAGAATTGAAAGTTGATTTTAAGGACCATATAAAAATACATAGTGACAGTGAATCCACCATAAACATTGCTAAAAATCCAATACAACACGACAGGACCAAGCATGTGGAAATTGACAGGTATTTCATTTTAGAGAAGGTTAACAATGGAATAGTCCAACTAAGCTACATCCCTACTCAACTGCAGCTTGCTGACATTCTCACCAAAGCTCTTCCAAGAATCAGCTTTGATGAATTCAATTCCAAGCTGGAATTGTATAACATATGCACCCCCAGCTTGAGGAGTGTAGAAAGGAGTCAAATTAGTTTGCATTTATTAGGAAATTACTCATAAGCTGTAATCTGGTAAATTAGGATTTATTTAAATTCCTAAGAAATATAGGATCAATCATTAATTGATTCCTAATTAGTTGCTTTCCTAGTTTATTAAGATTCCTAATTTTGTGGGATTGTCTATTATCTTTCCTAGAATAATGGAGTGGAATGCCAGCCATCCTAATATAAGTATTAGGTTGTATTTCCTTGATGAAATAAGAGATTCCTTCATCAAAATTCACACATATCATTTCACAATCACAATTCCATTTGTTACATTTCTTGTTAACTATTATTAAATTTCACCTTTAAAAAAATAATGTTTCATGACATTTAATAACCCGTTTCACTACATATATACATACACACACACACCCATATCTCTCTCTTCCTATATATATATATATATTTATATATTAAAAAGAAGTAAACATTTTTCTTGAGATTCTTACCTTCCAAAATGTACATAAACAAAAGGAAGGCTTCTCCCTTTTTCTTCAATCTTCAAGCCCCCTTTTCGTTTGCTTAAATTTCCACCTTCAAGCTTTTTCTCTTTGATAATATGAATATCCATAATAAATGCAAGAATAAAAAATGACCATATTAATGGCTCAACCACAAGGAATGTACAAAAGTGATAAATAAGTGTGTGAAGATGAAAAATACTAGAGCTCTTACCTTACTATAAGTTTTCTCACTCTATTCAAGCTTCCTCACTCTAGATATTTAAAACCCTAAGTGGTAGGTGATGGGAAAAAGATAAAGGATTGGCTCAAATGTGTGTTTTATAAGTAGATTTCAAGAAAGAGTGAGTGATGAGAAGGGGTGGATTTGAATGGATTTGGGGAAGGAGATCAAAGAAAAAAAACAGAAGGGAAGGTTTTCTTTTCTCACCTTGCAATGGCTGGCTCAGAGGGATGAAAATGGGGGGTCTTCTCCCTTTTTCTTGTATTTTTAAATTGTAAAGAAGAGTCAAAGTCAAGTTAGTAAACAAGTCAAAAAGAAATGTGTGGTTAATTTTTGTTCTTAATTAAGAAAAATGATCTAATGGCTCATAGTTCATCCCATCACCACCATAAATCATAATTTCCAATATTCTAACATGTTCTTATACAAATATCTAAAATACCCTTGTGGGCAAAATTACTATTTTATCCCTCACTAAAATCTTACCCAACCAAGTCCAAAAGCTTAAAACATATCACTATATTGTGTCATCACATAATAAATGCTCAAATCTCATTAAATTCAAAGAAAATCATAATTCTTCTACCAAATTATGGATAGAATTCTCAAAATCGAATCGTACAGTAAATGGGAAAGATTTTAGGGTGTTACTTGCAAATATTTTCTCCTGTTGTTGGCAAATATGCATAATTTTCTTATAGTCCCATGTCTTTTGTTGAATAGTCAAACCATTGAGAGCTAAAATGTTTGACATTATCGTCTTTTTTACCGATAAAAGTACAACTAATAACAATATATAAAAATTAAAGTAAAACTTCAATTAGATGGACATATTTTGTGCCTACCGCCTTAGAAAGGAAGCGTGCCTAGGTGCACTAGGCATGCGGCTAATCAAATGAGCTTTAATAGAAAGGTTCTGAAGCACTTTTATTGTTTGGCACTAAGGTGTGATATCTAGGCATGTATCTAGACGCATGCCTTCTGACCAATTTTATGATCACAATGGATTGTTCATCTTAAATAAAATATTTTCTATCAACAGATGGGAAAAGCAAGGATTTGCTAGTAATGAAGCAAAATGAAGAGGAATGGGTAGAATACAAGAATGTAATGGAAGATGTTGTGAAAAGGAGTGGACTCGATAAGAACATCTTCTATGATCTTAGAGGGAATCATGATAATTTTGGCGTACCAGTCATTGGTGGCTCATTGGATTTCTACTCAAAATATAGCATCAATGGGCAATTGGGAAGGAGTGGACATGTAAATAGTGTCACACTCACTCTTCAGGTCACTTGCTCTCTCTCCCCCATTTTATGTGTGATTTATGGTTTTATCTGGAAAGACAATGTTAGATTTTTAACTGGAAATATAGGTCTTGTTTGTTTTCATATCTGAAAATTTGTTCAGATTTTGTGCTGCCTGACTGATTGGCTTTTTATTTATTTATTTATTCATTCGTGTTGCTGTGTTTCAGATTAGTGGTTAAATTTCAAATTCATGTAAATATTAATATTGCTGGCTTTCATATATGCAAATATTTGCTTTAATCCATGACTGGCTGCAGTTTACTCCACTCATATGCAGACAATTAGTTAAAATCTGCATGAGAAAAGTGCATGGAACTCTAGGTTTTCACTTTTTGTTTCTCATGATGCAAAAATGATGAATGATGATGAGATTGAAAACTTCTATCATGAATTCTGAGGACAGGCTCAAATGCTTGTTAGTCCATTCATTATGTTTTAAACTTGGGCAATGTTTTGGTTATTTATCTGATTTATTGGTGACATCACCAGGCTGGTAAGCAGAAGTATCTGTTTGTGGGGTTGGACAGCACCATGTCTGTTGGGTTACGAGGTCCGACTAACCTTTTTGGGCATCCAACTGACCAACTCTTGGCTGAAGTAGATTTGGAGCTATCACAATGGGACTCTCAACCAGTTAAACCAGTAAGCAAGATATCTTTTGGGCATTTCCCTCTTTCATTTTCAGCATCCTCTCAATCTGGGAAGACCCTGAAAGATATTTTCCTAAAGCATTCCCTTTCTGCTTACGTATGTGGGCATCTTCATTCAAGATTTGGAAAGAACTTAAAAAGGTACCACTCGTCAAGTCATAGATTTTTATCTTCTCAGAAGTTTTTCCAGTTTAATTTAAATCAAAATCCTTCAGAAGGCAGTAAGAATTGTTCATTTGGAGCTCCTCCGGTTCAAGAATTTTGGGAATGGGAAATGGGTGACTGGAGGAAGACTAGAGCCATGCGAATCTTGGCCATTGATAGAGGTCATGTTTCGTTTGCTGATATTGACTTTAAGTCAGGGTCCAAAAAGACTATTATATTACCCACATTTCCAGTTGACTCACGTTTCATGTCAACATCTTCATTGCACCACGAGTACGAATGTGAACATATGCTCCCTTCATCTTATGAGACAGTGAGAGCTCTTGTTTTTTCTGTTTCTCCAATTGTGTCAGTTGTAGCTAAAATCTACGATACAAGATATGGAAATCTTGACATTGTTGTTGATGCACCAATGTCCAAGCTTGGAGATGAGTCCTCTAGGGGAGATCTTTATGCAGTTCCTTGGAACTATAAGGCATTCCAAGACCCATCTGCTGATAGATTCTGGCTTCAAATAGAAGCAACTGATATCATGGGCCGGACAACTATGACTGAACTAAGACCATTTTCTGTAAATGGGCTTCATGGTAAGGTGTCGTGGACTTGGAAGGAGTTTTTTGTCATGGGTTGTCAATGGGAAGCCTTGTATTACCCAATTCTTTGGGTGTCTCTGTACTTTCTACTCTTAATCCTCCTTATCCCTAGAGCTTTTCTCTTTTTCTCTAGGAAACAAATAACTTACAAGAATGTTCTTGCTGCAAAAGGCTTCATAGTAGGATTGGTTTTGCAAGAGCTCTGCAGAGTTCCTATAGCATGGTTTGGTTTCCTGGGATATTTATTCTACCTGATTTTGTTTCCCTGGTTTACTGGACAAGTTTTTACTGATGGTGAAGATAAGGGATACATGACATACATGGGCTGGGTAGTGAAATCTTCTGATAATAAGAGCAACCGTGATTATATTGGATCTCCTGATGTCATGGTAGTTGTTCTTCCTCATCTCATCTTTGTGGTCTTGCCGGCTATTTTCTCCTCTGGAGTTCTGGCAGCTGAGAGAGTTGTCCATATTGGCAAGTTTCTATCAGTTTCAGGAAAGAAAAAGGATGACTACAGCGGACTGGATCAGAGAGATGTTAGGTATGATTCCCGAGGCAATAGAAGATCAAAATTCCATTTTGGTGGGCACTATATTCGGTTAATTCTATTGGTTCTTTGCTTTGTTATCTGTTGGAAGCATTTCAAGGTAAATCGTCTAACCCCTATCAGTCTAATATGGAACAAATTGGATTTTAATATACCATTTCCTCTAAAAAGCTGTGGGAATGAATCACATAAACATGGATTCCTTTCTCACACGTAATCGTGGGTATTATATGCTTCATTCTATAATTTGAAAAGATTGCAGCTAATGATTTAGTTGGCTAACCATTTATATCTTGTCTGCTAATAGTTTTTTTAAGTTGATGGAGCTCACTATACACAATATGTTCAAACTCTCATCTGGTAAACAGTATGTAATGATTTTGGAAGGCCATAAGTAAATCTTTTTCATTTTCCACCCCCCTTTTTGTTAATGCAAAGATGTAAAACGATGTACTCATTCCCAGTTCCATGATTTCTCTTGTACCTATCTCTTACTTCAATATGTTGCCTTCTTTCCTGCAGAATTGCAGAGCCCTGATGAAAGCTTATGAGATGAATCCATTGCTTCATTTTCCAGTGTATACTCTTGGGATGCCACTATTGTTGGTTTATGTTATCCACAAAACTAAGAGGAATTAACAAGTACAGTAGGTTTTCTCTTCTCCATTTCTGTTTTTCATGCTATGTCACAGACAACCCTTTGTAATATGGCATAAATGCATTTCCAGTATGCTTGGCTTAATATTTGGCCTAAAACACACTCAATCTGCTGCCTGCAGATGTTCAACGCTTCCGCTCAAAGTACATCAAAAGGATCTCGAAGATGATTACAGCATTAACCGAGTTGAAAACTCAGCTGAAGACATCTGGTTTAGTTGATAATGTAGTTTTAGCCTGTTAGCTAAGATAAATGCTAACTGACAATTAACAAGGGAAGCTTTTGGAAGATATATTCTCTTTGGTTCTGTTCTGATTACGATTTTGCCATATACCACAATTGAAGATAAACAACTGTGATACCTGAAAGCCACTTGATAGTAGGACTACATAGGTTCAGCTTGATTCTGAAACCGAAAACGAAATGGAAGAGATGAAAAAAATATAAACGAACAAATTTCAAAATTATGTATGCAATTTGATCTAATGTGCAATGTAATATGTCAATTTTGACTTTGTGCAATTATATACATATAAAAATAAATTATCTCAAAATTTGCATAACATATTGCAATTTTTGTCAAAAAGAAAAATAAATGATAAAATTTTACATAAAGTTGGCAGATTGGGATTATTCAAACTACCTTCCATAGACGAACATGAGGTGAAATTTGTTCTCAACGTGAAAGACCAATTAACCATGCAAAACAGTTTACAACAAATTTGACAACTCTTTTCATTTAGATTTAGCTTAAGTTTCTTAAATTTTAAAATTTATTTATTTACATTTATAAGTTTGTTGATTGTTTTCTGTGTGCAGGGGCAAATCTAGGGGTTGGTAGGGTTTTGGTTCCCTTAAAATAGAAATTTTTTTATTTAGGTCTTTAATTTTTTTAAATTTTAAATTAATAAAAATAAAATTACATTTTAATCCTTTTTAAAATGATAAAATTTCGATTTAATCATTTAAAATTTATATTTTTACTATTGTAAAATTAAAATTAAAATTTGGATTCCCTAAAAAAGTTTTTTGATTTCGCCCTTATCTATGTGTCCTTTCAGATGAGTTAATTTTTTGTATTTATATAATACGATAATTGTTCACAAATGTGACATATTAAGTGGGTCTTTATGCATGATGACACATACCCTCCAATAATTGACGTGGAAAAGAAAGATAAAAAATGTAATGATTCAAAAATATAAGAAAGAAATTTACTTTCACTTTTTCTAATCACATATTGGTTGTTTATGTTATTTTTATATTATATTTTAATTATTTCTACATGACTTTATCCAAAGAGTAATTAATTAGTGATTAATTAAAATAATTATTATGTTTTTCCAATGTAAGACCCTCAAGTTTTTTGATGTTGAAAAAACCGATTTTGGGCCAAAAATTTAAGCCGAACTATTTTGCGAAGTCAAACAGTAAGTTTTAGGAATGAGTTTTGGGTTAAGTCGCAAACCATTAATTAAAGTAATTATTATGTTTGTATTAGTGTTATTTAGTGGGTAGTGAGATAATGATTAAATTGTAATGTCCGTAAAAATTTATGGGATTAATATGTAAACAGATAAAAATTGGATTTTGTGACATAAGAAATTTTGACCATTGGCAGTTTTTTTTATATAAATAAATTATTCTTTACATATGATAAACCAAATTTATTCTCTAACAGTACTTTCTTAACATAAAAATTAGGCACGTCTATAATTTTTAGAGTACCATCATCTGCATATGTTATACAGGCTAACCAATTATTGGTAGTTTTTAAAAGGAGTGAACAGTTATTGAGTTTTGCTTTTCAAATTTTCTCTTAAAATTCTCTTCATTCTCTCATCTGTTTTATAAAATTTTGATTTCAAACATTCAATTTGGAAGGTAAGAGTGTTTTCCAACAAATCCATCAATGTTTTAAGCATTAAAACTTTATTGCTCATTTTCTTTTTCTTTTTTTGATAAAATACTTTAAGGCTTTTGAATTGTTTTTTAAATAATCAATTAAATCTCAATATTTTTTTTCATTCAATTGAGTTCTTAAATGTTAAAATTTTAATTAATTAAACTTTTTGACTATTAACGGTCAACCATTACAGAGTAATGACAACCATTTTTTGATTGGTTTTGTCATGTGGCACACGGGCAAAAAAATAGTTTCTTATATATAAAATTATTAGCAAATCATTAAAATTAACACTTAATGGTATTTTTGGCCCTTGAACTTTTTAAAAAAAAACAATTAAACCCTTTCGAACTTTTTACACTCAATTGAATAATTGAACTGCTCAAAACTGATAAAATAAACCTTCTAACTAACATTAAATGTTAGTAGTTAACGACAATGCTGACATGACAATTAACAATGCCATGTCAGCACACATTATCACTAACCGCTGATGTGGTAGTACAATTTCATTATTGATTATTGATGTGGTAACAAAAAATAAAAAAAATTAAAATAAGTATACAATGAATTTGGACAAATGATTTGTCTAGGGTTATTTGAATCTAGATAGCCATTTGTCTATATTCATTTTGGAGTTGTAAAACATAAAAAATTATAAAAAAATCATTAAATTTTATAATAATTATTAGAAATTAATTAAAACAATAAAATTTATAAAAATAATTTATTAAAAATCATAAAAATTTAGAAAAAAAACAATTTATAAAAGTTTTTAGAAATGAATTAAAGCCCATAAAATTTTATAAAAAGAACTCCCCTTTTTTTCTCATGCGAACTATTGAAAGTTCTTCTAAAATGTTAGACCTTGTCAATAATGAATGGCTTTTTTTTTTAATTAATGATCAAAAGTATCCGGGTTGATTTCTTTATTATATTAAGTGTTTGCAGTCCTTTCAGTTATGTTGTGCTTGATTTGTGATAGAATCAATTGTCAATGTGCCATAATATTCTATTGATGCTGAGGTAAAGTCTTTGTTGTGTTGATAGAGCTTGTCTTTTACCGCCTATAACGAGTATTTGTTATTTTTTTCCTCCTGAATTATATGGTCTCATTCATTAAATGAATTAATAAATTTCTCTTTCAAAAAATTTAATGATCAAAGGCTATACTTTAATAAAATGAGAAAAAAAAATTTATAAAATTTTATAAAATATTTATTTATTTATTTATAAAATTTTATGGTTTTTAATTAATTTCTAACAATTTTTATAAATTATTTTTCTATTTTTTATGGTTTTTAATAAATTTAATTTTTTTTTTATAAATTTTATGGTTTTTAATTTATTTCTAATAATTATTATAAATTTTAATTATTTTTTATTTTTTTATATTCAAGAATAAATCTAGACAAATGCGTGTTCAGATTCAATTGAACTTGGACAAATATTTGTTTTCATAAGTTGTGTTGGAGACAACTTCTTGTTTCCTAAGTTGTAAATGGTCCTAAAGCCAACAAAGTCCTTAGACAAAAGTTTTTGAACACTATCTCGATTTGCACATTTAGTCTAGTCCCATTGTCCTTAGCCTTGGTGAAGTACCCCATAAGCGAAGCATATGGTCTTTAATTGGAGTATCGAGCTTTTGTTGAGAGTTCATCAAGCTAGTAATAGCATATTGTCGAGTCAAGGTAGTTTAACCACCAAACATAACTTCTAGCTTGTCCATTGTCTCTCTAGTGATTCCATAGCACTCTAATTGCTTTGGTCAAGTACCGATCATGCTTGCTAGTATGCAGCAACAAGTTATCTCATTGGTATCGTTCCATCGAGTTCTAATCTCAAGTTGGTTTACACTAGGGCATTTAGTATCGAAGATTGTTTTGTGTTTTTCATAGTTGAGAACAATGTGAGGATTCCTTCGATTTATTGTATTGAATTGTTTCTGGGCTTCCGCATCACTCTCTAAAGAAAGCCTCTCCTTGCATAGGCTATTGGGCGCCAGACTCCACTCCATCGAAAAGTAGAACCTCTCTTCAAACTCTAACTCTACAAGAATGTATTTATGATGATCAAGGCCTATGTTGTTTATCCTCAAGAATAGTACATCTGCCATAAGCGGGTTCCCTTGCCTCTTGGTAAAATACAGCAATCCCGGCTATTTGAGAGTCGTGCCTCCAAAAAGTTGGAACAAATCTTGGAACACCTTCAGCAAATGACACATGCTTCTCTCTTGACAAAGGATGAACTCTGTGATGATCCACCAGGAGGCCCTTGACAACTGCTCGGGAGCGATGTTGTAAAAGTTAAGTACTTCGTGAGTGAAAGCATGTAATGGTAAGGTAAAATCCACCTTCGAACACATGTAGCGACAAAAAGATCAATCGCTTATCGTCGTATTTGAGACCATAAACATCGCTAAAGGTGTATGTTCCCTTCACAAGGCTAAAGGCATACTTTTGGTGTTTTAGTAATAAACCAAGACACCAAAGCAACATTTTTACTTCCTTCTCTTCAGTAGTAAATTCAAATGTACCACCCACCACAACTTCCTATTGAAAAATCAGATTTGGAAAATGCAATGGAACATAGATTTGAGGAAAATCAGAGTTTTTAATTTTTTTTCCAAAAACAAGAACTTGGTTGTGTTATCTAAAATAATCAATACTTAATAAAAATAGTAACTTTTGATTCGACTAAAATGCACGCTTTGACTGAGTAGTCTTTTTTGCTATCCTCAAGTTCACGTCTATTAAGTGTGAGTTTACTTCAAATCAAAAAAATTTCTACAAAATTATCAGTGAGTAATTTCGTAATTCTCTAAACTTCTAGGCCAAGTTGTAAATAAGAAAAATATCTCTAGAGCTTATTTGAAATAATTTCTTGAAAAAATTTTCTCTCTACAACTTTCTATTGAATTTAAGTGTGTGAAAAATAATGACCTAAGGCTCTCTTTATATATGGATAGTTTAAAGAGCTTAGAAAGTTCAACTATGATTAAACTTAATCACTTTAATATTAAATTAATATAATACTTATCAAGATAAATATTAGGTTAAATTTGATATTAAATCTATTAAATTAATATAATATTTATTTACAAGATAAATATTAAATTTAATTTAATATTAAAACTATTAAAATAATATTATTTTTGGAATAATTAATATGAAATCAAATTATTCGGTAGAATCCTAGTAGGATTGTAATTCTTCCATTGCTCAATCACCGAAGAATCATTATCGTTTACCATCCGCCGGCCACCAGAATGTCGTCATCGCAACTATTGACACCATCGTGTCCGGTGGTGCCATTGCAGGGTAATCTTTAATATTACAAGATGATTTTTAGTGATTACTATTTAGATCTGCTAATGTAGAAAACATATTCAGATTTAATTCAACCTTCCTTGGATACGATCCTCGGAATACTTAACAGTGTTCTGTTGTAACACTAAACTATATTACAATTTGACATGTTCGCTTGCAGATAATGCACTTATTCTATATACTTTTATTTTCACATTTTTTACTCTAAATGTTCGCACGTTTGAAGGCGGTCAAGTATGTATCATAATTCACAATAGTGAAATTTATAGCCCAACTAATGGGTAAATGATATTCTCTCATAGGCATTACATGATAGATGAAAAAAAATGCCAATGGGTTCATTAGCTAAGTAATTCCTCCTTAGAAGATAAAGTTGAAAAACTTACTAATGTTGTGAGTTCTCTTATTGTAGGAAAATTAGGGTCGACCCGTCAATGTGGAATTTGTGGTGAATACGAGCATACAACTGATGCATGCCCTAGTTTGTATGATGATTCTGTGGCCCAATTAGACGCTGTGGGAAACTTCCCTGGACAACCTCAAAGGCGATATGATCCTTATACAAATACATACAATCCAGGGTGGAAGGATCATCCTAACTTGCGATATGAGACAAATTCACATTATAACCAGCCATTCCAAAATCGAGCTCCACAACAAGCGCAAAATTCAGGTACTTCCCTAGAAACTATAGTAAATAAATTAGCAACTAATGTTCTTGAATTTCAGCAGTAATCTATAGATTTTCAAAAGAAAACTGAGGCATCTATTAAGGAGTTGACCATGAAATGGAGATAATAAATGCACAGGGTTGGCTGCCGTCACAAACAGAACCTAACCCAAGACAAAACGCAAATGCAGTGACTCTACGAAGTGGGAAAGTACTGGAACCAATTCATGGTAGCCCAAGAATTTGCCCATGAAAATCAGAAAGACGACGAATAGGTACGATCGAAACCTCTATTACCTAGAATTCAACCTCTGTTTCCTGGACGACTGAGGCAAACCTAGATAGGTAATGAAGAAAAAGAGATCCTCGAAACATTCAGAAAAGTCGAGGTAAATAGACCGTTGTTAGATGCTATTAAATAGATTCCACGGTATGCTAAATTTCTAAAAGAACTTTGCACCAAAAAAAAGAAAATTGACTGGAAATGAAAAGGTAAATGTTGGTGAGAATGTGTCTACGGTTTTGCAACGAAGGATGCCAACAAAATGTAAGGATAGAGGTATGTTTGCAATTCCATACAAAATAGGTCACTTTGGGACTAAGAAAGTTATGTGTGACTTAGGAGCTTCTATAAATGTAATGCCTTTTTCTATTTATGAATCACTTAACGTGGGTTTTTTGAAGGAAACGGGTGTTATAATTCAGTTGGCGAATAGGTATATTGTACATCTCGAAGGAGTCCTTGAGGATGTGTTAGTGAAAGTCAATGAACTAATTTTTCCTGTAGATTTTTATGTGGTAAAGATGGAAGAGGATAAAACTCCTGGGTCTTCCGATATCTTGTTAGGGCGACCTTTCCTTAGTACTGCAAACACTAAGATCGATGTACGAAGTGGAACCCTCACAATGGAGTTTGATGGGGAGATTGTAAAGTTCAATGTTTATGACGCAATCAGTCACCCTAGTGAAATCTTGAATGTAAACCGTGTCGATATAGTGGAATCCTTAGTATATGAGACTTTCAAATCACTTCATGAGATTGAGCTCGAGACATTATTTGATGATAATCTTAATGTTGATTTTGGTTCTACTTTAAATTGTGAATTTGTTAATGAGTTATTGCCTCCTATGAATACTAAACTTTTACCTTCTATTGTACAGGCACCAAAGTTGGAGTTGAAACCACTTCCCGAGCATCTCAAGTACGCATTTTTAGGGGATGGTAAGACTTTACCTGTCATAATTTCAAATAAACTCTTTGAGAGTGAGGAAGCAAATTTAATTCAGGTACTAAAGAGCCATAAGGAAGCCCTTGGTTGGACCATTATCGATTTAAAAGGGTTAAGTCCTTTGACGTGCACTCATAAGATCTTTTTGGAGGAAAACACAAAACCGAGGCAGGAAGCGCAAAGACGGTTAAACCCAAATATGATGAATGTAGTAAAGAAGGAGATTATAAAGCTGTTGGATGCTGACATAATTTACCCCATTTCCGACAGCAGTTGGGCAAGTCTTGTACAAATCGTGCCCAAGAAAATTGGCGTGACAGTAAAGAAAAATGCCGAGGGCGATTTGGTACCTGTTCGAGTGCAGAATTGGTGGCGTGTCTGCATTGATTGTAGGAAGTTGAACTCTTATACTAGAAAAGATCATTTTCCTCTTCCTTTTATAGATCAAATGCTTAAACGTTTAGCTGGAAAAACTCATTATTGTTGTCTTGATGGATATTCAGGTTTTTTTTCAGATTTCAGTTGCACCCGAGGACCAAGAAAAGACCACTTTTACATGCCCTTTTGGCACATTTACATATAGGAGGATGCCATTCGGACTTTGTAATGCACCGGCTACTTTTCAGAGATGCATGATGAGTATATTCTCAGAATACGTAGAAAATATCATTGAAGTTTTTATGGATAATTTTACTGTGCATGGGGAATCTTTTGATGAATGCCTTAGGAATCTCACGAAAATTTTAAGTAGATGCATAGAATTTAATCTTGTCTGGAATTATGAAAAGTGTCATTTTATGGTAGATAAAGGTTTAATTCTAGGTCATATAGTTTCATCTAAAGGGATTGAGGTTGATAAAGCTAAGACTGATATTATAAATTCTTTACCATACCCCTCAACTGTGAGGGAAATTCGTTCTTTCCTTAGTCATGCAGGATTTTATAGGCGCTTTATAAAAAACTTCTCGAAAGTAGCTGAACCATTGTACGAGTTGCTTCAAAAAGACAAAAAATTTAAGTTCGGAACAAAATGTAAAGAGGCTTTTGACACGTTGAAACAAAAGTTGGTTTCTGCTCCTATAGTCCAAGCCCCAAATTAGAAATACCCCTTTGAGATCATGTGTGATGCCAGTGATCGAAGTGTAGGGGCTGTGTTAGGGTAAAAGATAGATCGAGAGCCTCATGTCATTTGTTATGCTTCAAAAACCCTTGATGTAGCACAAAGCAATTACACTACCACAGAAAAAGAACTTCTAACCATTGTATTTGCTTTAGATAAATTTCGATCTTATTTATTGGGATCTAAAGTAATTATTTTTTCTGGCCATGCAGCTCTTAGGTATTTGATTGCAAAGAAGAAAGCAAAGCCGAGGCTTATGAGATGGATTTTATTGCTACAAGAATTCGATATCGAGATTTGAGATAAAAAAGGATGCAAAAACTTGGTGGCTGATTACTTGAGTAGGGTAAAAATGACTTATGATGATATTTTTGTAAGAGATGAATTCCCTGATGAGGGCCTATTTTCGGCCCAAGAGTATTTTCCATGGTATGCGGATATGGCAAACTTCCTTACTACAGGTTTTTTACCTAGTGAGTTATCTCATTCCAAGAAAGAAAAACTTAAAAGAGAAGCTCGATATTATATTTGGGATGATCCATACTTGTGGAAACATTGCTCAAATCAGGTAATACGATGATGTGGTCCGAAAACTGAGGTAACATCTATACTTACTTTTTGTCATTCGCATGCATGTGGAGGCCACTTTGGACCTAAACAAACTACTCATAAGGTATTAGAATATGGATTATATTGGCCCACAATGTTTCGTGATGCATATGAATTCTGTAAATCTTGTGATAGATGTCAACAGGTAGGAAACATTACTAGGCGAAATCAAATGCCCCAATCCCCAATCCATGTATGTGAAATTTTTTATGTGTGGGGTATTGATTTTATAGGCTCATTTATCTCTTCATTTGGAAATCTATACTTCTAGCAGTAGACTATGTTTTTAAATGGATAGAGGCAATTCCTACTCGAAATGATAATGCTAAAACCGAGGTAAAATTTCTAAAACGTTGTATTTTTCCAGGTTTGGCATACCTCGGGCCTTGATCAGTGACTGTGGAACTCATTTTTGCAATAAAGTAATGGAATCACTCATGAAGAAATATGGGGTTCATCATCATATAGCTACATCTTATCACCCCAAACAAACGGCCAAGCGGAGGTTTCAAACCGAGAAATCAAAACTATTTTGGAGAAAATAGTTCAACCTAACCGGAAGGATTGGAGCCTTCGATTGAATGATGCTCTCTGGGCTTATCAAATAGTGTATAAAGGCCTAATAGGTATGTCTCCATTTCGACTTGTTTTTGGCAAAGCTTGCCACCTTCCTGTTGAACTAGAACATAAAGCTTATTGGGCTGTAAGACAGTGTAATATGGAATTAGAGCCCGTAGGAAAAGCTAGGAAATTTTTCATCCAAGAGTTGGAAGAGATTCGAAATGACACCTATGAGAATGCTCATATATACAAGGATAAAACGAAACTGTTTCATGATAGAATGATATCCCGAAAGCAATTCTCAATAGGGCAAAAAGTGTTACTTTACAACTCAATTCTAAAATTATTTCCCGGTAAGCTTCGGTCTCAATGGTTAGGACCTTTTATTGTTACTAAATTATTTACCCATGGTGCAGTAGAAATAGAAAGTGAGGAGATAGGGAAGCATTTCACAGTTGATGGTCAAAGGTTGAAACCATTCTATGAAAATTTTCAAGCTCAAACAGTCGAGAAAATTCATCTTCAACAGCCTCAGTACTGATTTGGGTCGTCGAGCTAGCAACGTTAAACAAGCGCTTGTTGGGAGGCAACCCAATTATTTTTTTTATTTTTTTTATTTTTCTATCTTATTTTATTTGTTTATTTATTTATTTTTGTCTAGGAAACTTGAGGAATTTATTTTTTTAAAAAAATTAATGATGGAAACTATAGCACTACGAGAGCAACGATAACATGGGAAGTATTCTAAACCTTTTCTTTTTTGTATTCATCTCCACATTGAGGGCAATGCGTTTTAAGTAGGGGGGAGACATTCCTCATTATTTTTGCTATTTTTATCTGCTGTTTGTGCTGCTATGGGTTTATTGTTGCTTCTACCTTGCTATTTTCTGCCTGTTTTATTTTTTTTAGGTATATTTTGTCTCATTTCATGCCCATAATTTTACCCACGAAATGCTCACTGTTTTGCCCATCAGTATGATTCTTGTTTGCTGAGTTAATTTTGATTTTGCTATGATTAAATTTGTCTTCACTGTTTTATTTCTATTAGGCTCACAAGATTATGATTAATGAAGAAAACTCTATCTTGCTTATGGTAAAATTGATTGAGTCTAAGTATAAGAGAATAGTTACTTCTGATGCATGCTAAAATTGTTTTTCTTGATTGTTAGTTAATTGCCAAATTTATTTTTGATACTTGTTTGTTTTTCCTAGTCCTCCTAAATTTAAGTTCTATTTCCGAAAAAAAAAGAAAAAAAATAATAATAAAATCCTTTGATGATTCCAAGGTTATGAGCATAGTTTAAAACATGACTAACTGAGTAACCGGGGTAGGGTGCTTAGGTTGTCATCCTACTTCGAATAAAAAGGTTGTGTGACGTGTTAAGCAAAACTCCGCTAACCCGAATAAAAAAAAAAAAAAATTCAGAATGTGTTAGACTAAGTAACCGGGGTGGAGTGCTTGGTTGTCATTTCACTTCGCGTCAAAAGGGCTAACGCATTCTACAAAAAAAGAGAGAAGAAAAAAATTGAGAGCATCTGGGATGGAATACTTGGGTGTCATTTCATTTCGCATCAAAAGGTCTAATGTATTCTTAAAGAAAAAAAAAGAAAAAATTGACAAAACAAAAGAAAGAGAACTAAATTTGGAAACAAGGGTGAACAAATAGGTGTCTTAGTAAGTTTAGTAAATTATCTAACTCTCATGAAATAATTTAAGATGATTTAATTATTGTGTGTTTTAATTGGGTTACTTTTTCGATTTTACCTACAGCAAGCTAAAGGTTCTCTTTATTTTTCATAAGCATTAAGCCTAATTGTTTGTGGAACTTTGGAGTATTATTTTTCATGGTGGAATTTTAATTACTTAGTGGATTATGAGTCATACTTGAGGGCAAACATGGGCTAAGTAAGGGGGAATATGATAATGCTTAAATATGACAAACTTTTGGATATTAAATATATATATTTTTAGAGTATGATTCTATTAAATCGGGCTATTTATTGTTTTTTCATTTTGTAGGGACTCAAGTGGTGATAGAAGATAAATTGAATACAAAAAGCATGGTTTTAAAGGAGAATTTGAAGTTGTGAAAAGATGGAATGCTAAAAGAGAGAGTTTATAGAACAAAAAGACTAGGTTTTATTTTATTTTATTTTTTAAAATATATTTTATATTAGGATTTAATATTTAAGATATTATTTATTATTTAAATTTGTATTTAATTTATGTTTATCTTTTTGTATTTATCTTTTAGAGTTTAAATTGGATCCAATTAGGGGAATTAAATGTTAGATATAATTCTAATTATCTTTTAGAATTTAGATTGGATTCAACTAGGAATATTATGTACAATAAATAGGGGTAGAGTGATTGAATTATTCATTCCCCATTCATTAAAAAAATCCTCCATCGCCCTAAATCCCTAGTTCAATAAAAGCCCTATTTTATATCTGGTGTTCTTCCCCAAAAATCATGAGTAACTAAAAAACCCTTCTAGCCAAAGGTTATCAAATATTCCTCCAAGGTTCATGAGATTTAGAATCCGTGCTTAATTCTTTTCAACCCGAGTATTCATCAATTCTCCGTAATACGAGATTGACGCTTCCGTCCAAAATCCCTACAAAAGTAATCTTTTCATCTTGTGCAAAGACGGCCGCTTTGTGTGTTTTGAGAAGGTTGTACAGTTGGTTCGTTAACTTACTGCGTCAGAGGTTGCCGAGCCGAAAGAGACAAAACGGCGTGGCATTCGTCATTGGGAAAAGGTGATCTAGTGTAAGACAGTCCCATTGGAGCGACGGTTGGCTAGAGTCAAGTTCCTCTAAAAACTATATCCTGGTGGTCGTAGGCGTCCTCTTCCACTATAACTGGCTTATTCAGGCACGAGAAGAACCATCCAAAGTCTATGATTGAACCAAGGAAAAATCAAGATAACCGGAGGTTGGATCTTTGAATTTTGCCCACGATCTTGACAAATAAAACTTTTTACGACTCTCCAGTCTCTAAGGATTAGACCCTACTTCCCTTTTACTATTATTACTTTAATTTTTGGAATAGGTTATATTTGGTGTTCCTGACGACACATCACCTTTTCCCTAAATCAGTTTAGACTGTGACATCTAGCGATAAGTAGTCTCTATCGACTTGCTATGCTGTCGGAAGATCCAACTGGGGTAGTGACTAGTTGATTGAAGGAAAATCCCCAAAACCCAACAATTGAAGAACTCATACTAAAGCGACCTAATATCTCCAAAGCTGTTTATTGATTTTCTTCATCTCAACTTTTTACTTTTTATTTCTTTTCTTTTTATGCTTTGCAAAAACAAACTTTTTATTTTATTTCGTACTATAATGCCTAAAGTGATTACTAATTACTTATATTCTTTGTAGGGATTTAATTCATTATTGCCTCACGAATCCTTTGGGTACGATCCTCGGAATACTACCAAGTGTTTCATTGTAACACACTATATTTACAACCTGACCCGTATACTTGTGGAAGCCTAAAACCCATAACGAACGAGAGTACGTTTGGAGACGGTCAAGAGCACCTATGAACTAGCTTTGCCAGAGCTAGTTAATGAACTAAGCAACAACGGATAACTAATCTAAGCTAAATCACTGTCTCATTTTAACCCGAGTCCACAACACATGTAGGAGCTCGGTGTAGAACGTATGACGCTCATCAGCTAATCAGATTCAAAATGATTGCATCAGGTTATCCCCTTGGATTAACCAATGATCGCTCATATGAAATTAGCTTGGCCAGAGCTAGGTAAACGTATAAAACAACAATGGATAGCTACTCTTAGTTAAATCCGTGTCTCATATTAATCCGAGTCCACAACACATGCAGGAGCTAGATCCTGAACAGATAATCATATAAAAATCTCACAAACGATACTTTTACTCGATCCATCGAAATCTTTTAGTAAAATTCATTTATACATCTTATAAATCGAATTATTTACCATAATAACAACTCAATATGTATATAAATAAAATTGACAACATTACTATAAAATTATAATCAAAGACATCAGTAGAAAACTTACTTCACATTATACCATTACAAGCACACATCCTTACAGTCCTTATTTATCAAACATAACATAAACAATAACTAACATATCATATAATTAATTATATCTTTCTTTGTCACATGAATTTAATTTCTTTATTTCCAGTCAAGACCCTCATTATAATTTCATTTCAATTATACCATTTCAAACTCATATCCATATATTTCGCATTTTTTAATCATAATATTCAACTTAAATATCATCACCACTTAGTCCAACTCATCACATACTAATCTCAAGCAGTCAAAACTTAATTACAACATAAATAGATGTGTTTTAAGTCACAAAAATAACATATAATTAATTTAATAATTTACGAACTTACCTCAACTAAAATGATGGCAAAAACAAAACCGACAACTATTTTGATACTTTAGTTTTTCCTTGATTAAAATTCGATTGACCCGTTTCTTGATCCAAATAATAATTTCATTCAATTAATAAAATTTCAGCACTTAAATAAGAAGTTTTATACAATTAAGTCCTTTCGTCACTATTTTACAAAATTACCCTAATATTTTTCCTTTTATGCAATTTAGTCCCTAAGCCCGAATCATGCAATTTAACCATTTTCAATTAAATTCATGCTTAGTCGAATTTTTTGGGAACCTATAACAGCCCATATTTACTGTTATCTCACACCAAGTCCTCGTAATTTTATCACTTTAACATTTTAGTCCTTTAACATTAAAATTACTAAAAATTACTTAGCAAAATGCTTATATCTAGTTATCAACTTTAAGAATTTATCTATTAAAATTACAAACAACTTAAAATCATCCATGAAAAATCCCTAAACCTTTAACAGTTTCACAAATTAACCCCGGGTTAGCAAGATTAAGTTAAAACGAACTCAATAACATAAAAATCATTAAAAATGGACCTCAAAATCTCACTCTTGCATGGGAGAAAGCTTGGTCAAACCTCTTGGTGCCCAAAATGGTGTTCTTCACGTTTTGGGAAGAAGAACATTAAGAAATAATAATGTTTATCTTTTCTTTTTTTACTTAATACCTAATATCCATTATTTCTATTATTTTTTATTTCTATATTTCAATGAAAATTAAATACAAACCACAAATATCAATAGTTGGTCCACCAACCATCACTATCCTTTGATATGTCTTCCTATTTCCCTTTTCATAGCTATTAGGTACATTTTACTTATAGGATTTAACTTTAGTAGTTTTTATGATTTAACCCCTTTTACTTAATTAATAATCAAATCACTAAAATTTCCAGACCGAATTTCAATATGCATATAAAATAATTCCGTAAATATTTAATAAAAATATTTACTGGCCTGATTTATAGAAACGAGATCTTAAAACCTCGTTTCTCAAAACCACTTGAACTTAGTCATTAATTCAAATAACATAAATTACCAAATTGATATTTATTATTAAAATATAATTGACTCGTAAATATTAAATAATAATATTTACGAACTCACTCGTCAGACTTGTGACTCCGAAATCACTATTTTTGACACCGCTGAAAAATAGGCTGTTACATACAATGACTCTAAGATCATTCCTAAAGGTTTCATATGCATAAAAATGCAAAATGTAAGCATAATGCATATAATTCCAGAAGAAAACTTAGATTTTAAAGAAAAATGACCTAATTAGTAAGAATAAGGTTAATTTAATAAGTTCAAAAACATCACAAAAGTAAGTCATGCTAGATAAATAAGGTCAACAGTTAAAAGATTAAATATCTACATAAACTCCCCCTATCTTTATACATACAAGAGCCATAAAATCTTTACTTAACAAGCTTTTTGCAACAAAAATAATGAAAGAGTATAGAAAATTTCAACGCAAAGTCAAGGCAAGATGGTTAAGCCTTGTTCTTTCCTAAGTGTCCGAAATCTCTCTTTGTCTAATAGTTTTGTAAAAATATCAGCTAATTGGATCAAGGTGTCTATATACTCTAGAACTATTTCACCTTTATGGACATGATCTCTAATGAAATGATGTCTTATTTCAATGTGTTTAGTCTTAGAATGGTGGATGGGGTTTTTAGTGAGACAAATAGCACTAGTATTTTCACACTTGATAGGATTGGTATATATATCAATTCCATAGTCCTTAAATTATTGTTTCATCCATAAAAATTGAGCACAACAACTAGCAGTAGAAATATATTTCGCTTTGGTGGTTGACAAAGCAACACTATTTTGCTTCTTTGAAAATCATGATATTAGCATGTTTCCTAGGAATTGACAAGTACCGGAGGTGCTTTCCTATCTAATTTGCAACTTTTAAAATCCGCATTCGAGAATGCATGCAAGCTAAAGGATGAGCCTCTAGGATACCAAAGGCCTAAATTGGGAGTCTCTCTAAGACATCTAAAGATTCTCTTAAGGGCTTGTAAATTTGATTCCTTAGGACAAGATTGATATCTAGCACAAGGGTCTGCTTACGGTAAGATAAAGCAAAGAATCAATCATTGACATATATGATTTTAAATCAACACATTTACTTTCATCATATTTATCAAGCTTTGTAGAAGGGCTCATAGGAGTAGCTTGTGGTTTGAGAGTGTCCATCTCAAACTTCTTGAGCATTTTTTTTGTGTACTTAACTTGATTGATGAAGATGTCATCCTTTCTTTACTTGATTTGGAGTCCCAAAAAGAAATTTAGTTCTCCTATCATGCTCATCTCAAACTCACCTTGCATTGGCTTAGAAAATTCTTCACAAAGAAGATCATTAGTAGAACAAAAAATAATATCATCAACATAAATTTGAACTACTAATAAATCTTTGTATTTCTTTTAATAAAAAGTGTTGTGTCAACCTTCCTTTTACTAAACCTTTTTCAATGAGAAAATTTGACAAGATTTCATACCAAGCTCTATGAGCTTGTTTCAAACCATATAAAGCTTTTGAAAGTTTGAAAACATGGTTTGAAAATTTTGAATCTTCAAAACCAGGTGGTTATTAAACATACACTTCTTCATTTATAAAACCATTTAGAAATGCAGTTTTTACATCAATTTGATATAATTTGAAATCATTAAAGCATGCAAAAGCTAAAAGCATTCTAATGGATTCCATCCTAGCTACGAGAGCATAAGTTTTATCATATTCTCTTGAGTATAACTTTGAGCAACAAGTCTAGTCTTGTTTCTCATTATATTACCACTCTCATCTAGCTTATTCCTAAAAACTCATTTAGTACCTATAGTAGATTTGTCATAAGGTCTTTCAACTAGGGTCCATACTTTACTTCTCTCCAATTGATTTAATTCTTCTTGCATAGCCAATATCCAATATTTATCATTTAATGCTTCTTTGATATTTTTAGGCTCAATGCATGAGATAAATGCAACATAGTTACAAGTATTTCTAAGAGAAGATCTAGTAGTTACCTCTTTGGATGGATCTCCCAAAATCATACCATCCTTCATGTAGTTGAACTCTCTTGGATGACAGACTTACCTTTCCTCAATTGGAAGTTATTCTAAGGCATCTTGTGTGTGTTCTTGAATTTTGTAATTTGATGATTGATCCTCTTTTATCATTAATATTAAAAAAATTCTGCATCATCATCGTCAACACAAAAATCCCTTTTAGGAGGAGGATTAGTCATTAAAAATAATATGTATAGACTATTCTATTACTAAAGTTCTTTTTTTAAAAAATTATATAAACTTTAGAACTTAAAGAATAACCAATAAAAATTCCTTCATCACTTTTTGCATCAAACATTTACATCCAAAGGGATGAAAATAGCTAATGGTAGACTTTTTATTTTTGAAAAGTTCATATGGAATTTTCTTTAAAATATGCCTAATCATCACTCTATTAACAAAGTAACAAGCAGTATTTGTGGTTTCCGCCCAAAAATATTATGGTAAATTATTTTCACAAAGCATAGTTCTACCCATTTCCTCTAAAGTTCTATTTTTCCTCTCAACAACTCCATTTTGTTGAAGGGTTTTAAATGCAGAAAAATTATAACTAATTTCATTTGAGTTGCAAAAATTATTAAAACGAAGATTATAAAAATTTCTTTTAAAAATTTCCAACAGATATAACCAACTCGATTGTCGCTTATAAAAAAGTAGAGGACTAAAACCTAATCTTGAAGGCTTGAATCTTGAAATTGAAGTTAATAATCATATTGAAATTGAAAATACTTGTGATAAAGTGTTAGATGCTTTAGCTGATAATGATATTCGTGTTGAGGGGTTGTTAGATAATGCAACTAATAATGAGTATCAGCTGGATAATGATGGAACAGTGACAGTTGTTATTTTCACCTGTAATGTTTTTCATTATTGTCGTGTTGCTACAATGTAATGATATTTGATGCACACCAAATTCAGTTTGAACACTGAAGAAAACCACAAGCTTTGTACCTTTATATGAAGATGACGGTACATGGGATTTGTGCCTCCATGCATTATTTCTATATACTTTGAGATATCTCTAAATTTTGGCTAATTAAAGATGTGCCTTAGGGTATGCAAATTTCGAGTAAAATCGAATTAATTCGGTTAATCGGTCGTTAATCGAATTAATTCGATCGAGATCGATTAATAATTTTTTGGAAGTTTGGTTAACGGTTAATTCAGTTCGAAATCGACCGGTTAACTGAATTAAACTAAGTTAATAAATAATATTATAATATATAAGTATCAATTGATCGGTTAATTCGGTTAATTTTTTATATGTTTTATACTTGCTTTAACAAAAAAATACATATAAATTTTGATTAATTCAATTAACCGATCGAATTAACAAAAAAAGTTCGGTTCGATTAATTTTTTTTGAAAAATTTCGATTCGGTTAATGATTTAAAAAAATCGGTTAATTCGATTAATGATATTTCAGGTCAGTTAACCGATTAAACACCTCTAATGTGCCTTTAGCCTTCCATAACCCAAGTAAAATACTATTTTCTCAGTTAGGCTATTGATGCAACTAACTGTTTTACCTCTTTAACTGCAACCTACTAATCACTTAAGTCCTTTTTGGTTATTCAATGACACTATTTAGGATTTGAATGTTGGATTGGAACTTGCAGTTCCTTCATTTGCTTTTTCATGAATTTTGTTTTCTTCTGGTAGTATAATGTGATCTCATTCAGTGGTTATAGTCTCACATAAGTAGTCATTCACAGACTCTACTTCATCTGGGTATCAATTACTGCATTTCCATTACAGTGTGCAGATCTAAATATAGGAAAGAACAACTAAGCTAGATGTCTATATGATGATTTTGTAGAAACTAATTAGGAATCAATTGTAATTAGTTTGAGTCAGTTGTAATTAGTTAGGTGGTTACTTTTATATTTTATATAAATAGCTATTGCAGATGTAATATATTATTCATTATGAATGAAAATTAAAATTTTTACACTCATCTTAACATGGTATCAAGAGCTTGGTAGTTATTGGGTTTTCAACGGTTTTTCATTTTCTCTCTTCTTCCTTTTTTTCCGGTCGCCATGCCATCAACGGATGATTCTGTTTTGGATTTCAATTATCAGCTTTATCTTCACCCGTCTGATACTCCGGGGATGGTGCTTGTTTCTCATCAGTTATCTGGAATTGAGACCTACAACGTTTGGAGTCGTTCTTTGCGCATTGTGCTTCTTGCGAAGAACAAGTTGGGAATGATTGATGGTAGCTATTGCCGAGAGGATTTCACTGGTTTTATGGCAGTGCAGTGGGATCGATGCAATGCCATTGTTCTTTCTTGGATTCTCAATTCAGTGAGAAAGGAGTTGTCGGTCGGAATTGTTTTTGCGAACAGTGCTCATCTCGTCTGGAAGGATCTTAAAGAGAGGTTTGGAAAAATTGATGGATCACGCATTTACTTTCTTCATTGAGAGATTGCAACCCTAGTTTAGAATGATTCTTCGATTTCGGCTTATTTTTCCAAGTTGAAGCTGTTGTGGGATGAATTTCAAGCCTTAGTTCCCCATTCAACTTGCGATTGTAAAGCTTCTCAAGAAAATCAGAAGGTTATTCTTCAACAGAGGTTGTTTCAATTCCTTATGGGATTGAATGAAACATATTCGGCTGTTCGAAGCCAAATTCTTCTCATGACGTCGCTTCCAACTGTAAATCAGGCTTACTCGATGCTGATCCAAGAAGAAACTCAGAGGGCTCGTTTGTCTACTCAATCCTTTATTTCAGATTCTACAGTGATGTATTCCAATTCTGGTTCATCTTCTCGCAAAATCAGATTTAATGGGATTTGCGATAACTGCAAAATCAGGGGTCATAAGAAGGACAATTGCTATCGTCTTATTGGATTTCCACCAGATTTTTGATTTACTAAGAAGAAAGATCCTCAAGTTGCATTAGTTGCAAGCCGTGATCAGTCTGATGGTTCTGGTTCTTCTTCTCCACAGGCAGTAGCTTCGACTGCTCCTCTGACGTTCTCTCAAGAGCAATACAATCAAATTCTTGCTCTGCTGCGGCAAACACCCTCTGAGTCAGTGGTCAATACTGCAGGTATTGCTTCTTCCTATAAGCCTGATTCTCATACTTGGATACTGGACACTAGTGCAACTGATCATGTTTCTTCTGATCTCTCTTGCTTGATAAATCCTATTTCATGTGCCTTGAATTCACGTGTTGTTTGCCTTCCAAATGGTGATACAGTTTCAGTGACTCATACTGGTTCTTGTGCCCTTACCACCTTCCTGATTATACCTAACGTCTTGTTTGTTCCAGATTTTAAATTTAAACTCTTATCAATTTCTAAACTCACCACTGATCTTAATTGCATTATTTCTTTTTCTCCTGATTCTTGTTTTCTACAGGATCCCTCTAATGGAAAGATGAAGGGGATTGGTAGGAAGATTGGTGGCCTATATCTGTTCAAATCACCTTCTTTTGCATACTCTGTTGAGTCAGTTCAGGTTCCTGTTTTGTCTAAGTCTATTGTATGTTCTTCTTCTGTTGGTTCTGCTAAACTTTGGCATGCCTGCTTGGGTCATGCTCCACTCAATAAAATGCATAAATTCCCTATGATTTCTGATGTCAAATTTCATACTGTTGACTTTGATACATGTTCTGTTTGCCCATTAGCCAAACAAACCAGGATTCCTTTCCCTTTAAGTGCATCTAGGTCTACTAAACCTTTTGAGTTGATCCACGTTGATTTATGGGGTCCTTATAGGATATCTACACACTCTGGACATAGATATTTTCTTACAATAGTTGATGATTTTAGCCGTATGACATGGGTATACTTGTTGAAGTTGAAATCTGATTATATTCTGTACTTAAAAAAATTTCTTTAGTCAAAACACAATATTCTACCTCTATATTAACCATTAGAAGTGACAATGGATCAAAATTCTTTAGTACCGAATGTTTCAATTTTTTTTCTTCTCATGGTGTTGTACATCAGAGTAGTTGTCCTCACACACCACAACAAAATGGTGTGGCTGAGAGAAAATACAGACACTTACTTGAGGTTGCCCGTGCCCTTAGATTTCAATCCAAAGTACCCTTAAAATTTTGGGGTGAATGCGTTTCTACTGCCTGTTACCTAATCAATAGATTACCTTCTTCTATTCTTTCTTGGAAATCACCTTATGAAATGTTCTATAACAAATCACTTACCATTTCTCATTTGAAAGTGTTTGGTTGTTTGGCTTATGCTACAAAACTGAAAAATCATGATAAATTTTCCTCAAGGGCTATCCCTTCTGTTTTTATGGGATATTCTTCTACCCAAAAACGCTATAAATTGTTCAACCTTGATTCTAAAAATTTTTTTGTCAGTAAAGATGTTTCTTTCTATGAATCTATATTTCCTTTTTCTTTTCCAACTAGTTTTGATTCTCCTTTCTTCCCTGTTACTTCTTTAGTTTCAGATTATGATTTTCTTACTCTTGATTCCTCCCTAACTTCAACAAGTATTCCCTGTCATCATACCCTGTCCATTCTTCGGAACCTTCAATTGTTCCTTCTCATCCTGTTCTTCCAAAGTCACCTAATCCTTCAGAAACCATACTACCAGAACATTCTCCACCTCCTATTCAAGACCAATGTCTCCAAAAGTCTTCTCGTGTGGTTCGACCACCATCTTGGTTACATGATTATGTTGCTACCTACCAATCCTCACATTTTGTTTTTCCAGGGAAGTATCCTATTTCCAATTGTATTACTTATTTTCATTTACCACAACACACTCAAACATTTTTTTCTTTCATCACCATCGTTGAGCCTGCGTCTTATTCAGAAGCAATTAAAGATCCTCTGTGGGTTCAGGCTATGAAAGATGAGATATTAGCTTTAGAATCTAATGAAACATGGCAGGTTGTTCCTCTGCCACTAGGCAAAATTCCCATTGGTTGTAAATGGGTTTTCTGAGTCAAATACAAGGCATCTGGAGCTGTTGAACGTTACAAAGCTCGCTTTATTGCAAAGGGGTATACACAAAGGGAAGGTCTTGATTATGGTGACACTTTTTCCCCTATGGTAAAAATGGTAACAGTTCGTACCATTTTATCCCTTGCTGCTATACATGACTGGCCTCTTTATCAGATGGATGTCCACAATGCTTTTCTTCAAGGTTTTCTTAATGAAGAAATCTATATGCACTTGCCGGAAGGTTTTCGTAGCTAGAGGGACACTATGGTCTGTAGGCTACAAAAGTCCTTGTATAGACTTAAGCAAGCCTCACGGTAGTGGAATCTGAGGTTGACTGAGACATTGTTAGCTGCTGGTTATAACCAAAGCAAGCATGATTATTCCTTATTCACCAAGAAGCTAGAAGGCAAGTTGGTTATGATGCTTATCTATGTAGATGATCTCATGATCACTGGAAATGATGTTGAGTTGATCAATGAGCTTAAAGGTATTTAAACCAGAGCTTCAAGATGAAAGATCTAGGGGAACTCAAATTTTTCCTTGGCCTTGAAATATTAAGATCCAAAGAAAGGATATTAATCAACCAGAGGAAATATGCTATGGAGTTGATTGAAAGCACTAGATTAGCAGGGTCTAGACCAGCAGTGACACCTCTAGAACAGAATTTAAAACTTACCACAGTTGAGTTTGATGAAGGACAGCAACAGCAAGAATCTGCAGATCAACTAGTGGAAGATAAAACAGTTTTCCAAAGGCTGATAGGAAAGCTGATTTATTTGACAAATACAAGGCCAGATTTCACTTTTGCAGTCCATTATTTGAGTCAGTTCATGCAAAGTCCAAAGAATTCACACTTAGAAGCTGCACTCAGAATAGTTAGATATGTGAAAAAGAGTCCTGGATAAGGTATTTTATTGAAAGCTTCAAGTGTATGTGAATTGAAGGCGTATTGTGATTCAGATTGGGCTTCATGACTGGATATTGCATAAAGCTTGGGGATTCATTAGTTTCTTGGAACTCTAAGAAACAGAATACAGTGGCTAGATCATCTACAGAGGCAGAATATAGAAGCTTAGCCATGACCATAGCCGAAATAGTTTGGTTAAAAGGCTTGTTAGCAGAAATTGAAGTGATAAGTAAGAAGCCAATAACAGTCTATTGTGATAGTAAGGCAACAATACAAATAACAGCTAATCCTGTATTTCATGAAAGGACCAAGCATATTGAGATAGACTGCTATTTTGTAAGAGAAAAGATACAAGAAGGGCTAATACAGACAGAGTATATTCCTTCATCACAGCAACTTGCAGATATTATGACTAAGGCCCTTGGAAACCAACAACATATTTTTTGACAAGCAAGTTAGGAGTTAAAAATATTTTTATACACCCAACTTGAGGGGGAGTGTAGAAACTAATTAGGAATCAGCTGTAATTAGTTTGAGTCAGTTGTAATTAGTTAGGTGGTTAGTTTTATATTTTATATAAATAGCTATTGCAGATGTAATATATTATTCATTATGAATGAAAATTAAAATTTTTACACTCATCTTAACAGATTTCTGTCCAAATAAAGGAAGATTTCCTTTGTTGGAAAGACACTAGAAATTGGAGAACAAACATCAAACGTAGATACTCGGATATTTGATTTGGCAATGTTGAAAAAAGTGGAGAGCCTTCTTGGTGTTCATTATTATACTAGGAAAAAGAAAGGGATGACTTAGTGTATACATGACATGATGTGTTCATTATTATCCTTGCCTTGCCTGTGGGCGACTGGAGATGCTACAAAACTTCAACGTGCTACTAAAGTTGTCATCCAAACACCATTTGCGGTGTGATTGGAGCTTAAAAGGAGCAAATCGTGAGATTCATCCAAAGGCACCCTATGTGTAGAAGACCAAATTAGTATCAGAAAAATCCCATGTCCTCATTCACCTAAGATAACATACGTGCAAAACAATTCTTCATATTAAGGAAATTTGAGCCAAAAAGAAAGGAAAAGAAGAAAGAGGTTAGTGCCATTACAACTTTCAGTCAAAGCAACATAAATGATTTGTTCAGCATTGCTTCTAAAAAGCACTTTTGGAACAAAAGTATTCCTAAACAAGCTTTCTTTTGAGAGAAAAAGTGCTTCTTCAAAGCCAAAAATTGAACCAAAAGCATTTTTTCCAAAACCTGGAAAGTTTAACTTCTTCCCAAAAATGTTTTTCCCCCAAAAAACACTTTTGAGAAGCATTCTTAAACTAGACCAAAGGCAAAGATTGAATCCAACGGTAGACATAACTTCAATGTCTTCATTGGGAATGTTCCTGAAGTCCAATCATTAAAACTTTTGCACATAAAGCATTGATGGAACCACATGATCTACATGTATGTCCATGAAAACTCAGTAGGCAATAGAAAGTTGATTTAGTGAAACCTATTTGCTGCCTTTCCAAGGGCAAAAGCATGGGGAAAGGGCGAAAGAGGGATGATGAGGATGGGCTTCTTGACCCAACAGGGAAATTTTATTTGCAAAATACATGGGTAATGGTTATCATACATTTCTCACCTAGTTGACAATCTATTGATAGAGCCAGGGCTATTATAAGAGATGTAAAATACATTCAAAAGGAAGCCCCAACCCAATAGCAGAAGTTCAAGTTAACTACCTAATTTAAAAGCATCAACAAAAAGACCTAAGCACACTCCGGCTTTCCAATAGTTAACCATTACCACAATCGACTGCAATCTTCCAGTTCTTAAAGAAGGGGGCTTTCTGTACATAAGCATACCGATCCCCTCGATTGCAGCAACAACAACCCCAGCAACTAATACATCCCAATCACCTGTTTGTCCAAGAATAGTTGCCAATGCATTTGCAGTATAGAAGCCCAAAAGGAGGAGGAATATCTTCATGGGGAAGTTCTTTCTTGCCGAGTTCAACTTCTCCAATAGCTGCCTCCCACCTGCACTTACTATCCTGCCAAGTCGAGTGCCACCAAGATTAGAGCTGTCACTGTTGAGACTATCTTCACCATTTCCAGGCACCCCACCAGTGTCTAAGGCCAATGCTATTTTCCAACCATGTCTTTTAGTTGAAGAACTGTTTTAAGGCGACCAAAATCATATGGGTTGTTTAAAAGAGCATCTAACAAATTCAATTAACTAGCAAACAATCAGGTATCAGCTTACAATCAGTAACAGAATCCTTCTGAGAATAGAAGGCCTTCGGCAGCTCAAAATTTTAATAAAGTTCAAAGTTACCTCTTTTTGGGGAACGTTAGAGACTTTAAACCAATCTTTGAAGCTTGTCCACTTAAACTAAGCTCATTGCTCCACCTCTGGATTGCACAAGTTGCAAGCGTCATACATGAACTTGCAAGGACATCATTCTCCGATATTGATAAACCTGCTTTCAAATTGATTCTTCCCACTTGACAGGCCATATACTGCAAACAGAGCACCTACAAAATCAGTGTGTCGAAGCAAAACAGATCATATGTTTTCTGCAGTTAATTGCAAATCTCCAATTGACAACACCACCAACATTCTACATAAGAAAGCCTGCCTTGTCTTTGCAGGTGGCAAGTTTCGAGTACTAAGGATTAATGGGCATCCAAAATAAGGCAGGAAATACGGAGTTGATGCATAATAAAATGAAAAGCAAGCCAAGGTAATCCAGTCAGATAAAAGGAGCAAAATCATGAAAGACAATCTAGTCATTCAGGGAATTTAAGGTTGTCACCACAATCATATGCTTCGTTACCCGGACTCGGCAATTTCGGGTGCAGTACCCGTATCGACACGGATTCCGACACGGAATACGGGTTAGATCCGGAAAAACCAGTGGAGAGGGCGGTGGGTGAGAACTGAGATGGGAGAGAAGAAGAAAAAACTGATTTGCAAAGACGAGAGAGAAAAGAGGGGCGATGGTAGGAGGTCGATGACGATAGAAGAAAGAAAAAAGACTTTCCAAATAAATGAACAAAAAATTAGGCTGTAATTGGGGTAAAAGTGCCATAAAGCTCCCTTTCTATATTTTGTATTGGATTACATTTTAGTCCCTTTATCAATAAATGGACAAATTAGCTCTTGTAATTAGATCAGTCGTTAAAACAACTCATTCATTAAAATTGCACCATTAAATTTTTATTTTAACGACTTTTTCAGTCCTTCAATTTCACAAAAAAATCATTTTAGCCCTCATTTTATTTTTATCTTTTTAACTATTGAATTTATATTTTTTATCAAATTACCACAAAATGGATAGAAAAGTTAACATTTAGTAACTTTGCTAATATGGCATATAGATAGACTGTCATATGGATGACATGTCAATATTTAATTAATTTTTTAAATTTAAAAAATAATATTTTTTAATAATATTTATACTTTTTAAATAATTTTAATGATTTTAATTTTTATTTAAAATATTTTTTTAGAATATTTTTAAATTTTTAAATTTTAAAAAATTAATTAAATATTGACGTGTGAGCTTACGTCAAATGTACTAGTCATTTTAGTATATTTATGCACTTAATGAGTTGTTTTCTAGTCATTTTAGTATTAATTATTGCATCTTCAGTAGTTAGTAGTTAAGTAGTAAAAGTTAATAAAATAAGTGTTTTTAACACATTTTGTGAGTGTTAGTGACCTATTAAGCCGACAAAAGCCTTAGGTAGTTCTAATATGTTAATTTGAGTTTGCAAGATATTGAATTTAGGGCCCAATGGACATAGGAACTTGGGACAAGTGATGCACAAGCTTCTTGAGCCGCTAAAGTACGACATGGACCCAGAAGCCTACAAATTACATGTTGTGTCGCGCCATGGCTTGTGCATGGTGCGATATAGGATCAACGTAGAGCCCAAGCTTTTCAGGATTATTTTTATTTTTAAAATCAAATTTATACGAAGACCTAGGACATGTTGAAGACCTAATTCGGACTGCTAACACTTCTATAAATAAGATCTTAGGGGTTTGATGTAACTAAGACATCTTAGACGCATCCAAAAATCCTCGTAGTTTAGGAGTAGGGTTTAGATTTAGTTTTCTTTTCTTTTCTTAAACGCTTTGTTCTTTTCTTTTAGAATCGATTTCGATCCAAGATTTCTTTTATGAAATCAAAGTTATTCAGCTCATTTTTCCTTTGCAAGTGACGAGATTCGTTTTCCCAATCGAGAAATTCGTTATTCCACTTTTAATCGATACAAATCAGGATTATTCTATATCTCTTTTCTCTTTAGGTTTATTTCTATTATTTTACATGTTTATATCAATTGAGTTTGAGATTATGAATACCATGAGTAGTTAATTCCCTCAAGTGAGATTAATGGGTGGTGGGGAAGTGATTAACGGAGGAATAAGGGTTTCTTACAGGATTAGTTGGAATAAATTACGCATTCTTAAACCCTAGGCTTGACAACCCTAAGAAGTAATCAAAGGTTAAATGAGGTCGGGAGATAAGTTTGTAAATAAATTGTAATTTATCCTAGTTGAGAAAGTGAGGTTGAGAGATAAGTATAAATCAATTAATTAATTAGTTAGAGGTCGGGAGGTAATAATTGATTAGTTAATAGCTAATTCGCCCTAAAACCCAAATTCGAAGTTAGTTACAACCCCTGAAACAAATTAATTTTCATGATTGGTTTAATCGATTTAGTTGTTTGTTTATTTTGTTGTTTATTTATTTTAGTTATTTAGTTTATGATATTTATCTCTTTTATGATTTATTGTAACATAGGATTTAATTATTACTATTTAGACTTATTATCGTAAAGGGGTTTTCAGTAGATTTAATTTATCATCCCTTAGATATGATCCTCGAAATACTTCTCTATGTTTCGTTGTAACACAATACTATATTACAATTTGACCCGTGTACTTACGGACACCGTTGTTTTATTTCTTATATTTTTGGTGTAGTATTTTCCAGTCAAACGTTCACACATTTGGCAGCGGTCAACATGGCATTCACATGGGAACCCACGTGTATGCCACGTTAATAAAATTAAAAAAATTTAATTTTTTTCATCTATTTGGGGTGATTTGAAACAAAACACAAGTTTAAGAACTAAAAAGTTGAAAAAATAAATGAAGGTCTAAAATAACTTTTTTTTTGGTAAAATTAGAGCAAATAAGTCATTATGCATTTTGGTGTTTATATATAAAGTATAATAACAAATTTAGCCCTCTACCTTTTACACATTTATTCAATTTGACCCTACTCTTTTATTTGAAATAAATTTATAAAATATTATGAAGAATTATAAGAATTTATAAAAATTAATAAAAACATTGATAATGATTTCAGGGAATATCAAGCCAAACTAATGTGAGGCTCATGGCCTAATCTCGAGCCTTGAATGTGATGGGCTTACACTCCCTCAAGGCTCAATAATGAGGTCAAAGGTCAAGGAAATCAAAGCAAGATCGAATAAGACCATACAAGACTTCGTTAGAAAGAACTTAGAAGCAAATAGGAGGAGAAAAGAAAATCAATATTCACATTATTATTTTCAAGAAAATCAAGAAACCAAATCTTTATCCAATTTTGCTATTTCAGGTGATTTCAAGAATCATGTAGCTTTCCATCCCCCGACCCTTGAGAAGGATCGAGGAATGGTGCATTACAACCATGAGATATTTTCTTTACAAGAACATGATCGGCGAAAACACGGGTTTGACTAAGTAGTTATTAAATATGAAAGGGAAATATTACGAGACGTTTAAGACAGTAGGCCAAAACACTTTGAAACATAAAATTTTCATTTTAAGTTTTAAGAATGACATAAAATAGAAAGAGACCATAGTCAGTAACTACAAAAGCTCAATTACAATATAATGGTTCCTTGAAATGACAAATCTTTAACACCATCCCCTTTTCAAATACCATGCATAGTACCGAACATTAGAATCCTCACAGCAAAAGATATCCTCTAGCATAGTCCTTGAAGGTTCCTTTACTTCTTTAGTGATCCTGAGAAGGAAAGTAATAGAGTAGTGAGTTCCAAGGCAGACATTAAGGCAACACTGTATCAGATCAACAGACAGGCCCTTTCTAACTCAATGGAACACAGTTCTCCCATTGGACGATACCATATAAAAATAGACCCTACATAGTTCGCCAAACGGCGTATACTATACTTGCACGCACTTTCTCTCTTTTTTTAACAGGCCATTGTTCCCTTGGTGCATACATTACACCCATGCATTCATGCAAACCACCTTCTTCGTATTAGCCAAAAACCCTTCTCCGTGTTCAGAGATCATTTCGTTCATTTCTTTCCTTTTTCATGCTTGCCAATCTAGTTGCAATACCTTGCCCTACTAGAGGCTACATAACCATCATTCATGTATCGCGATCTACCAATTCAATGGTTTTTTCATCAAAGGCAACACCATGAATCTATTTCCTTTATTTTGATGATATGGTTCCTTTTTCAGAGTAACATAGGTATTAATTTAACATGAAGTAAGACCCTTTCATCACTTACACAAACATGCAGAACCAAACTTTTCACCGAAAAGGTAAACTTACCTTAAACCAAACAAGAATGAGAGCATAACACACATGGAGTATGAAGGAACTCACTAGAAAATGTAGCAAGGACTAAACAGCAGGTCCCTTTCCCTTTTCACGAGAGTTTTCGGGAGTCTCTTGAGCTATAACACAAATAGTTAACTTATTAAACCATGTTTTTTAGAAAGACTAAACAAGTTTTCAAGAACACTATATTAGGAAACCAAAAATTTGGAAGTTTCCTTCCCTAAATCTTTAAACTGACCCTAAAGCATGAAACCCTACGGTCACGTAAATAATAGTGAAAATAGCTTAAGTTTCATCGATATTTACCAAGCTTCTCGACGGTGAAGTTAGTTGATTATAGCGAACTATAATCTTTCAAATAGGCTTTGGCTCTAACGTTTTCTCGAAAAAAGCAAAGAAAGTTTGGAAGAAAATATGAATTGCTAAAGAAAACATAAAAACTTGCTAAAGAAGCTAAAATTGGCTATATACAGGTGCACACGAAAGGAAAACTTAGTGGAGAAGCTTATTTCCCTCCATTATCCTTCCTTCAGTGCTCGTTACTAATAGTTTTCTCTCTCATCTTAAATGCATGTCCCTTTAGTTTTAGAAATTATTAGACTAGGGGTTTAACAAAAAGACTTAATATTTTCATCTAACAACTAGGGCGGCGTGTACTCTATCGAAGAGTCCACCAAACCTTCGAGCTTGCTAGTAAATTTCTAACCCTTTACTTACTCAAGAGTCACACTATACGCCTTAGTTCAATTAATAGTACTCGAACACTACACTTCATCGGGTAGGATGTTACAAATCAAGAAAATCAATATTTCAAATCTTAGAATTCTTGGTCAAAGAAACCGAATCTTGAAGCCGATGCACGATGGATTACATGAACAATCTTCAACAAGCCAATTTCGAGAACGAACGTTCACAAGTCCAAGTTCTTAAAAATCGGTCCATTGGGATTTCTACAAGCCCATCATGAAGTTTGGGGAAGGACTTAGCTGAACATCATGCAAAGTTGTTAAAGTGGCCTGATTTGTAAAAAATTTAAATTTTCTATTTAACTTTACATAATTAGTGGATCAACATGTAAAAATTCGGCCCAACAAGCCCATTTAGACCCTTGGACAAATTTTCCATGCAATTCCACACTTAGATTTATTTTCACTTGTTAATTAGCTAGTTAGTTAATGAGTTGTAATACTTAGTTGACATACTGATCACATTCCTTAAATTTAGGAGATTAGTTAGAGGTTGGAAAGATATAAATAGGGTGTTCCCCCTTGTATTTAGTCATTGATTATTTGGTTTTGGGTTCATAAAATTCTCTTTGAGTTTTTTTTTAAAGAATTTCTGTTGAGTTTTCTTTTAGAAGAGTTTTAACAATCTTTTCAGATTATGGGAATCATCTTCAAACTTTTTCTTTCCAATGAGTCTTTTATGGAGAGAAAATTATAGTTGTTTGAAGGGAGTTATAGATTCATCTTTTTTCCAAGGTTCCTCGGGATTTTCCACACGTCATCTCCATCTTTTCCGTCTCTTTTATTTTGTTTTTGTTTTTTTTTTTGTCTTGCTTAATTGAATTTAATCTTTTATTTATTTTATTCCAGGTAATAATTCATCAAGGAAAGATACATCAAGAATCATTCAAAAATAGGAGTTATTTTATTTTTCTTGTTGTTTTGAATCTTTTTGTTACAAAACAATTGTTATTTTGCTTAATTCTTCATTCTAATAAACTATTTTGTTTTCTTGTTTTCAGATATGGTTAATGGCGTCTTTGAAGTTCAAGAACAATTTCTTCTCGCTCAAGAAACCCCAATTTGATCATTCTTGGACTCCTTTTCCATTTGCTCCTCTCTTTCTTTCAATTTTGGCTTCTTTTTCATTAAATTATGTTAGATTACTAATTTGTTTTGTTTCTTTTGTTTATATCTCCATTCTACAACTTTCTCTATCATCAAGAATGCCCCAAATCATTCCAAACACCTGGTTTTCATTGTTCTTCACTTGCCAAATCTTATTTTGATCTTTTCTTTTGATTTCATTCGATTTTAATCGTTATTATTTCAAATCTATTCTAATCGATTGTTTTCCCTTAATTGGCGTTTGGACAAGGACTTAGTTGAATATCAAGCCAAATTGTTAAAGTAGTCCAATTTGTAAACATTTTAATTTTTTTTATTTAACTTTACTTAGTTAGTGGATCACCATGTAAAATTTCAACCCAATGAGCCCATTTAGACCCTTGGACGAATTTCCCACGCAATTCCACACTTAGATTTATTATCACATGTTAATTAGTTAGTTAGTTGATTTGTTGTTATTCTTAGTTGACATACTTATCACATTCCTTAAATTTAAGAGATTAGTTAGAGGTTGGTAGGCTATAAATAGTGTGTGCCCCTTGTATTCATTAATTGATTATTTATTTTTTAGTTAATAAAATTCTCTTTTAGTTTTCTTTTAAATAATTTCTCTTGAGTTTTATTTTAGAATAGTTTTAACAATCTTCTCATATTTTAAGAACCATCTTCAAGCATTTTATTTCCAATGAGCCTTTCTTAGAGGAAAAATTAAATTTGTTTGACGGGGGTTGTGGATTCATCTTGTTTCCAAGGCTCCTTAGGACTTTCCACACACCATCTCCATTTTTGCCATCTTTTTTCTTTCACTTCTTTGTTTTTTTGTCTGCCTAGTTTAACTGTTTCTAATCTTTTATTTATTTGATTCCAGGTCATAATTCATCAAGAAAATACGTTCTCTCACCTCAATACATCAAGAATCATTCAAAAATTGGAGTTCTTTTCTTATTGTTTTGAATCTTTTTGTTATAAAATAATTTTTATTCTGTTTAATTCTTCATTGTAATAAACTGTTTTGTTTTCTTGTTTTCAAAAATGGTTGAGCGTTTCTTTGAAGTTTGAATGCGCCCTGGCATGTATGCATCAGGACTGTGAATCAACACAATTATCTCTAGATATCTAGCGATATAGTACAAGTCTGACAAGTCAAGTTGTAATATTTATAGTGTTATAATGGAATACCCGAATATTCCAAGGATTGAACCCAAGAGAGTTTGGGGATAAAGTGATTCCTAAGCAACAAGAATGCAAATAGGAAGTCTAGTTAACTACTCACTAAGTACTATATTACGACAATTCATAATCAAGGGTAAATTTCACTAATTGACTATCTAACACTAAGAAGGATTAAATTATAGCACATGCAAAATTATGCAATTAACAATTCAAGACACACAAGCAGTTGGTTCACTTCCATGTTGTTGATTATTCTTTGGGTTAAGGATCTAAAAGGCTTAAACTTCTAATTCACTCAATTTTACCTCTCGATCACCACATTACCAAATTAGATAATTTAGTCCAATTTATCTCTCGACCTCACCAAACTAACTCGAGACGACCAAATTGGTGCTCAATAGGATCTCTTCTTGATCTCATCTATCTAATTATTCAACTAAAGGCATCAATTCTAAGTTTTGAAGTCTATTCAATTTAGTTCAATTTTTACAATTTAGTTTTCACACAAGCAACATGCCAAAAATTCATATGATTTAATAAAATAAGAACGAGAGTAAGGGTAAGAAAAAGCTTATGGAATTCTTTGATGGCTGCTTAGGGAAGATGACAAGAACAATGGAGGTGAAAATACCAATAAAGTTTAGAGTTTTATGCTTTATAGAGTAAATAGAATTGAAATTTATTGAAAACTTTCAAATAAAATCTAATACAAAGTGAGTTTGAGGACTAGATTGTAAAGGAAATAAAAAAAAGGCTATAGTAAAAACTAACTAAACTAACAACCCAACTAACTAAGTTCAAAAAGGTAAATACCTAAACCTAAAAATGAAGAAGAAGACAACTACTAACCTAAAAAGATGATAAAAATTAAAATAAAGTTATCTCCTTTTAAGTGTTCAGCCAAAGGGTGTTTTTATCATCTAATTAGAATCCCAAAATTTGGACAAAAGTGTCGCTAGAAGCTGTGTTTTGATTGGAGGTGGTGTTGGACAAAAGATGATTTTTTTCCATCTTTCTTCATCATCTTCACGGGAACAAATAGGGGAAGAATTTGGGCTTGCTTGCCTAGCTTTTAAAGCTTGATTTGGTGAGAAATCCTTGACCGTTTTTAGTAATTTTTATGTATTGGGTTCGTATTAGCTTAACCTAGCTAGTCTAAGAACCAAATTGTGAATCTGTCAAATGTTGTAAAAATTACCATTATTGAATATGCTTATTCTTGAAAGTTTTTGATAGATTTGTATGCTTGGTGAATAGATCCATTGATTTTGTAAAGTGATTCTGTATGAAATTAGAGTTTAAAGACTAAAAAGTGAAAACGGTGAAATTGTGTGCACTTTGTGAGAAACAATGAAATTGTAGGGACTTGTGGAGATATATGGTTATATCGGTTGGTGTTAATCTTGTAAGAGAAGGGTTATTTTGTATGTTTTATGCTTAGAGACTAAATTGAATAAAGGTAAAAGGTTAGGGTAAAATCATAATTTTACCAAAAGGGACTAAATTGTGTTAGATGATTTGATTGTGTGATTTAATGTGAGAAAATGAATGATTTGTGGATGTAGACTACGATCGTGCCACCGATCACGGGAAAGGGAAATTAGCGGAGTAGTCCTTAGAGTCTAACCACAACAGCAATTTTAGTCCGGTAAGTTCGTAATGTAAATTTTTACTTAACATTTCTTGTTCGTACATTATCATTGTTCAACAATTGGAAGCACTTGGAAATGAAGAGATTGAAGAAAGAAATGAAAGAGATAGTAGGCTTTAAGCCATTGAAAAGGTACTATACTGATGGCTAGGGTACCGCATATGTTGTGAGTCCCTTCAATGGCTAAGACTTATGCTCTATGCATACTCCCGACAGCTCGTGTGAGGAACATCGTGATTCAGAAAAGAGATATGAATCCTAAATGGATTATAGGCCCTTCGATGGCTGGGACTTATGCTCTATGCATACTCCCGACAGCTCGTATGAGCAGCATCGTTAGGGAACAATATACAAACAAACACCGTACCGATGGTTGGGGTATCGTATACGTTGCGAGTCCTCGACAGCTCGTGTGAGCAACATCGGGTATTGGTAACAAAAAAGTTATAGACAGGAAAGTGAAAGATTATAATTGACTCGAGGAAGCAATGAGACTATCCTGTCTCGATAGAGTTACAGTTGTTTTTATACAAATGTTTGGTAATTCTTTAAAACTATCGAACTTACTAAGCTATAAAGCTTACCAAAGATGTTGTTGTTGTTTTGTAAAGTGTTTGTTGATTGAAGATCGGATCATCACCTCTTAGAAGTCACACTATCAAGGAGCTCGTTGGTATTTTTTACATCACTCGGTCTTATGGCATGTACTAGGATGATGTTATCTTTTGCTTTATGTAATTGGGATTGTGAAAACCTTGTTATGTTGACGAATTGAGTAATGCATGTTGTGCAAGTTGGAGTATAGACTTAAAAGTATTATGTAATGACTTGGAATCTATGTATTTTGTGTTGACTTAATGCATATTGATGTCATGAATGTTTTGCGTTGATAAAATTGTGTTTTGGTATGATTCTTATGATTCTGCATACCTGTTTTGGTAGAACCGATGCATGTATCTGTACAAGTATAGGGTAGGAGAGAGGTTGTTCACTGACTTGGGTTGTATCGGTAATTGAATAGCAATTATCGATAGTCATGTGTTTAGAAATATCAGTAGTTTGTATACTTGTATCGGTAGAAGTAGCAGGGTAAGGCTTTTAGCTCTCTGGAGTTTTTAGTATCGGTAGAAGTAAGACTTGTATCGATAGAAGAGTCACTTGTATCGGTAGAACTATCACTTGTATCGATAGAAGTCTGCACTATTCTTGAACTGTTTATTGACTTGACAACTACCGATACTTGTCCAACAGGTACCGGTAAAAGTCTCTAAAAATGTCAGAAATGACCTTTTTACCCTTATTGAATTGTGTTTATAATCAAATGACTATATATGATGTGTGGAGTGGAATTATTTAAAAAAATAAGACTGAATAACATGATGTTAAAGATGAACAATAATAAATGAATAGTAAGACATCGAAACCCTAATCGATGACGGTTTACGAGTTTTGGGTGTTATATTTAGTGGTATCAAAGCTTACAATTTAGTCGTTTCTTGGATTGCTATGATTATATGATACAGATGAATCCGATCTAACCATAGTTTTTGCAGATAAAAGTAAAGATGCCTGATTCTAAAAGAGATGAGACCAACGAAGTAAACAGCAATGACTCGACGAGTGATTCTAGAGCTAGTCATGGGGTACCTATCTTGCCAATGATAGAAAGTGAAGCTAAAAACATGTTCTTTGGCTTAATGGGACAATGGTTCTCAGAATTCATGTAGAATTATCCTATGGCGCCACCTCCTCCACCTCCAGCTACACAGCTTGCTGCCCGACCTGTGTGCCCAATCATGTGTATGCTCAAAAATGGTTCATACAACCATATACCAGGCAGTGTGCCAAACCGTGTGCCTATATTAACTTGGGCTACACGCCCGTGTGTCTACACATGTGAACCCTGCAGCTAACACACTCAAGGCACACGTCCGTTTTTGCCTAAAAGTGTCCAAAATCAAGCTAAATCTTCATATATTTGTTTAGGTACCTAAACCAATTTAAAACAACAACTTTACCATACCTTAATACACACTCAAAATCATCCAAATTACATGCCACTTATAACCTGTAACACCTCTTACCCGGTCCAGTAGCCGGATCGAAGTAGGTTTATTACCACTAAGAAATTTCATTTCTCATCAATTTAAAATCCCATTTCTTAACATTTACAGTATCATATAAACATTCATACAAGAAATTTCAAATTTTCGAATCATTCCAACTTTATTCGAGTCAAAATTGACATTTTGTAAAATCTAATGGACTTCTACCTGTACCCGATTAAGTAAGTATCGATAGAAGTCAAGTCAGTAAGCATTGAAAAATAACTGTAGTTTCCTACCAGTAAAAGTGAAAGTTCTATTGATACAAGTATAGGTACTATCGATACAACCCATACTTCTACCGATACAACGAATTCCAGAGAGCAAGGTAGATTAGCCCTACAACGTCTACCGATACTACCAAGGACTACTGATACTTACAAAAACTTCTATCGACATAATACAAGTCAGTAGCTAAAGTTCAGTTTGCCCTGTACTTCTATCGATAGTCACAAGAGTTCTACCGAAATAAGTATCCAAACTTCAAAATATCAATAATTACATAAACTTCCAAGTTCAAAACAATTTACATCATTTTCAAAACATCATTTTAAGTCAACAAGACACAAAATAACCAAGTTTAATTAATTCATTCCTATTCAAAATATCATTCGACTCCTATACATGCCATTTATAACCTAAAATAGAGTAATTGAGAGCTACCAAAATAACAATCGAATAGTGTGATTGTGCTCTAACGAAACCCCAATAATCAAGCTTTCCGATGATCTACAAGAACATAGAAATCAACCACTTTAGCATATAATACTTAGTAAGTTCATAACATGTAACCAACTTACCAAAACACATATCTTCCAAGAAACATTTTTATTTCATTTTCATACTCTCATATAACTAGTTTCTCTTCTCGAGATTTCCATGAACTCGACCTTGTAGTATACATTATATATCATTCGTGTATTATTACATTTCTAGCATGTATTACTACTTGTATGCTCGTTGGATCTTTGAACTACTTGGGATTTTCTAGAATAATTTACACACCAAGTGTGCATGTAAAATCACCATATCATGTATTACTCACACGAGCTGTGAAATGGGCCTCCTCACACGAGCTGTGGGTCGAGATGTTAAGCTACACGATGCTATTTACACGAGCTGTGGAGAATCCACAATAAATGATGAATCTCAGCAATCGGTAGGACATCTAAGACCAGTACCCATATAACATGTAATGCTCACACGAGTTGTGGGTCGAGAAGTTGACCTACAAGATGCTACTAACACGAGCTATAGAGAATCTGCAATAAATGTCGGATCTCAGACATCGGTAGGACATCTAAGACCAGCACCTATGTAACCTGTAATCCTGATGTCGGGTCATGTGTATCCTAATATTCAGCAGAATCCAACTGGGCATATATCCATGTCATTCCATATTTATCCACATTATACGATCATTAAATCAATATTTCTTCAACAATTATAAGCAAAGTAATTCCAAATACAATAATTGAAATTTATTCATATATATATATATATATATATATATATATATATATATATATATATATATATATATATATATATATCCAAATTAATTAAGTAAGTTACGAACTTACTTCGACTAGTACAAAAGCACAAAAGGAGTCGATGACTACTCTGTAACCTTGGTTTTTCCTCGACTCGAACCCGGTTGTTGTGTGTCTTGATCTAAATAATCATTTATTCAATCAATCTTCCAATTTTTAATTTAATAACTAAAATAAAGATAGAATCTTTAGTATGGTAATTTTATAAAATGATCCAAGACATTTTAACACTTGTGCTATTTAATCCTTAAAAAAATTTCAACATTTAATCCCCCACCAAGCATAAATCAAAGCATCACACTCTAACTATTTCTTCATTCTAGTCCCATAATTTCTACTAATTCACATCTAACCCTTGTATTTTTACTTATTTCATAAATAGGTCCTTGGACCTAAATCATTCAAATCACTTTAACAAACCTTTATATCTAACCTTCAAACTCAAGGATTTGGTTACTAAGCACACCATTACACTTACCTCTTTCATGGCAAGTCTCTAAACTCTTATCAACATCACAAATTAACCCTTGGGTTATCAAGACTAAGCTAAAACAACTTCAAAAACATGGAAATCATTAAAACTAATCTCAAGAACTCACCAAATCAAGGGAAAGTTCAACCCAACTTTCTTTTTCTTCTCAACAATGGTGACTTGCCATTCTTGTTGAAGATGAAAGGAAAATAAACTATTTTTATTTTCTTAATTGTTTTAAAAAGGTTTATAATCATTCCCTTTCTTTTCTTTTCTTCACCTAATCTCACTACCTTACTTCTTTAACTGAAATTTCACACTCAAAATATCCAAAGTGGGTGGGAGCTTGCCATCCACTTCTTAATCATGGTATATTTACCACCCTAGTCCCTCTAATGTTCTATCTTTGCTTGTTTGGTACTTCTAGATATAGAACTCAACCTTTGAAACCCTTACCATATAGTCCTTTCTTTGGTTTAATTAAAATAAGATCTTCTATATTTCCTTGCTAATCTTAATAAGGCTTTACAACACATGCGTAAGTATATTTAAATTAACATATTTACTAACTATTTGGTCAGAATATGTGGTCCCGAGCCACTGTTTTCGACACCACTAAAATCGAGCTGTTACATAATCGGACCAAAGTAAACAACTAGTGACCGCTAAGAGTAATCCAATCGATAGTTAGTATTCGACAATATACAAGGAAGAGATACTAAACGAGGTAAGCTTACTTAAAACTTAGTAAGATGGTAATAAACTTAAAAAGAATGTAAATTTAAAACATTTTACAAGATAGCTCAATATCCTGATCATGAGTTCATGAAACTACCTATACACATCGCGAGTCTTACACGATTAGTGAGTTCATATATATATAATAGGTAACTTATCACGACATCAAACATATAAAAAAACTTTTTTGGTAAATAACTCATCCGTTACATATTAATGAAACATTAAACATCTTTATTTCAGTAAAATTTTCAAATGTCCCTTTTTCCCATTTGTATATTCTTATAATTTGTTCGTTTAAATACTACAATTATCAATTTCATATATTTATTTCATATAAAAATTTCGTATAATAATTTTATCTAAACATTACATTTTACCATTTGATGCATAGAATTTCATTAAATTTTGTACTTACATTTCCTTTTTCCGTATAACACAACCTAACAAGGTTGATAAGTATTACAAAGAAATATATAATTCCAACGACTAATGGGACATGAAATAGTAATACAAGGAGCACATATTTTATCCGTAGTATGTTCGATAAACATAGCTTCCCAATTCAATTACTTATATCAACATCTTCCAATTCACATGTCTTGACCATATCACATTTCATAAATATACCTATTCGTTTAAGCCTTATCACCCGTTGAATTAAATAAAATAACATCAAAACTTTGAAAAATTACTCATATAACCATTTAATTCCCTAAAAACACTATAACATCGCGAGCTAACTTATTATAGAATGAAACATATAATCACACCAAGGCTTTAATAATCATTATCAACCTATACAGGTCAAAACATTAATATCATATACGTAATATGGTACACATTTCACCCATAACATGTTACCTGAATAGCAAATGGTTGAAGGATGTCATGGTGTCTTTCAACCATGGTCTTATTTATTCTCGACTTGATATTTTGACTATGGTTTTTTTATTCTCAATATAACGCCATAGTGTCTTTCAACTATGGTTTTAATCATTTACTTTGAGCCAACAAATTAAATTCATATACACAAATAGATATTAAATAATCAAAACATAAACAATTTGATTTAACTAAGTTATGAACTTACCTTGATTAAAACGGTTGCAAAAACAAAGCCGACAACTACTCCAAAACTCTAACTTTTCCTCGATTTAGATCTGATTGTTTCTTTTCTTGATCTAAATAATAATTCTCATAAATTTAATCATTCAAGTATTTTAAAATATTTAATTCTAGCTTACAACCATCTTAATGCAAATTTAAAAAATTGCTCCTAATAATTTAACTTTCATGCAATTAAGTCCTTAGTCTAAAGGTCACAATTTAACCACGATTTAAGAAATACCAAGCTAGTTGAAAATTTTAATGGGTCCATTACAGCCCAAACCTTCCTCCATTTCATATCATTTTCCTTGAATTTTACTATTTTCTCAAATAGGTCCTTAAACACAAAATTATTAAAATCACTTTACAAATTGTCACATTGGTCCTCCTTATTTATTTCAAATCATAATCCTTTTATAAGTTGTACTTTTACCACTTATGTAATTTAGTCCCCAGACTTAAATTAAGCACTACACAATTGAATTTACCCTTTCAAAAATCAAATAGCCTACAGATCATCTCTGTAAATATTTTATAAAAATATTTATGAGCTCAGTTTATAAAAACGAGGTCCTAAAATCTCATTTTTTGAAACCACTTAAACTTAACTATTCATCCAGATAATATAAATATATCAATTTAATATTTATTATTATAATATATTTGACTCGTAAATATTAAAAAATAATATTTACAGACTCACTTGTCAAATCTGTGACCCCGAACCATTATTTTCGATACCACTAAAAAAATTTGTTGTTACAACTCTCTCCCTTAGGAAATTTCACCCTCGATTTTTTTTTCACTTGGAAATAATTTCGGTTACTATTTCTGCAAGACTCCTCAATTTTCCAAATCAAATTTATCTCAACTAGCTTATTCTTGTTCCATTCTAACCAAAATAATGGGGTTTTACAGTTTCGTTCATAAAAAGCTTCGAACGATATTATTTAATACAAGGCTAATAATAAATATTATTAACGAATTCAACTAATGAAAAACTTTTTTCCAAATTGCACTAGATCTTGATGATATATCCCTGTATTAGGTCTTCCAAAATTTGAACTGCCAGATCCGACTACCTGACTGCTCGAATCAAGTCTTTCTTTCTCATCAACAATGGTAACCCAAATACAAAATCTATCTACCAGCAACTTTGTCTTCAGTCATTGCACATTTTGACGTTAACTGGTTTAAATCGAAAAGACATAGTTAGAAACCTCGTATAAAATGTCTTATATAATTTTTAATTAATTAATTTTTTTTAATTGTTCAACACGCAATTTCGCTTTCGAAAATATAGACTATCATCATAATCACTTCTGAAGTTGGAACTCGGATCATTCTGGATTTGTTCTCATTTGGCTAACACATACGAATCTTTACTTATAACTTACAAATTCACTGAAGAATTAACAGTTTAAGTCATAACTCTATATTAATGGAACCAATATAAAAATAATAATCTGAATGAAGTATTACTGTAACCAGTGAATTCCTTCCTAAATTTAGGCTGAATCAACATTTTTTTAATTCGAAAGACACAACTAGAAACTCATGATATCCATAATGAGTTCTGAATGTTGCTTTCAATACCTCTATATCTTTAACTCGCAACTGATAGTAATTGTATCTGAAGTCAATCTGTAAAAATATTGTGGTGTTGTTTCGTTGATCGAATAAATTGTTAGTACATGACAACAGATCATTATTCTTTAACGTGACTTTATTCAACAGCCAATAATTTATACACAATCCCATCGTCCCATCTTTCTTTCCCACAAATAGAACATGTGCACCCCAAAGTGATGTACTCAATCAAACAAAATATCTACAGATTTATTTCTTGCAATTGAACTTCTCTCTCTCTCTCTCTCTCTCTCTCTCTCTCTCTTTAACTTGGTTAAAGCCATACGGTATAGAACAATCAAATCAAAGAAATCCTTGGCACTAATTCTATAGTGACTTGATTTCATGCTCTGACAGTAAACCTGAAAATTCCTCATGAAAACCATCTGTAACTTGCAAATTTTCAGTAACTAATCAACTTTCATTTTTAGATACTCAGTAATTCAAGATATAAGTTAAAATATATCATAAATTTTTTGTAAAATTTTTTATGTGTGTAATACTGAAATCATACTCAAAGAATGATCATACATAGAAGATTCAATGAAAATTCAGTTCCCCATTCTTACTTCCAACAAATCTGTTCCTATCAACAATTCGTCACAACATCAAATCAACAAAAAAATCGTGACTCTGTATTCTTAGTGAATATTGTTTGTCGATCAAATCAACTACGATATTTTAGTCCACATGGTTTTTAATTAAAAAACATATTCAAGTGACACAACCTATAAACTCTTTTTGGTTACTAACTTAGTGTACGTATAAAAGTGTTTTAACCCAGAGTCAATTTATGCATAAACAATAACATTGAAGATGGGAAAGGTACTATTAATAACATCAAGAGCTGAAGCTTCCACACGTTTTTGGATCGCATAAATTTCAATGAGAACTCAAGCTTCAGATCAAACTGTTATATCATTGGTTTCACTTTTATTGACTCTGATTCCGTCTCAAATTTCTGGTAGCCTGCCTCTCATAGGAATAACACAGGTTTGCATTCAGATCTCTATTCAAACTAGCTCGATTCGATAGTCTTTCATATAATAATATAGAGATCCACAAACGAAACAAGATCTATCTTTCAATCTATATATTCCAGAATGATTCTGGCCACGATGATCACATGTAAATCTAATCACATTCTGAACGCTAACTACAAAATCACGATGGTTTTACATTACTTTATTTTGATTTATCTTTACCAAAAAATCCTAATAATACTAAGAAATGATTATTAAATTCCTTCTTTTTCTTTAGCGGGAAAGCATAAAATATTTTGAATACATTTCTTTTATTGAAATCCCAAACTCTCTTCTTGCTATGTTCCTTGAGATTATAGACTTATTCCATTTCCTAAGCTTGGTCAGATAAAACTACGAAGTCACAAGAATTCAATTACATCAATAAGCATTTGATCTCATAATTGAATCCATCTTTGAAACACTTACATAATTCTTCTCTTGCATTGTACATAGTTTCTCAAGAACTCTAGCATATTAAGAATATATTAATTCATTATAATCTTTCATAACATTTAGATTAGTTCATTAATACTTGATTCTTATACTTGATTTTTACTTTATTACCAAGGGTATCATAGATGCAAACAAGGGCACGAATTATGCGTTCAGGGGCATCGAAGTGCAAACAGGGGCACCAAAGTGTAAACAAGGGCACCGTAGTGCAAACAGATGCACTGTAGTGTAAATAGGGGCAGCGAAGTGCAAACAAAGGCACCATAGTACAAAAAGGGGCATCGAAGTGCAAACAAGGGCGTCGAAGTGCAAACAGGGTCACCATAGTGCAAACAAAGGCATCGAAGTGCAAACAGAGGCGTCGTAGTGCAAACAGGGGCATCAAGGTGTAAACATACTGATCTATCATATTTGTTTTTCTAATATCACAAAAGAAAGGGTAAGAAGATGGCTGACAATCTTGATGCGCCGACAGAGACTTCAGTAGCAAAGAAGTTGGCCTTGATGGAAGTTCACTTAGACCTCATCGACATGCGTTCTATCCACACCGACAGTATCGTGGACGATATGGATTTTCGACTCCACAAGTTTTATGCCTACACTAAGGCGTGGAATAAAGCCCTTGTCGCTACATTGAGTCAGATTAACTAGATCCCACTGCCAAATTTCCCAACTTTCCTATCCATCTACCACTCAATGAAATACTCATCTTTCGAGCAACCTACCCCTGATGGTGGGCCTGCCCCTACACCAACCCGGATCCATATTTACGATGATGAGAAGGATGACGGGTAGTCACAGGCTGATGACGATCTTCATCGCAACATTGCTCATTTATTCAAAGATGAGTTCTCTAATAGTCTGGGCGCAAATATGGCGAAAAGGGCAGCTGCTCTGGAAGAAGATGTTGATACAGTCGTTTGTGCTGACACTGGCCCAATTGAACATGAGCCGCGTGTAGAAGAGGAAGCAAATCAGGGAGATGATCACTTGCAAGAGAAGGATCAAGACAAGGAAGAAGAGGGAAGGAAGAAGAAAAGGAAAAAGAAGAGCCTACCGACATGCAGGAGGAGAAGGACACCGATGCCCTAACAATGATTGTTGAGGATGTTATGGGGACATCTAGCTCAGGTGAGGCTCGACCTATTACGAGCCAGGCTGAAGTTGCTACTGGCGAGATCGAGGAACTGAATCCTCTGGCTATTGTGTCCTTTGTGGCACCAATCGTAGAAATCCACTCATCCGAGGTGATAACTGATGAGGCAGTCACCCAACCCGCTGAGGAGGAACAATCCGTCAAGCCAGTTGGTTCAAAAGATAAAAAGCGAAAGAGACGCAAGGATAAGAAAAAGAAACACCGCGACGAGGGAGAGCGTCCGAAGAAGAAGAAGAAGAAGAAGAAGAAAACCAAATCAACCTCTACATCGGCTGCTGCTGAATAATTTGGTACATCTCTTTTTAGTTAGTTTTCATGCATTCTTTTTGTGCTTGCATTTTAATTGTCACTACATTCCTTTTAGTTTAGTGCATTGTAGCTGCATTTCCACTATATATGTATAACTATTGTCAATGCTTTGGGGACAATGCAGACATTAAGTTTGGGGGGAAGATTATGTGAATTGGAAATGCAACTACACCTTCATGTTTTACTTTATTTTGTTTCTTTAGTTAATGAAAATTTACAAAATTTCAATAGAAATGTGTCCACAATTTTTATTTTGATACGTAATTCTTGAATTGTTTGAATATTGATGTGGAAATTGGATGAATATGAATGAATGATGAGTCTACTATTTTTGAATGAATAATTGAAATTGCTTCAATAATAGATGGATAGTGTTAATATTGAATCTTGGACTAACTAACCAGTACAGCAACATTGTATTAATAAAAGACGCTCCATTGTGAGTGCATTGTGACTTTTAAAGGAGAACAGTCTGCTGCAGACTTAGAAAAGAAAACTCATCTAGCCAAAGGCTGTAATTGCAAGAGTGTGTGTCGGCGCAATTACCTACCTTCTAGGGGTTTGCTGCACCCCATCGTTACTGCCCAAGAACAAAAGTAGAGTAAAGCAACAACATCTTTCAGTCACTTGAGAAACAAAAATGAGAAAAAGAAGAAAGGAAAGAAAAAAAAAGAATAAATTGCTGAAATGGTTCAAGGAATGATAAGATTCAATACATGATACTAGCATTGATGAAGTTGCAGTTTTAAGTTGTTCATGCCTATAAATTATCAGCGCATCATTCTATTATATGAATGCAATTTAAACATTAGGAATTTAGAGAATTCAAGTTGTATGAATAATGATTGCGGTGACATTTCTAATTGTTACTTTGTTAATTTTTGTTTACTTGAGGACAAGTAAAAACTCAAGTTTGGGGGTGTGATGGCATTTCAAATGACATAGATTTTCTCTCAAGTAAAAACAGTTAGCATGCATCATTATCATTTTACACCTAGTTTCCATAATTTCTAACTCATTGTTAGGTAGTTTAAATTCTTGTTATTTTTATTTATTTTTGTACTAATGTCAACTCAAGCAGCCGATATATTGCGTCTTAATATTGTCAGTGCAGGAACGCTTAATGTTGTACAAATGCAGCCATAAGAAAATTACGACCAGGAAATGTCGCCACATTGAAACTGAACCTTGAATGAGTAGAATCAAGGTGAATTCACAGTTGGAAGCACCAACGCAGGAATTTCACAGATGTTACTGTATTTATGATTTCAAAATGCATTCAGCGATGCAGCAACAATCTGCAGATCTCTGAAGAACATACTAGAACTACGTGAGTGCACAGCTGTAATCTAACTAATTTTGACAGCTGCAAGATCTAGATCTAGATCTAGATCTGAGAATGAAGGCTAAAACCTGCAACATTTTAGAGGTTATAAATAGACGAACAAAGAGGGAAAGAAGATATCAAGAGCGAAGGGATTAAATTCTGAAGATTCTGTGTGAATTAGAGATTTGAGCTGAAAATTAGGGAGCTGATGAAGCAAGTCTGCAACCACTTCTGACGAGAAGTGCTTAATGCAGAGCAAAAGGAACAATTATAGGGAGTAGGCCTAGTAGTCTAGAGATAGTAAGCTTCATTATACTCTTTAATTCTTCTTAAACGATGATGGATTTTGATGATATTAAATGAATATGAGAGTGTCTTTTAATGTTAAATCATTTTGATTCTTATTTTACACTACTCATCTATTTATTCTTGGATCTAACCGGTTTAAGCACGAGAGTGAAATTGCAGTGCACCGACATCGAGAGATACGGTGATAGGTTGGGTTAACAAGTAAGTTAGGTGAGAGCTGCTTGGGACTAGGACAAACTCCAGTTACTTATTCTTGAATACACATCGTTGCTTGCACCGAGAGGTGGAGTGATTGTGGATATTTAAGTTAGGATTAAGTAGAGAGTTGTTGTTGGTAAGAACTCAAAGGGACTTCATTGCAGCGATATTCCATCTATATTTTACCTTGTTAACGCATCCAGCGTTGCGATTTAGTAGAATCAGTGAACCAATTCTGCCCTTTTACACTTGATCACTTTTACATTTCATGCATTTAAATATTCAGCACTCAATACTCAACACATTTGATTTACTTTCAGTACATTGACTTTTAACACCTGACATTTTAATTCTAATTACGTTGACATTACTGATTAATTTAGTGCACAGATCTAACATATTACACTGACATTAGTAATCACATTACACTTAATTTTAATATTGATTGCTCCGACAATTAGACATCAAGAATCCATTCCTCGTGGGATCGATATCCGATAGATTTATCTATCAACTATACTTGCATCGACGTGTGTCTGCTTGCACATTACTCTGACGTAAAAACACCGATCACTTATTTTGAATCTGTTGGCGTTGCATTTTCATCTAAAAAAGGTGTTGATTCATGTTTTATTGCTAAATAGAGAATTGGTCATAAGAAAACGGGTTCCTTGATAAGGTAGAAGTCAACATGGTCGTGTGTGCGTGGTCAAATAAAAACAACATGATAAGGGTGATAGCCTGTCAAAGGGGAACATATCAGAGCTTCAGGATTACACTCAAATAAAACTAACCAATAACAAGTTTGCAGGAGCTAAAAGAAGTATATACGATGAAACGAGGCAGATGTCAAATCACAAGTATAGTGACTTACTCAATGTTAAGAGGAATAAGCATCGGTTCCAAGCTCCCACGTAGTATCGGAATCCAACTTCTAGTTGTTTCACCTCTGAAAAAGAGGATATGGTACCCAAGATAGAAGAATACTGTACTTTGCTTCGTTACTCGAGGATTGAGGTCAATAAAGCCTACTCCAGAGCCGCTAATACCTCAAGGAAGCTGATGAGCATAACCGAGGAGGAGCATTAAGTTACGACCCGGATTAAGGAACAAGGGATAACAAGTGCATTGCTTGGAAGAGTCTACGAGACTTAATTTTGGTACATCCTGAAGCAAGCAAAAGGTCGACATATTCGCCTTAAGTGTTTGTGGATCAGTCATCAGTGCATGTAAAGGATGTGGTCTCGGATTTGTGACTAAGCTGAAAGGCAAGCTAGGCCGAGAATGAGGAATTCAAAGGTAAAAGAACTTGAAGTTTCACTGTGGAGTTGTGAACTACGAATTGAACTCCTCAAGGTGGAAAAAAACAAAGAATAATTCCAACGCACTCAGAGGCAGGTAAAAGACAGGGGTCATGTCACGAGCAAGGCTTTGGCCCAAGTACGAGTAGCAGCTAAACACTTGTGGGCCCTAGCAATTTAAGCCAACATTTTCAATTTGAAATCAGAGTCGAATCAGGATAAAAGTTTAGCTTGGCTTCTTAAGAAAGATTAAGGCTTTGAGCATTAAGGCACGACCATATATGTATCTGCCTTATGTAAAAAAATTATTTTCTAGTAAAGTTGTTCTAACAGAATCAAACTAAGAATCAATGCCTTTGTTGCATACATGCATTCATTAGCATTTGCATTTCATTACATAGAAATAAAAACCTGTACATATCTAAAACAATCGTGTCAAGAGAGTGTTAACAACTCTAAATAAAAACTGAGAGAAAACTTGATAAATTAAGAAAATGGGGGAATGTTAAAAAAATATTGAGCAAAAGTCATATCCGAAGAAGAGAACGGAGAGTGGAACCTATTGAGACTTCGCCCTTACACCCTTAGAAGTGTCTTGGACAACTAGATGTGAAGGAACTTCCTGTAGTTTTTGGGACTTTTCTATAGTAATATTCAAGACACATTTATCACTCTAAACCCGAAAGTAATAGGGATCCTTTTGTAAAGGGCACATGATCACTATCTGTTATTTTAATAAAAATGATGCACTGTTTTTGTCCCATTTGGCAAACACCTTACCATTCTTCTCATTCGTTCATACCACAATTAATTATTTTTTAATTCAATTATTCTTTGGATCCCCTTTTGTCATTATGCTGGGTCCCTTGATATCAAGGACACGAGCGACACTGCTGTTGACTGAGAGCCCTTTTGAGAAGGACATATGTTCAGAAAAACCTCGAGATTTCGAAGATGATCAAGAATGTAACTTGTCACCCGATTTGCTACGGATGTTTGAGCAAGACAAGAATCAAATATTACCTCATAAAGAATCAATAGAAATTACGAGTTTTAGGAATGAAAATGAATAAGAGATAAAGAGGGTGAAAATTGGGACATGTATATCTACAAAAATAAAACGAGATTCTGTAGAGTTGCTTCAAAAATTTGAAAAGGTCTTCGCATGGTCCAATCAAAGCATGTCGGGTAAGGAACTAATGTCATGACACACAGACTCCCATAAAAGAAGAATGCAATCCAGTTCAATGGAAACTTTAAAGAATGAGGCCTGACACATAATTAAAAGAGGAGATAAAAAAAAGAAAAGAAGAAAAAAGAAAAAGGAAGAAAAAATAAAGTCAAGATGAAAACCTACAAAGGACATCTTGAAAATATATATATCTCCTTCACCTCTTCAAGTCATGGCTTCTTTCTATGTGGGGCATGGACGTCACCGAACCAAATTCGTCAAAAGCTTCTAATGGGCATCAATTCATTACTTCACAAAATAGGTAGAAGTTGCTTCATATGCCAATCAGCGGTTAAGAAAATTCTTGAAAAAGAGATTATATGTCGATATAAAATGCCAAAAAGGGTCATATCCAACGACAATTTAAACAACGACACGATAGCGAAAGTCTGCGGCCAATTCAAGATTAAGTATCACAACTCAGCACCATATCGCCAAAAAGTGAATGGGATAATGGAGGCATCCAATAAGAACATCAAAGGATTGATTGGAAAATAGTAGAGACTTACAAAGGTTTGGCATGAGAAGTCAGCATTTACTCTCTAGGCTTATTTGAACATCCATCAGGACCTGCACCAGGGTAACACCTCTTTCAAAGGCAGTTTTACCTCTTTGAAGTCAAGATTCCCTCCATCCAAAGCAAAACGAAGCAAATCTAGATTTGATTAGTTAAACATTGATGGAGGAAAGGAGGCTAAAAGTCATCTGTCATGATTAGAAGAACCAAAAATGAGTAACAAGGGCTTATGACACAGAAGTATCCGCTCTAGAGAATTCCACAAGGGAGCTCTGGTTTTGAAAAGGATCTTGCATACAAAAGACCTCCGAGGAAAATGGATGCTGAATTGGGAAGAGCCCTATGAGGTGAAGAAAGCCTTTTCTGAAGGAGATTTGACTTTGACTAAGATGGAAGGCAAAAACATGCCCAACCTCATGAGCTCGGGTTCGGTGAGGAAGAAAACTTCACCCAAAAAATAAAAAGAGAGAGAAAGAAAAGAAAAAAGAAATAAAAAGAAAAAGGAGAGGATGAGGTCCGTAAAGGGCATCTCGAAACCTAAGGAGAGTTGAATTGAAAACCTGAAAGGGCGACTCAAATTTTAAAAGAAAGTGGCATGAAATAGTCTTCTCTCTCAAAAGTAAAAAAGTGAAGAAACTTTACACCTTCAGGCATCGACGAAGTACTCCAAGTTTCATGGACACATATCAAGCTCAAAATGGTCCTCATCAAGTTTGCTCAGCGAAGCTTATACTTTGATATGTGGAGCACCTAACTTCATTCTTTGCTCACCTAATGTTTGACAAATTTTGACCAATGTTTGTCATTTTTAATCTTTTCATTCATGCGAGTTTTTCCTCCAATAAAATTCAATTTTATCCATCTTACAACTTTGTTCAAGCACGTTTGCATTGAAATAACTGTTAGTGGACTAATGATTTTTAATCTTTTCATTCACGCAAGCTTTGCCTCTAGTAAAATTCAATTTTATCCACCTTACAACCCTGTTCAAGCACTTTTTCATTGAAATGACGATTAGTGGTCTAACGATGTAAGGAATAAAAGGATTTTTGCATATCGCTCTGGAAAATTTCTAAATTAGTACAGGGACCTAAAACAGGACCACCAGTTGGAAATAACCAAACCCGGGGGTTAGAAGGGTCTTGAAATAAATAGTTCAAATTACGATTACCTCTTTAGGTTTCATGTCAAAGATACCATACCAAAAGGAGAACATGATAACACATCAGTGATAGGACTTAGACAAATGATGAACAATGTCAACCTAAGGACTAAAAATAAAATCATTCATAGAGATGACATTTTTGCATTCATCATTCATAACCATCTGGTTAGGAGCATTTGACTCATTCTGATCATAACATCCTAATAATTTGGCCTACACAGTGGTCCATAAAAGTATATTCTACAGGTTTGAAGGGAAAGATTAGAGCCACAACGGAAAATATAATACCCTAGAGATATGGAGGGAAAGGTTGAAGCCACAACGGCAAACCTTGTACCTTAAGGACGTGATGGGAAATATTGAAGCCGTAACGACGAATCTTGTACCGTTGAGATATGGAGAGAAAGGTTGAAGCCGCAACGACGAACCTTGTACCTTAGAGACGTGATGGGAAAGATTGAAGCTGCAACGGCGAATCTTGTACCATGGAGACATGGAGGGAAAGGTTAAAGCCGCAATAGCGAACCTTGTACGTTAGAGAAGTAATGGGAAAGATTGAAGCCGCAATAGCGAATCTTGTACCATGGAGATACGGAGGGAAAGGTTGAAGCCGTAATGGCGAACCTTATACCCTAGAGATGTGAAGGGAAAGATGGAGGCTGTAACGGTGAATCTCATATACCCTGAAGATAAGGAAAAGCAAATTAAAGTCGTAAAGGTGAATCTCAAGACTGTACAAAAGCATATTGAAGCTGTAAAGGCGAATCTCAAAGCTGTAAAGGGCTAGATTGAAGCTGAAAAGGCGAATCTTACGTCCCTAAAGCTGAAGAGGAGAAGATTGAAGCTACAATGGTGAATCCTCTACCTCGAAGTTGCATTGGGTTAGATCAAAGCTACAGTAGCAAGTTTTTATCTCTCAGAAGTTACAGTAGAGCAAAGCGAAGCTACCATCCAATCTCATACCCCGATTATGGGGCAGATTGAAGACACACCAATCTCATACCTAAATCATGGGGCAGATTGAAACTGTCCAATCTTTTACCCAGATCATGGGGTAGATTGAAGACATCATCCAATCTCTTGCCCCGATAATGGGGCAGATTGAAGCATCCAATCTTTTACCCTTATCAAAGGGTAGATTAAAGACATACCAATCTTATACCCCGATCATGGGGCAGATTGAAGAATCCAATCTTTTACCCTAATTAGAGGGCAAATTGAAGACACACCAATCTCATACCTCGATCATGGGACAGATTGAAGCATCCAATCTTTTACCCTAATCAGAGGGCGGACTGAAGACACACCAATCTTTTACCCTAATGAAGGCAGATTGAAGCATCCAATCTTTTACCCTAATCAGAGGGCATATTGAAGACACACCAATCTTTTACCCTAATCAGAAGGAAATTGAAGACACGCCAATCTCATACCCCTATCATGGGGCAGATTAAAGCATCTAATCTTTTACCCTAATCAGAGGGCAGATTGAAAACATCATCTAATCTCTTACCCCGATCATGAGGCAGATAGAAGCCATCATCCAATCTCTTACCTCGATCATAGGGCAAATTAAAGCATCCAATCTTTTACCCTAATCAGAGGGAAAACTAAAGACACGCCAATTTCATACCTCGATCATGAGGCAGATTGAAGCATCCAATCTTTTACCCTAATCAGAGGGCAGATTGAAGACACACCAATCTCATACCCCGATCATGGGGCAGATTAAAGCATCCAATATTTTACCCTAATCAGAGGGCAGATTGAATACACACCATTCTCTTACCCCGATCATGGGGCAGATTGAAGCATCCAATCTCTTACCCCGATCATGGGGCAGATTGAAGTATCCAATCTGACATCATTCAATCTCTTACCCTTATTATGGGGCAGATTGAAGCCACCATCCAATCTTTTACCTCTAAGTCAAGAGGGGTAGATTGAAGCCACCATCCAATCTTTTACCTCTAAGTCAAGAGGGGTAGATTGAAGCCACCATCCAATCTTTTACCTCTAAGTCAAGAGGGGTAGATTGAAGCCACAATGCAATCTTTTACCCCTAAATCAAGAGGGGCAGATTGAAGCTACCATCTCATAGAAGTGAATCTCAATCTCCTTAATGTTGCAGTGGAATGGATTGAATCTATAATAGCAAATTTTATATCTTTAAAGTTGCCATAGGGAAGATGAAGTCACATCGCCAAATCTTATCTTCCATAGTTGTAGCGAAGCGGATACAGTGCAGTAGAGTGATCGATGATTTGAAAGAGTGGGTTACATGAAGAAGAGGCCGAGGTTCAACAGGATCGGACAAAATTGGTCCTCTTTTAGTCTTTGCTCCATTCTCATTATACGATAATGAGCAAATAGGGGTAGCTGTAGAGGCCCAATTTTAACAGGCCTAGTACAAAATAAACCAAAAACCAAAACAAAAAATAAAACAAAAATAAATAATAAACCAAACTGCATTTTTGTTTTCAATTTCCAAATTACAAGGAATTAAACCAAAAAAATTAAAACTCTAAACTACCCTTAAACCATAATCCACTACAAACCTAAGAACCCTAAAACCCAATTTGAAACCCAAAATTCAAAGGCCCAGAAACCTAAAAATTTTGGAAACTTAGGAAACCCTAATCAATAAGTCTGCCGTCGCTCCCCTCCTTGGCCACGTCAACTATCACATCAGCGGGCATACGAACCAAGAGCCACGCCTCGAGGTCTCTACCCCCACCACTGTTGACCCGAAAATTACGCTGCCACCATCATGAAAGAGAACCTGCAAACATGGAAGAGGAGATCAGATCAAAGAAAAAATTATTTGTAATTTATTTGGCTATAAAGTCATAATCTTATATCTCTAAACTTTTTTTAGGAGGAAATACGAAAAAAAAAAGAAATAAAAAACAGAGAAGTTTTAAGGCATATTGTGATTTTTACATATATTTTATTTTTTTCTTTTATTTTTTTCATTTTCGAAAGTTAATACTAAATATAAAATAAAAGAGGAGTAAGGTTTTTATTACCTTTCAAAGTCTCGGCTCCACCACTGTGATTCGTTTGGGCGTTATCAGCGAGAGGTAAAGGGCTTCATTTTTTAAGGAAATTGAAAGGTTTTCATCTTCTTTTTGAGTTTAAAAAACCAGATCTGCAGATTTTACATTCAGATCTGGGTTTTGAGTATCACAAAGGAAAAAGGGAGAATTTTTTTAAATTCTCAATGACCGTGCACGGTGGTCGTCGGTGCTGACAACTAGCGGTCCACAGCAGACGGACGACAAGCACCAAGGTTGGCTTGGGGTTTGGTCTTGAGAGAAAAATGAGAGAATGGGAGTTATTTTTTTAAAAAGCAAGTGAGAAATTATTTTTGTAAAAAAAAATTACTTATATAAGGTACCAAAACGATGTCGTTTTGGCCTGGCTTCTGAAACCCAAAAGCGGCATCGTTTTTCCATGAGACCCGAGACCCGATTCGAAGCCGCCTGAAGGTCCTCGCGTTTTGGACTATTGGGATATTTATCCCCGTAGTCCTTTCGCTTTTTCGCCTATTTTCAATTTCATCCTTTATTTTGTTTTTAATCTACTTTAAAATCTGGCCATATAATTTTGTTTGGTTTGCATTCTAATCCTTTGACCAATAATTTTGTTGGAGTGACACGTGTCAGAACTTGAAAATTTCCTACTTGGTCCATGTTTCTTTTAAATTGTTTTAATGTGGCCCTTGCGTTTTTATTTATTGCTTTGGTTCTAAATTTTATTTTTTGATCTTTTCATCATTTTAACTTTTTATTATTTTATTTTAATAATTATTTCAACCTTTATTATTTTTATTTTGTTTTTTTAACCCTTTTTAATCTATTTATTGATTTATTTATTTATTATTTTTTGTCGTACCATATTTTGCCATTTTATTCTTTTAAAATTTTTTAATTAAATCTTTTTATTCCCTTTTATTTTAATTTAATTTAACCGCGTACTGTTTTGCCTTTTCAAAATTTTTCCCTTTTATTTTGTTCTATTTTCAATTTAATCCTTTCCTTGCATTTTTCTTTTTTAAAAAATGTGCCCCATCTTTTTCTATTATTTAACCCTTTTATATATATATATATATATTGTGTGTGTGCTTAAAATTTTTATTTTAATTTCAATTTAATCGTTTCATAATTTTATTTCCTTTTTAATTTGGGCTCATTTTTTTAATTTACACCCTGAATTTTATTTCATTGATTATTTTTGTTTTATTATGAAATTTCATCATTTTCGTGCCTATATTGCCATCAGTAAATTAAATAGTGTGCATACATTCATCCTTTGAAAAATATTTTAACAAAATAAATTGCATGTCTTCTTAATTTTAAATACATAAATTATTTTAAAAAGAAAATCAAGACAATGTTCTTTTATTTTAGAGAATTCGAAAAATTGTGCCCTAACGTGTTTGGTATAATTTTTCTTTGAGCCTAAATAATCGAATATCCTATTTAAAAACCGAAGCAATGTTTCTTTATTTAGGGAACTCGAGAAATTGTACTCAAATGCACTGGATATGATTTTTTTTGAACCTAAGTAGTCAAATATCCTATTTAAAATCGATAAATGTTCTTGATCATTCGAACATCCGAAAATATTGTGCCCTAACTTGCTGGACATGATTTTTCTCTATTGATTCGAAATGAAAAGGGCGTTTCTTCACAAAAATTCATTTTTTTAAATGGAACTAAAACATTTTATTCATGTATGTATGGATCACATTTTAAATTCTAATCGAGTTTTCAAATTTTCAACAATTAAAACTTTAAATAATCGACTAGGTACCAATTTTGGGCTTGTGAGGCTGTTAATCCTTCCTCACATGTAACCGACTTCCGAATCTATTTTCTGGATTTCAAAGACCAAAACTTTTGTTTAAATAAACTCAAGTATTTTATGGTGATCCAATCACACCAAGTTAAAAAAGGATTGGTGGTGACTCCTATTTTCGTTCTTTTAAAATAAAATTCGGGACCTTTAAAAAAATGGTTTCGATAATATGAATCCTAAATGGATAATAAGCCTTACAATGGCTGGTATTTATGCTTAAATGCATATTCTCGACAGCTCATGTGAGCAACATCGTTAGGGGACAGTTTACAGACAGGCACAGTACCGATAGCTGGGGTATTGCATACGTTGCGAGTCCTCGACAGCTCGTGTGAGCAGCATCGAGTACTAGTAACAGAAAAGTTATACACAGGAAAGTTGAAACACCAAATATGACTTGAGGAAGCAACAGTTCATCCTAGCTCGGTTGAGTTTTAACTGCTTTTTGCATATGATTGGTAACTCTTTAGACTCTTCGAACTTACTAAGCAATAAAGCTTACCAATGATGTTATTGTTGTTTTGTAGATTGCTTTGTTGCTTGAAGATCAAATCATCTCCATGAAGTCACACTATCGCGGAGCCTGTTTAGTAGTCATTCATCACTTGGTTATATGGCATGTACTAGGATGATGTTATCTTTTGTTTTACTTGTTCGAGAATGTGATGATCATGTTATGTTTGATGAATATTGAATGTAGTAATGTATGTTTGTTCAAGATAGAATATAGACTTAGAAGTACAATTTAATGATTTGGAAACTATGAATTTTGGGTATTTGCCTAATGCATTTTGAAGTTATGAATAGTATGTATTGATCAACTTGTGTTTTGGCATGATTCTTGCAATTCTGCATACTTGTTTCGATAGAACTAATGCATGTATCGGTAAAAGTACAGGGTAGGAGAGAGGTTGTTATCTGGCGTGTGTTGTATCGATAGTTACATTGTAGGTATCGGTAGTTATTCACATAGAAGTTCGATAGTTTGTGTACTTGTATCGGTAGAAGTTACAGGGTAAGACTTCTTAGCTCTTTGGAGTTTTTAGTATCGGTAGAAGCATGATATGTTTCGGTAGAGGTCTCACTGGTATCGGTAGTACTACCCTCAAGTATTTGTAGAAGTCTACACTGTTCTTGAACTATTTACTGACTTGACAACTACCGATACTTGTCCAACAAATACCGGTAGAAGTCTTCAAAAATCATGAAAATGACCTTTTTTCCCTTGTTGAATTGTGGTTATTATTAATTGATGAGTTATAACGTGCTGGGTGCATTTCTTTGATTAACTATGATTGATCGACATGATATTAAAGGATGAACAGTGATAGATGAATAGCAAGACACTGAGACCCTAACCACCAACGATTTTCGGGTATTGGGTGTTACAGTTATGTGATCCTAAGTTCTTTTATGAATATACTTTATCTGTGACTGATTTATATGTATGAAAAAAAAGACTCGTAAAGTTTTGTAAACCTTAATACCCTAGACCGAAGATGGTTACGGTTCTTGGGTGTTACAAATCCTATTAAGGATTAAGGGTCCGATGACTATGTGTCATCGTGAGTTATATGAATCATATTACGGATTAAGGGTTCGATGACTATGTGTCATCGTGAGTTATATCAATCCTATTACTGATTAAGGGTCTGATGACTGTGTGTCATCGTGAGTTATATGAATCCTATCATGGATTAAAGGTCCGATGACTATGTGTTATCGTGAGTTATATGAATCCTATTATGGATTAAGGGTCCGATAACTTTGTGTCATAATAAGATATATGAATCCATCATGGATTAAAGGTCCGATGACTCTATGTCATCGTGAGTTATCAAATGTGAATGGAAATTAACATATGTATACCGCTTACTCGGTAAATTTGATAGATTGTACAACTCTTAAAGTTTGGTAAATCTGTTTAACCTTATGAACTTTTTAAGATAAGAAATGCTTACCTGTGGAAATTGTTGTTGTTTTATAGATTCACCTTTACTGTTCGATGATCGGATCATCTTGGAGCATCACACTATCCTGGAGTTGTTCGGTAGTTCTTACATCACTTGGTTATATGTCATGTACTAGGATGATGTTATCTTGGTTTATGTAATTGAGATTGTGAAAATCTTGTTATGTTGATAAGATGTTGAATGTAATGATGTATGTTTGTGCAAGTTAGTTTATAGATTTAAAATACTATGTAATGACTTGGAATCTATGTAGTTTGTGTTGGCTTAATGCATATTGAAGACATGGACGATTTGTGTTGAAAACTTGCATTTTGGCATGATTCTTGAGAGTCTGCATACTTGTTTCGGTAGAACCCACACATGTATCAGTAGAAGTACAAGGTAGGAGAGAGGTTGCTCATTGACTTGGGTTGTATCGGTAGTTGAGTAGTAAGTATCGGTAGTTATGTGTTTAGAAGTATTGGTAGTTTGTATATTTGTATTGGAAAAAGTTGCAGGGAGAGATTTTTAGCTCTCTGGAGTTTTTAGTATCAGTAGAATTAAGACTTATTTCGGTAGAAGAGCCACTTGTATTTGTAAAACTGTCACTTGTATCGGTAGAGGTATGTACTATTCTTGAACTATTTACTGACTTGACAACTACCGATACTTGTCCAACAAGTACCAGTAGAAGTCTCTAAAAATATTAGAAATGACCTTTTTGCCCTTGTTGAATTGTGTTTATAATTAAATGACGACATAGGATGTGTAGAGTGAAATTCTTTAAATAAAATAAGATTGAATGACATGATGTTAATGATGAACAGTGATAAATGAATGCATGACACCGAAACCCTAATCGACGATGGTTTTCAAGTTTTGGGTATTATATTTAGTGCTATCAGAGCTTTTGGTTTAGTCATTTCTTGGATTGTAATGACTGTGTTTAATGACTTAAAAGTACATTCCATATGAACCTATGATAGTGTGATATAGATGAATCCGATCTAACTATGATTCTTGCAGATAATTATAGGATACCTGATTCAGAAAAGGAAGAAACTAACGAAGTAAACAGCAATGATTCCAGGGAAAGTCATAGTGAATCGATATTTCCAATGACAGAAAATAAAGCAAAGAACATGTTCTTCGGATTGATGGAGCAGTGGTTTTCGGAGTTCATAAGAAATAATCCGATGGTACCACCTCTTCCACCCCTAGTTACATAGCATACCGCCTGACCGACAGCACCTCCAACTAGACCTCCACCAACCCTAGTGGTAAAATCGAAGCGTCACATCCTAACAGATAGGGTTAGAAAGTACAGGGCTAAAGACTTCCAAGAAAGCATAGAAGATGATCCTTCCAGAGCTGAATACTGGTTGGAAAATATGCTAAGAGTTTTGAATGAGATAGCTTGCCCTCCGGAAGACTATGTGAGGTGTGTTGCGTCACTACTGAAAGATGAGGCTTACAACTGGTAGGCTATGATCGTGGCAATGATGCTTGAAAATTAAGTCACCTGGGATTTCTTTCAAACAAAATTCAAAAAGAAATATGTTAGCAAGCGCTACCTGGATAATAAGAAGAAGGAATTTTTAGAACTGAGATAGGGAAATAAAATAGTGACAGAATATGAACGAGAATTTGTACAGCTTAGCAAGTATACCAAAGAGGTTGTACCGACGAATGAAGCCTTGTGTATCCGTTTCAAAGACAAGCTAAACAACGAGATCAAAATGATGATGGATGGTTCTGAAATCCGACTGTTGATAGTTTTAGCATACAGAGCTCAAAAGATAGAAGAAATCTACAACAGCAAGAGACAAAGAGAAAGGAGGTTTCAAAAATCTGGAAAGAAGAATATTACTAGGACTTTTTCTATGTCGCAGCCGAAGAGATTCAGAGAAGAGACTAGTCGGGGGCCAATTTTTTCGAGATTTTTTAGTAGAAGTAAGTCGGGACCAACGAAATCTAAATTTCAAAATAGACCTCCAGACAGTGTAGTTAGCGTTTGCAATACAACTACACCGATATGCGAGTATTGTAAGAGGAGTCATGCAGGCGAGTGTTGCAAGATGAAAGGGACATGCTATCGATGCGAAAGTACGGATCATTTTCTGAGAAACTGTCTAATAAAATCTGAAGCAAAGGAGGAACAGAATGTAAAACCCCCTGCTACACTACAAAAGAGTAGACGTCTAGGGTAGAGTAGCGGTACAGGTAGAAACCACGGAGATAATAGGGACAATATAGCCAGATCTGAGGTTTGAGCACCTACACGGACTTATGCCATCCGAACCAGAGAAGAGGCTACCGCTCCTGATGTTACAACTGGCATATTTTATCTTTTTAATGATATTGTGTATGCACTGATTGACCCGGGATCGACTCATTCATATATTTGTACTGTATTAGCTACTGAAAAGAAATTGTCTGTTAAGTCAACTAAGTTTGATGTACAAGTCACAAACCCATTGGGTCATAGTGTCATTGTTAATCTGATATGTCATAAGTGTCCACTGAAAGTCCAGGGCAGTAAATTCCCTACTGATTTGATACATTACCGTTCATTGAGTTTGATGTAATTTTGGGAATGGACTGGTTAACTGAGCATGACGCATTGGTTAATTGTAAACGAAGATGGATTAACTTGAAGTGTCCAACAGGGGAGGTAATTACAATTGAGTTTGGGAAATTGAACAGTGATACTAAGGTAATTTGAGCTTTATCTGTACAGAAGATGGTTCTTAAAGGCTGTGAAGTAATTTTGGCTTATATACTTAATACTCGGGGTGTAGGAACAGAGTTAAAACAGGTGCCAATTATTAAGAAATTTACAGATGTGTTTCTAGAGGAGTTACCAAGTTTACCGCCGATCAGAAAAGTAGAATTTGGCATTGATTTAATACCTGACACTGCACCGATTTTGATTCCACTGTACAGAATGACACCTACTAAATTGAAAGAGTTAAAGGCGTAGCTGTAAGAGTTGTTAGACAGAGGTTTTATCCGACCGACCGTATCGCCTTGGGGCGCACCAGTATTATTTGTGAAAAAGAAGGATGGTTCGATGAGAATATGTATAGACTACAGACAGTTGAATAAGGTAACAATCAAGAATAAATATTCGTTGCCTCGTATTGACGATTTGTTTGATCGGTTAAGAGGTGCGATAGTTTTCTCTAAAATAGATCTTCGATCTGGTTATTACCAAATGTGGATAAAGGACTATGATGTGCCGAAGACAACATTCAAAACTCGATATGGACACTATGAGTTTTTAGTAATGCCATTTGGGTTAACTAACACTCCAGTAGCATTCATGGATTTGATCAATCGAGTTTTTAAACCTCAACTGGATAGATTTGTAGTGGTACATTGATTATATATTGATTTATTCTAGGACGGAGTCAGAGCATGCTTAACATCTAAGGGAAGTTTTACAAATATTGCGAGAAAATCAATTGTATGTGAAGTTTAGCAAGTACGAGTTCTGGCTACGGGAAGTGGGATTTTTAGGTCATGTGGTATCATCGGAGGGGATTTGGGTTGATCCAAGTAAAGTTTTAGCTATTCTCGATTGGAAGGTACCAAAGAATGTTTTCGAGGTACGTAACTTTCCGAGATTAGTAGGTTATTATCGTCGGTTCGTGAAAAACTTTTTTATCATAGCCTTGCCGATGAAGAAGTTGCTATAGAAGAATATCCAGTTTGTATGGTCAAAAAAGTGTCAGCAGAGTTTTGATCAGTTAAAAAATTGTTGACAGAAGCTCCAGTATTGACGCAACCTGAAATGGGTAAAGAGTTTGTTGTATACAGTGATGAGTCTCCGAATGGCTTGGGTTGTGTGTTGATGCAAGTTGGAAAGGTAATAGCTTATGCCTTTCGAAAATTAAAGCCACATGAACGGAATTATCTGACCCATGATTTAGAGTTGGTTATTATTGTCTTTGCCTTGAAAATTTGGCGACATTATTTGTATGGTGAAAGGTGTCACGTATTTACCGATCATAAAAGCCTAAAGTATATAATGAATAAGAAGGAATTGAATTTGAGGCAACATCGATGGTTGGAACTATTGAAAGACTATGATTTGGAAATTGAATATCATCCGGGAAAAGCTAATGTCATCGTTGATGCTTTGAGCCAGAAATCATTAGTTGCATTGAGGGCAATGAATACCAGTCTGTCACTTGAGAGCGATGGAGCTGTTACAGTCAAACTTCAGATAAAACCGTTATTTTTACAGCGGATACAATAGTGGCAAGAAAATGACTTAAAGCTTAACGCTAGGAAGGAACAGATGCAGAATGATGCAACTACTAGATTTACTGTTGATGATGATGGTATGTAGTATTTTTGAGGCAAAGTATGTATTCCTGATAATTCTGATTTGAGACGGGACATTCTGTAGAGGCTCACAGCAGTACTGATTCCATTCATCTGGGTAGTGTGAAAATGTATAACAATCTGAAGAAGATGTATTGGTGGCCAGAATATGAAACGAGAAATCTCAAAGTTCGTGACTAGATGTCTGGTGTGTAACAAGTAAAAGCTAAACACCACGTACCGTCTGGATTGTTACAGCCTATTACCATTCTCGAGTGGAAATGAGAGCGGGTCACTATGGATTTTGTTATAGGATTACCGGTGACACTGAGAAAGAAAAACTCGATCTGGGTTATAGTGGACAGACTGACGAAATCGACTCATTTTATTCCTATCCGAGTGGACTTTCCACTAGAGAAGTTGGCCGAAATTTATGTATCGAAGATTGTGCGATTGCATGGAGTGCCATCATCTATTATCTCTAACAAAGATCCACGTTTTACCTCAAGATTTTGGGGTAAGCTGCACGAGGCTTTAGGGACCAGGCTAAATTTTAGCACCGTATACCATCCACAGACAGATAGTCAGTCCGAGTGGGTGATATAGATTCTGGAGGATATGTTCTGATGCTATATACTCGAGTTCGAGGGTAGCTGGGAGAGATACCTATCGTTGGTGGAATTTTCTTATAATAACAACTATCAATCCAGCATTCAAATGACACCATTTGAGGCATTATACAGTAGAACATGTAGAACACCCTTGTACTGGTCAGAGTTGAGCGAGCCTAAGTTGGTTGGAACTAACTTGATACATGAAACTGAAGATAAGGAACTAGTGACTCGGGACTATTTGAAAGTAGCGTCTGATCGACAGAAGTCTTTTGCAGATCTAAAGAGAAAGGATATAGAGTTTGCAGTCGAGGATCAAGTTTTCCTATGAATTTCACCTTGGAAAAAGGTGTTACATTTTTGTAGAAAGGGCAAGTTAAGTCTATGGCTTATCGAGCCGTATTAGATTATCGAACGAGTTGGCCCTGTAGCTTATAAACTGGCTTTGCCTTCGAAACTTGAAAAGATTCATAATGTGTTCCATCTTTCAATGTTGAGACGGTACAGATCAGATCCTTCTCTTGTGCTTACTCCCTACGAGGTTGAGATACAATCGGCTTTTTCGTACTTAGAGGAACCAGTGAGAATACTAGCTCGCAAGCTAAAAAAGTTACGGAACAAAAGAGTACCGTTGGTGAAAATATTGTTAAACTATCATGGGTTAAAGGAAGCCACATGGGAGACAGAGGCTTCGATGAGATCATAGTATCCTAACCTGTTCACCGATAAGAAATTTCAGGAAGAAATTTCCCTAAGGGGGGAGAGTTGTAACAACCTGATTTTTAGTAGTGTCAGAAATAGTGGTTTTGGGACCACAAATCCGATAAGTCGAGCTGCGAATCTAATCTATTTTATTATTTATGATGTCATTAGTGTCATATTAAATTTTGGTTGAGAAATTTTATCATTTAGATATTTAATTTAGTAAGAATGACTAAATCGTATGGGGTGTAAAAGTGGAATTCCAATTATTAATGAAGTTAGGTGTCAATTTCAAGGAAGGCTAAAGCATTAAAGGGTAAATAGACCCTCCTTATTGTGTGTGGACGGTGTAGAGTGATTGAAAGGTGAAAATCTAATATTACATTAAGGGCATTTTAGTAATTTATTATTAAATGAGTTAAAATTAAAGAATAAGGAAATTAGATGAAATTTATTCATCTTCTTTAACCACCAAAATGCCAAGAAACCCTAGAAAACATAAGAGAACATTCGAGCATAGCAAGTCCTTCGATTGGTAGGTGATTTCTCACTCATTTTCAGTGATTTTTATGTTTTTGAGTCCGTATCAGCTTAATCTAGCTAACCTAAGGACCAATTTGTGAATCTTTCAAATGTTATAAAACTTGCTATTGTTGAAAGTACTTGTTCTTGAAAGTTTTTTATAGATTTGGAAACTTGGTGGATAGATTCATTGATTTTGTAAAGTGATTTTGGATGAAATTAGGATTTAAGGATTAAAATGTTAAATTGATGAAATTGTGTGCATTTTGTGTGGAACAATGAAATTGTAGGGACTTTTTGGAGATATATGGTTATATTGGTTGGTATTGATCTTGTAAGAGAAAGGTTATTTTGTATGTTTTATGCTTAGGGACTAAATTGAATAAAAGTAAAAGATTAACTAGTAAAACCGTAATTTTTCCTGAAAAGGACTAAATTGTGTTAAATAGTCTGATTGGGTGAATGTGAAAATCGAATGATTTGTGGATATAGACTACGATCGTGATACAGATCGAGGGAAAGAGAAATTAGCGAAATAGTCCCTAGAGACTAACCACAACTATAATCCAGTCTGGTAAGTTCGAAATGTTAAAATCTTACTTATAACTGCTTTCTTATGGTTGTTGGTGATTGGATCGACAAATTAAAAATGTGAAGGATAAACACGACAGAAGAAGAAGTATCCGGCCTTGTGCCAAAGATTAAAGGTCCGATGACTATGTGTCATTGTGAGTCATATGAATCCTGTTATGGATTAAAGGTTCGATGACTATGTGTCATTGTGAGTTATATGAATCCTATCATGGATTAAAGATCCGATGACTATATGTCATCATTAGTTATATGAATCTTATTACGGATTAAGGGTCTGATGACTATGTGTCATCGTGAGTTATATGAATCCTATCATGGATTAAAGGTCCGATGGCTATGTGTCATCGTGAGTTATATGAATCCTATCATGGATTAAAGGTCCGATGACTATGTGTTATCATGAGATATACGAATCCTTCATGGATTAAAGGTCTGATGACTCTATGTCATCGTGAGTTATCAAATTTGAATGGAAATTAACAACAGATGTATACAGCGTACTCGGTTAATTTGATAAATTGTACAACTCTTGAAGTTTGGTAAATCTGTTTAACCTTATGAACTTTCTAAGCTAAAAAATGCTTACCTGTGGAAATTGTTGTTGTTTTATAGATTCACCTTTGTTATTCGGAGATCGGATCATCTTGGAGCATCACACTATCCTGGAGTTGTTCGGTAGTTCTTACTTCACTTGGTTATATGGCATGTACTAGGATGATGTTATCTTTTTTTATGTAATTGAGATTGTGAAAACATTGTTATGTTGATGAGATATTGAATGTAATGATGTATGTTTGTGCAAGTTAGTTTATAGATTTAAAGTACTATGTAATGACTTGGAATCTATGTAGTTTGTGTTGGCTTAATGCATATTGAAGACATGGACGATTTGTGTTGAAAACTTGCACTTTGGCATGATTCTTGAGAGTCTGCATGCTTGTTCCAGTAGAACTTATGCATGTATCGATAGAAGTACAAGGTAGGAGAGAGGTTGCTCACTGACTTAGGTTGTATCGATAGTTTGTATGCTTATATCGGTAGAAGTTGCAGGGTGAGATTTTTAGCTCTTTTGAGTTTTTAGTATCGGTAGAATTAAGACTTGTTTCGATAGAAGAGTCACTTGTATCGGTAAAGGTCTGCACTATTCTGGAACTGTTTACTAACTTGACAACTATCGATACTTGTCCAACAAGTACTGGTGAAGTCTCCAAAAATGTTGGACATGACCCTTTTTCCCTTGTTGAATTGTGTTTATAATTAAATGATGACATATTACGTGTGGAGTGAAATTCTTTAAATAAAATAAGATTGAATGACATCATGTTAATTATGAATAGTGATATAAATGAATAGTATGACATTGAAACCCTAATCGGTAACGATTTTTGAGTTTTGGGTGTTACAATTTTTCTTAAGTTCAACGGGTAAGTAAAAGTTAATGGAAAGGCATGTATAAAAAAAACTTGTTATTACTAATGATCTTATGAAATTAAAAGATGGCATGTGTAAATGAATTGAAAAGGAAGAGAATTTATCATGTGATGAAGGATAAAGGTATGAGATTCATTTCATATTATATGTTATGTTACATAGACGTTATAGTTTTAAGTGATCTACTAACTACGTGGATTGTGATTAATAGAAAAATATAATGTTTAAATGATTTAGAAAGCATGGTTGATATAATTTTGTGTATATCTACTAACCATGTGGAATTTTGTGAATAGGAAAGGAAAGTATCTATAAGATTTTTGGTTAATGATTGAATGGTTTAATCATTTTAAATTTGCTAAGTTTAGGTTCCTATTATATGAGCTTACTAAGCACTAGTTGCTTACGTAATTGTTTTTTTATGTTTTGTAGATCATTGGAAAGCTCGAATGATTAGAATCAATGACAGAGCATGATCACACTATCCAACAATTCCTTTTGGTAGTTATGGTTTTTGACTAAGGTTATAAATGGCATGTTTAAGGCTTTTATGTTTTGAGAGTTTTGAATATGTTGTTTGGTTAACTTAGCTTGGTTATGCTTTGCATGTATATACTAGTGGGGCTTGGAATGTTTTGGTAAGGTATATCCTATGGTTACCTTTAGGTGCATTGTAAGTATATGGTTTGATACATGTTAATATGTGGTGGAAATGCTATTGGATAAATGTTTAGAGTATAATGTGTTTTTGAATGAAATAATTTGGTGTGAATTGAGGTGCCTTGAATGGCATATTGGTTAGAACTTACAGGAGGATTGATTTGTGTATGTTTTGAGTGGGATTTGGAAGTGTTTTGATCACGTGAATGTGTACGTAAATAATGTATTTTGTTGGGCAAGGTTTGGCATTATTTTGGCTTGTTTTAGGGTCTCTTTTGGAAGCACACAGCCTAGGACATAGGTTGTCACACGGTCGTGTGTCATTTATATTTTAAGTACAGGTTTCACACGGCCTACGACACGACCATGTGACCTTATTTCAAGTACCCACACGGGAGGACACACGGTGTAACACCCAAATCCCGAACACCGTCGCCAGTTAGGATTCCAGTGTTTCTATTCATTCAACTGTGTTCATCTTTTAGGATAATCTAAATATTTAATCATTATTCAATATAAATTCACCTATTGTATTTTGGATCAATATTTAATCATAACACAACTTCATCAACGGTAAAAAGGGCATTTCTAACATTTTAAGGGACTTCTACAGGTACCTGATCGTCAAGTATCGGTAATAGTCAATTCAATGAACAATTTAGAACTATGCAAACTTCTACCGGTACCTGTGCTATTCTATTGATACAAGTATGATTTCTACCAATACAAGTCATGCAACTACCGATACCAAAAACTCCAAAGAGCAAAAATCCTCACCCTGCAACTTCTACCGATATAAGCATACATACTACCGATACATCAGTACCGTAAATTATCGATACAACCCAAGTCAGAGAACAACCTCTCTCCTACCCTGTACTTCTACCAATACATACATAAGTTCTACCAAAACAAGTATGCAGAATCTCAAGAATAATACCAATATATAAGTTTAATGTCTCTAACACAACCAATACAAGTTATGCATTAAAACATCACACAACATACAAAACTTCTAAGTCTTTACAAGCATCATAAGCTTAAGCATCTAAGTTATACTTCATGCATTTACACAATCAAAATAGCAAGATTTCAACATCTTTAGTTCAATATCATAAGTTAATATCATCCTAGTACATGCCATAAGACCAAGTGATGCTAAAACTACCGACAAACTCCGTGATAGTGTGACTTCAGGTGAGGACGATGATCCTATCTTCAGTCAGCAAACGATCTACAAAACAACAATAATAACTGTGGTAAGTTTTATAGCTTAGTAAGTTCTATAGTTAAGAAATACCAACATGGTAATAGGCAACAATGACTTCATCAAGCCAACGCAATTCCATTGCTCTTTGAGTATCTTCCTATTCATAACTTTCTGTTACTAGTACTCGATGCTACTCACACGAGCTGTCGAGGACTCGCAACTTATGCGGGACCCTAGCCATCGGTACGGTGTCTATTTGTACTGTAAACTGTTTCCTAACAATGCTACTCAGACGAGTTGTCAAGAGTATGCATAAAGCATAAGTCTCAGCCATCGTAGGACCTGTAATCCATATAGGATCCATATCTCTTTTCCGAGTCACGATGCTGCTCACACGAGCTGTCGAGGACTCGCAACACATGCAGTACCCTAGCCATTGCGTCGGTATTGTTTCAACGGCCTAAAGCCTACTATCTCTTGCGTCATTTCTTCGATCATCTTCAATACTGAATGTTTACGATTTGCTATACATTAACAATATATATACATGTACAAGGAATATTAAGTAAGATTTACACTACGAACTTACCGGACTAGTTTGCAGTTTAGGAAAGACTTCAATGACTAAGCCGCTAATTTCCCTTTTCTGTGGTCGGTAGCACAATCGTAGTCTACATTCACAAATCATTCAATTCTCATATTAAGTTACATAATTTAGATATCCAACACAATTTAGTCCTTTTGGAAAAATTATAGTTTTACCCCTAATAGTTTTCCTTTTATTCAATCTACTCCTTTCAACACAAAACGTGAAAAATAACCATTCTCCTACACAACTAACCATAGTCGAATTTCTTGGGTGTCCATTCAACCCCTTTCACATATTTATTTTCACAACAATACATGTAATTTCACCATTTTCACATTTTAATCCTTAAACCCTAATTTCATTGAAAATCACTTTACAGAAAGATTTAACCCAAGTATCAAACATTCAAATATATCAAAAGCTTTCAAGAACAAACAATTTCAACAATAGAAATTTTTCTAACATTTGACAGATTCACAAAGTAGTCATTGCATAAGCTAGATTAAGCTGATACGGACTCAAAAATATAAAAATTACTAAAAACGATCAAGGTTTGATTACCCAAATCAAAGCTTAAAATCTCAAAAATGGAAACCCTAACTTCTTTTCCTAGCCGTGTGAAGAAGATGATATTATGAAAGAAAAATGTCATTTTAATTCTTTAATTTCACTTATATACTAAATGGCAAATTTGTAATTATTTAGACTTTCATAATTAATTTAATTAATCACTTTTAAACCTTTAATTAATCATTTCATTAGCCCTTAAATGTCATGATTTTCCACTAACCTATCTCTTTTGGTTTATTTACTCATTATGTCCTTCTAATTAAGCATCTATACTTTTGAACCTATTACAAATTAGTCCTTTCTATTCAATTATCTAATTAAACGTCGAAATTTCATAACCAAGACTTAATACGATACTGATGACATCACAATTATTAAATAACTAATATTTGTGACTCGACTCATCGGAGTTGTGGTCCCAAAACCACTATTTTTGACACCATTGAAAATCGGGTTGTTACACACGGGCTGAGACATGGCCGTGTAACCTTTATTTCCCAATTTTTCATTTTTTCCCCAAAACTTTCTAAATTATTTCAAATGGATCATGTTCTGTTTTTAAATTGATTTTAAGGTTCCAAAAGCGTGATTTTGGGCCTGTAAGTGTATATTTGATATACTTAAATTATGTTTTTGAATGTTGTTATGTAAATTGCACGTTGATCCCTGTTTTAATGTTAAAGGTTTTGTATTGTATAGTAATGCTCTGTAACTCTAATCCGGTGACAGAGACGAGTTAGGGGTGTTACACGCGAGTAAAAGATAGCCTGGGCAAGTAAGTCTATCGGGGTTCACTTGGGAACAATGATAGCGTAAAGGTTTGACTGGTAAAGCTTATCAAAACCTATAGGGAGGAAGGACATTTGACCAGGATTAAATAACGTTGAAAATACCGCGTAGGGCTAATAGGAGAAGCGCCCACCAAGGACTAACTTAGGACGGACCGTCCGTTAAGAGTAGTGGAGGGTCAAGATCTGAAATCTGAGGAAGTAAATGGAAGACAACCAATGGTAGACAATGGAATCCACATCCAAGGTTGTGAGTAAAAGGCGAGATAAGCTGGTTAGGTAGTAATGGAAGTTGGGATAAGGTGACATCAGGCCTGTACCACTAGAGAACAGTTACCACAAAAGAGCATGCTTATGTCTTAGATGGACAATAAGTCCGACAACGATGAGTTGTGGGAAAATGAGGAGGCATCAACCTTGCTAGAGAAATATGTGAAAGGCCAAGGATAATCAAGGAGTTGAAATCTCTAGTTAAAACTTTGTTCCTTAAAGTTTCTAAATTATTACTATAGTGTTGTCTCATAGATTCTCACTAAATTCTTCTAAACTTACGGTTGTATTACCTTGGTCGTAGGGTCAATGATTTACATGGTTGTTTTGGGAGGGGACCAAGCCAAACTTCGTCAGATTGAGGTGAAAGTAGCGATAGCCATAACATGCTTATAGAGGGCCACTCCTAAAGGCTACGCCTTAGGGACGGAGATAGTTGAATTAAATTTAGAGTTATGTTCAAATCTGTAAATAGTGGTTTGAAAATCAAAGTTGAATGAGTTTTATACTAATCTGTATGGTAGTAAATAATATCCAGTTCTTTTTTATCAAAAGTATAAATAGATAGTTTTGGGATTAGTTAAATTATATGATTTATTGTATCATCCGGTACCCAAATTCGATGATCGGGTCGCGTATAGGATGTTACACATGATGTGACACTATCGAACAAATGGATCCTCCACTTATATATACCCCAACACACGATGATAAGGGATCTTCTCCCTTTCAACTACTTTAAGCATTCTACCTAGCACTCAATCTACCTTAAGCTCCCTCCTCCTTATTTCTCCTACTCTAGCTCTCCACCTATCAAGGTGAATTGGCTTCCTTGTCTTTACCACCATCTTCTATCTCTTCCCTTGTTGACCACTTGTATAAATAAGGCTTAATCCTTCTTTTAACCCTCGTACTATAGCTAATTATTGCTTTATTACTAGTATTATTTTGGTTATCAACTGTACTCTATTTTGTTTATCAATTTGGCCTTTGTACTTTCTTCTCTATACCTTGTTACACATCTATACACTTTCCATTGAAAAAGTTAAATCCACCAATGACATGATGCCATGTCTCAATGAAAATAAAAGGAAACTTAAATTTTACAAAAATATATAAAAAAATTAAAAATTGACGAAAAATTTCCAAAACACACAAACATTAAAACTTATAAAATTATTAAAAATATTATAATCTATTTTTGAAAATTATAAAAAATATTCTTAAAATTATAAGTATGCAAAACTTATAATAATCTTTAAGAAATTTAAAAATTTTCATATTTTTTTAAAAAAATCGTTGGAATTTTAGGTTTTTAGAAAATCTTAACATTTTATGAAATTTTAAATATATTTTTCTGATTTTTTTGAAAATTTGAGGGTTTTTTTTTTTTTTTTTTGCATTTTATGGAATTTTTTTATATTTTTAAAGAATTTTGAGTTTTTTTAGTAAAAAAATACCATAAAATTCTTTAAAAAGATGTTAGAGACCACTCAATGAAAAATGTTTAAGATTTTTTTTAAGCATTTTGAGGGTTATAATTTTAAAAAATAGATTATAAATTTCTAATAAATTTCTAAGGGTTTTTTTTTCGATTTTCAATGATTTTTAAAGTTTTTTTATATATTTTTTAAAAGTTTAAGTTTTTTACTTTGATTGACACATGACGTTGCTTAATTTAATTTTGTTTAATGGAAAATGTATAAATTAGTAACTTATGGGTATACAAAATGAAAGTGCAGGGACTAAACTGATAACCAAAATAGAGTACAGGGTCAAATTGATAAAAATAGTATAAGTATCAAATTGATAATTTAGCTAAAGCACAGGGGCCAATAAAGCTATTAAGCCAAAGTTTAAAAATGTTCTCAATACACTAGAGTTCATTTTTGATTCAAAGAATTTGAAAAAGAAATGGAATCAAGTTGCCCTCCAACCCCTCGCTGGAACCTCGACAGACCTTTCGTCACCGGCCGATTTCACCAGGTTCTTCTGTTTCCTTCTCACTTTCTTGAGAATCAATCGGAAAGAGAAACTGCATTTCCAAAGTTTCGCGTATTTTTCAAAACTTGGCCGTTCTATTTTCCCTTTCGCTTTTCACAACAATGATTAGAATAAAAAAAAACGCATTTCCAAAATCTAACCATTCTTTTGGTTCTCCTCTGGTATATTTTATACTAATTAAGTTCTTCTTAGTTGTTAATGGTAGATAAATGGTTCTTCCAGGAAATAAAGGGGACATCTCGTTTTGCATCTGATGCTAAGGGTTGTCCTTTAGATTCGTTCAGGTATTTAATTTTTTCTTTTCATTTTTATGACTTTCCTTAGCTTAGTTCTATGTCTAGGTTTAATATTTTTCTTTTGTCTCTAATCAGCTCTAGATTGGAAAATCCAATTGGTTGTTATGATGCCGCGGTTCAGGTATTCTTCCCTTGAAGTTAAATCATGTAGTTCCTGCTCAATTATTGTTTTAAAAGAAAAATTATTATGTTAAAAATATTGGATCCTTTGTTTATTTGTTATATTTTTTTAATTGGTTAATAATTAAACTGAACTTGCAATTTTAATTGCAAAAAATAATTTTTTTCTGACGTAGAATTATTCTCATTATTATTAGACTAAGCTATACTTTTTTGTACTAATTTACTAATTTAAGACAGTACTGAGTTTGCAATGAAAGGTGTACAATGTATTTTTTTAATTTTTGTGATGACTCCGCTCTAATGAGAGAATAAGGGTTCCTGTGCAGTTAATGTTGGTATGTTTGACTTTTATTGGAACTCAGAGTTGTAGTTTCATTTCTGAAAATTTAGACAACCTGAACAACGGAAGTATCCAATTTTCTGTTACTTTATCTTATATTTCTAGCTGTGGGATTTTAATTTTTGGTACTTACCGCTAATGAGTTGAACTGTAGTCTTTAATTTAGTGCCTCTCTCTTGTTTTGCCACTTTCATACAAGTTGATCATTTACCTAAACTGTTTTTATTTCTAGTTTGCATGGGGTTCGGTGAAAATTATGAACTCTTAAGAGATTTTGGGAAAAAAATGCAACATGTCAGCTGATTTTCCTTTTGATTTATGCATAAAATAGTTATAAGAGCAGGCACGTATCTGCGTCCTGAGGCATTTTCTTCATTATGTGCATTGATCTACATTCTGTTTTGCGGGGTTTGTACTGTAACTGTTTAATTGGTTGTAACCTTTGAATATCTCACAATTAGTGTAGGTATTAATTGGTTAATTTTGTTTGTAGGAACTTATTGTCATTGATGATCTTCTGTTCGCGTTGGTTGGAATTGAAGGACGATACATTTCAATCAAAAGAGTGCATGGAAAGGCTGACGTTGTTAGTTTCCAAGTTGATGCATCTATGGATTTAGCACTTCAGGTTAGAAATTTTCTTCTGTTGGCACAAACAAGTGTTTAGCTATCCTTTGTGGCTGAATTGCTTTTACTCTAGAATTTTATTGTTATGGTGATTGAAAAAACTTGATGCACTGCTGTGTTACCATAAATACCATTTTGGTATTCTTCATTAACCATTAAAGGGACATGCAGTTTAACTTTGGATTCAATTCCTTAAAGGACTTCTACTAGCAGATTGCTTGAGCATGGTTTCTTTTGGGACTCTTGAAGCACACATGCTTTAAAGCCAGATTGCTGAAAATAAAAGACTAGTTTCTGGAAGTAAAAATAATTCCCTTGAAGACTAGCGATAGATTACTTCCATGGATCATTTTAGTCTTGGAGTATGATGGAGGTCATTTTTGATAATTTTTGTCTTTGTTAATAATTGATGGGAGGTGTTGCAAATGTTTCATGTGTGATTTTTCACATACCTTTGCACAATACTTTTAACTGATTGAGAAACCTTTTCAGGAATTAGCAAAACGGATATTTCCTTTGTGTGAGAGTTTTCTCCTGATTGACGAGTTTGTAGAGTCCGGATCTCAGTTCAAGAATGGACTTGTCAATCATGCCTTTGCTGCTGCATTGAGGGCACTCCTTTTGGTAGGTTCTTTAGGCTACAATGCTTTCCATTAGATAATATTGCATTGATATTCAGTAATATTTTTTTCTATTCAAATAATGGTTAGACTATCTGTTCTTTTACCATCCTTGTAAACATTATTATTTATTGCAATCGCTATTATTGTCTAATTTGCACACGTTGGTTGTCTTTTTCTATAATTTGTTCTTTCTTTGCCAAGCAAATCAATATATAACAATTAAGTTGTGATTGTATTCATGATGCATGGTTGCTAGTTTATTTGATATAGATGTCCACAATAGATAAATGATAGGCTTTTTCTTTTGATGTGATAATAAATGATGGGATTTATAGTTGGAAAAAGCGTAATCTGTCTGGTTTTTTTAGGCAATTGAGAAAATAGGGGTTTTGGGGTTCAAATAGGGTTACAAAGAAAATTCCAACTCCGTTTGCCATTTTTTATGACTTGCTGTCCTATAGTTTCCTGGCCAGTATGGTCGTTATGTAGGATGTTAGTGTTTTGTTTATTATCCTTCATATTTTGTATGATTTTGCTGTTAAATAGTTTCACGATAACCTTTTTGACAATCTGCATAATGGTTTCCTCTCCATATGTCAACGTTCTTGATCAGGATTATCAGGCCATGGTTGGACAGCTTGAACACCAATTTCGACTTAGAAGACTTTCTATTCATGGATTGTGGTTTTATTGTCAGGTTTGGCTCTATTCCTAATCCTTTTGTTTTTAGAGTGTTTCACTAAGGATGCTTTCTTCCATATGTTCGCAGCCCATGATGGGTTCCATGCAAGCATTGTCCACTGTGATAAAGAAGGTTTCAACTAATAATTATGCAGGTTCTGCAGTACTTAATTTGTTGCAGAGTCAGGTGAGATGTTTATCTTAGTTTATTGATGCTGGAAAATATTGTTATTTTAGTTATTTATTATTGCATTTGAACTTAAGAAAATGATATTTGTTTCCTTTTTCCTATTTGCTTATTCGATTTCAGGCTAAGGCTATGGCTGGTGATTGTGTAGTGAGATCATTGTTAGAGAAAATGACCCATTCTGCTAGCATTGCATACCTTAGAATATTGGAAAGGTACCCTGTACACTAATAACTGCAGTATACTGATTTTTATTGATACTATGCTTAAATCTCTGTTATGCTTCAGGAGTGTTAACTTTATCTTGTCATGTGTATCTGATTTCCCCACTCTATTTTTCAACAAAATATATTATTGTTGGAGAGTGGGAAAATGTGTTTCCAAGAATTTTCTTTCCAACGAATCATCCACTGATATGGAATGCTTGTTAATTCTTTCACCACTATATGTATAGTTAATGAACACGCGAACAAGTTCAAGTCACAGGGTGACTGACGGGGAAGTTGAAGTCAATTGTCTTCACTTTATCTCGATTCATGTAATGACCTATTGTGATTGATAGTTCAACTCACCAAAGGGAGACCGAAACCTTAGGGCTCGTTAGAGAGAGAAAGCCGGATCTCTTTACAGTTTTTGATAGATATTCTGCTTTGGATTTTATTATTTCATAGATCCCTTTAAATAAGGACTACTCTTATTACATAAAGAGGAAGCCTATTCTTAGAAGGAAAATAAATCAACTTAAATAAAAGCATAATCAAGAGACCTAAGGAAAGAAATAAAAGTGCAACCTAAGCCTTAACTAGAGAATTGAAATTAATGGCCTTTCCTAACATAGATTCAGCCCATAACAGAACTTGAATATGTATGTATCAGGTCTGACTATCTCGGCTTGTTCGAATGAAATAATTGAACGGATTTAGTTAAATATGGGTATCCGGTTAGGTTTGAGGTTTATGCTGGTTGAAGGCTTGGCTTTCAGAGAGAATGAGTGTTAAGCAGGACAGTAGTGTTTTCCCAAACCCACATCTGGTCCTTATATTAAATGAGAGAGTTGCTTTTGTTCCATCTGGTCATGTGTGTTTGAATGTAATACTAGGTAGCTTCCTTATTACCATCCATGTTATGTGATATTTGCACCTTTGATATATAAATGAGTTAAAATTATGGCAAAACATCCTATGGCTAATAATGGAAAAATCTCATGTCACTAGAGATGGTAAGTATTAGTTGACTGAGCGGATTTCATTTTCTTGTAATTCTTAGAAAGATGTCATGGTTGCAAGAAGACCATGTTTCATTTTACCGGAGAAATTCAGGTTATTGATAACATCAAAATTTGAATTCGTACAATAAATTTATGAACATTCTAAACATAATGAGTATTCTTCATGGAGAAATGGCATAATGGAATGGCACTCAATGCTTATGCCGTTTCAATTTATTTCATAGCTTGATCCTGAGGCAGCTCTCTATAATTAGCAGCTAGCCTTTTTAGATTTAAATGCCTAGAAATTGAATACGGTTTTGCTTATCATGAAGACCTACAGTTAGTTTCTTACACATTTATTTGCTTAAATATTTGGGCAATTTTTAATTGTTTTTGAGTGAAGAAGTTGCTTATAGTTCCTAGGCTAGGTATTTAGGAAGCTCTTCTTTTGACCTAGTAATAAAAAAATGTCTCTAGTTCTTTTCTTGGTTATGACTTTGAAGTAGGGATGGCAATGACACTTTTTAAATATCCATATTTGAGTTCAATTAATTTTCATGATGTTTGAATCTGTTTATTATGGATTAAATTTGAATATTATTATCCAAATCCTAATCTGAAATAGATAGAGCCATCTGTTAAAGGCTTGAATCTGTTAAAATACTCAATTATTTACATCTGTTTCTTTTTCCATAACAAAGATATAAAATCAAAGAAGAAAATACTTGGTTTTTTAAATCAATTTCTTTTGTCAAAATAAAGATATAAAATCAAACCATATTTAAATTAAAGTTCTAGTTTACACATTATTAACAAGCAACAACTTTTAAAATACAACAAAAGAAAAACTTAGATGATAAAAAGTCCATTTATGAAACTGACAACAATGAAAAATTGATAAAGAAACAACAATAAACTAAAAATGAATTTGGATAATGACCCGATTCTCTCCAAACCAAAACTAATTCGGATTCAGGTATTGGATATCCAAAAGTTACTACCTGAATCTGAAAAATATTAAATTGGATACTATTGGCTACTCCATTCCCATCCCTACTTTATAGTTTATCAACATGTTCAACATGAAAACGCTATTAAATTTCTCAGTTTCTTACCTCTTGAAGAGTTGTAGGGTTTTGTGAAGCATTATAATTAAATTAATTATCATGGGGAAATTCCAACAAATAGGTGGATCTATGAAGGAGTAGTTGATGATCCATATGGTGAATTTTTTATTGCTGAGAACAAGTCTCTTCAAAAGGTATATTGTTTCTATCCACATATATTTGAGCTTCAAATTTGAGCTTTTTATGCTTATAATTTTTAGGTTTGTAGGAGAGCCTTACTCAAGATTATGATGCTAAGTATTGGAGGAAACGTTATAGTCTCAAGAAGGACATTCCTAGCTTCCTTGCAAATATTGCTGGCACAATATTGACTACTGGGAAATATCTGAATGTCATGAGAGAATGTGGGTACAATGTTCAGGTTTGATTCTTTAAACGAGAACCTCCTTTGTTCTTTTTTTCTTTGTGACATACCTCTATCTAGACATTATTTGTAGGTCCCTGTGTCAGAAAATTCTAAATTATTGACTTTTGGATCCAACCATCAATACCTTGAGTGTGTAAAAGCTGCTTATGAATTTGCCAGTGGTGAGCTCTTAAGTCTCATTAAGGAAAAGGTGAGCATGAATTGTTATTACTTAGTAACTTGAAAGCTAATTTTCAAGTGTTTTTTTATGGTCATCCATTAAGAGAATTTGCTAGAACTTTGTCTAATTTTGACATCCATGTCCAATGTTCCAGTATAATTTAATAGGAAAGTTGCGGTCTATAAAGCGCTATCTTTTACTTGACCAGGTAAATATGTTAAATTTTATACTTTGGGATGAAAATTAATCTTTATTTATGTATAGTGTGGTTTTGAATGCAGTTATCAGTAATCTCTAACAGAGAGTACACAATTTGTCTTTTTTTTTCTAGTATGCTGGTTGAGATAGATAAAAACCATTTCTTGTATATCACTTCACAACTTTTGATGAATGTATGTCAGTGCCAAGTTTTCAATAGTCTTATGCAGAGCATGCTTGGTATTCAGTATTCATACTAGGTTAAGTTGTGATTCGGTTTATCTGATTGTTATTTGATATTTAAACCATATTGTAACCATTTGGAACTAGTTCTCAACTATTTAACATCATTAGTTGTTAGTTGAGCTTTGTAAAACTCAAACACCAATTTCTTGTATCATAACTCAAGTATATACATGGGTATATATACACACATGTTGAACTAATTAAGGAAATACAATCTTCACAATAAATAGAATACAAAATCCCAACAATTTAGCCCCAAGAAATCAGATCAGCCTTGTTTGACAAGGCTGTCAACAGTCAATGGTCAACAATGCATTTTCCCGGAAGCCAAGCACTTATATTAGTCGGAATCTATACCCTTTTATATTACTTAGACCATCTTTGCCATTTTCATCATCATCCATGGTATTCTCTCTCTCTATTTGATATTTATCAAAATAAGTTTTGAACTAAAACTCTTACCTAAACTTACCAATTTAATGATAATAAATAAAATAAATGTATAAATACTGTAAGAAGTGTGCATAACTTGAATATGATAATTCAATAGGGGACATAATCAATTTTAAAGAGATGCCAATTAATAGATGGGTAGAAAATTCCTAGAAGTACTCAAAGCTACTATTGGAAATATTAGGTGAAAAGTATGATCTTAATATACTAAAAAACTGAAAAGAGAATAAGAAATAGTTAGTCTGTGTTTGGTTTTGGAAACAGACCTATTTTCATTGAAAATAGAAATGTTTGAGTGACAAGGAGGTGGCATATGCTAAAATATATCAAGATCATTTTCAAGTTATAGAATGGGTAAGTCCCATATCTTTCTTCCTAAGTGACCAACCAAATTGCTTTTGCACTAGCTAGTGCTACTAATTGGGATTGTCAAACTCTAGGAAGCTTGGCCTTGTAGAACTTCTAAAGGACCCTTAAAGTAAAGGGCTTCAAGAGGCACCCTAATAATAAGGTATGTAGTTGGACCTTAACTTTAAGGGTGTTGAAGAGAGGAAATCAGGGTGCCTATTTTTCTCTCATAGGGTCCTTTAGAAGTTCTCAAAGTTTGCTAAACTCTAGTAAGTGCCTATTTTTCTCTCTTCAACACCATTTTAAGCACTTGGAAACACAACTAGTTTGGTTCAGCTTTTATTATCTCTAGGTTTTGCTTGGTAAGAATAATGGAAATGGATAAGGATGAATGACTGTCAATCCAATGGTTAAAGCTACAAAGTAGAAAACTGGCTGCCTAACCATGGGATTTACATTTTCCTTTCTTACCCCCTCGATCCTTCTTATCAGGAAAAGCCTGAGAGCAAGGTATCTGCTAAACTAGAAGATAATAAGAAAAGGAAAACACATAGATGTTTGCAAAACTGAGATAATAATAAGAAAAAAAAAAATACATAGATGTTTGCAAAACAGAGAAGAACATAGTGGTGGCTGTGAAAAAAGTTGGTTTACAGGAAAGGTATTGACTTAGCATCATAGGGAGGGATTGATAGAGCGAGGGATAGAAATAGTTTTGAGAGGGCCAGAGTCTGAGTAGTGAGAGATAAAAGGAAGATGAAGGCAGTCTCAGATAATGCCTGTATGTTCTGGCTGCCAAATACACGCTTAAAGTGCCAGAGTATTTTGAAAATCCTGTCGATGTTTTAGACAAATAAGGTAATTTGCTTTATAGATTAAAATAATTTTGAATTTTAGTTCTTTCATGGAGTGATCATATGCAAACACAGCACTGCATTTTGGAATAATAGGATCTAGAATAAAATTAATATTCTATTCCTATTCCTGTCCAACATTGAGAGAGATTGTACATAGTTGTATGATAGACATATGTGTTCATAATGATTTATGTAGTCAACTAGTCATTCTAATTCAGATGCTACCAAATTGCAGGGTGATTTCATGGTTCATTTTATGGATATAGCTCGAGAGGAGCTCTTGAAAAAGCATGATGAGATATCTGTAGAGAAACTGCAGGTTTTTCCATCTTTCTCCTCTTTTTCTTTGATTGCACACTATGTGAGGTGCATGCATATGACAAGGCTTCTACTTCTCTACTCAATAAATTTTGAAAAGGAAACTGCAAAGTAAATATTATTAAAAAGGCAGGCTATCTGGCATATGTGAAATTATTTCTCTTTAACCATTTTTCTTGAACATGTAGTCTCTGCTGGATCTAGCTTTGCGTACCACAGCTGCTGCCGCAGATCCTTGTCATGAGGACTTAACATGTTGTGTGGTAAGTGGTTCCTCTGTTCCTTGTTTCTTTGTATGGGAAAACTTGGATTGTTTCTATATTATATTATTATATTGTAATTTAATGTTTTAACTTTCAGGAGAGGTCTTCAGTTCTCAAAGGAATGAGCAGACTGAAGGGTCTTGACATCAAGAATGTTTCTCATACTAATGATCTAGAGGAGCCAATAATCATTACTGGTCTTGAGACATTTTCCTTGAGCTATAAGGTAGGCTTTTCTTGCTGTAGTTACTGTATGATGTTCTTGAATGAGTTTTCGAATTACAACTTAATTAAAGGGACCTACTTGCAGGGAGTATAGCCATTGTTGGTGAGTCTCTTGAAGGACGTGATTTCTTTTAAGGCTTAAAAGCATTACTAAAATTATATTTGGTTCCTTTGTGTTTAAACTTCTTTTTCAAGGTAAAATAATAGTCAATTGTAAGAATTACATGATTTGTGTGGTAGTTTCTTGGGGTGAGCATGGTTTACTTTGGTTAAGTTTCAAGGGTAAATAAAAAGCAAACCAAGAAATTGGTTTCTAATTTTTTTTTTGAAACCAAACCAAACTATATTATAATGAAAACCAAATTGAAGTAATTTAGTTTGCTTTGGTTTCTTATTTGGTTTTGACCAAATAAGCAAAAACAAAAAATGAAAAAGAAAAGAGGAACAATATTTACTTTTAAATAATTAAAATTTAAAGGAGTCCTCAATTCAAGTCAAATATAAACCATTAAATTAAAATAAAAACAAGAATCTTAAGTGCCTGTTCAATGAATGGCTTCAGTGGTTAGGGAATTCATTCTCACCTCATTCTCCCAACACTAGAGTCATGCAACAAATTCAAGTAAAATATAAACAGTTAAATTAAGATGGAAAACAACAGTCTAAGTGCCTGTTCAGTGAATGGCTTCAGTGTATTGGGAATTCATTCTCATCTCATTTCCCCCGACACTAGAGTTATAAAACAGACGAAGCCTGCCTAAATGTGCAACTAGGAACTGAATTTGTAGCATCATAAATATAAACTGGTTCACATAAAATGTTTTAGAAAACGAAGTAAATAGTAGTACATAATTAATAGGTTTCTTTGTTTTTGACCAAATTGTGCTCTGCTCTAGTAGTTTCTTTATACCTACTTGATGGTTTATTGTGAGTGGAAGCTCCTTGTATTGTAATCCATTGGTGGTATCACTTTTACATCATTTCATGGTGCAACCATGTATTTTCATCCTTATGCTCATGATTTTGTATGTTTTCAGATTCAGTGGCCACTGTCAATTGTTATATCAAGAAAAGCTTTGGCAAAATATCAGTTGATTTTCCGCTTCCTTTTTCATTGTAAGCATGTGGAACGCCAGCTCTGTGGGGCTTGGCAAATGCACCAAGTATGGACTTGAACTTATTGATGTAGTCTGGTGACTTTTTACATGTTTGCTCTATGTATCCTATAACTTCAGCAAAATTTGCAGGGAGTTCGTGCTCTTAATTCACACGGAACTGCCATCTCTAGATCATCTCTCCTCTGTCGTAGCATGCTGAGATTTATTAACAGTCTTCTGCATTATCTAACATTTGAGGCAGGTTTCTTTGTGTCCTTTGCACCATAACAGCTCTGAATACTTTTGTAAGGCCTAGAAAGAAAATCTCATGAAGTCAGACAAGTCTTGCATACTCTTTATCTTCCATTCCACTTTATTTCAGTTTTGGTGCATAACTGAACCTCAATATTTCTTTACTTTGGGAAATCTCTGCATTTGTGGTAGTCAAAGTCACTAGCAAGATGGGCTTTGGGATTTGACTCTTAACTTTATCAAGGAAAGGCACAAAAAAGGATGAGGAAGAAAATATAAACTTAATTGAGATGTTCAGTTATTTGGCTTGGTGCTTTTAGGTAACGTTCTTGAAATCCTTCTTTTCAGGTTCTTGAACCCAATTGGCATGTGATGCATGGTAGACTCCAGACTGCAAAAAGCATTGATGAGGTATGATCCTAATTAGACTTGTATATGCTGCATACCTGTTTTTAATATAAAATATAATTATTTTTTGGTGATAAACTAGTGCAAGTTATATTTGAAAATCCTTTTGTAACAGGTTATCCAGCATCATGATTTTTTCCTCGATAAGTGTCTGAAAGAGTGCTTACTTGTTTTGCCTGAACTGATAAAGGTTTGTTGTTTCTCATTTATCAGTATATTTGGGACAGCTTTTAGTAAATTGGACATACTAGTCTGTTGCTATTAGTTAGACTAAAATGGTATTTTAGAGTTATATTATTAGAATCAAATAAAAACTGGTGAATGAAGTGTATTTCAATTTTTGAAGTGAAAAACTGAAGTTGCAAATTAAGTCTGAAATAGCACTTGAATACACGAGATTTTATTGTGGGAAATTCACTTTCATTGTTCATGTTTGTTTTTTTTTCTCTTAATTAGTAATTGTTTTTACTGTCGCAGAAAGTGGAGAAGTTGAAATCATTGTGCCTACAATACGCAGCAGCAACACAATGGTTAATTTCATCGTCTATTGATATTCCCAAGTTAGATGAGCAGTCTGATGGTTCGGTTGGCTCAGGAAAGTCGAAGCAGTGGAAATCAAAGAATCTATCTCAAGCGCAAAAAGCCATGACTAGAAACTCAGCAGTTACTGATTCCATTCTGTAAGTGTGGAGAATGGGTGGCTATGATGACATCTCTTTCTCTCATCATTCTCTAACTTAAACTAAACTACATTGCAGTAAATTTGAGAGGGAATTCAATGCTGAGGTTCAGAGTCTCAGACCAATTTTGAGCAGCAGCTCCCAAGCACAACCATTTTTGACACATCTTGCACAGTGGATACTTGGTGTCGGAAATGATCCGTAAGTTCAAATATTGTTATTGTCTTGTATTGCATGTTCTTTAGGTAGGGATTATTGTTTGTGTTGTGTTTTCTCTTTATACTGCATCTCGTTTGTATGGGTAACAATGCATTTTTTAGGTCTCTAATTTGACAAAAAAATTGCCTGATTTAGTAGACAGTGAACGAAGCGTTTGACTGTGATTGAAATTTTGGGCTGCATCTATTATGAGATTTTTATTCGGGCAAGTCTTGCGTTTTCTTTATCTTATGTTAGATGTAATATCAATAAAAAAAATTAAATTATTGTTGATTTTGAGTAAAATTTATACATTCTAATTAAATTTGTATATTAATATAAAATCTATTGGAACAAATAATTTTATAAATTTAAGTTATATAAATCAATTTGTTAATTAGTTTACTATAAAACATTACGTATTATCTTAAAAATATATAGAACAATTGATGAAATCTAATATTTGATAGAGTTAAATTACTGTTTGGGGTTTGCATTTGATAATTATGATCACATTGAGGTTTGAATTTTTATTTCAAGTTAGGGTTTAAATTTGGCATTTGTTCCTCCATTAGGGCCCAAACTAGGTAATGGTTTTCACTTTGAGGCTTAAATTTTTTGTCCAAGTTAGTTTTTAAACTTGATAATTGTTTTTATATTGGAATTTGAACTTGGACAATTGTTTTTACATTGAGGTATGAATTTTAGGATTTTTAAGGAAATATTTGAGACTAACTTGGACAAAAGGGAGGTTCAAGCTTCAATGTGAGATTAATGTCAAGTTCAGGTCTTAAAAAAAATTCAGACCCAATTTGAGAATAGTTGCTAAAGTCAATTTTCAAAAAGTGATTTAACTCTATTTGATATGTATTTATGATTTATGTTATACATGAATACTAATGCGAATATAATTATACACTTGTAATTTCAAAAAAATGGACGAATGGTTATATTGTTTAAGAAAAATAATATTTAAGCCAATGTCAAAATAAACTATTACTAGTTAATCGATCGTTATTTATTACGATGGTTTAGTGTATATTTAATAGAGTGAATTTTAAGTTAAAATGCTAAACAAGTCGTTCGAAAACAATTAAAATATAAATTAAGTTTTTTGTCAAAGCGTACTCATTGAATTTTTTAAATCATGATTCGTGTCCAATCGAGTTCTTTAAATTTATTTTTTGTTGAAATTTTTGACGAGTTATTTAGTGTTGATGTGGCAATTAATGTGAAAAGTTAGTGTGGCAGTTGATATGGAAAAATGGTGTGACATTTAACATGGTAAGGTGACATGGAAAATGATGATGTGGATGATTTAATTGATTTTTTATTATTTTGTGAGAGTTTAATTAATAATTTAATCTTATTTTTTTTAAAATTATAAATATATATATATATATATATATATATATGAAAATATTAAAACATCATCCACTATTTATAAAAATGTTAGAAATTATTAAAGAATATTAAAAGCTATAAAGCAATTATAAAAAAATATTAAAATTAAAAAAAATTGATAAAAGTTTATAAAATAAGAAAATTATTAAAATATTATAATATTATAAATTTTTTTGTTATTTTGTTGGTTTGAAGTTGGGTTTTGATAATAAGGAAATGGGGAGAATGCGGTGTGATGATGATCGGATTTGTGTGGGTGCTAAGTGGTTTGAGTGGTGATGAGTTTAGCGCTTGATAGCTTAAGGTGAGTGATGGGTAGAGGTATTTATGAGTCGATTTAATCTATTATTTAAAAAATAAAAAAAATATTAAAAATAATTTAATAACAATATTTTATTTTTTATAATTAACTTTTAAGTAAAAAAATATATATTATTTTTAAGATAGTGAAATGAATCATTTCGACGAGCCAAATCTAGTTGAGCTTAGGTGATACATGTACGGATGCAATAAAATTTATTTAAGTCAAGTCAATCAAGTTGCCAATTTTTAAGTTTGGAAGATTAATCGACTTGCGATGAATTCTTGAGAGAATCAAAACATTTTTGGGCTAGGATGTCTGCATAGCGTTCGAAGAGCTTTCTCTTAATTTCGAAACACACTTTCAATCACTCGATTTCGAGTCCAAGAGCTCAAGTTATGACTATTTTTTTTAAGACTACGCGAACATAATTTTTGGACGAGATTATTATGGGAAATTACGAGTTTCAGGCTTCAATTCGAATTTAAATCGGGTTCGATTTTAAGGCCTAATTTTGTTTATATATGAGTACAATATTGTATCTATCAAGTTTTATTTATTTATTTATTCTGAATTTTAGGATATTTTGAAGTATTTAAAGTTGTTTAAAAGTTTTATGTTTCTTAGTCAACAAGAAAATTTAGTTCTACTAAAAAATTAATTCTTGTTTATATTAATTAGAGTTTCATTATACTTAATAGTTACAAGAAAAAAATTAAATTACACTAACCAATTTCAGCTCAAACTTTTGAGCCCTAGTTGTACATTCTCCACCTTTCTCTGCTGCTTCAAATGGTGGCTGGTGAGAAACAAAAGATGTTTCGTTTTCCCAACCACCACCACCATTTAACATTCCATTTATTTAATTATATATATTTTACTATTGTAAATTCTTTACCTTTTTTTCTTTTAATATATAAGCATATATATATATTAAATATGCTAATCGGCTATCAATAAAATGAATTTTAGTGGTTAAATTGCCACTTTAACCCCTTTAAAATTTTCAAATTATGGTCCTTTTATAATCATGCTTTACCTCATATACAATTTAGTCCCTCTACTTAAATTAAGCACTAATTCAACAAAATTATCAAATCGAAATTCAATTCACTTTGAAATAATTCTACAAATATTTGATAAAAATATTTACGAGTCCAATTCATGAAAACAAGGTCCCGATGCCTCAATTCCCAAAACCACTAACTTTAGAACCAATGTACTTGTACTTTTAATAATTTTCCAATTAGCAAATTTATCTGATCAAAATTTAATATAAAATTATAATTAAATCGTAAATATTATTTAATAATATTTACTGGTTTGATTTATGGAAATGGGATCTCGAAATTGTAATTTTCAACTCCACTAATTTTAAGGGATAATCACGTGAACTTAACTATTCACCCAAATAACATAAATTATCAAATTAATATTTATTATTATTATTCTATATTCGACTCATAAATATTAAATAATGTAAATATTAAATAATAATATTTACGGACTCACTCGTCAAATTTGTGGCATTGAAACCACTATTTTCGACCCCACTTAAAAATGAGATGTTAAAATCCAACTACCACCAACATTATTCCTTGGCAAATGAGCGAGATCTAGTTGTCAACATCGGTTTGTAGTTCGAAATATGTATTCAGAAACATGGGTTACTTAACTGCACTAATTGGTATCTATTTTTTGACATGTTACGATCTCGTCCAACATCAATTCCATAAAATTTGAATAATTTGAGCACCATGAACGCCCGCAGTGCAGCATATGTATCAAATATACCGTTCAACAGTGGACACAGTCGTACAACAGGGGTTTATGATACGATCATATGACGTCAAACTTGGCCGAGTGCAATAGGGTAATAAAGGGGATGTGTCATTTGTTGGTAACATCGGTTGTTAAAGAGACATACTTTCAACTAGCAATCATGTTTCCTAAGAGGGAGTCGACGTACGTTGGACAGATAGCCGATGGTGGTACAATCTGCGATGCGATGATGAAAGAAATTTGAAAAAGAACAACAAGAGCGAATGACATGTATGTAGTGTCACTCATGTTGAGAACTTGATTTTCGAGTCACGAAGCATGTCAAGTCCGACCAAGAAATGTCAAATGTATCCTATCATGTGAACTTAACGAAAGGAACCTGCAACTATGGGAGATTCCGAGGACTCCGATACCCATTCAAACATGCGATTGTCGCTTGTGCGCAACTAAAAATTGATTATGCGCCGTACATCAACGTGTACCGACTAGAAAACATTCAAAAAATATGGACTCCTGTATTCTCAATCATCCTAGATGAGAGTATGTGATCGTCGTTGTCCAACAGGCAATTCGAGTTGATAGCAAACAAGACCTTGCATCACCATCCAAAAGGTCGCCCGAATTTCACCTAGATAAGGACAAACATGGACATTCGAGAGACAGACGGTCAACAAAAATTATGCAGGTATTGTAAAAACCCCAACTTTACAAAGCCAACATATTCTCTGTACAAAGAAACATTAAAACCTCGACGTCAATAAAAATTCAAGTTATCTATAAAAACCCGACGTTAATTAAAATTGTTATTTATTGTTAAATTACACATAACTAATGATAATTATTAATAAAGACAAAAATATTGTATGAATGAAAAACTTCCACCACTGATCGCCCAAATCGAGTTTCAAATTGAAAATCATGACTCTAAAATCAAAAACCCTAAACTCAAATATTAAAAGCCTAAACCCTAATAAAGTTAACAAAATCCTAAAAATTTGAAAAGCTTGTCTAATTAGGCAAATTTTCTATGAAATCAAACTATTTCCCTAAATATTTTTAAAATTGATGCAAAACCCTGAATATTTAAAGAAACATCATATATGGCTTATTTAGCCAATAAATACTAATCTCAAAACATGTGAATAAAGAAGTCATTAAATAAAAACCTTAGAAACAATTTTTTTCCATTCCAAACGTTAGTAGAGATGGTGGATTTGATTGTTATCTTCGCCTCTACCTTGGATCCAACGATAAGAAAGCAAAACCACGATCCAGGGCATTCACTACACAATAACAACCAACTCCACATACAAATGGGATCCCAAATTGCATAATATCAAAGGAGGTCCAAGCAAGCTAAGAGGATTAGAACTTGCAACGATAAGCTTAATATTGCTATAATGATCGCATCTGGACTCAGTCGATGCTTTATTCAATAGTTATATAGTTTTACCATTGACCAAACATATCTTTTGGACTAGTATACTTTTTTCACCCCCGGGTGCAGGCTATCTTCTAACTTTACATAATGATTAGATGATATTCCAAGTTTCCAGAGTTCTTTCCTTAGCAAATACACAGACATCAGGCATCAGCAGCCTTGGAACTACCATTCATTTTGGCACGTTTAGCTTCAGCATCTTTCACAGCTGCCTTAATTGCATCTTCTGCAAGCATACTGCAGTGCAGCTTAACCGGTGGAAGTGATAGATGTTTTGCAATCTCCCTGCCAGCAGGAGTAAATTTGATTGATTGCAAGAAAAATTAGTTAAATGACCAATTATTGGTACCACAAAGATGAACAGCAAAAATGGAAACTATGGTTAAAACATAACAGCATCCTTTGACATCAGTATTATATTTATTCACATATATTTTATACATTGGGATTACACCAGCACCTGAGCAATTAGGCTCAAAGGGTTGGTGCATGATCCCCCTACACAAAAGAGCCCAGTCAAAATCCCCACTTCCCCAACTAAAAAACAAAGGGTACAAACCAGTGGACTAAAAGATGAAAGCTATGCATTACCTTATGCATACTCTATGCAATCACCTTAAAACTTAAATTTGGATGTTCTTAAGTTACCTATTTAGACAATCATATAATTACAATTTACACCTACATATGTTGCTAGGAAAAAAATCACATCATCATCTAATATTTCTTCTCATGACTAACTGTATTTATTATATTGATCCTGTTGATACTTAAAATCGTGATCTGAACATTAATTAGAAAAAAGGCTCAATAGACAAAGCTAGACAAGGCTTTAAACTCAGGTCAATCTTTATGAGCGGACAGTGCGACTTCTACTAATTGGTTGCCACCACTAGGCTTTAATATCATTGTGCATACCCATGAAGAATAAAGAATGCCCTAGAATTACCAAAATAAACTTAGTTAACAAGCATAACAAAAAATTCATATTATAAGTAATTAAAACCTTCCCTTACCAAATGCAGAAATGGTTAAATGGATGCGGCCAAAAAATTGAAAGAATGGGGGAGAGAAGATGATCTATCCATAGCATTCTACAATGTTTAAATGAAATGCGAAAAATACGAACAGTGTGTGCAAATAACTTAATCAAGTTATCAAAAAATTCCACTAGTTTCCAAGATCAGATACCAAAGAGGAATACCGCAAAATACCCCAGGAGACGATAAGAATCAAATAAATATATATGGGACTAATACTTACGTGTTTTTAATAGTAAGCACTTCGTCCATGCTTTTCCCTTTCACCCATTCAGTAGCTGCAGCATGAAAAGCTCCAAGTTACTACATAGGTCCTCCACAAAAATTGAAGGCCGTTTGAAATAAACTCATATGTACAAAACATTGAATAACATCAATAAAAACAGATTAGAAGTTTCAACATTACTGATTCGTTCCGTTGGTTGGTTTTTTATAATAGCAGTTTTTTTCTCTTCCCAAAATCAACATGTTGGTTCCATATTAAAGTAAATCATGCATTTTCTTTACAAAAGATAAAATGTTATATTGATTGATTAACATAAATATTTGCTTCTGTATTAAAGGACTCTTTTTCTTTTGTTTTGGATGAGAAACAAAAATAAAGTATCGAAATAAAAACTAATCCGTGTGAAATTCCCTTTGCAATCAGAGAAATTGAAATTTGGATTAAATTTTTTGGACTTGAAATTTAACTTAATAGAAGAAGACAATAAACAAATAAAATAACCAGAAGCGCATATACATAAAAAAGGAAAATCCAAGGGGCATACCAACAGAAGAAGAGGCAATGGCCGAGCCACAACCGAAGGTTTTAAAGCAAGCATCAACGATTTTGCCGGAATCCTCGTCGATTTTGATTTGCAACTTCATAACATCACCGCAAGCGGGAGCGCCGACCAGGCCGGTGCCAACGTTGGGGTCGTTCTTGTCGAAGGAACCGACGTTACGAGGATTGTTGTAGTGATCGATGACATTCTGGTGGTAAAGACGTGGCAGAATCTGTAGGGGAGGCGATGGGGAGGGAATCCCGAGCAGCTTTTTCGACACCATCCTCAACATCTTCACTGAGTTAGGGCTTGGATTTGGGAACTTTGATTTGTTGCACGCAGATATATATAGATACACAGAGAGAGCGCTTGAAGAGACGGCTATATGGGGACGCGTGGGAGGGTGGAGAACAGATTCTGGAGTTTCCTTCGTAAGATAGGACCAACACACGTCAGAGTTTTTCTCCTCTGTTATGGGATCACATTTACAAGTTACAACTTCAAATGTTATTTCTGGAATTGGCTCGGTGGGTTGCGGCCCCGGAAGCTTGTGTTGCAATTCCGCTGTCACTTTTTTATTTTTGGGTCTAAAATTAGGTATTTCGGACACTAAATGAAGCTCATTAAAATCAAGATGTTATGGGCTCAATAGGTTAATTAACTCAAAATATTACGTAAAAATATTTTTTTGTAATAATTTAACTCTAAGAAAAAATTGAAATTGCAATAAAAATACTAAAATGATTAAAAATAAGTTTGTTAAGTGCCGAAAAATATTTAAATTACCACTATAATTTGTGGCAGGTCAATGCTACTCTCAATCGAATTACCAATTCAATTACGAAAATTACAGAAATACCCTTTAATTAAAAATAAATTATATTATTTAAAGATAATTTAGTTTTTTTAATTTAAAAAATTAATAAAATTGCATATTGAGGAATTTGAACTCAGATTAAAGTAGTAAAACCTCTAATTTACCACTCAATTAATGATTTATTTTGATATTTTTATACATTTTAATTTTTATTATACACACTTTATTATCACCATCAATTGTATATCTATACTTACTATTATTCAAGCCTTTGATTGAGTTGGTGTCACGAGTTAATAAGACACCAACTTAATTAGAGAAATTAAGAAAATATCCTTCCGTAATTAAAATAAATTATATTATTCAAGGATATTTTAGTCTTTTTATTTTTTAAAGAAACCAATAAAAAATTTACATGTTATTGGATTTTAACCCACTCTAAATGCATTAATAAAACATTAAAATAACCACTAAACCAAAAATTTATTTTATTTTATTATATTATGCACATTTTATTATCTTTATCATCTATACTATTATTTAAGCCCTTAACTGAGTTGGTGTCACGAGTCAATTAAACACCAACCTGATTAGAAAAATAACGAAAATATTTTTTCGTAATTAAAATAAATTATATTATTTAAGGGTATTTTAATCTTTTTATTTAAATAATAATAATAAAATTTACATGTGGTTAGCTTTGAACCAATTCTAAAAGCATTATAAAACCTCAAATTGACCACTTTTCATGTGTTATTATTATTACTTCATTATTTATTATATATTATTTTCAAACACGCATTTATATTGTAAATACATTATTTTATACGCATACATAAATGATAGAATTTCCATTTCACTCAAAGTTTTCAATTTTCTCTTAGTAATTACATTTGGTTAATGAATGTCACAAAATTTTTCTTCATTGAATTAAGGATCCGTTTGTTTCACTGAAAATGGTTTCCGAAAAATGATTTCTGAAAAATGACTTACTTTTTAAAAAAATTAAAATTTTCTGGTGTTTGGATGAATCTGTGTAAAATATTTTCTGTTGTTTGACAGTTTTCTTACAAATATTTCATAAAAATTGTTTCCAATGAAACAAACATACATATGAGATTTTCTTATTTTTCCAGTGTTTAATTAATTTTATTTTATATCTATAAATTTATATACATTGTTTTTACATATATTAAAAATATTTTATTAAATTCAGGTTCATTACAATATCATTTTTTAGTTACATAACTATCAAGTGAGTATTTTTTTATTTAAAAATGTGACATCAACAAAATTGACAAAAAAATTTAATAATGTTAATAATTTGACTTAATTTTCAAATCTGAAAAGTAGGGAGACTAAATTCTTGAAAATAAAAGTACAAAGACTAAATTGCAAATTTGTGAAGAGTACATAGACTTATGACATATTTTAACCTTTATACTATAAAATATTTATTATTAATATTTTTTAATTATAATAAATATTTATTATTAAAATAAAATTAAAATATTAAATATTATTTAATTATATTAATAATTTGTTATATGATTAAATATAAATAATTAAATATGTATATTTAATAATATTGAAAAATATAATATTGTATATTAATATTTTAATAATTTTAAATATTTTTAAAAATAAAAATAAAAAATTATTATCAATATAATAATATTAAATTTGATTTAAGTTAATTTTTATATAAAAATAAAGTTACCTATAAAGAATTATTTTCCGGAAAGTTTTCTTATGCGTTTCAAAAGGGTTAGTTATTTTACAAGAAAGCTGATTTATTTTACGTTGACTTGTAAGTCATTTTTCATTGATCAATTTGTTTCTGTTAAACAAATACAGAAAAATGCAGAAAATATTTTTCGTAAAACCTTTTACAAATAAACAAAGAGACCCTAAGAGAAAATTATATATTTTTTAAAAATATCTTTTATAATTATTGTTTCATATTAATTTTAAATATTATATATTTCTTTCATTTTTTTTAATTCAACAAATCACAGTTTAACACATAATTAATTACAGAAATACCAATTTACTCAATTTTTCAATGATAAAAAACTAAAGATACTGCCAAGGGATTGTTCTTTCGACCTCTTGTTGACCCTTCATTGTTATCCCTTCCATCGGCTAAAATGTCATAAATATTTGTATTCTTTATAATTTATAATTTATTTTTTATATTTTTATTTTCAAAAATTTAGTTTCTTATATTTTAAATGTCAAGATTCAGGTCCAATTATTAGTATAGTTAATTTTTTTTTATTAATTTCTTTTTACATTTTGAAATAAAAAGATATTCTTTAATCATGTAACTAGAAAAATGATCTAGTAATGAACTTGAATTTAGTAATATAATTTTAACAATGTTAACAGTTACACCTTAATTTTGAAATTTAAAAAAAACTAAATGTCTAGAAATAAAAATACAAAAACCAAATTTCAAATTTTGAAGAGTACATCATATTTTATTATTTATAATTTATACCAAACGAAAACAAAAAGATATAATGATAATTAATTTTCAACATTTACACTTTTAATTATTTTATTTTTATTGAGTTAAATTTTACCATTAATTTTTCAACACGTCGAGAGATTGAAATTATTGAAATAATGAAAGAGTAAATTATTAAAATAGTCATTTTTGTTTACCTCAAGTTACATTTTAGTCATATTTGTTTAAAATGTTACGTTTTAATCATTTACATATCATGTTATAACATTTTAGTTCCTAAGCTGTTAATTATCGTTAACATGACACGTTAAATCATCATTTCAAATAAAAATTCTAAGTTAATTATACAATTGATCCCTATATTTTTTCGTTTTAAGCAATTTAGCTTTTTTTATTTTATAATCTTTTAACCTTTTTTCTTTATTTTTCATTCTCTTATGTTTCTCCCTCTTTTTTCTTCTCTTCTCCATTTCTTTTCACTAGTTTTTTTTATGTTTTTCATTTGTTAATACTAATACTTATACTTTTATTTTTTGGACAATTTTTTTTTAATTTCCTTTTTTTCTTCCTATTTATTTTTCTCTCTTCTCATATTTTTTACTACAAAAACATAATCTTTGTCCACCAAATAAACTAAGTTTTTATTTTTTTCGCATGATTACTAAATTAAATTTAGCTCAAAACTAAATACTCATTTTTCATCAAATCACAACTTAAATATAACCTAATTTTGAAACTAAAATTGGATCTAACTAATCGATATAACAGATCATATTCTTAATCAAATATAAACATAAATTGAATTCTTTATATTCATAACAAGTTTTTGCCGTTTCCAAATTTTTATAAAATCGTGTAAATTGTTCTTTTCTTTTTCTTTTATTTTCTAACGAATAAAATTAAACAAACGATAAAAATAATTTAAACCTTCTTCGATATTCCCAAACAAATTTGATTGAAAGCCGAACATGAATGAATTGAAGAGAAAAAAGGAGCATGAAACCAATGGTTTGAATAAAATTGAAGGCAAGTTTTACTCTTTACGAGTGTAAAACTCGCTTGAAGAATCCGTGAAATAAAATAATTTCAAGAGGACAAACTTGTTGAGGGTGGACTGTCGTAAATTACGATTAATGAAATCTTCGAGTGAGACAAACTTGTATACTAGATTATTGCAAGATCCAAACTAATTCATTAAAACAATAATGGACAATAAGAGCTTATAATTATGAAGTGAAAATATGCAAAACAAATTTTATTTTAATTTTAATTTTCGCTCTTTCTTTTTTATAAACATAAAAGAATTTTAACAAATGAAAAATATAAAAAAAAACTACGTTAAAAAAATGAAGAATGAAAAACAAAGAAAGAGGCGGAAGAGAATGAAAAATAATTTTTTTTTAAAAAAATAAAAAAAAATAAATCTACAACGTTACAAGAATCAATTATATAATTTAACCTAAAAATTTATTTAAAATGATGATTTAACATGTCACATCATATCAACTTACCATCACACTGCTAAAAATAATTAACAGTTCAATGACTAAAATACTACAACACGATAACATATATGGTTAAAAAGTAATTTCAAACATAAATGATTAACACGTAACTTGAAGCAAATAAAAATGACCATTTTAATAGTTTACGAATAAAATCCTTTTAGACAACTTTTTTAAGGAAAAAAAGACCACAAAATTTAAAATAGGTTTCGTCATCGACAGTTGATCACATATTCTAGTGTAGTAAAGGTTATTGTTAAGTGCTGGCAGCAAATACCATTCCTTCAAAGATTTAAAATCCAGTCCTAGCTAAGTGTTTTTATTTGTGTAATAGATTAGGGATTAGGGCTGGCAGCTAATTTCCAAAAACATAATCACCAATTCATTTCATATCGTGGGAGAAAAGGGGGAATTAATCACTTGGAGATGTCACTGCAGCGGATGATTAGTGAGGAATAAATATGTTGTTAAAACAGTAAAACATACCTCTCCCAGATATTTAAGCAACAGAGAAATCTTTGAAGCAGTCAAGTCAAAGTCAATACATCCAGCAAAAAACACCAGAAAACTGCCCAAACTCCACCCCCAAAAGCACATGTTGATGAATCCTACTTTGCATAAAATCATCACAACAATCCTACATGATTTCATCACTGACCTAAACATGACCATCATTTCATTATCCATCCACTTCACTTTGATTCCAACCATCATCCATCCTAGTAGCGATCACGCCTGAAAAATTCAAACATTGTTTTTAAAGAAATATACTAATATATTATTTTAGATCTCTCAAAAAAAAAAGAACTTCAGTGGCGTAATTATCAAAACGCTAAGCTATATCATAATCTGAAGTTCTAAAACCATAAAGCCAACCCCGCTTGTTGCTATGCATTCTATCATAACTTCATGAATCGGTTAATTGTTTTAAAATCCTTCAAGTCCAGTCATGCCTAAAAATAAAAGGAAATCAAGACCTACGCAGAAGCAGGTACCTGTGCCGGTCATAATCCCTAGAATGTTCCCTAGACCGAGAACGTGACCTGCGACGACTTCTTGAATCATAACTGCGTGAGCGCTCATAATCTCTCTCACGGTCCCGATCATATCCACGATCTCGTTCATGATACCTGTCCTGATCCCTGCTCCTACGATCATGATCCCTCCCTCGATCACGGCTCTCTCCTCGATCACGATCCCGACTGGGCTCTCTTTCACGATCCCTACTTCGTTCCTTTGATCTTCCCTCAGTAATTAGAAATATTAGAGAATTATGGAAGAAACTGAACCATCTCGCAGTCCCCTTTCCCAAATAAGAGAGAAAACAGGCAAAAAAAAGGGTAAAGCTTACCTTCTGTCATCATATCGATCAAGTTTGCGGCTCTTGTTTCTCTCTTCCTGACAAAAATAGTTACCAAGAAAGTGCTACTGAAACAATTTTTCGAATAACTATGCACTTACCACAAGGACAATAAGGTAAAACTTCTAATGGTAGGCATAAGAAAGTAAGCCTTAAGTCTTAAAACCATTAAACAAGAGATAGCAAAGCAGAACAGAAAAGGCCTGCTCAAATACCTCATATAAACAGTGCCCATGCACACACCATCTGTTTTCTTAGTAGTGAAAAGGAACAGAACTAAACCAGCATTAACTTGATCACATGATGACAAAGTGCAAATATGTGGCACATGCAATTCTAGATTATTTTTGCAGCTCATGTTTCATTTTCGGTAGTCCAAGACAGTAAGATAAGCAAAGAGTTGTGCTTTGATTTGTAGAATACAAATTTCTTCTCCATCTACTTCTCCACTCTTTTTCTTTAGTATATTAGTTGTTCCCTTAGACCAGGAGCATTGTGTGTTTAAATCTAATGCATGTCAAAGTCCAATATGCACAGGTGAATCCATGAAAAAAAATACTGTTTTACAGAGTTCAGCATCTAGCTTATAACCACAAAGATTAGAAAATGGAAGGGTATTATTCACTCCGAGATAAGAAAAACTCACAGATGGCTCACTAACTGAGAATCGGTATAGAAGAATGTGTAACATTATACCAGCACCTGAACCAACATATTCACATACCAACTTAAGGATGTCTCAACACAAGATGCATAAAACAATAGATCTATCCTACTAAGCACAACTGCATCTATTTGATTTATTCCTTCAAGTTAATAGGCAAAAGCATTAAATTCCATCTGAGTAATTCAAACACAAAAGTTACTCAGATCAGAAGTTGCAAGTGAACTAGGAAATCGGACATATTGGCAATCCCTTACTCAGTATTTATTGAAAAAAAAAACAGAAACAGAGCTAAGACACTGGAGAGAAAATAAATTGTGTTACCTGAAGCTCTGCTAGTTTATCACGGATTTGCATGTAACCTAAATGAAGCTTGCCTCCAAAATGATCAGCTAAACGCCGGTCACTGAAAGGATAAAGGAAAAGTAAAATACTTCACCAAGAAGATTGAAATATACAACAGACAAGTTTTTATAGCTTCCGCATAATTTATTATCTAGCAATAGCATGATCTACAAGCACGTAAAACAGAAAAAAAGACGCACATTATGTAGCTGCAAAAGTTATCCTCGTAAAACTGGGCCCAAAAGCCTGCTGGTATCGAGGTATAATAGTCGGGTCAAAAGCTGAAACACTTGAAACCCCACATGCTGATTTTTTTAAGCCCACAAAACAAACCAAAATAACAGGAATTAACATTCAAGATTTACCTATCATAAACACTTAAAAATGCTCCACAAATGTCACAAACACGAAGCTTTTGATCAGTCTGAAAATTGCAATTCAAAGGATTAATTAGTAAAGGTCAGATCAGATCAGCAATTGAAAAAAACCAACAATGCACTTTAAAAATTGAACCATCAAACTGAAAAGAATCGTGTAAGGCAACTTTCCATGAACCTATAATATCCTAAATTCCTAGGGCTCAAAAGCATGTGACGGCTTCATATAATTTATCTGAGTAGCTCATAAATCAAATTAGCCAATGAAAGAAACAGTAACACTGAATGATGGTAACAGGAAACCTGTATTTGTCCACAAACGCACATGGCGCCAAGCTCAAAAATCATTCCAGTCATGCATAGATCTTCCTTTAATATGTTAAGCTCGTGAAAACAAGAGGAAGCAGAAAGCTCTCATAATTCATGCCAAACTCTATATTTTTTAACTTAAATAATTTTATCTGTATGGATTATAAGCTGTGCTTATAGCAAAGCATTAAACTAATTTCAGGAAGTCTAAGCTTGCACGTGCATCATTAATTTACAAACATAGGCAAGATGCACAAGACCAAGTCTCTCATACTTAACTTCAACTCAAGTTGTGTGCTGTTTCAAACAGTGCAACCCTTCCAAATCTCATTTTCAGTTCTTTAGTTTTTCATTTTTAGTCTAAACTTGTAGCCTTGGTTTACTAAAGGCACTTTCATTGTTTGGTTAAGAAAAGAAAACAGACTTACAATGCGGACATCAGCAGCTGTGTACTTTGAGGAGTCCAGAACAGGCTCCTGTCTAGCAGGCAGCTGAACAGAAAAAAGTATTTATAAGAATTTAAAAAAAAAAACCCATATATTGCCTAAAAGGAAGAAAAAAAAGATAAAAAAAGAAACAGAAAAGGTTTTTTTCCTAGAAGAGATAAGGATGAAGACAAAAACTAAAGTAACAAGTATAGGACAAAATTCAAAGAAGAAAAGAATAAGCCAAAACTGGGAAATTGAAAACCTTCTTAAGTGCTTCAGCCTCTTCCAGAGCTTTTTGTGCTTCATCCACCATTCCCTTCTCACCTAAATGATAAAGAGAAAAAGATATCTACAATTAAGTAAAATAAAGCAAAATAACAGTGTTACTAATATCCATAAATTACTAAAATTGGAAATAACATAGTCCTAACCTCAAAGAATATATCCTGAATCTAAGTCATCAATGGGGTGGCTAGGTGGTTTTCTTTTGGGGGTGGTGGGTGGCTGTTTAGTTATGTAATAACTATTAACATTTTGACATATCTTTGTAACCATAACAAAAAAGCTCACGGACCAAAAGCAATAAATAGCAAAACTAGTAATATAAAAAACAGCTTGCTTGAGGAGTGAAGAATGCGATTGATTGAAAACTTGTATATCAATGCACTAACACACAAGCATAAGTTTGTTCAGCTGAAGTATCATTAAGCAGTATACTTTACCAAGATCTTCTGCTTTCTTTAGCTTCTCATTTATCATCTCCTGGATATGAGGATCAGGTGCAGCTACAGGCAAAGGTGCCAATGGTGGTGGATTTGGCAGGGGTTGAGGCAGCGATGCTCTATCTTTATTGAATGCATCCAAAAGCAATATTGACTATCACAATAAGAAAATGTCACATGTTTGAGAGTCAAAAGGTTATCACATAATCAAGATTGCAAAATTTTCACCACAGCTAAATCATGAATACTGCATCATGGGACTAATATTTTCATTTTAACTTCTAAACCTCCAAAAGCTATGGTATACCTGCTTGTCTGCTCTTGTAGTTCTAAGCTCTTCTACTTCTTCCAGTGCTCGAATCTTAAGATCTGTCTTGCCTTCAAGATCTATATGATAAAAGTAAACATGTATGAAATTTCCTAAAAGACTTGCAAGCAATCATGTATAAGTGGGGATTTTATAAAGGGTTCCATTACAATCATAATTACAGATAAAGTCTGGATAGTCCACGCTCCTTTATAGAAATAAAAACAAAAAACTTTCAATGTATTTTACTCCAAAATTTCATGAGTACAGAATAAGGACATTAGAAACAGTTGAGGTTCAATATGTTTGTCCTCTTTACCAAAAGAGGACTTTCTTATCTATTACAACCAATGAATCTGCCATTTAAAATGAGTGATCTAGATGATTTACCAAATATGTAGACTACGTAGAGATTAAAAAATGCCGCATCTTTCACCAAATTCATCCATAAATATTTAATCCTAAAGTATCCATCTAAATCATCCCTGGTTAGGTTTGTGGTTTTTGACAGCAACCCATCTATTAGTTATTAGCACCTTAAAGCTAAAACATAAAGGAATAATTCGCATGCCAGCTCAAAACTCAATACCATGTTGATCAGCTTCTTTCAGTTTCTCCTTTATCTGCTTAGACAGCTCAAGAATTTCAGGTGTCTGCAATTTCAAAATTTGCAAAATCCGAATAAGAAAAAGAAAAAACAAATGATCTCAGATAAAACTAATGAAAGTGAATTAACCTATTTGGCCTTACCTGTGTAACCTCAGAAACTGATATTGCAATAGCAGCTTTGGCATCCTCATCTTCAAGACGCCTTAGAGCTCTGCCAATTTTCCTATCACACTCGACAATGAGTCTATCAATGGCGTCTTCTAATTCTCTGTCATAGTTATCAACACCTTTTGACTTGGCTTCTTCATATCTAGGAAGAGTTAAGCAACCAAATATACACCTCTACACCTTACTTCTAGATAGAATAATGATACACCATCAGCCAGTAGTCTGTTAGCATGTCTCTCTGACTCTTCTTTTCTTCTAGCATACACATATTGAGAACATTTTCAAATACTTCAAAGGTCAAGCCAGAGACAGCTAGAATTATGTGATCCTGTAAATATATGCAAAACTCACAAAAAATTAAAACATTACCACATCCAAGCCTTGCACCGAAGTCTGAGCAACCCAGCTGACACCTGATTTTCAAATTGACTACTACAGAGTACCTACTGATATACCCCAGGTTGCAAGAGGAGTACAAGTCAAACATTAATAACAATGTTAAAGTCACAATGCAACAATAGTTGATAGCAATAAGACTTAGCAAGGATACTCTTTCCTCAGCTGTAAAGAGTGGACCTTTGGACATGGTCCCATATCCATTTTCTGAACCAAGATGAGAAACAGAAAGTGATCAGTAATGTAAAAACGCATAAGAACTTCAGACAGGAAAAAGAAAAAGGATCAGAAACCACTATCTGGCGTATTTCTAAAACCTAGCATTCAACAATCAAACTCAAAACCTTGATAAAGATGGTCCATCATTGATCTACCATGTAACTAAACACATACAGCATCTTTGGCAGTAAATGATTTAACCAAAATTCTCTCCTCAAACAGAAGTATTTGTATCAATCAATACCATGAGAAAAAAAAGAATTAAATTAGAAAAAGAAAAAATTGCAAATACCATAATATGCTTATCTTGAGTATTTGTTTTCCATGTCACCAACCAAAGACAAATTAAAATAGTATAGTCATAACTCATAATCCTAGACATCTTAAGTAAAATAAAACTTAGTAACAGAGAATTTGCATTAAATTTTCCCTTTCTTTTTCTACTAACAACAAATACCACCATCATCACTGTTTTTCTCGTTTTCTTTAGATTTCCTGTATTACTCAATCTATTCCCTAGCTACCAGTAGTAATGCTCCTTTCAGTAAATACTTTGGCAATCTAGTTTTTATTCACTTCCTCAAAAGTTATTAAAAGCAAAAAAAGAATATTCATATTCAGTTTATAATAAGTAAAAATGAGAGAACTCAACACAATCGTTCAATATGAAAGTAAAATCACGCATTTTTCCAATTCAAAAAAAACTCGAAGCTAGAAATTTCATTTTTCAGAAACATAATTGCTTCCGTGAACAAACACAATTTCCTTTTATAAGAAAAACTTAGTGAAAATGACCTAATGGAACTTGTAGAACCATGATTCCCTTTTTTCCTTGTAACGTATGTTCACAGAAACCAAAAGACTTCCCAAGCTCTTCAGTTTTTTATTTTTTTTTGAGAGTTCAAATTCATCGTCTACCTTACTCTATCACTCCACAAATCAAATAGATCTCTCCCTACGCTGTAATTTAATAAAAAAAATCATATAATGAAAGCAAAGATTAGAGCTGGACAAGACAAAGAGAATCATGATAACAAGTAAATAAAAAAGCGAAAAGAAATCAAAGAAGCGAAATCTAAATATTGATAGAAGTACCGTTAATTGGAAGAGCTCGTGAGGACAAAGACCGGACAAAAAGAGACGGCAAACATCGCGATCGTAGTACTTGCGATTCACTTCACGTACATCGCCATTTCGATTGGCACCCATCAGCACATCGAGCTGTTTCCTCATAGCGTCCATTTTGGTGGGTTCTTTTTTTTTTCCTTTTTTGGTGTTGCCTTCTCCTTTCTCTTGGAAAGTGAAAGGGGAATCAAGATTTAACCTACAACACTTATTTTTCTGTGAAAGAGGTAAGGCAAGGCAAATCAAGGCCAAGGGAGACTTTTTCTAGGGTTTGGTTTTCGCTTGGGTTCGAGAATCTCGGCCTTCCGGGGGCTCTTATGCAATTTTGATTTATTAGGTTTTTTCTAAGCCAGGGGTGGACTCAATGTTTTTCTTTTTCTTTTTACTTTTTTTCATAATTTGCCACATAATTTTGTTGTTACTTTAATTTAGTCCATTTTAAATTTATATGATCCATTAAAAATGTTTAACTACCTACTAAAACTATTTTTTTTATTTTTTATCATAAATTTAGCCTTTAATATTTATATCTTTTATTAATCTAACTTTTAGTCTCTTTTTAGTTAAATTTGGTCTTGAATAAAAAATATCGAATTTGACTTTCAACCTTTCAAAAATAGTCGATTTGTTGTTTTGTAATGAAAATACTGATTAAAGGTTCGTTTATTTTGACTAAAAATGATTTTCAAAAAATAATTTCTAAAAAATGATTATTTTTTTGAAAAAGTTAATATTTTCTGATATTTGGATGGATCTGCATAAAATATTTTATGCTATTTGATAGATTTCCTAAAAATATTTTATAAAAGCTATTTTAAATGAAACAAACAGACATTCGAGAATTTATTATTCTTTCATTGTTTAATTGATTTTATTTTATATCTATTAAATTTATATTTTACATTATTTTTATATATATTACAATTATTTATTTATAAATAAATACATCGAATTAAATATATAATAGTACTCAATTATTAAGCTCTATTGTTCAATAGAATCAAAATCTAAAAAAGTGTACAGTATATAAACAGAGTGAACTGCAAAATACAAGTCCAAATATTATTGAATTTTTTAAAAGAAACAAATAATTTTCATTTTTATACAACAATACTCAAAATCTTGAAATCACAACATCATATTTGTAACATCTGCAGTAACTAAACTCTACAAATCAAAACATTTCCACTTTTAGACTATTCTTTTAAACATCTTATCCTAGTACATTATTAATTACCAATGGAGTAACAAATTTCGAGTAACACAACAAGCTAATAATAATTGGGGGGATTTTCTCATCATAAAACCCTAAAAAGCAATCACCTTGAAGCCACTTGCTTGTTGGGTTTTTCATGGGCTCCAAAATCGGATTCATCAGTAAACCACCCCACAGATTTCTAGGCCTCTAGCAAAATCTGTGATATACCTGCAAATCAACAACAGCAACAAAAAAACAAAGTCAACAATCAAATGTGTGGATTAAAATCTTCAAAATTAAGAAATAAGAGAAAAAGAAGGCTTCTTTAACATGTTATCAGAAACCGATGCAAGAATTAGAGAAAGAATCTTACAATGATTATTATCATCTCTACTGTTATTAGACTTGTTCAACGATTAAATTTTTTTATACAAAGGTGTTAGTTGTCTTGTTGAGGATACAAAGGTATTAGTTGTCTTATTGTGATCATGAATTTATTTACAATATCATATATGGTTTTTTTTATTTGTATGTTATTACAAATATTCATCATGCAAGGGAATGTAACAACTTGTCAAGAGAATAGTTCACAAGTTCCTTATAGCACTGCACTAAACATGTAATACTACAGGCATGCTTATGCCAATGAACCAATGTTCAGAACTTTTTTACTAAGCCATAGAAGCTAATTTGTGCTTTACTGTAAGTGTAGAATAAACTTCCATTCAGCAATCCAATTAATGACTTTCATCATGCCACAATTCAAGCAAACTTTAAAACTTCATGAGCAAAAATAAGAAAGAAAGATTTATTGGGTTAATGACAACTAGGAAAATTTTCAATCAAGCTTTATCACTCCGGAAGTGGTGTAATTGTGTCAACATTGCCACTACTAAAACCCTCAATAGTGATGTGAACAATTTAACAGCCGATTGTGACTGTAAATAACAGTATAACACGAAATAGCAACGGTACCAATCCACTATTTCACTAAACCAGTACCTTCTATGATATGAAACACAGTAACAAGCAGCAAGATGGAAAACATAAAATCAAATACAATAGAGTAATGCAGAGGTAGAAAGTAGATAACATAAACCAAACCATAACTCAAAAATCTCATTACTCAATACATAAGTAAAAACTTAAAAACTTAAGACAAAAAATAAGAAAGAAAAGCACATCATGTTAATGACAACTAGGAAAATTTTCAATCACTATAGAACCAAGACTGAAAACTTAGTCAATGTGAAGGAAACCTTTGTCATTTGTATGATTACCTTAAATATTCGGATCAGACCTTTTATCTTATATGATTAAAGAAAACAAATAGTAGATAAATACAAGAAGATCCACCTTCCAGTTAATGTATACAGTATAGAAGTCGATGTACCTGCACAAGAGAATCTCAATCAAATAATAATATAAGAAAAGGAAACAAAAAAATTAAAGGGTAAGTTCTATTTTACTGAAAAATCAAACTTCCAATAGGGATTTTCACGAATACCTAATTGAAGAAAAAAAAAATCAAATTTTCAACATATTTGGATACCTAAATGGCTAGATTGAGTTCTATGACATTTTTCATTTTCGTTGCAATTTAGGGGAAGATTATGATAAATTTACAATTTTTTCTACTATTGTGGTTGAGGGAAAGAGTGAGGGAGATTGCAAAGGAAAAAAAAAAAGGAAGACGAAGGAAAAACTGGTTGACAGCCATCACGAGAAATGCTGTGAAATTTCTCTTCAACCAAAAAAAAACTGGATTGATTTTTTACAGCTTTTCTAAAATTCAGTAAATTCACTTAAAAAATTAAACACACCCATTTCGAATGAAGCAACATTGATGAGAAGAAGATAGTGATATACCTTGATAGGAATAGAAAGCAAAATTTTTAGCGTTTCTTTGAAATGCAAGCTTGGTAAGGACAACGATCGACTGACAAAGATGACGAGGCAGAGATGAGGAGGTGAGGCCAAAGGATAGAGATGAGGAGGAGAGGCGGAGGCTGATCGATAGAGAGGAAGGGAGAACGATTGTTTAATCACTGTGATGAGAGTAAAGAGAAAGAAAAATGTCTTAAAAAAATAAAATGGGTAAAACATTTTCCAAAATGAAAGCATTAGATTTACCCGTGTTTTGGAGAATGTTTTCCTGTAGGAATTCATTTTCCACCAAATAAACACCGTAAAGTAATAAAAATATTTTTCGGAAACTATTTTACTGCTAAACAAACGCACTCGAATTTTTTTAAATTTTTATTTTTGAATATTTTTATAAATTTTAAATTATTTATTGATATGTCGTATAAGACTATTAATATTTTAGTCATTATTTTTATTAAAAAAGAGCGGTTTCACTTTATTTAAAAGGTTAACGGTCAAATTAATTAAAAAATATAAATATTAGGGCTAAATTTATCATTACGTCTCTTTTAAAATTTAAAAAAATAAGAATTAATTTCACCAAGTATTTCCAAACTATGACCTTATTCTAAATTGGTCTTCAAATTTCAAATTGTTCTAATTAGGTCCTTCTCTTATTGAAACTGTTAATTTAACTATTAAATTACATGTTAAAATTTTTTGTCAGCATTTAAAATGGAATTTTTAAAGAAAAGTAAAATATTGTCACATAACTTTAAAAAAAAAAGAAAAAGAAAGAGTAAACAATAATTTTTGTAAAAACTTCGAAAACCTCAAAACCAAGAAAATTTACCATGCCTATGTTTACAATATTCATTTTTCGTTAAAAATTTCATTTTGAATTATGTTACATAAGATCCAACGTCTTATTTAATGATTTTAGTAATGGAAGGATAATATTGATATAGCATTAATAGTTTGAAGATGTAATTAGAATATTTTAAAGTTTGAAAACTAATTTAGAATGAGAGTCATAAATTAAAGATGTTTGGTACAATTAACTAAAAAACTAAATAGATTTTTCATCCAATGTGATAAATTCTAGTACAACATACTTGGTGGAATTAGAGTCACAAGCAAATTGGTGTTAGTGGGAGGGAGATGACAAGATTTGAACCGATATCATTTTTGTGCTAAATAAGAGCTTTAACCACTATCCCAACCAATTTTTTTACTAGAAAAATAGAATTAAGCATTATATTGTACAACTTAGACATAACGTACCCTAAACCAAAATAATTTTAGATAAAACTTGCATAAATCTGGGCAAATCACATACATGATTTACGCAAGGAGGGACTTGAACCCACACACTCATTATAATGAAATATTAACTTATTTGATAGGAGTTTTAACATTGTAATCTATTTTATAATTGGTTTTCTTTCTCGTGCAATATACAGGTTAACCACATGTTTTACTCAATTATTTTTTAATTAGTAATATGTGGGAAACAAATTTTGACATATTATAAATAAATAAATTCAAATTAGATAAAATTTATATCTATATTTTGATATTAAAATAATAATTAAAAATATTATAACGTCACTCAATTTATAAATTATTATTTAAAATTTTTGATAAAAAAAAGTAAGTGAATTATTCTAATTGTTTGGTGGTATGAATCCGTCAACGGGTCGTACACAAATATATTGGTGTATATGTGTGTAAAGTGTTGGTATTATTAAGTGTTATAAAAGCTTATTATTTATCTTTGGAACTTACTAAGTTCGTTATGAACTTACCTAGTTTCCTTTACCATTTTAGGATATATTGAGATAGTGAACTTTTGAAAAGACTCAGCTAGTCAGCGAATTTTTTTATGAGACATTCTTCGTTTTGTCGTAACATGTATATCGAATCGAGGTGACCTGTGATCTTAGTCTCTTGTATTGAATTATGTAAAAGCGAATTTGAACTTCTTTTATATAATCGTTTGTATATAATGAATGATGGCTATTCGCCAATTTACTAAATTTTATGTTATGTGAATTAAGACTTACTCTTATTTTCCTTAATCTATGCATTAATTCTTTTAATTCGCCAAATGACATTTTGAAACGTATACTTTTGATTTACTTTTAAAAAAATACTACTTTGTCAAACATCGTTTTAAGATTGTTTTATTTAAAATCGTATTGATTTACTTAACTACTAAACCAATGCCTTTGTATTTACGAAATGATTTTTGTTTTCCGGTAACATTATTGTTCGCTAGTTATATATATGATTGGGGTGTTAAATGTCTTGCCTTAATTGGATGGTTAGACTAATGCGGAAAAATTATGTAAAAATTTTCCCGCTAATTCATCCCATATAGTGATAGAACCAAGCTCTTGCGAATCAAGTCATTCGTACGCGTTGTTGCACAGCAAAAAGGGAACAACCGAAGACGGATGGCGTCATCGTAATCCCGTTATACTTGAAAGTATCACAAAGTTGAAGGAATCACTTTAAGTGTTGATTCTGGTCTTCCATCATATTGCCTCGAAATTGCAAGTTGTTTTGAACCATTTGGATGGTGGTCATCTTGATTTCGAAATTATTGGTGTTGATCACCGGCCTCTCGATATTGCCTCGGACCGCATCTAGAGTGGTAGTGCATATTCATGCAATGTCTGTTCTTGTCGAGCCATCAGTGACTCTCTTTGGAATTGTGATGGTGGTTTGAGTGGTTCGTCAAACAGAGGGTTTTCCCAAGGTAAGTTAGCCACCACGAGTGGATTACTTTTGCATTTGTTAACGAGTTCGTCCTAGGATTCTCTCCGGTTCAGGATATGTCTCGATTGGGATGGTTCCGCTCGAGTCATACATTGAAGAGAAATTAAAATAAAATTAATAACTTAAAATTAAATCAAATAAAAATAACAAAAATTAAAATTTGTATCTATAATTCTAAATTTTCCTATTTATCCTATTAAAGTGAAGAAAATAAAATTTTAATTTAATATTGAAACCTCCTCGACAATGACGTCAACAACTTGACCCCACCAAACGTGTGGACGTTTGGACTGGAAATACTGCAGTAAAAAGATATAAAATTAAGCAATGGTGTCTGCAAGTATGCGTGTCAAATTGTAATATAGTACCCAAGGGAGGTTGAAATAAACTAAAACTTCTTTATAACACTAACAGGGGTAAATAGTAATAACCTAAAAACTATAGTACGAAAAATCAAATTAAAATTAATTAATTGAAATAACATAAATTAACTAAAACTAAAGAAAACAAATTAACAATCGAAATTAATCCAATTAACTAAGTAGAAGATTAACACACTTCAGTGTTCCTAATTAACTTCAGAACTCAGGTTTTATCGAGTTAGCTAATAATTAACTAGTTATTACCTTTCAGTCTCTAACTAATTAACTAATTGACCAATATACTTTTATCTTTCGATCTCACTTTCTTGATCGAGATCAATTATGATTTACTCGGTAACCTTATCTTTCGACCTCGTTTATCCTAAATTACTTCCTAGGGTCGTCAATCGTAGGGTTTAATTAGATATAATTTATGCCAATTAACTCGAACTCAAACCCTAATTCTTCTGTTAATTATTCTCACATTTGATCGATAATCTCCCTAAGGAAATTAGCCATTCATGGATCTAATATGCAATTATCCTTAATTTCATATTCCACATGCAAAGTAGGAAATTAAATAGAAAAAAGGAGTAAAGAAATTAATCCATTTCGATATTAATTTGTGCGCGAAAGCCGAATTTCCTTTGACAGTCATGAAGACAATCCCGATTACAATTGAAAACCAAATAGAAATAAATAAAATCTACTTAAATAGAAGCTTGGATCAAAATCAAATCCAACTTAAACAAAGAAATACATTCTGTTTTGTAACATAAAAAGGACTAAAGTTGTAACACTCGGTTCTAGCGGACTCTAAACTTGGCAGGTAAATCGAGTGGTACTCTGAACGACGTAGTGTTATCCACCCAACTGATGCTCTTGGCATGTAAAGAGGGCAGGTAGCAGACATGGGAATATTGTGAGAATTTTTCTTAGAGAATGATGGTTTTCTAAGAAGAGGAGCTTAGTAATGTATTAGGGAATTTCAGGAAATTGGGTTATCGCCAATAATTATGCGCAGAGTTGGTTAGTTATGGTCCTGGTTACTTCTTAGCATGATGGTCAGGAACAAACGATGGATTGGACCCCAAATGTATTTATATATATAATGTTGGATTTTCATACATATTTTTTTACAACGACAAACCACGAATATTGTAAATTGAAGAGGATTATGATGCGTGTCAAATTGCCATAGGGACAAAGGTTGTATATCTAGAGAATAAAGTTAAGAAAAAGGGGAGTTTTTCCTCTTCTTTATTCAATAAGTATTTTTAACCTAGATCTAAAAGAACCTAAAGTATTTCCTCCTTTCACTGAACCTAAGTTGTAGATCTAGATCTTAACCTGCGAATGCTCCATGACAAGATAAGATTTATGACCCTACAGATTATGTTGTGAAAAAACAAATATGTTTAACTAGGTAAGGTGGATAATATAAGGCCTTTTAGGGATTTTTAGTGTTAGAGATGACAGAAAAATGGGTATATGAATAGATCTTGATGAGTTTCCATGTCTTATAGCAATAATTGCTACTGATTATTTGATGAAAGTTTGGATTTGATGTTTGGAGCTACATAAGGTAAAAGCTAGGTGAGTCTGTAACAACCCAATTTTTAATATTTTCAAGGACCAAAATTGGAAAATTTGTAAAGTTTAGGTTCTAATTTGTAATTTCAGTAAAGTTTAAGGACAAATTTGAGTTTTAGTTGAAGTTTTGTGGCAAAATTTGGAAATTTTGGGACTAATCTGTGAAGCGGGTAGAATCTTGGGTTCAGTTGTAAAAACCTTAACTTTTTGGAGTCCTTAAGAATAATTTATCCTTTTTGTTTGGTAATTAATCCCATTTTTGCCTTTGTTCAAACTTTTCAAATGTCGTTTGTTTATTCATTTTAGCCGAATCCTCTATTTTCTCTCTTTCTCTCCTTTTGTTTTTTTTCTTTTCTCTCTTTTCCAATGAGTCTCAGGCGAAGCCCTTGCCGTTGACTGTGTGTTACACCATTACTATCAACACACTCCCTATTATCGTACGAACTCAACCCTACTCTTCCTTTCTCCCTTGTCACCGTTGTTCGTGAGAATGAGAGTTAAACCATTCAGTTCTCTTCCTTCTCCGTTGTTGAGCTTCATCGTTATTTTGGTGATTGGTAAGCTTTGGGAAAGCTTGGATTCCCTTGAATCATGTGATGGGGGCCTTTTCATCCTGTTTTCGACATAAGCATGCGCTGTTTCATCGAGGTGCCAACGATAGTGCCGTCAGTGGGTAAGGAAACCCTAATGTGTGTGTGTGGGTGTGTTACTAAGTGGTGATTGGGTCAATAGTTGCAGGCCCAAAGCTAAATGCCCAACTTGTGACACAAACCAACAAGCGAAGATGAAGCCCAATACCATGAAACCCTAACCATGGCCCAACCTTCAAGCTAAAAACCAACCCAAACTTTGTAACCCAAAGAAGAAACCCAATAACCCTTAATCATATAACCCAAAACCAAATCACCTAAACCCTAGACCCAATTTAGTTTGACCCGCCCGTTGACCGAATCTACCTGACCGGACCCGTTGACCCGAGTTGACTGCCCCGACCCATTGACTCGTTGACCCGTCCCATTGACTTTAACCCGTTACCCCATTAACCTTGACAGTTGACTTTGATAGTTGACTTTGACTTTAACCGTAAACTTTTTTTACCAACCCTATCCTGCCATTTTTCGATGTCTTGATTTCGAATCTGCTGTTTGTTTTGTCAAATTCAAACCCGAAAGCCTTGTTTTAGCTAATTACAAGTTACTATACTCAGTAAAATTTTCTAAGAAAATTGAATAAGGGATTTGACTTGGGATATTTCGTGTGTAGGTGATTACGATTTTGAGAACGACGAGTTACCCCCTTCACCTGTGCAGATTGCCCCTGCACAAGCTTTGATAGTTGCACGTGAGTATTTGTTTCCGTTTAGTGTTGTGTTTAGTAGGTGACATAGTGATAGATTAAAATAGAATTTATTCTTGTGCATCTTACTGTGCTACATGTTGTGTGTTTTTATCCGTACTACATATTTGTTGTGTTCTGTCTGTATTATATGATTATTGTGTGATGTTATCTTTTGTTGAGATATCTATGAGATTATTACTTGATGTTGTGTGTAGCATGTTGATTTTCCATGCATATCTGTCAAATTATGGACACTTTGATTATCATGTGTATAGATTTTTGAACTCTGATTTAGTATCATGAGTTTGTGTTGAGACTGAGATTATTGTGACATCATATCATTGTGTGTACATGGGTTGGGATTGTACAGTGGAAGTTGTGGTAATCACCTCTTCAAACGGCTGATAGTAAAACCACTCTGATTGGTGACGATTGGATGAGGAAGAGTTCTGGGGAACTTTTCCACTATGTTGGTGTGCTGGAGGATTGGGTGCATTGCGTTGTGCTTGTGATTGTGTTGCATTTGTATTGTGATAAACTGTATACTTGTTTTAAAATGTTTTGTAAAATTGCTGTGATACTGTGTTTGTGATTGCTTGTACTTTAGAGACACACTGGGCTTTTTAACTCATTCCCCCCAGTTTCCCCTTTTAAATTTATCGGATTTAGGCAACTTGGTACTTGGAGGATCTGTTCTATTTATTCATTTTCATTTATTATTCATTATGAATTATTTTTGGGGATTTATTTTCAAATAATTTTATTAAATTAATTGGGGTTTGTAATGTTTTTATTTAATTTGGGATTTTGGATATTTGTTTAAGGTTTTTGATTAATAATTCTTAAGAATTGAAATTATTCAAAAATGTGGGAAATTAACTATTTTACTATGACTTAATTCATTTACAAAATTAAATTATATAACTGTTTTAAATGATTTATGAGGGTAAAATTACGATAGTGACCTTCTAGATTCGGCAATATCTTCTAGGTTATGTTTAGGGGTTACAGAGTCCCTAAGTCAACTCTTGTATATGTGTTGTGTATTTTAGAAACTTCTGTAATAAGTGATGAATCCTTGGAATTGAAACTAGAAAAGCATGTTATGACTATTCTGTTGTAGAATGATTGATTGAAATGTATTAGTGTATCTTGAAAACATGTTATGGATTATGTCTGTTAAGAGTAAGTCAAAGTATGATTAGTCTGTCGTCTGAAAGGGTCTGTCGAGACTTTAAACATGATTCTTTGAAAGGAAATGTCCATGGAACCATATTGTGTAATACCATAACCAGTGGGTTATGTTATCATATGGAAAGAACTAAAGGAATGTTATTACCTAAAAACAAGTTCTCTGCATGACTAGGGGTGAAACAAGGGGGTTGGCAGGGGCCCCGACCCCCTTAAAATGGAAAATTTTTCATTTATGCCTTTTAAAATTTTTAAAATTTTAAATTAGTAAAGGTAAAATTTCACCTTGGCCCCCATAAAATATAAAAATTTGATTTAATCCATTAAAAATTATAAAGATATAGGCTATTAAAATAGTGAAATTGCATTTTTGCTATTGTAAAAATTATAATTTAATTTCGTCCCCCTTAAAAAATATTTTGGTTTTACCCTTGTGAGTGACCTAAGGCGATAAGGGGCAAACCTCACAAGTTGTGAGTCTAGGTGAATCTTTATCGTGAAAATGTTAGAAAATGAATGCCTTTGTGGCAATCTATGAAAATGGAAGCCTTTATAGCAATCTATGAAATGGAAGCCCTTTTGGTAATCTATGAAAATAGAAGTCTTTATGGCAATCTATGATAAATGAAGCCTTTGTGACAGTATATGATAAAGGAAGCCTTTGTGGCGATTTATGGAAAGGAAGTATTTGTGGCAAATGATGAAAGGAATGCCTTCGTTGCACATTCTAAAGAATGGCCCTTGTGGAAATCATCAGAAAGAAATGTCTTTTTGGTGGACCTTGAAAGAGATAAGTGGTATTCTTGGCGAACTCTGAAGGAATAGTATGTATAGAGAACTCTGAAGAAATGGTATGAAAGGCAATCTCTGGAATTAAAGCCCTAATAACAATGTGTGAAGGAGACACCATTGCGGCTGATTGTGAAGAAACAACCTCTATGGCGAATCCTACAAGGAAGTTATTATGACGTACACAAGATGGGCTACTCTTGTGGCGTAATATGGAAAGGTTCCTAATGGTGAACCATGAAAGATGCTCTTATGGCAAACTCTACGCTGCGTAACTGACGTATTCTATAATGTCCTTAAATGCAAACAATAAGACCAATAAGTATGATTCGTATCTGCAGATACAATGGTAAAATATTTTATATGTATGAGATTGTACCAAGATAGGGAACCAAGGAAATCCATCGAAGAAATGAAAATGTATTCTGTAGATGAATGCAAGCATTGTGCGCCCAAAAGGAAGTATCAATGACTTGTGTACAGGTCTCTTCCCGAAACTTGACTGAGTTATGACTTAGTGATTGAAGAATATAGGTAAGGATTCAAAGGCACTGAGAGAAGGAAAAATACCTTAGGGTAAGACATGGAAATGAACACGAGTTTAAGAATGGTAATTGAGGAAATAGTCGTTAGAGGCAGAATGAAGAATAAAGAGCGATGAGATGTTCATTGAAACTTTGAATGTAATGCACAAGTATAATTTCATGTAAATGAGGGCTAACTATGTGTTATGTTTCAAGTGGGTCTTTAAGGGTCTTTACTTGGAGGGACGATACTAGGGCTACGTCAAAGGAATAGCGAGATGGGTTATTATGCATACAGAGTAAGGTTGATGGCGAGATTGAGTCAGAGTTGTTAAATATAGAAACCCTCCACGCAAGATAATTGTATAGGCCACGGCATTAGTTTAGCCCTAGTTGTAATTAAATTCTCTATGTACACAAATAGAACTTCTTTGTTGTTTTACTTAAGTATTTTTATTTTTAAGTTGAATTTAAGAAGTCATAATCAAATGTAATTTGTAGTATCAGAACTAAGTTTCAATTGTATAAAAGTAGTAACACCCAAGATTTGATTCCAATTTATTGGATCAAGTTTGGGGCGTTACAAAAGTGAAATAAGGTAATAACTTGAATAAAAACCCTAAACTAAACTAAGTTGCTCACTTGGCCAAGCCTCCTGAAGTGAGGCTAAACACTTTTATTTATAGCAAAAGTTTTTTTTTACCTAATTAGGTTATTACATCCCTAAAACCTAATAAATGTTTATTGTATAGACGAAAAGACCCTTGACTTAATAATTCATGTTCGACATTCGGTGTTGCGACACCATAGGATCAATGTCGCAACACTGCCTTTCGATGGTAAGTTAATTGGCTTCGAAGTCCAGTGTTGCGACACCATATCCCAGTGTTGTGACATGGTCATCATCCTTCGCGTTCTCATCCTGAAGCCAGTATCTTGCACACTCGATTGGTTGGTTAGTTTATCCCTAGGCCCGTATCAGCCCATTAGGTCATCACATGGCTAAAAATTGCGTAAAAATGCTTATTTTGCATAAATTAAACTTGAACTATTAAAAATAGAAAATATAATAAAAGCATATAAAAGAGCTAGAAAACAAGATTGTTAAGTGCCGAAAAGACTCTAATTTGGCACAAAGAATTGTGGTAGATCACGATCCGATCACATAATATCGCTTAGTATTAGTTTAAACATTAGACAAACAATGAGCTACATATGCTTCCGTGTTACTTTCCGTGCAAAAACCATATGAGTAAAATTATAAAAAATATATTAATGTAATCAATGAATTTGTTTTATTAACCAATCTATTTGAAACAAATTATAAGTGTACATTGACGAAAATACTACACTTAGAGCACTAGATCCAACATAGTTTTGCAAACAGAGTTCAAGAGAAAGGAATTTGAATGAGGCCTACTTAAACACATCTTATCATCATTAGGTATGGATTACGAAGTATGATTTGAGTTTAAGAATTTTTTGTGGCATGTACATAGGAACTAAATTGATATGAAAATGTTATATAATTAGTACATGAGCTCAAAGTTATGCGATGAGTTTAGTATTTAAATGTAGCATTTCTTGTTCGAGTCTAGCTTCTGACTTGGGTAAGGGGTATTGCAAAGTCTTTCTCCCTTATTGAGTACTTAGGATTAGTCAATTCTTTTTCTTTTTTAGAGCTAATGGTGAGGATTTGTTTTACTTTCACTTTTTCTTCTTTTTGTAAGTGCTTTGTAACACCTTAAACCCGTAACTGATGTCGATCTAGGGTCTCAGGGTATTACAAGGCATTTATAATCATTAATAAACTTTTAACAATTATTCAAATTTGTATAGGTTACTCATAATACATGTAAAATCATGTTAATAATCATGTATATTAACTCAAGTTAAGCATACATAGTCATATACAAGCATTATGAACAATCAAGAATCAAATTGAAATACATTACGACTTCTAAAAGAAACTTGAATTTTTTCTCAAAACAGGGGTGACACAACCGTGTGTCTCAAACACACGCCCGTGTGCCCACTTCCACACTTCCGTGTCCCTAGCCGTGTATCAGACCGTGCGTACTCGAATTGTAGTCACACGATTGTGTCACATGCTTTGGGTTTTAAAGAATAGATAAGCTTTAACAAGTTTTGAATGAGTCATTCAAACATCAAGAACATTGATGGTCTAAAAGAGAGAAACCTATGGTTGAGATGAATGATCAACTTGCTCAAATGATTGAAACTCTTCATAAGCAATTTGTGCCAAAGGTTTAGGCATCTACGAGCTATGAACCAAGTACCTATTCTTCACAATCTACTAATGTTCAAGAAATTGAATGCTAGTGGTGTGGTAACAAAGGTCATCAAGTACGGAAATATCCAGTTAAATGGTTTCCAAAAGAAGAGCTTAAGTGTGATTCTATGCCTATTGTTGAGTTTAGATCTAGCATTTCTCTTTGCTCTAAAGTCGATGTTGAAATAAAAGCTAGAGATGATAAACTTAGTGAAAATTGTGATGATAGTGATAGTGAACTTTGTGAACAAAAAGAAGTTTATAGAGAATTGTTTCCTAGAATCCATGAATTTAAAAAAGTTAGAAATGTCATGTCCTCCCTAAAGAGTTGTATTGTGATGAATTAGATGTTCAAAGTTTTTTTCCTCAAGTTAACCTGACTCAACCTAAATTCAAATGAAATAATATAGGTGTTTGACGGGTTGCGCTCAAGACTGAGCTTAAAATTTTTTTGTTAAATTCGGCCTTGGCTTGACCCAACCTATAGAACCTTTGCAATTAAGCCTTTATTTCACGTGTCAGGTTGAAAAGTTGACTTATTTTAAGGAATTTATCAAGTATAAGTTAAAAGTTAGGAGTTAGATATAGTTTAAAGGTTAAAGACTTAGGTTTTGTTTGATAAATTGAAAAATTAATGAAATGTTTGATAAACCATTAAAAATTTTCAGTTCATTGAAAATGAAAATTTTCAACATTTAATATTTTAAATGTGTTTGATAACTATATTAAATTTTTACTTAATAGTCGAATGAGTCTTAGAACTTATAAAATTTAAAAATAAAAACTTTGCACTTAATTCTCCAGAATTTAAATTTCCAATTTATCAAACACACTTTAAGTGTTGAAATATTGAGTACTAAAAAAAATTAAGTTATGAATTTAAGTTGTGAAATCTTTTTGGTATATTACTTAAAATTAAGTATTGAATATTATTAAATTGTTTGATAAAGGTAAATTTTACATTATGATTTTTTTATTTTATATTTTTATCTTTAATTTTTAACATTTTATATAATTTTAAATGAAATAAAAAGTTCAATAACTTCAAATATAAATATGAAATATTTGAAATAAATTCTATGTAATTAAATATAAAAAATAAATATTATATAAAGAATAATGTAAAATTCAAGTTTAATCTCTTAAAAGAAAAAAATTAATTTAAATGATGATATAATTTGATTTGCCATTTGCTCTCTTAAATATTGACTTGTGAAACTTTTGAAGTTGAATCCTATTTTTATCTTCTATTCTAAATAATGCTTTGAACAAATTAAAAGAAAAACAATGAAAAAAGGTAATTCATGAACAAGATAAAATAAAATATTAAAATAAGGTTTCATTTGTTAGATTGAAAATGATTTTCGGAAAATAAATTATTTTTCTGAAAAAATTAATATTCTAAATAATCAGTGTAAAATATTTTCTGTTGTTTAACAAATTTCTTAAAAATATTTCAGAAAAATTGTTTTAAAAGAAACAAACATACATTTGAGAATTTATTATTTTTCATTGTTTAATTGAGTTTATTTTATATCTATTAAATTTATATTTTACATTGTTTTTACATCTATTGCAACAAATTTTTTTTTATAAATAAATACATCAAATTAAATATATTAATAATCATACCTAGTCAGTTGATGCCTAGTACTTCAAACAATTACCATATTCAAATCAAGGATCTATTTTTAGAAACAAGAAACATTTGCCTCAATTTATTGATTTGATGGTATATAGAGTATAAGCAACGTGGTAAAGATCAAGCTGACAATAGATTAGGATAATCCAAAAATATGAAGCATTAACATATAAAAATCATTCTCATTCCCTGAGGTTACTTCAAAAAAGTATAGTATTTATCACTAAACAAAACAGTACATGTTGGCTTGTCACATTATGCTTAACACAAAGTTAATAAACTGACCAAATCACTCAAAATCGACTTGCAACATATGCAAAGGTTACTGCAGCCAAAAGAGTTGTTACAGAGGAGACCAAAGTCCAGAAACTCTTTTTCTTTTGTGCTTCCACAACAGATTTCTCCATTACCTCAACTTTCAGCTTCAAATCTTAAGCTATTGTCTCTTAGTTCTTAAATGCTTGTTTAATTGCCTCCAATTTTGTTGAATATGGTTTAGTTTCCTCTTCATGTTTCCTTTCAGCAATAGCAACTTCTTCCTTCTTATTTCGATCAGTTTCACATTTAGATTGACATAACAATGAAGCAGTGTTCTTCAACAAAGGCAACAGTGAAGTTATTAAGGGATATGGAATGGGTTCGATGAAGAGGCAGTTGTTAATTTGACTAAAATAAATATGAGCTTTGCTTTCTAGCAATGTCTTTGATAGAAATTTATACAGATGCTTTGTTTTCCTATAAAGTTTCTTAATAGTTATTTGTGCATTTTGTGAATTAACAAAAACAAGTTTAAGGAACTAGCTACTATGACCATGAAACTAGTCTATTATGCTCTCGCGGGACATGTCGAAACTTAAGTTGTCATCTTGCTTGCATAAATCATGCATTAAACAAATATTTTAGCTTACTACATGAGAAAGAGTGAACTCACAATCTTGTTAAATCCGATAAATTAGTTACAACAATAGGAAAAGGACCAATGATGGATACTACACAGACTTCCTTGTAAAAGAAAATAGTAATAATAACAATTCAAGGTCAGGGTCAATACAAGCCTACAGAATAACATAAAATAGTGAATCAAGGTAGAAAAGTAGCCACTTGAATATCTTTCAAGTGGCCTCGAAAATGAGAGAAGATACAAATTGAAAAAAAAAACACAGAATGAGAAACTAAAAAGTGTTTTTGAATTCAATCATGGTAGAATAGTATTCACCTCGACATCTTTCCCTCAATCCTTAATGTAAGATATAAACATAAATGTGATGAAACATAGAATGTTGAATCAAAGGTGAAAAACATTTGCATTGTTCACTAGATAAACAAAGGCATTATAATTCAATCATGGCAGAGCGGTATTTATTTTGGCATCTACCCCCCAAACCGTAACATAAGATATAAATACAAGTTGGAAGGAAATATAGAACAAGAATCAATAGCAAAAGGCATTTGCATTGTTCATTAGATTGCATTAGTGAAGCAAAGACACATCTCGTTCGCTAATAAGCATATTAGGCAAAAGCAGAATGCATAGCAGATATGATACATACAGTTCAGAAACAACTCTATAGTCTGCTTGTGTCGAACATGTTACACCAGACCAAGGCAGTAAATCACCATCACCACAAGGATCGTCCCCATCCATTCATATACAACTCTCCATCCAAGTGATGCTTTTATCTCATTTAAGGCTTTTAATGCAATAAAAATAACCAAATATCAACCCATTGCATCAAACATATTTATGCTCTATTTTAATTTTCTTAATGATGATAGCTTTAATTCTCACAAAATTTGTAATAACAATAAACATCAGATATCCTTAAAAACCAACTTTAAATTTCTAATTGATCAATTTAAGCTGCTCCACAAGTGAAGAACCAAGCAGAGCACAATTACTAAAAGAAATAGTTAGTTTGGACCCAAAAGAACATTGGGGATTTTACTTTATATAAAAAATGACATTCTAGGTAAACTTTTTTTTTCCTTCTATATCAATTATTTCTAGCCATACTTTCTCAGCAACCAAATAGAGCAAAAAGAAAGGAAAACTTACCATCTCTCTTGAGAGTTTTGGAGTGAGTAATGGAGACTAAGAAAGCTAAAAAGCAAAGTGGCCAAAGGGAAACCATTTTGGGGAGCATAAACAAAGATCTAACCCCAAATGAATTGAAATTGAAATCCTTTTTCCTTGTAATTTATAAGAAAAAGCTAAATTGGAGATTCGCCTATGGCCAGTTGGGGCTAATAGCCAGTATAATGGTGTGGCAAGGAAAAGGAAAGGAGAAAGGGGGAAGGGAAAGGGGAAATGGGGGAGAGGCTTCTGGAGAAAGAGTTTTGGAAAATGCCTTATCGAAATGAAAACTGTAAGACATTTTCTTAAAATTGAATGTGTTTTTCCCTTGTTTTGGAAGTGATTTTACCTTAAGATTTCATTTTCCACCAAACAAACAGTGGAAAACAATGAAAATATTTTCTGTAAAATATTTTACAAGTAAACAAACCGAGCCTAAAAGTACAAAAAAAATTATCACAATTTTTAAATAAAACAATAGATTAAAGAAGTAGAAAACATTAAGTGATGTTAGAATAATAAATAAAATGAGATAAAAGAATAGTTGAACATATTTTTTTATCAGATAATGAGATACTTATTTACTTATAACTTTCTACATTTTTTAATAACTTTTTTTTATCAAATCGAGCCTTATTTAGTGTAAACTAGAAGAAAGATTAAAATTGATTTAGGTGTATAAAAAGCATAAGGTTTATTTAAATAAGGTGATGAAATTTGTTAAAAGAAAAATATATAAGCTTTTTTTATGAAATATTATTTTCGTATTTAATTGTTAAGATTTGTGTGTATCTTTTTAATTTAATTTGTCTTGAACTTTTAATTATATTATTAATTTAGCTATACTATTTTTAATAGGTTTATTGGTAAAATAAATCCTCAAACTTTTTTAAAACATCAATTAAATCCTTCCGAACTTTTTGCATCTAGTTGAGTCCTTGAACTAACAAACTGACCAACGCTGACCACTACTTAACAAATGCCATATTAGTGATGATTATTGATGTGGCAGTGTCATGTTCGTATTGATTGCTGATGTGGTAATGTCATATAAGCAAAAAAAAAATGTTAAGGTATTTTTAAAATTAGTGCAAAATGAATCTGGATCAAAGTTGAGCCAAACTTGTCTTTTGAAGAAGAGTCCGTTTGCATCTTAGCTAGAGAAGTGAAGAGTTAAAAAATAAGAAAATCTCATTGGTGAAAGTGTTATGGAGGAATTATAAAACATAATAGGCTACTTGTGAAGGAGAAAGTTTGAAGAAGTAGTAGTATCCTTAACTTTTCACTAGTATGAAATTCGAGGACGAAATTTTTTAATGGGGGAGAATTGTAACAGCTCGCCTGACTAAGACTCCGTATTCGGTTACTGTTTGGCATATAGATGGTAAAATTTAATATAGAGATGAGTAAGTAAAGTATTTATTATGTCTAAGTAGAATATTTTGTGTGATTTGCTATTTGGCGAATTCCTAGTTTTGGCAAACACTTGGGTTTTGCAGATTCTTCTATTAAGTAATTGCCCACCCCAAATGAGTGGGGGAACTCGTTAAGTTCGCAATTTAGATTTGCTTTATATTCAAGTGTGATGACTTAGTTAATCAAATTGGGATTTAGTTGATACTTGGTTAGAACTAAACTAGACTACTGTATATGATAATACTTAAAACTTGTTAAGTTCGTTTAATCATAGGAATCATCGGTGTTAATGGAATTATTTGATTTCTCCACTAAACCTTGTCTTTGTTGCTTAGTATATAAGGATAACGGTGGTTTTTTGAATTATTTTTACATCTTCTTCTTCCTTGAATTATTCTAAAAGTTTCTGAAAGGCCTTAGCTTAGAAAGTTTTTTTCGAGAGGGTTTGCAGTATTTAGATAACAACCATGTTTGTACCAGCTTACTAGTCATGCCTGGTAACCTTTAGGTTATCGTAGAAGTGATTTACGTGTTTATTATATAGCATGCATAGACAGTAGAATTGTTTGTGAGAGAAGAAACTTCCTGATTCTGGATTTAGTGTTACCAATTCTTGCATGCATGATAAGTTCGATAGATTTATGATTTGATAAGAATAATTATCTTTCTTTTAGCTCAAGAAGCTAACGAGGTCCAAGTGACAAGGGTAAAGGATCAGTTGTGTAGATCTGTATTAGAGTTTCTGGTGAGTTCCTTCTTACTTCCATGTGTTATAAATTCTATTGTTATATAAATTGTATAAGGTAAGTAATATCTCTGTAATATAAGGATGGTACATGTGTGGGTAATGGTTATCAATGTCATCGGTCTGAGTGCAGTTTGTCTACGTTATGAAGTAAGCACCATCCTTCATGGTCAAGTCAATACCATCAATTTGTGATATGTGAGATATAATATGTGATGATGGAGAATGGGAGATATGTTTGTGATGCCTCCTGTAAGGTAACTATATTGCAAACCAATTTGGCAGATAATGAGAAAACATACTATTCTGAATAAATGATATCCTTTTGACACTGAATTTTGGGTGTGTGGCCGGCATGAGGATGGATTGTCTATGTAACCCCCTTTACCCGGCCTAAGAGATACGACCAGATCCAAAAGGTTATTTATGTAATTATACCCACACACAATCCGATAATCCATAATCGATCATGTATATATAGTCTATACTTAAGATAAAATAATTAACTTCCAAAATAATTACCAAAATCCCCAAAATTAAAATCAACTTACAACCCAAATAAAATAATAAATAACTAAGTATAATAAATACCTGAAAATAAAATAATAAGTTAAAATAATAAGTCAATAATTATGCCTCCGGGTACCAAGTCACCTATACCTCGAGTATCTGTAAAGGAAACTGTAAGGAAGTGAGCTATAAAGCCTAGTGTGTCTCTAAAGTACATACAACCTAGTATACTAACACAACAGTTTATAACATGAAATGTAACCACAAATCATGATAAATCACAAGCACAATGCAAAGCACCCATACTCCAACACACCAGTATAGTGAAGAGGTTCCCCAGAACCCCTTCCCAACCAATCATCACCAATTGCAGTGTGGTATTATTATCAGCCGCTTGAAGGGGTGATAACCATGGAGTACACGATGGTATGAACACATGTATATTTTAGTATTAATCTCAACTCAATCTCAATCTCATGTAGATGCTCATATTTATGTATATCAGAGTTCACAATATCTCATTTCCATTATATCTCAAGTTGATCACATTTTCATAATTATGCATGACAAAATCAACATGCTTAGTATAATTCAAACTCAATCGTACTATTTTCACATTACAACATAATCATCATATCAACAATATACCACAATACAACATGCAATCACGTATGTTCAGTTAGAAACACACCTCTAGGAAATAGAAATCCTAACGACGAGGAGGTCGTCTACCACACACTGATTGAGTACCCGGTCTAATAGGATTCGATCCTACAAACACAACTAAATATTAATACCATTCCTAAGCCACCAATTAAACTCAAAACTCACTAAATAACTCACCTGTAACTCTTGGAACTGGTGCAAGAGTAGGTTGCACAAGTGGAGGAGGAGATAAATCGTCAACCTCGGAGTCGTGATCACCTAAACACAAATACCTTACATTAGATTTCCCAAATTAAATCTATGAATAACTCTAAGTACAAAATTAAAGATAAAACAATCAAAACAAGGCTTTCGGGTTTGAATTTGACAAAACAGATAGCAGAATTGGACTCAAGACGTTGAAAAATGGTAGGGTAAGGTTTCTCGAAAAAAGTCAACGGTCAACCCAAAAAGTCAACGGTCAACAGTCAACAGTCAATAGTTAACAGTCAATGGGTTGGGTTGATCAACAGGTCGATCAACGAGTCTGGTCGGGTCGGTCCGATCATCTTGGTTCACTTGGTTTAGGTGTTGGGCTTGGTTTACTTAGTTTGATTTGGTTTTTAGGGTTATTAGGTTAGTTTGATTTGGGTTTTAGGTTTAATTGGTTAATAAGGTTTAGGTTTAGTAAATTTGAGCCAATTTTATAACACAATACAAAGGAAGAATTAGGGTTTAGTTTTCTCTTCCCCAAACGGCACCGACAACACCCCACCACTATCACCAGCGTTCGACCACCACGATTTAATAAGCAAACACTCCCAAATCGAAACTACAACTCGATTTCACAACTTACCAACTCCAAAAAGGTCAAAAAATGACAGAGCAAAATGAGCAACAAAGGTCGAAAGTCCCCCCTTTGTCAATTCACATGAATGGCGGTTGAATGGAGTGGATTTAATGTGTGGTTTGATGCGTAACTCAAAGAGGAATATTTTGGTGGTGGCGGTGATTAGAACGAACGGTGGGAGAGGCTTTGTCGGAGGGTGATCGGAAAAAATGCAAAGAAAGAGGGGAAGGGAGTCTTGAAATTTCGGCAGAGGCAAAAACCAAAGAGAAGAAAAAGAGTTAAGGGCGTTTAAATACCCCAAAAATAAGGATATTTACACGGAGGTCCCTAAAAAGTATTTGGGTTTCTAAATTGACCCTACAATTTCACTCTCATCACAAATAAGTTTAAACCTTACAAATTAACCTCTAAATTTTAAAAAAATCCCAATTAGATCCTTCAAATTAATCAAGGTGTTACAACTCTCCCCCTTTAAAAGAAATTTTGGCCTCGAAATTACCTGGACCAAAAAGATGTGGATACTGGGCCTTGATGATGGATTTGGGCTCTCAAGTAACCTCCTCATAACCATGATTGTGCCACAATACCTTAACCATCTTAATAATCTTCCTCCTAAGAACCTTCTCATCCTGAGTAATGATTTCAATCTGTTCTTCCTCAAAATTGAAATCAGGACGAACCTCGATCTCCTCAATAGGCACAATGCGAAAAGGGTCCGACCGATAACTCCTCAATATGGAGACATGAAAGACATTATGAATCCACTCAAGCTCAGGTGGTAACTCAAGCTGATAGGCAACTGGTCCCACTCGACGAAGTACCCGAAAGGACCGATAAAACGAGGACTCAACTTGCCTTTCCTTCCGAATCTAAGTACATTTTTCCACGGAGATACTTTCAAGAAAACCTCATCACCCACATTAAACTTAATATCTCATCGCTTCAAATCGACATAAGACTTCTGCTTATCAAAAGCAGTCTTAAGCCTCTCACGAACCAATCTCACATTCTCCTCAGACTCGTGAACAATATCTGGTCCCAACAATCGATACTCAGTCAACTCTGTCTAACCAATAGGAGTGTGACACTTGTAACCATACAAAGCCTCGTAAGGAGCAATCTTAATACTGGCTTGATAACTGTTATTATAAGCGACTCTGCCAGTGGTAAGAAGTCCTCCCAACTACCTTGATACTCAATCATGTAACCCTTCAACATGTCTTCCAAAACCTGAATCACACGCTTGGATTGACCATCAGTCTACGAATGGTAAACAGTACTGAAGTTTAACCGAGTACCCAAAGCACGGTGCAAAGATTCCTAAAATCTCGAACTAAACCTTGGATCTCGATCGAAAATGATAGACAAAGGCACCTTATGAAGGCGAACTATCTCAGAAATGTAAAGTCAAGCTAACTTGCTCAAAGGATAGTTAACCTAACTGGAATAAAATATGCGATCTTAGTGAGTTGATCCAAAATCACCCAAACTGAATCCTTCTTTGACGGTGTTAAGGGAAGACCACTCACAAAGTCTATAGTGACACGTTCATATTTCCAGTGTGGTATCTCAATCGGTTGAAGTAACCTAAAAGGACACTGATGCTCAGCCTTAACTTTTTGACATGTCAAACACTTCGACACAAAATCAACAACATCTATCTTCAAACCTTTCCACCAATACTTATCACGAAGATTCTTATATGTCTTATTTCCGTCAAGATGCATGGAATAAGGGCTATCATACGCCTCACGAAGAATAATCTATTTAATCCCAGAATTCTTCGGAACACAGTATCGACTTCGGAAGCATAACACACCATTTTGATCCATGGAGAAGTCCACAGATGTACCTTCTTCCACCTCTCTCATACGATGCTCTAGATATGGATCACTAACCTGCTCAACCTTAATCTTTGAGAGTAAAGTGGGAATAACTCGAAGTTTAGCTAAAAGACTGTCATCCTCAAACAAACTCATTCTAACAAATAACACCCTCAACTCAGTCACAGCACTACGACTTAAGGCGTCAGCAACTACATTAGCCTTGCCAGGATGATACATAATCTCACAATCGTAGTCCTTAAGAAGTTCCAACCAACGACGTTGTCTTAAGTTAAGCTTTCTGAGTGAGCAAATACTTTAAGCTCTTATGATCCGTAAAGATGTAACACTTCTCCCCATAGAGATAATGTCTCCAAATTTTAAGAGCAAAGATTACCGCAACCAGTTCAAGGTCATGGGTGGGGTAATTAACCTCATGTGATTTCAACTGACGAGACACATAAGCCACAACCTTTCCCTCTTGCATTAGCATACATCCCAATCTCGTGTAAGAAGCATCACTATAAACAGTATAAGCTTTCCCAAGCTTAATTTGGATAAGAACCGGTGTTTGAGTCGACATAGACTTTAACTTTTCAAAACTAGACTCTTGAGCCTTGGTCCAAACAAATGGGACGTTCGTCCTTAGGAGCTTAGTCAAAAATGCCGCAATAATCGAAAAACCCTCAACAAACCTCCGGTAATAGCCAGCTAAACCCAAAAAGCTACGAATCTTAGGAACATTCTTAGGTTGCTTCCAGCCCATAATAGCCTCAATCTTCTTGGGATCCATACGAATACCTTCAGCAAAAACTATATGCCCCAAAAACATAACCTCTGAAAGCCAAAATTCATACTTGCTGAACTTAGCATAAAGCTATTTCTCTCTCAAGGTTTGCAGAACAATTCTAAGATGCTCCTCATGCTCAGCCTCAAACTTAGAGTAAACCAAGATATCATCTATAAACACAAGCACAAACTGATCCAAATAGGGTTGGAACACCCTATTCATCATGTCCATAAAAGCAGCAGGAGCATTAGTTAACCCAAAGGGCATTACCAAAAACTCATAGTGCCCATAACGAGTTCGAAAAGCTGCCTTGAACACATCATAATTTTTAACCTTAAGCTAATAATACCCAAATCTTAGGTCTATCTTAGAGAACACAATAGCTCCTCGGAACTGAACAAATAGGTCATCAATACAAGGCAAGGGGTATTTATTCTTAATCGTCAGCTTATTCAGCTTCCGATAATCAATGTACAACCAAAGTGTCCCAACTTTCTTCTTTACAAACAGAACTGGTGCTCCCCAAGGTGATACACTAGGTCAGATAAAACCCCTATCTAACAGTTCTTATAACTGTACCTTCAATTCCTTGAGTTTCTTAGGTGCCATTCGATAAGGTGCCATGGACACAGGAGTCGTACCGGGATAGACCTCAATGCCAAACTCAACTTCATCACATTTAGGTGGCACACCAGGCAACTCTTCTAGGAATACATCAAAGAAGTCCCTCATTACTCGAATCTTTTCAATCCTAAAATCTGATTGCCTTAGATCTAAGATATAAGCCAGATAAGCCATTGACCCCTTCCTAATAATCTTTTCGGCTTTAAAGGTTGAGATCACACTAGATAGAAACCCTCTACGTTCACCAATTAAGATTATCTCTCGAATATTAAGAGTTATCAAAGTTGCCCTTTTTCTTTCACAATCAAAATTAACTCGATGCTTAGAAAGCCAATCCATTCCAAGAATGAGATCAAACTCACTGAATGTTAACTCCAATAAGTTGGCAGGAAAGATTTCCCCTTAGATCTCTAGAGGATAGTTGCGGTATATCATATTAACCTCTATAGAAATACCCACAGGACTTTGAACAGTAACCGCAGACTCAACATTTTCCACAGTAATTTTAAGACCCCAAGATACCACACTAGCCATATAAGAATACGTCGAGCCATTATCAAGTAAGGCAAAGTAAGGAATAAAGTGAATAGAAAAAGTACTCACTATGACGTCAGGCTCATCACGATCCTCATGCCTCCTAGTCGTATACAGTAAACCAGGTTGTCTCGCCCCAGATCTAACAGTCCACCACTCTGAACTGGCCTACCTCTAGTAGCTGAACCCGAAGTAGTCGGTCTAACCTATCCTCTATCACCAGCAGGAACCTGAATCGAAGCTTGTGACTGACTCTGGATAAATGAACTAGTAGGAGGATAGGGATAATCCCTAAAAAAGTGATCCTATAAACTGTACCTAAAACATGCCCCAATTTTTCTCCAACACTCGCCCCAATGTCTTTTAATACAATATGAATAGAGATGTAAAGGACAAGGACCAGTAAAACCACCAACACTACCCACAGGAGCTGTCAAAACCGTAGGCCTCACTCTCGGATAGCTAGGCTGAACTGCCTTCTCTCTAGGTCTCTTAATAGAAAGATCACCAAAAACAGGCTAAACTGGTGCGTCTGCTGGCTTCTTACTACGCTCTCTATCTTGAGTCCTCTAAGCCTTAGTACGAGCCTCCAAACTCTCAGCAGATCTTGCTCGACTAACTAAATCACTGAATACCCTATCATGATGCATATTAACCTCAGCTTGGAGTGATAGTTGCAGTCCCTTTCTAAACCAATTGCACTTCTCTTTCTCATTAGTAACCAGCCTAGATGCATAACGAACCAACCTTAGGAACTCAATCTTGTAGTCACTAATACACATGTCTCTCTGCCTTAAATTTATGAAATCATTCCTATACTTATCAAGGAACTCCTCACCCACATAACGATCTTGGAGGACCTATCTAAAATAATCCCAAATAATCTGACCAACAGGTGTAGACTCTTCCATAGTATCCCACCAATTTTGGGCCTTACCCCTCAATAAAGAAACAATAGCCCTAACTTTTTGCCCAACAGGAAAGTTCATCTCCACAAACAATCTTTGAATATCCTTCAACCAATACTCAGTAACAGAAGGATCCGTACCAGTCCTACCCTTAAATACCTTCACTCTAGCAGCTATAAAATCGGCAGAAATGAGACTCCTCGGACCCTTAGACTGACCCCCAATAGATCCACGGAGTAATCTCAATAATTCCCGACTAACCGTACCACTATCCAACTCTACGATCTCATTATCCCTAGTGTTAGGCACATCCTCAACAGGAGCTTCCTCACCAAGTAAGTCTCCTCCAGCAGCTTGCTAACCCTCAGCACCTATGGGCAGGTCATCCTCCTCAACATGTGGTAATTCATCCACATTCACCTCAGGCTCAAGTACAAGAGTAGGGTCACTAACGGCCCTAGTAGTACGGCCTCGGCCTTGACCTTTGTCACGTCCAATCGTAAGTCTAGCACTCGTACGTGGTGACATACTATCTATTTACATAAGTAACAAGTATTAAGGTAAGAATTGGTACCGGAGATTTAGAATAAATCACAATTTCTATATATTTATACGACAAAAACAAAAATTATTTTATAGCACATTAATTTATTTAAAAATCCCCATTTATCCCAATTTTTTTTAAACCAAGTCTAGAGAGCCTTACAGTCTGTGGGTTTGAACTCAGCTCTGATACCACTAAATGTAATCACTTTTACCTGGGCTAGAAGATACGATCGGATCTAGAAGGTTATTTACGTAATTATACCCACACGTAATCCGATAATCCACAATCAATCACATATATATATATAGTCTATACTTAAGATAAAATAATTAACTTCCAACATAATTACCAAAATCCCCAAAATTAAAATCAACTTACAACCCAAATAAAATAATAAATAAAAAAGTATAATAAATACCCAAAAATAAAATAATAAGTTAAAATGAAATAATAAGTCTATAATTATGCCTCCGGGTACCTAGTCACCTATACCTCGAGTATCTGTAAAGGAAACTATAGGGAAGTAAGCTATAAAGCCCAGTGTGTCTCTAAAGTACATACAACCTAGTATATTAACTCAACAGTTTATAACATGAAATATAACCACAAATCATGATACAATCACAAGCACAATGCAATGCACCCATATTCCAACACACTAGCACAGTGAAGAGGTTCCCTAGAACCCCTTCCCAACCAATCGTCACCAATTGCAGTGTGGTATTATTATCAGTCTTTTGAAGGGTGATAACCACGTCTTCCACCGTACGAACCGAACTCATGAGCACACAATGGTATAAAAACATTTATATTTTAGTATTAATCTCAACTCAATCTAAATCTCATGAAGATGCTCATATTTATGTATATCAGAGTTCACAATATCTCATTTCCATTATATCTCAAGTTGATCACATTTTCATAATTATGCATGACAAAATCAACATGCTTAGTGTAATTCAAACTCAATCATACCTTTTTCACATTACAACATAATCATCACATCAATAATATACCACAATACAACATGCAATCATGTTTGTTCAGTTAGAAACACACCTCTAGGAAACATAAATCCTAACGACGAGGAGGTCGTCCACCACGTACTGATCGAGTAGGTTGCACAGGTGGAAGAGGAGGTAAATCGTCAGCCTCGTAGTCGTGATCACCTAAACACAAATACCTCACATTAAATTTCCCAAATTAAATATTTGAATAACTCTAAGTACAAAATTAAAGATAAGACAGTCAAAACGAGGCTTTCAGGTTTGAATTTGACAAAACAGACAATGGAAATAGACTCAAGACGTCGAAAAATGGTAGGGTAAGGTTTCTCGGAAAAAGTCAATGGTCAACTCAAAAAGTCAATGGTCAACGGTCAACGGGTCGATCAACAAGGCAGGTCGATCAACGGGTTAGGTCAGGTCGGTCCGATCGACTTGGTTTACTTGGTTTGGCTGTATGGCTTAGTTCACTTGTTTTGATTTAGGTTTTAAGGTTATTGGGTTTGTTTGATTTGGGTTTTAAGGTTAATAGGTTAAGAGGGTTTGGGTTTAGCAATGTGAGCCCAATTCCATAACACAACACAATGAAAGAAGTAGGGTTTGGTTTTCTCTTCCCCAAACAGCACTGACGATGCCCTACCACCATCACCGGCATCCGGCTATCACGATTCAACAAGCAAACACTCTCAAATCCAAACCACAACTCGATTTCACAATTTACTAACTCCAAAAACATTAAAAAATGACGAAGCAAAACGAGCAACAAAGGCCAAAAGTCCCCCTTTGTCGATTCACACGAATGACGGTTGAATGGAGGGGATTTAATGTGTGGTTTGATGCAAAACTCAAAGAGGAACGTTTTGGTGGTGGTAGTGACTAGCACGAACGGCGGGAGAGGCTTCATCGGAGGGTGATCGAAAAAAATGCAAACAAAGAAAGGAAGGGAGTCTTGAAATTTCGGTAGAGGCAAAAACCAAAAAGAAGAAAAAGAGTTAAGGGTGTTTAAATACCCCTAAAATAGGGATATTTACACGAAGGTCTTTAAAGAGTATTAAGGTTTCTAAATTGACATTACAATTTCACTCTCATCAGAAATAAGTCTCAACTTCACAAATTAACCCCCAAATTTAAAAAAAATCCCAATTAGATCCTTCAAATTAATTAGTGTGTTACAGTCTATGTCGTGTTAAGTTGGCGAACAATATTCACCTATGTGTTATGTAGGTTGGCATATTCGATTTGTCTATGTTTTGTGAACACTAGTGGGTGTATTGTGATCATCCCGTGTAAACCTTTATGAAAGGTTTAGTATTATCATAAGTAATGATGTGTATGAATTCTATTTATGTTTGGAACTCACTAAGTTTGTTTGAAATTACTCTATTATCTTTTCCTTCTAGTCTTGCTGATTGAAGAGAAGTCGTATGTTGAATAACTATGCTAGAGAACTGCAACTATTGTGAGCTGTCTGTTTTTTCTATATCATGCAGGACTTTTGAGGTTGGAGTGTAAATGTACTTTTGAAAATGATCTATATAATGAACTACTATTTTGACAAGATACTGTTTTTATAAGAATCTTATTAAATCTTAATGCTTGGATTTGAACTATTATATTTTGTTTAATGAGGTTTACTTATTTGAACTTATACGCCAGATGATTTGAACATTATTTTGAATTGTGAATGATGTACAATTAAACCTTTGTAAAATAATAGACATTATACATTTTATAGTTATAACCTTGTGAAATTTTATAAAGCTTTCACCGAATGTTTTGCTTAAAGTTAGTTTGATTTTAAGTTGTGACATTGTTGGATCTGGTGCTCTGAGTGTAGTATTTTCGTCAATATACACGTGTAATTTTTTCGTATAGATTGGTTAATAAAACAAATTCATTTATTAAATTAGTATACTTTGTATACTCGTCCTTACATGGTTTTGCACGCAAAGCAAAATGAAAGTAAATGTTGCTAATTGGTTGTCTAAATGTTTAACTAATACTAATCGGTATTACGTGGTCGGGTCGTAGTATGGAAAGACAACTTCTATTAATAAATGAACCAAAACATGTTCTTAGTCTAATTGGAAATGAGCAAACTGATTGAAAGACTAATATGTCGTCTATAAAGTCCAATTAGGGAGATGAATTATCTTGGGCATTGGAGCGGATGACTCCTAAAAGATAAAGATATAGATGTGATTGATTGGACCGACAGTCCATCGGACATGACCCAAGAATAATAGATCCCGAATTCGTTTATGGATTTATTCACTTGTGACATTCATAGTGTGACATACCTAAATCCTAGGTGAATGGCGAACTATGTATGCATGACTCGTACACTTTGATGTAAGTAAAAGCCTGAGTTAAAATAAATAAGGAGCCGAAAGCTGGTGCATTGAGTGTAAGACTTCTGTAGTATGTAGCGTCATTCACAATATTGGAATCCATAGCCCAAAACATGAGTAAATGGTATCCTCTCATTGGAATTACATAGTTGATGAAAAGTAAACGTGACCATGGGTCGTCCGTCTTTGTGATGGATGATTTGATCACTATTTGATAGTGATTGACTTTTCATGAATAGAGATTTAATGGTTACCATAAGATAAAATAGGATCATATTGGGAGAACGAATATTATCCCAAACAAATAAAGGATATCCTATTAGGGTAACACAATTATGACAATCTCATTGGACGAACATTGAGTAGTTGCTTTCATAATGGTATGTTATTGGGGAGAGCTCAGTCACGATACTATAGTGGAATGACTTTATAACTAAATGATTTTATAATTAATAGGAGAAAAGTCGAAACTTAATTATAAATCATTTGAGCCTCAAATACATAAGTCCAATTGGTCTTTTCGCTAGCTCATTTAAATTAGAAATGAATTACGTGTTTGAATAGAAATGAAAGAAATGAATAGAAAAAGAGAAATGGGAAACATTCAAGAATGATTACAATTTTCTCTGAAATGGAGAGATAGAATAATTTGGAAATGAATGTAGGTTACCAAAAATGGAAATGGAAATGAAAATGGAAATTTGCAATCCTATATGGATTACTTAAAAAATGATTGGAAGAATTAGTTTATGTTTTTGGACTGTTGTAAAGCCCAAAAATAAAAATAGACTATTCGGTCATAGCGAACATGTTGAGTTGTGAAATATTGAACATATTTTCTCAAAATTTTACCAGGGGCAAAATCATCAAAATTTTACTATGGTTAAAATCATAAACTTTTTTAGGGGTAAAATAGGGAACAAAATTGTATTATATATCAATATTAAAGTTTATGTTGGAAAATAGAAAAACAAATCGGGTTGGGTCACATTATAGAGTATCGGGTCAAAAAGGCCCAAGAAGTACTTGTAATTAGATCGAAATCGAGATAAGCCCAAAAACCCCTTATGGATATAAAGAAGGTGGCAACCCTAGTAGGAATACTAGGTCAAAACGTCCACCCCTCTCCTACTCTAAGTAGGAAGTTGTTTTTCTATTTGAAATAAACCACTACAGCTCAACAAGGGTTCTACCTTCTCTTCCTATAAATAGATGACATCAGTAGAGCTAGTAACACAACTTTGTGAGATTGTTATTCTATGGAAAAATAGAGAGAATTTATTCTCAACTATTATATATATATTTTTCTAAAATAACAATTCTACTGATTTCTATTAAAGAAGAGACAATTATCGTTTTCACCCCAAAATGAAAAAAAACTTTTTCTAATTTTGTATTTCAATTCAATTGGTTTAAGCCCACACTCAAAGTAGTTCGTGGTACGAGAATAGCGGAGAAAATCGTTTGGTTGAAAGCCAAAAAAATCAAGGATCCGGTTAATCCAAAAACATAGGTACGATTTTAGTCAAAGATTTATTGCTATAAATATCACAAACACAGTCGATTTTGAAAATTTTAAGTTTCCGCTATGAAAGAAAACTAATTTTGAACTAAGTTTTTTTCCAATAGACACATCATACTCGGATCCGAGTATCATGTCAGGTTTGGCATGTTACAATTTTGGTATTAGAGTCAAGGTTGAGTCGACTCTCAGAAAACCAAAGGTTTTGTCATGCCCCATCATGCATGATACATCTAGCTTAGTCATTGTGTTTTAAACTAATATGAATTTTCTTGTAGTGTTTACAACAATGTGTAAAGGATCCAGAGAAGCACCCGATGAAGAAATTTAATGTCATGAACCTCCTATTGAGGAGCAAACTGCCACAGCTAACCTGGGTACTGTTACTGGGAAAGCTTTTCGAAACGTTTTCTTCACGATGATGACCTAAATGTTTGATCAATTTAGGGGGACTCTTCAAGCACCCAAACCTCAATAATCGCAACCAGAAGTGGTACGGCCAGCACTACCTGCACCACCAATACTAATTGTAACTCCATCTAAAGGAGATCCTATGAAAGAGATTCGTAAGAGAGGTGTTAAAGAGTTTTTAGGCGACAAAGGTGATGATCCCACTATGGCTGAGCAGTGGTTGTCACGAGTTTGTAGTGTGATTAAAGAAATGAAGTGTACACCAAAAAATTGTTAGTTAATGGCATGAATGTATACTTATCATACATCATGGATTTATCTAAATTAAGAAAAGATTTCAGTCAAGTTCCAGTTGTAAAAGATTTTTCAGATGTGTTTCCTGGAGAGCTTCTAAGGATACCATCTAATAGAGAAGTTAAGTTTTTAATTGAAATGGAGCATGATATATTGCCTATCTCCTATACTCCTTATAGAATGGCAAGGTTAGAACTAAAAGAGCTTAAGGCAAAGTTGCAAGATCTGTTAAAATAAGGGGTTTGTATGACCAAGTGCATTACCATGCAGAGTGCCAATTTTGTTTGTGAAGAAGAAAGATGGGACACTTCACCTATGTTTAGATTATCTCCAGCTGAATAAGGTAATTGTAAAGAATAAGTATCCACTACCATGGATTGAAGATTTGTTTGATCAACTGAGTGGAGCTATGATTTTCTCTAAGATTGATATGCGATCTGGTTATTATCAAGTAAATATCAGATGTGATGATGTTCCTAAGACTGCATTTCGTTCAAGTTATGGCCACTATGAATTCTTAGTGATGCCATTTGGCTTTACAAATACGCTTGCAATATTCATGGATTTGATGGATAGAGTGTTTCAACCCTATTTGGATTAGTTTGTGGTGGTGTTCATCGATGATATTTTGGTTTATTCGAAAAGTGTAGTTGATATGAAAAACACTTAAGGATTGTGTTACGAACATTACGTGAGAATCAATTTTACGCCAAATTCAACAAATGTGAGTTATGGCTGAAAGAAGTTCATTTTCTGGGCCATGTAATTTTTGGTAAAGGTATTAAAGTGGATCTTGATAAAGTTAAAGCAGTGCTCGATTAGAATCCGCCTAAAAATGTCAATGAAGTTCATAGTTTCTTAGGTCTTGTAGGCTATTATAGAAGGTTTGTGAAAGGCTTCACAATGTTGGCAACTCCCCTCACTCATTTGTTGGAAAAGAAAGAAAAGTTTGAATGGAATGATGATTGTCAACAAAGTTTTGAAAAGTTGAAAGCAGTTTTAACAGAAGCTCCTATCTTAGCTCAGCCAGAATCTGGTGTAGAGTATACTGTTTATATTGATGTGCCATTGAATGGGCTTGGATGTGTACTTATGCAGAGTGGTAAAGTTGTGGCGTATGCATCATGCCAACTCTAGCCACATGAGAAAAATTATCCAACCCATTGTTTGAAGCTAGTAAAAATAGTTTTGGCATCGAAAATATGGAAAGATTATCTGTACGTGGAAAAGTGTCATATGTTCTCTGGACATAAGAGCTTAAAGTTTTTGATGACACAAAAATATTTGAATTTACGCCAAAGATGCTGGATGGAACTTCTAAAAGATTATGATGTGTCCATAGAGTATCACCTTGGAAAAACAAATGTTGTAGCTGATGCTTTGAGCAGGAAAACACTGGCAACGTTAACATCTCTTCGAGCAATAGTAACTATGGTTGATGATAGGTCATTATTGGTAGAGTTAATTATTAGGCCAATTTTCTCTCTCAAGTTCTAGAAGAATAGATGAAGAATGTGCAGTGTGAAATGTATAAGCAACGTATGGTGTTTGGTAATGTAGCAAACTTCAGCTTGAGTAAAGATGGTGAATTGTGGTTTATGGGAAGAATGTATGTGCCAACTAGAAATGGTTTAAGACAAGAATTGCTAAGAGAGGCTCATCAAGGGCCCTTCTCACTCCAGCAAGGAGGTGTCAAGATGTAACGAGATTTGAAAAGTTTATATTGGTGGCCTGGAATGAAGAAAGATATCATAGAATATTTTTCAACTTGTTTGACTTGCCAACGAGTTAAAGTGGAGCATCAAGTTCCTTCGGGAAAGTTGTATACTTTGGAGATATCAGAGTGAAAATAGGATAGAATCACTATGAATTTTGTATCATAATTTCCTCTTATTCATTCAAAGAAGAATTAAGTTTGGGTGATTGTGGATCGACTTTCTAATTTATCTCATTTCTTGCTAGTACGCACCACTTATTCACAAGAAAAGTTAGTTGAACTTTATATCTCTGATGTAGTACGCCTTTATGGAAATCTATCTTTCATTGTCTCAGGTCGAGATCCAAGGTGAAAAAATTGCAACGATTGTTGAGAACCAAGTTGCAACTCAGTACTACCTTTCATTCTCAAACAGATGGATAGTCTAAAAGAGTGATTCAAGTCTTGGAAGATATGTAAGAAGTTGTATGATTGACTCTAGGCTAAACTGGAAAATATATATTCTTTTGATAGAATTCCCATATAATAATAATCATGCCAGTTTGGGTATTTCACCATTTGAAGATCTATATGGAAGAAAGTGCAGGACGCCCACTTGTTGGATGGAGCTCAGTGAAAGAAAGTTGGTTGGTCTTGAGTTAGTTCAAGAAACAGAGGGAAAAGTTTTCATCATTCGAAATCACCTAAAAGCTCCCTATAACACCCAAAACTCGTTACGTCGTCAGCTAGGGTCCTGGGGTTCCCTCGTTAGAGAATCTCATATTAACTTTCAACTGCCTTCCTTTATTTACATTTTAGTGAAGCATTTCAACATACACATCATAAATCACGAATAAGGGGTCAATACAATTTAAATAGGATAAAAAGGTCATTTTCACATTTCTAGGAGACTTCTACTGGTACCTGTTGGACAAATATCGGTAGCAGTCAAGTTAGTAAACAATTTTAAAATAGTAACAAACTTTTACCAATACTAGTGATGGTTCTACCGATACAGGTGACACTTCTACCGAAACAAGTCATGCTTCTATTGATACTAAAAACTCCAGAGAGCTAGGAAGTTTTACCCTGCGTCTTCTACTGATACAAGCACCCAGACTATCGATACTTCTATGAATAGTTCTATCGGTACCTTCTAAGCAACTACCGATACAACCCTAGTCAGTAAACAACCTCTATCCTACCTTGTTCTTCTACCGATACATGCATAAGAACCTACCAAAACTAGTAAGCAGATTTCAAAAAAAGCACTTCATTCTCTTGAATATATAATCAACCATCTTAAACACAACAAGTACAAATTTATTACACACTGAATACTTCAACTCATGCCCATTAAGCAACAACATGATGATATTGTAATCACTACAAAACACAAATTTTATTAGAAAGCAAGTATCAAGATATCTTCAATTCTAATGACATTACATATCAACCACATCAAGTTCACAATCCTACTACATGCCTTATAAGCCAGGTGATATGAAAGACTACCAAACGAGCTCTCGAGATAGTGTGATTCTTCTTGGGGATCCGATCTCTAACAACAAAATGAATCTACAAAGTAGAGACAATACATAGGTAAGCTTACAAAGCTTAGAAAGTTCATTATACAGTTAACTTACGAATAACCATAAAACGAGAAAGAGAATGTGAATTATCATCTGCATTCCTTTCGTCCTCATTATTCAATACCCTTTACGGGTCTTTTAATGGAAATAACTCCTACGATCCAGTAATGCTCTTTACGAGCTAGTATGCTCAAAAGAGCCAGTATGCTCAAATGAGCAAGTATGCTCAAACGAACCAGTATGCTTAAACGAGCCAGTATGCTATTCCTTCTGCATCTTCCATCACGATTTGCCGGACGAATTTGTAACAAAAAGGAAACTTTAGGGATTATTCTCCAACTTCCCTCTTTCCACAATCTGCCACTCGCTCATGATTTAAATCAACAAATCATTAAATTTCCATATTAAATCATGAAATTTAGATTGTTTCTTGTATTCATGTCCCTTTTGGGAAATTTACAAAATTACCCCTATACTTTCACTTTTTATTCAATTTAGTCCTTTAAGTACAAAATATGCAAAATAGCCACTTTCTCAAGTACACAACCCATTTGTACACTCTAGGTCTTTCAACAAGTCCTTTCATGTTATAATTTCATAACAAGTACATGCACATTTGGCATTTTAGTAATCTAGTCCTTAAACCCTAAAATCATCAAAATCACTTAACAAAATCACCAAATCTCACAACCAAGCTCACCATACCTCTAATAACTTTCAAGAATGAGCTTATTCATCAATGGCAAAAGTTATAACATTTGTGATCACACTATGAAGTCACAACAATAATGTGCAAGCGTACACTGTTGATACAAGTATAGTAGATAAGTTTAAAACTATCAAATATCGATCCCACAGAGATGGCTACTTATGTTTATAATTGTCGATGCAAAGGAAGTTAAAACAAAAGAGATTGTGACGAATAATGTTAGAGAAAATTAATAACAAAATCCAGTAAAGGTTTAAGAATAATTTGTCGAAGCAATTTAAGAAAATTTAAGAATAAAAATAGTGATAATGAGATGGGGTTCCCTGACTTGAAAAGTTGGCAACAACTAAATGTGATCACAAGGTAAATAATAGATAAATTATCGTCGTAATTAAGCTCAATGAAATCCTACCAACCTTAACTTCCCTGTTTATCAAAGACTCAAATATTCACACTAACCACACCTTTCAGTGCTGGCAATGCAAAATATTCAAGAACAAGTGGAGAGAATTCCTTCGAACCTCAAGTAACTTCTATTAACTTGTTTGTTAACTTAATTTGTCGCTGCACTTTTTAGTGACAGTGACTGCAATTGCACTTTCATGGTCAAGCAATTAAATTCAAAGATAAACAATGAAGGAAAGATTGAGTAGATATCATATTCGATCTAGAATTAAATTGTACTTCCATACAAATTCAAATAATCAAAATTCATGAGCGTTTAAAGAGAGAATAACAGAATAAATTGAAGCATCCTATTCCTTATCTACTAGAACTATTCCCTTACACTCCTCTTTCGTCGCATTTAGGAATGCTCCTCGTCAGAAGTAGATTTGCCTTCTCGTCACAGTTAGGTTGCCCTCAAGGAAGTTAAGCTGCCATGGAAGCAAGCTTAAGAAAAATGTTGAAGAAACAGTTTTAATGCGTCAAAAAAATCTAGAAGATGAAGTCCTAAAGAAGATCCTCTCGCATCAGTTTTTATCCTCCACTTCTCAGTACAAGTGTCCTCCTTTTTAGATCCAACTTCCTCTAGTTGTACAAGTTGGTTATACCAGCTGTACACTCATGCAAATCTGGTGTGTTCATCATACAGTTATCGGTTGTAGCGACATTTTTGGGCACAAATTTTTATTCTATTTTGCGACGACAACCCTAGATACCTTCATGCGTTGATCTTTCGAGATAGATTCATGCACTGACATCTTTAGATGCAATACTGAACAACTAATTGTAGTGACATTAGTTGCAAAATAGGATAAAATTAAAGAAAATTAAACCGAGCATCACTGAGTTAGAAAATGCAGTCACTAAGTTAAAAATACTAACAATGCATGCTAAAAAATGATAAAATAGGAACAAATTATACCCTATGTAAGGAGAAATCAATTGTCTTTTCTAATGCTATCACACCCCTAAACTTTAATTTTTACTTGTTCTCAAGTAAACAAAAGCTAGCAAAGTCAAGCAAAAAGTTTTGTTAAAGCAATAGTCATTCTAGCAACTTGAATCTTCTGAAATCCTAATGCATGAATTACACTCACATGACAGAATATTGCACCGACAATTTATATGTATGAATAATCAGAACTGCAACTTCATCAATGCTAGCATCATGCTTTAAATCTTAAATTCTTTCTACCAAAACAACATTTATTGTATAATAATATACACATATTTTTTCTTCTTTTCCTTTTTTTTTCTTTTTTTTCTTTTTTCTATGTGACTGAGGATGTTGTTGCATTACTATACCCTTGTTCATGGGAAGTAACGATGAGGTGCAACAAACCCCTAGGGAGTATGTAATTGCGTCGACACATAATCTTGTAGCGATAGCCTTTGGCTAGATTACATTTTCTAACACTTGCATTGGAGTGTTCCTCCTTGACAGTTCACAATACACCCACATTGGAGTGTCTTTTATTTATAACTATACTTATATACAAGTAGCTGTAAATGGAAAATTTATTCAAGATTCAAATAATGATTCATTTATTACTAATGCAATCTCAACCATTCATCCAAAAATAGAAGGCACAACATTCAATCACATTTATCCAATTCATTCATTAGCATCTCACATGATTTAAGAATTAAGCATCGAATGAAAAAATTGCAATCATATTTCCCATAATATTGTATGCTTTCATTGAATTCAAAAAGACGATTTGTTTTCAAATGTGGGTGCAATTGCATTTCCAATCCATATACATTCCCCCTAAACTTAAAGTCTGCATTGTCCCTAAGGCATTAACATTAATGTATAAAATATATATGGAAATGCAATGACAAATGCAAATGCAGTGACAATAAAAATGCAGGGACAAAAGAAATTTGATGACAATGATATTACAACTACATGATATGCATGAAATCTAAACTAAGTGCTGAAAAATAAAAACTAACTCAGTGTGTTGCAACCGAGGATGTGGCTGCATGGGTTTTCTTCTTCTTCTTTCTACGTTCCTCCTTGCGTTTCTTTTTATCCTTGGGGTGCTTTCCTTTCCTTTCTTTTGGCTTAGTCGAATCCTCAGATTACTCTTTCAAATCAGGCTGTGGCTATGCTTCATCGACGTGACGTCAGAAGGGTGTATCTCAGCAAGCAGTGCCACATAAGGCATTATTGCCTGAGGATTGGATTTATCATTGCTGACCGTCATGGCCTCCGCCTGGCTCGCATAAAGTGGCGCCAAGTCTTCAGCATTTGCACCCACAACTTCGGGTTCAGTAACAAATTCCTTAGATGAATCTATTGCGACAGTAGGTTCTTCTTTTCTTCCTTCTTTTCCTTCCTCCTCTCGTTCTTCATTTTTTTTCTTTTTCTTTCTCTTCATTAGTCTCTATAGCCTCCAAAGGCGTGTTTCCTCCCTCAACATTAGCCTTTTTCTCAACCATATTAAGCCCTAGACTGGTAGAAAAATCATCTTCGAACAGGCTGGAAATATTTCGGAAGTAGTCTCCAACATCCTTTGAGTTACCTCGCGATCATCATCAGAGATGTGGACCATCTGTGGAGATACGACTGAATGGTCCCATCCTTCTAAGGCATCCTACTCAGTTGAAGGCGTAGCTTCTCTGATAATTAGAGGGAACACCAAAAATTCTGGTAAAGGTGTTTTACTGAGATTGCGCAATGTCATTAGAATAGCACTATTCCATGCCCTTGTGTAGGCATAGAACAAGTTCTGCGATTGCTCCATATCTTCAATTGCACTGACAATTTTGATCTGTTGAACATTGATTTTATCATCAATCTATTCCACCTCTGTAACCTTATGCCATAACTAAAGGTCTATGGCGACATGAGTTTGCTTTTCCTCTTTCTTTACTTTGCCTTTCCCTTTCTTGGGTGCAGCTTCCTTCGCAATAGGAGTATCCTTCATCCTGGTCATGCGCTCAATAGATACATTATTAATTGACCCTTTGTTGTCCAACAACTCTTCTCCTTCCCGAGGCACCACGCCTCGTTGTCGGCACAGTTACATGATGAGTGAAGGGAATGTCAGGATGCCTGTTTACCTTGCTGCATAGTCAGAATGGATTAAACAAATTCGATCCAAGGTAACTGTGGTACTATGGGTAGAAGGCATTAGACGTCAGTTTATGAAATGGAACCAAACCTTATTCTATATAGTAAGGAAGAAACGGTGCATGGTATAGTTGTTTGGATTATTACCCGTCCAAACTACTTTATCAATACACAAGTCCTGCATCAGGATGTCGACGCCTTCTTCAGTGAGTTGCTCGAAGAAGATGATGTGCTCGTCTTCTTCAACATTGATGTTGTACAGAGCGTTGATATGAGAAGCACCTCAAGGCACCAGCCCTTCTCGAACGAAGATAAATTCTTGGTCATTGTTAGTCAAATTGGCGTAAAATTCCCTTACGAGGGACAGTGAATACCCCTTAGGATAAGTACAGAAGGTTTCCCACCCTAGTCGTGCAATGGTCTTGTGAACTTACTTCCTCAGGTTTAGATGTGGCGATAGTTGGAAGCCCTGTTTTGGGTGGCAGTTACGCTTCAACATGTTGTCATAGAAGCGAACTTTTACAACTTTAGTAAAAAACAGCACTGGCTCTTTTGATGATGGCTGCTCTGTGTCGCGCACCATTGCATCGGAGGATTTTGCAGGAGATTTGGAAGGGGTTTTAGCACCTTGTGTTCTGGAAATGGCTTTGGGATAAAGAGATAAAAGATAACAGGAAAATGAGAGCTTGAGGAGAAAAAAAAAGTGTAGCAACAATGGAGGTTTTGTATGTGAGGAACTGATAGCATTAGAAATGACACCTATTTTCTCCCTAAATTTGTGTATTAATTATCTCTTTTGTATTATATTTAGCATGCATAATAGCATTTCATACTTAATATTTATATTTTCTAACTCATTATTGTTTGATTTAAATTTTTGTTCTTTTATCTCTTTTGTGCACTAATGTCACCACATGCAACCTATGTATTGTGTGTAAAAATTGTCAGCGCAGGGATCAATCTCAGAAGATCGATGCTAAAATGAATTTAAAGAATACAGCCACAAGTTAGCTTGGAATTGTGGCCAAAGATGTCACCATATAGAAACCTCTACTTTGTATGGGTGAATTCACGCTACAAGCACATCTGGAAGCACCAGCACAGGTATTTCACACGATGTCGCCGTAATTAAAGATTATAGATCGCGCCCAAAAATGCGACGACAATCTGCAGATTAAAGAAGATCACACCAGATCTGCGTGAGTCCACAGTTGGCTTTCAACAAACTTTGAAAGCTACAAAAGAAATTGGATCTGAGAGAAGATGAGATCTGTAATTTTTTAAGCTTATAAATAGACGAGAAAAGATGGAGAAAGATATCAAGAGGTGAAGGAATTAATTCTACAATTACTTTGTGTTTTTGGAGATTTATGCTGGAGAATGGTGAACTGATTGAGCGAAGGAGCAACTACTTCTGACGAGAAGTGCTCGATGCAACGTAAGAGAAGCGGTTAAGAAATAATCCTAGTAGTCTAGGGATAGTAAGCTTCGATATATTTGTTGACCTCTCTCTTTATGTTGATGAATTATTATTGAAAATTGAATGAATATTAGAATATCTTTCAGTGTTAGATTACTTTGATTCTTATTTGATTCTTCTCATCTGTTTATTCTTGGACTTAACTGCATTAAACACGAGAGTGGAATTGCAATCTACCGATATCGAAAGATGCGGTGACAAGTTAAGTTAATAAGCAAGTCAGTGAGAGTTGCTTGGGATTAGAAGGGATTCTGGTCACTTGTTCTTAAGTGCACAACATTGCCAGCACTAGGAGGTGTGGTAATTATAGGCACTTTAGTCTCGATTAAATAGAGAGCTGTAATTGGTAATATTTCATTGGAGCCTTACGGCTGCGACAATTCGTCTATACAAACCTTGTCAACGCATCTAGTGTTGCTACTTAGTAAAATCAGTGATCCACTCTAATTCTTCTCACTTGATCACACTTTTACTTTCATGCATGTAAATTCTCAACACTTCAGCAACAATTTGATTTACTTTCAGTTGCTTTGACAATTAACTTTTATAATTACATTGACAATTTTGATTGTCTTAGTGTGCAGATCTAATTTAGTTGCACTGACATCCTTACTAGTATTTTCTCTAATCTCAGTTTAGTTGCTTCAACATTTAAACATCAAGAACCCATCTCTCGTGGGATCGATATCCGATAGAATCAATCTATTAACTATACTTGCATCGACGTGTGTCCGCTTAAACAACTACTGTGACGTTACAGACTGATCAAGTTTTGGCGTCGTTACCGGGGATGGCGTTTGTTTGATGTCTATTTTTGTCATTGCATTTATTCTTTATTATCTAAATTTTATTTGTCACTAACTTGTTTTCTTTTTGTTGTTTACTTTTACATTTTTCTTTTAGAAAAATATGGCTAGGAATGAGGTGTATAGAACTTCAAGATGTTGGTCTAGCATAAGTGATGCTATAGAAATAGAGCTCGATGCCATAACCGTCCAGGTATCTTCTTTGACTAATATGAGTAATTCAATGCAGAATGGAAATTTGCTGCGACAATTTACGGTTATTGTGGAAACAACCATGAGTTTGAACAATACCCATCAAATCCAGCATATGCATACCACATGGGGAATTTCAGTCGAAATGAAAATCCTTATTCCAACACCTACACGCTAGAGTAGGAGCAACATCCAAATTTTTGTTGGAACAATCAAGACCCTAGAAGTATAAATAATGATGTTAGATTCGAGTGGACATAACCCAATTATGATCAACCATTGTGAAAGCAAAATATCCAGCAGGACAAAGCATCAGAGTTTTCATCAATTGAAAATATGCTGAGATTACTGGCGTTGTGCTTTAGAGTGAAACTGAATCAATACAAGCTCTAAAATATCAAGTTGTCCAGATTGTGAGCGCAATAAATTTGCGACCACAAGAATCTTTGTCGATGGATATTGAGAATTCAATATCACAAGGTCAAGAGCATTATGAGGGAATCATTCCCAGAAGTGAGACTCAACTAAATGAAGTTGTTCAAGATGCTACAGCAAAAGAAGATAATTCAGATCTCGATAACAGAAAGATGTCAAAACAATCTGAGAAGCAAACTGCAGCTGAAGAGGTTAAACAAAATATTGCGGAGACAAAATTAGATCATTTTGTCGCCACAAATGCTACAGCAAAACAACCTCAAAAACTTGAAGATACATTGTCAAAGAAGAAAAGATTGGGAGAAGTCGAAACAATCGCACTTACTAAAGGGCGCAGTGTCATGACAATTAAGTTGCTCCAAGAATTTAAGGATCCTAGGAGCTTTTCAATACCCTATTCCATTGGTGATCGGTATATTGGAAAGGCATTATGTGATTTCATTGAAAGCATATTTTTGATGCCTATATCCATAATTAAAAAGTTACGGAATTGGAAAAAATGCAAGAAAGAGTGGAGATTTTTTGGGACCGTGTGAAGAATAAAAGAGTACGAAGCACTTGAAGAAGAAGGAATAAATACCGTGTCAGCACCGATTGAGAAATAAGTAAACACCATTGTCGACGTATTAGGATTCCATTATCAGTGTAATTTTGTACAACTGTACTGTACCTACTGACTTAATGCTGAAAACAGAAGAAGTTCGTGTGGAGGAAGAAAAAAAATGAAGAAATAGATGTTGAGGCAAATTTAGCTGAGAAATTTGTCCCCGCACCTGAAGTTGTGGGTGTAATAACTGAAGGCTTGGCGCAAGATGGAGCAAGACAGGCGGAAGCTGTGGATGAAATTAATGAGGATCACTTTCATGAGGATCACTTTCCACTACCATTCATTGATCAGATGCTGGACAGGCTAGCTGGTAAAGTCTATTATTTCTTTCTAGATGGTTACTCTGGATACAATCAAATTGCCATTACACCGGAAGATCAAGAAAAGACCACGTTCACATGCCCATTGGAACCTTTGCCTTCTAACGTATGTCATTTTGATTGTGCAATGCACCAGTCATATTCCAGAGGCGCATGATGGCTATCTTCTCAAACATGATTAAAGATTCTCTAGAGGTGTTCATGGATGATTTCTCTGTTTATGGGCAGATGCTTGACCAATGTGCTGACAACTTGGCTAAAGTTTTGAAAAGATGTGAGGACACAAATCTAGTTCTGAATTAGGAAAAATGTCATTTCATGGCAACTGAAGGCATTGTCCTTGACCATCGCATATCATGTCAGGGCATTGAGGTAGACAAAGCAAAGGTTGAAATCATCGAGAAATTACCACCACCAACAAATGTCAAGGGAATAAGAAGTTTTCTTAGACACGCTGGTTTTTACAAGAGATTTATCTGTGATTTTTCCAAGATTGTTAAACTATTATGCTACTGTTGGAGCAAAATAAAAAGTTTGTGTTTGATGATACATGTCTGGATGCATTCATCACAATAAAGAAGTAGCTAGTACAAGCTTCGATTGTCGTCGCACCGGATTGGACGCAACCGTTTGAACTCATATGTGGCGCAAGTGACTTTGCTGTAGGAGCTATGCTGGGACAACGGAAAAAGAAGGTATTTCACTCAATTTACTATGCTAGAAAAACTTTAACTAACGCACAGGTAAACTATACAGCTACCGAAAAGGAGTTACTAGTAGTTGTTTTTGCATTCGATAAATTTTATTCATATCTTGTCGGCGTAAAAGTGATTGTCTACACAGATTATTTTGCGCTGAGATACCTTTTTGCGAAGAAGGATGCCAAACCGAGGTTGATCAGATGGATTCTGCTCTTACAAGAGTTTAATGTTGAAATCAAGGATAGAAAAGGATATGAGAATCAAGTAGCTAATCATTTATCTCACTTGGAAGTTGAAAGTGAGGATGGGAAGGAATCCCAATTGTCGATACATTTTCGGACGAGCAGTTATTCTTTGTCGCACATCACCTTGGTATGCTGATGTTATCAACTATCTTGTTTGTGGAAAGCTACCCTTGAGTGCAACTGGTCACAAGAAGATCAGATTTTTGCGCGATGCTACGAAATATCACTGGAACGAGCCATACTTATTCAAGGTATGCGCAGACAATATTATCCATCATTGCGCTCCTGAGGAAGAAATGACTTTCATCTTGAGACATTGCCATGACGCTTCCTATTGAGACCATTTTGGCGGTGTGAGGACTGCTGCAAAGGTCCTACCGTCAGGATTCTTTTGGCCCACATTGTTTCGAGATGCCCACAACTTTGCACAATAATGTGACAAATGTCAACGCACGGGTTCTATATCTCGACGCAATGAGATGCTCTAACAACCTATTATGGAGGTAAAGTTATTCGACGTTTGGGGTATAAACTTCATGAGATCATTTCCAAACTATTTTAAGAATGTGTACATTCTAGTGGTTGTTGACTATGTCTCGAAGTGGATCGAGGTAATTGCGGTGCCAAAAGATGATGCTTGAATGATGTTGAAGTTCTTCCACACATACATCCTTACGAGATTTGGAACACTTAGGGCATTAATAAGTGATCAAGGTACTCATTTTCACAATAATCAAGTGGCGACAGCCTTGAAAAGATATGGTGTGAAGCATCGCATGGCCACAACGTACCATCCACAAACAAATGGCCAATCGGAGGTTTCAAATCGGCAAATTAAAAGTATCCTTGAGAAGGTGGTTAATCCATCTAGAAGGGAATGGTCTTCGCGGCTACATGATGCATATGGGCGCTTCGCACTGCTTATAAAACCCCGTTGGGGATATCGCTGTATCAACTCGTGTTTGGTAAGTCATGTCACCTGCTAGTTGAGCTTGAGCATAAGGCCATGTGGGCGATCAAGCAGGTGAATATGGATTATGATGCTACTGGAAGGAAAAGGTCATTGGACATTTCTGAACTAGAAGAAATTTGTCGCAATGCTTACGAGAACGCTGCAATATATAAAGAAAAGACTAAGAGATGGCACGACAATATTATCTTGCATCGACAGTTTAATCTTGGTCAGTTAGTACTTTTGTTTAATTCACATTTAAAACTGCATCCAGGTAAACTGTGTTCAAGATGGTCAGGCCCTTTTAAGGTTGTCGAAGCATTCCAAAATGGTGCGGTGACAATTGAAAATCTAAAGGATAGACAATAGTTCAAAGTGAATGTCTAACGGCTGAAGCACTATGTGAGCACAGATGTCAAAAAACCAAACGAGACCATAGATCTGGTCACATTTAAATAATGTCAACGCATTTTTGCATTTCCTTTTATCTTTTCACTTTTATTTATTTCCTTTTAAATTCTATGCAGGAATAAAAGTCGTCTTTTTGTCGATGCATCGCAAAGCACAACTTGTCGACGCATTCTATGATGACTCAACAAAGCTTTTTCAGCAAGAATCGTGCCGATTGATTTTTATCTCTTCCCAGTCGTTAGATAAACCAAAAGGTACGATCTGCAGCTTGGCATTTATTGGATGCAAATGTAACGTTTTTCCCACACCTTTTGCAATCATCACATTTCCTCCAATCCAAAGTTTATAAAACCCTTCTCTGTCGTCTTCCTTCTCCCACTCACAATCTCCATTACTGCTGCAACTCATCTTCTTTATTGTTTTTACTCTTACTTTCTCAAGTTTATTCTTTTCTCTGCAAGTTTCTTTTAACCTTTTTACTAAGTTATTATGGAAAGGACAAGAGGTGCAAAAACTCATTCCAAAGCCCCTGTTAAATCTTCCACCACCATGGTTCAGACCACAAACCAACCCCCACAAAACGAACTAGTCCTATTCTTGTCTAAGACAGCAAAAGACCGTTACCATGACGTGATGTTTAAACGGAACTGCCACCCAAAGCAGGGTATATAGTTGTCCCCACACCAGACGTTAGGGAAACAAATTGCAAGAACAATCAGTCGTCTGGGTTGGGAATTCTTTTGCGAGCACCCAGCCAGATATTCCTTTACCATGGTAAGGGAATTTTATGCCAATCTTGTAGACTCTGAACAGGAGTTCATCTTTGCGAAGGAAGGCATAGTACCATGGAGTGCTATCTACATTAACACTCTATTTCGGATTACTGAGAAAGAGGACACGCACACTACATTTTTGGAAGAGCTAACTGATGACGAAGCTGACTAGGTGATGTGAGACCTTTGTGTTGAAGGTGCTGTCTAAACGAGTAATGGTCCACACAACTATACCATGCACCGACGTTATCTGACAACCCAAAGCAAAGTATGGTTTCATTTTGTGAACAGTCGTCTATTGCCTTCTACACATAGCACTACGGTGACATTAGATAGCATGTGCATTCTGCACTCCATCATAAATGGTTGCCATATAGATGTCAGCGTAATCCTCAATGACTAGATTGCTGAAGCTGCTGCTAAGCAGACATGTATATTACCCTTTCCTTCCTTAATCATGCTTTTATGTAAACAAAGGGGTATTATGCCCAGAGATGGTAAGGAAGTGTTAGAGAATAAAAGCCCCATTAATAATATCTCAGTAGAGAGAATGACGAGAGGTCAAGAGACTCCACTGGTGAAAGAAGCACCAAAGAAGTAGGAGAAAGGGAAAGGTAAGAAGAAGAAAAAGCAAACAGATGCACCCACAGATCCTAAGTTGGGGAAGAGGTTGACTGCTATGGAAGTAAACATTGATCGCATCGACTTGCGCAATATCCGTATTGTCAGCATGTTGGAAGACATGGACTATAGGTAGAACATATTTTATACGTACACAAAAGCGTTGAACAACATTACTGTCGCTACATTGAGGAGTATAAGCCTCAGTCCGCTGTCCAGATTTTCCTGTCTTTCCATCTATCTTCCGACCAATGCCCTCATCCTTCGACTAGCCTACTCTTGATGGTAGGCCTCAATATGTCCCCTCTCTAACGAGAATCTACATTTTAGATGACAAGGAGCACGAGGGGCATTCTAATGCTTTGGAGGATTGCTATAGAACTATAGCCAGCTTGTTCGAAGAAGAGTTCTCGAATAGCCTTAAGGCTAATATGGTAGAGCGGGCAGCTATGGTTGAGAGGTACATACCCCGATTGTATCTATGGGTGTGGACGCAGAGGAAGGCATCAACAAAGCCATCACTGAGCAGGAAAAGCCTGAGGAAGAAGAAGCAGAGCAAGAAGAATGCCATGAGAAAAAAAAGGAATTAAGAATGAGACTCTTGAAGAAGAGGAGGTAGAGAAGAAGGACAATGCCCTAACAAATATCACGGAAGATATTATCGAAGCACCCACTAGTGTGGGGGCATCTAGTGAAGATATGACTCCACCTGAAGCGAGCCAGGTTGATGCAGTTACTAGCAACATTGAGGAACTGAATCCTCTAGCCATCGTGCTCTATGTGGCACCACTTGCTAAGGTTCACCCATCAGATGTACCTGCCGATAAGGCCGCCACTCAACTTGCTGAAGAAGAGCAATCCGCTACTCCGGTTGATTCGAAGGACAAAAAGAGGAAGCGTAAGGACAATAAAAAGAGACGCAAAGAGGAAGGCGAGTGCCTAAGGAAAAAGAAGAAGAAAGCTAAAGCAACCACTGCATCGGCTGTTGAATAAATGAGTTAGTTTACTTTTCAGTAGGTAGTTGCATGCATTTCATTGATATTGCATTATTATTTGTCACTGCAATTTTCATGTTAGTTTACCTGCATTGTAGTTGCATTTCCATCCTTATCTGTATAATATTGCCAGTGCATTGGGGACAATGCAGACACTTAGTTTGGGGGGGATCTTGTGTGAAATGGAAATGAGATTGCAACCACATTTTTGAAAATTTTCTTATTTTTTTAGTTGAATGAAAGTATGCTAAATTTCAACAAAAATGTGACCACTAATTTTATTTTATGCATAATTTTTGAATTGTTTAGGATGTTGATATGTGAATTGGGTGAATTTGAATGAATATTTAGCTCTTCTATTTTTGAATGAATGATGAGATTTGTACTAGTAATGAATGGATAGTAGCAGTTTTGAGTTTTAAACTGACTTGCCAATTACAACAACATTGTACTAATAAAAGACACTACAATGTGAGTGCATTGTGACTTGTCAAGGGAGAACACTCCGCTGCATGTGTTAGAAAAATCATCTAGCCAAAGGCTGTCACTGCAAGAGTGTGTGTCGGTGCAATTACGTACCTCCTAGAGGTTTGTTGCACCCCATCGTTACTGCCCAAGAACAAAGGTAGAGTAATGCAATGACATCTCTCAGTCACCTATAAAAAAAGTAAGAAAAAGAAAGAAAAGAAAAGAGAAAAGAATGAAAAAAGAAATAATTTGCTGTATTGGTTGAGAAAAGTTAAAATTCAAAGTATGATACTAACATTAGTGAAAGTACAAGTCTAATTATTCATGTTTATAAAGTGTCGGTGTAATAATCTATCATGTGAATACAATTTATATATTAGGATTCTAGAGATTTTAAGTTGTTAGAATAATATTGCGGTGACATGTTTTGTTTGAGATTTCGTTTACTTTTGTTTACTTGAGGACAAGTAAACACTCAAGTTTAGGGGTATGATAGCATTAAAAATGACACAGATTTTCTCCCTAAATTTGTGTATTAATTGCCTCTTTTATATTATATTTAGCATGCATAATAGGCATTTCATACTTAGTATTTATATTTTTTAACTCATTGTTATTTGGCTTAAATTCTTATTATTTTATCTCTTTTGTGCACTAATGTTGCCACATGCAGCCTATGTATTGTGTGTAGAAATTGTCAGTGCAGGGATCCATCTCAGAAGATCGATGCTCGAAAAAATTTAAAGAATGCAGCACAAGTTAGCTTGGAATTACGACCAGAGATGTCACCGCATAGAAACCTCTACTTTGTATGGGTGAATTCACGCTGCAAGCACATCTGGAAGCGCCAACGCAGGAATTTCACACGATGTAACCACAATTAAAGATTGTAGATCGCACCCAGAAATGCGACGACAATCTGCAGATTAATGAAGATCACACTAGATCTACGTGAGTGCACAGCTGGAATTCAACAAACTTTGACAGCTACACAAGAAGTTGGATCTGAGAGAAGACGAGATCTACAATTTTTGAAGCTTATAAATAGATGAGAAAAGATGTATAAGGATATCAAGAGGTGAAGGAATTAATTCTGCAATTACTTTGTGTTTTTGAAAATTTATGCTGGAGAAAGGTGAGCTGATTGAGCGAAGGAGCAATTACTTCTGACAAGAAGTGCTCGATGCAACACAAGAGGAGCGGTTAAGAGATAGTCCTAGTAGTCTAGGGATAGTAAGCTTCGATATATTTGTTGACCTCTCTCTTTATGTTGATAAATTATTATTGACAATTAAATGAATATGGGAATATATTTCAGTGTTAGATTACTTTGATTCTTATTTGATTCTTCTCATCTGTTTATTCTTGGACTTAATTGCATTAAACATGAGAGTGGAATTGTAGTCTACCAATATCAGGAGATGCGGTGACAAGTTAGGTTAACAAGCAAGTCAGCGAGAGTTACTTGGGATTAGAAAGGATTCTGGTCACTTGTTCTTGAGCGCACAACATTAACAACACTGGGAGGTGTGGTAATTATGGTCGCTTAAGTCTTGATTAAACAGAGAGCTATAATTGGTAATATTTCATTGGAGCCTTATTGCTGTGACAATTTATCTATACAATACCTTGTCGACGCATTTAGCATTTCTACTTAGTAAAATCAGTGATCCACTCCAATTCTTCACACTTGATCACACTTTTACTTTCATGCATTTAAATTCTCAACACTTCAACAATAATTTGATTTACTTTCAGTTGCTTTGACAATTAACTTTTATAATTACATTGACAATTTTGACTGTCTTAGTGTGCAGATCTAATTTAGTTGCACTAACATCCTTACTAGCATTTTCTTTAATATTAGTCTTAGTTGTTTCAACATTTAAACATCAAGAACCCATTCCTCGTGGGATTGATATCTGATAGAATCAATCTATCAACTATACTTGCATCGACGTGTGTCCGCTTGCACAACTGCTGTGACATTATAGGCCGATCAAGAACACTGTCGGTATAGTAGGGCTCTTTATAGGGAATTAAACATAAAGGTGAAAAGGCATGTACTTTGCCATTGCAGAGATAAGATACTAAGTCTACATTTAATAAATGCAATGACTTGGATTGTCATTTTTTATAACGATCCAACGGTTGGCGAGAAAGTGAATAAAGCGTAGTGATTTTTTTCCTAAAACGTTTCACTGTATGATGAGTCAGCAGAAAATTGTGTCGACAAGGAGATTTTCATGCGTCGAAAAGGTAAGAACTTTATTCCTGCAAAAGACTAATAGAAAAATGAAACATAAATAAAACAACTAAAAGTAAATAACACAAATGTAAAGAAAAGTTAGAAAGATGTGACCAGGTTAATGGTCTCTTTCTGATTGTAATCATCCGGACTAAGGTAATGCTTCAACCGTTGCCCATTTACCTTAAATTGGTGCCCATCTTGGAGGTCTTTAATTGTGACCGTACCATGAGGAAATACTTCGACAACCTCGAATGGACCAGACCATCTTGAGCGCAATTTACTTGGATATAGTTTTAGTCGCGAATTAAATAAAAGCGCCAGCTGACCTGCAGTAATTTGTCGCTGCAAAATAATATTGTCATGTCATCTCTTGGTTTTTTCCTTTTATATTGCAACATTCTCATATCCATTGTGTCGAATCTCCTTCAACTCAGTAATATCAAACAACCTCTTTTGTCCAGCAGCATCATAGTCCATGTTCACTTGCTTGATTGCCCACATGGCTTTATGTTCAAGTTCCACGGGCAAGAGACATGATTTACCAAACACAAGTTGATATGATGACATTCCCAATGGTGTTTTATATGTTGTGCGAAGTGCCCACAATGCATTATTAAGCCTTGAAGACCAATCCCTGCTCAATGGGTTCACCACTTTTTCAAGGATATTCTTAATTTGGCGATTGGAAACTTCAATTTGGTCGTTTGTTTGTGGATAATATGTAGTCGCCATTCAATGCTTAACACCATGACGCTTTAATGCGGCTCAACTTGATTGCAATGGAAGTAAGTGTCTTGATCACTAATTAATGTTTTAGGTGTGCCGAAAAGAGTGAGTATGTATGTGTGGAAAAATTTCAGCACTTTTCTAGTATCGTGTTTTGGAACAACAATTACTTCCACCCACTTGGACACATAATCTACAATGACTAGGATGTATGCATTTCCAAAAGAACTTGGAAATGACCCCATGAAATCTATACCCAAGACATCAAAGAGCTCAACCTCCATAATAGGTTGTTGTATCATCTCGTTGCGTAGAGATATCGATCCAGTGCACTGACATTTGTCACATTATTGCACAAAATTGTGGGTATCTATAAACAATAAAGGCCAATAGAATCCTGATTGAAAGACCTTTGCAGTAGTCCTTACACCACCAAAATGACCTCCATAGGGAGTATCATGGCAATGCTTTAGGATAGGAAGCATTTCTTCTTCTGGAACGTAACGTTGAATAATATTGTCGTTGCGTACTTTGAATAGGTATGGCTCATTCCAGTAGTATTTTATGATGTTGCGAAGGAATCTTTCCTTTTTGTGGCGTATTGTACTCAATGGTAATCTTTCACACACCAAGTAGTTTACGACATTTGCATACCATGGGATGCGTCAACAGCAAAAAAGTTTCTCATTCGAAAATGCATCAAAAATTTGTGATGTATTTCCATCTTCACTTCCTACCTCCAAACGAGATAAATGATCTGCTACTTGGTTCTCTAATCCTTTGCGATCCTTAATCTCAATGTCAAATTCTTGTAATAACAGGATCCAGCGAATCAATCTTGGTTTGACATCTTTTTTAGCAAAGAGGTACCTCAATGCAGAATGATCAGTATAAACTATAAATTTTTCACCGACAAGATATGCATGAAATTTGTCGAAAGCAAAAACTACTGCCAACAGATCCTTTTCTGTGGTTATATAATTGACTTGCACTTCAGTAAGAGTTTTGCTAGCATATATATTGCATGAAATACCTTTTCTTTGTGTTGACCTAGCACGGCACCCACTGTATAATCACTCGCATCACACATAACCTCAAATGGTTGTGACTAGTCCGGTGCAACGACAATAGGTGCCTTCACTAGTTGCTGCTTAATTTGCATAAATGCGTCCAGACATGCAGCATCAAACAAAACTTTTTTATTTTTCTCCAGCAAATAGTAGAGAGGTTTTGCAATTTTAGAGAAATCTCGGATGAATTATCGATAGAAGCTCGCATGGCCGAGAAAACTCCTAATACCTTTTACATTGGTGGGCGGGGGAACTTCTCAATGATCTCAACTTTTGCTTCGTCCACTTCAATGCCCTGATAAAAGATACGATGACCAAGGACAATGCCTTCTGTTGCCATGAAGTGACATTTCTCTCAATTCAGCACTAGATTTGTGTCCTCACATCACTTTAGAACTCTGGCTAAATTGTCAGCGCATTTATCAAAAGTATTACCATAGACAGAAAAATCATCCATAAATACCTCCAATGAGTCTTCAATCATATCTAAGAAAATTCCCATCATGAATCTTTGAAATGTGGCTGGTGCATTGTATAGACCAAATGACATTCGACGGAAGGCAAAGGTACCAAAAGGACAAGTGAAAATCGTCTTTGCTTGGACCTCCAACGCAATTGCTATCTGATTGTAGCCAGAATAGCCATCAAGAAAACAATAATAGGCTTTACCAATAAGCCTGTCCAACATTTGATCGATGAAAGGAAGTGGAAAATGATTCTTCTTTGTGTCTATATTCAAACAGCAATAATCAATACATACTCGCCATCCTGTAGGAATGTGAGTAGGGATTAACTCATCTTTGTCGTTACTTACCACCTTGATACCACTCTTCTTTGGGACACATTAGACTGGGCTCACCCACGTACTATCAGAAATTGGGTAGATGATGCCCGCATCTAACCACTTAATGATCTCCTTTTTAACAACTTCCTTCATTTTTTCATTTACTTTTCTTTGCTATTCAATGGACTGCTTTCCCTCGTCTTCCAATCTGATCTTGTGCATGCAAAAAGAGGGACTAATGCCTCTAATATCCGTAAAACTCCAGGCAATAGCACGCTTGTGTTGCTTCAGTATTTGGATTAATTTTTCTTCCTGGCTTGTGTCAAAAGTTGCAGAGACAATTACTGGCAGAGTATCATTCTCACGAAGGAAAACATACTTCAAATGGGTAGGCAACGATTTCAACTCCAAGGTAGGAGCTTCTTCAATAGATGGCTTAAATACAAGAGCTGTTCTATTAGTCAAATCTAGAGATTCCATCTATCATCTGCGCCTAAGCTCAAATTATTTGCCTCAACCTTGTAGTCACAAGCACTCAGAAAATCTTCTTCAGTTGTCGCCATAAATTCTTCTGGGGCTGCTGTGCTATGCCAATTAAATTCCGCCTCTATTAATTTGTCCAACACATCGATGTGATAGCATTCCTCTTTATTTCTATAGGGAATTGCTTCGAAAACACTGAAGGTGACATGTTCGTCGTAATGTCGCATTATCAATTCGCCTTTGAATACGTCAATAAGAGTGCGACTCGTGGCAAGAAATGGGCGTCCCAAGATTATGGGCACCTCTTTGTCAGCTTCACAATTAAGGATAATAAAATTCGCTGGGAACACAAACTAATCTACTTAAACTAAAACGTCTTTAATTTGCCCTTCAGATAGCGCCAATGATCTATCCGTCAGCTGCAATATCACTGCAGTGGGCTTTATGTGACCAACCTCAATTTTTGAAATGTTGATAATGGCATGAGGTTGATACTTACTCCTAAATCACAAAGAGCTTTTCCCAAGTAATGATTTCCAATGAAACATGGAATTGTAAAACTGCCAGGATCCTTCATCTTTGGTGGCAATTTATTTGTCAAGATTGCGCTGCATCCCTTTGTGAGCGCAATTGTCTCAATACCGGTCAACTTCTTCTTCTTGGATAAGAGCTCCTTCATGAATTTCCCATAGCTAGGAATCTGTATGAGAACATCCACAAGAGGTATGTTGACATGTAGTTGTTTCAATGTGGCCAGAAACTTTTGATATTCTCTATCGTTCTCCTTCTCCTTAAATCTTTGTGGAAATGGAAAAGGTATTGATACCTTAGGTTATCGTGACAAAGCCGATTGCATCGACATCGGTAGTTTCATTGACAATTTTTTAGTCTAATGGTAGGCATGGGAGTAACAACTGATGGCTTCTTTTTATCTGGTTAATCTGTTTCTTCTTCATATACAAATTTTTCTTCTTGATCTGCTTCACTTTTTTCAACGGATGCTATATTAGAGCTGCTAATTGGCTCGACAATTTGCTTTCCACTCTTAAGAGTAATAGCTTTGCAATACTCCTTCCCTTTTTGATTTGGATTCTCAGTGTCACTGGGTAAAGCACCTAATGATCTTGTGCTCATATTTGAATCTAGTTGTCCTACTTGTGCTTCCAATGCTCGTATGGAAGAGGAATTTCCTTGCACAATAGCTTTTGTTCTAGTGATATGTTCACGCATCAAGGCTTCAAAGGCTGTTAATGTATCAGCTCGTGGTTGGGAATACTGCTGTTGCTATTGTTGTCCTTTCATATTTAGATTTGGCATTGAAGATTGTTGTAGCTGGACACGAGTACGTGGTTGCAACTGATCTTGATGTACATGCATCTGAGGACTTTGGTTAAAATTTTGTTGCTACTAATTAAAATTCCCTTGTCAAAAATTTCCTTCGCTCGAGGAATTGCCATATCTAAATGTAGTTGCATTTTGATTCCCCCAAGGCTATTAGTTTCGAGCTGAATTGTTGTAGGAATTACCATAAGAATTTCCTCTGATATTATTAACATAAAATGCATTCTCTGTATGCTGTGGACAATCTTCATAGCTATGATTATCGCTGCAAATTTCACAACAAAATGTCGGGACATCCATTTGTTGGCAACTTGGATGGGAGCAACTTCACTTGTCCCCTTCATGTTCTTTATCATATTTGCTAACGAAGATACCTGTGCACTCAGAGCTGATATAGCGTTTAACTCGATAACTCCAAGGTTTGTTTTGACTTGAGTAGCTCGAGAGATTGGATATTGGTAGTCATTCTGAGCGATCCTCTCTAAAATTCTCACAGCTTCACTAGAGGTGCAGTCCAACAAAGGACCATTTGCAAATGCATCGATAAGATTTCTTGTCTGCCTATTCAACCCATTGTAAAAGATCTCGATCTGCGCTTCCTATTGAATTCCATGCATGGGACAGCGTCGAAGCAGGGTTTTGTAATGCTCCCATGTGGTCTGCAAGTTCTCATCATCCAATTTATAATACGCAGTGATACCATTCCTTAGTCGAGCATTCATCGCTGGTGGATTAAACCGCAAAAAAAATTGAGTCGCAAGTGCATTTCACGATGTAATCGATCCAGCAGGCAATCTAAGGAACCAGGTATGTGTCCGTCTTTGCAATGAGTAAGGAAACAATTGTATCTTCAAGGCATCATCAGGAACGCCATGTTGACTAAAAGAAGCACAAATTAGTAGAAAATATTTAAGATGCTCTCTTGCATCCTCATGAGGAAAACAAGCACACTACCCATTCGAATTTAACATTTGAAACATAACCGGTTTTAACTCAAAATTGCCAGCTTGAATGGCTGGTCGAACAACCCCTGGCTGCAAATAATCCAACACAGGAACAACAAAGTCTCGAATCAGTCTATTTTGCATTTGTTATTCATGTGGAAGTGGTGGATTAATTACATTTTGTGGCTGTATCGGAGGGATAGGATTTTGTGGTTGCAATAGAGGTATGACTGCATCATTTCCAGGTAGAGCCATATTCCTTTATTCTTGTCTTCTCCTTCTAATAGTTCTTTCGATTTCCAAATCTAAGCCAACAACAATTTCAGGATTGCTCCTGGACATGAAATACCTAAGAAAATAATTGAAAAAGAGTTAATAGAAAGGAAAACAAGTTAGTAACAGGTAAAACTTAAAAGATGAAAAATAATTGCAAGTATAAGAATAAACATTAAACAAACGCCATCTTCGGTAACGGCGCCAAAACTTGATCGCGCTATGAATGTCACAGCAATAATGTGCAAGCGTACACTGTCGATGCAAGTATAGTAGATAGGTTTAAAACTATCAGATATCGATCCCACAAAGATGGCTGCTTATGTTTAGAATTGCTGATTCAAAGGAAGTTAAAACAAAAGAGATTGTGATGAATAATGTCGGAGCAAATTAATAAGAAAATGCAGTAAAGGTTTGAGAATAATTTGTCGAAGCAATTTAAGAAAATTTAAGAAGTAAAAACATTGATAATGAGATGGGGTCCCTTGACTTGAAAAGTTGGCAACAACTAAATGTGATCACAAGGTAAATAATATATAAATTATCGCCGCAATTAAGCTCAATGAAATCTTACCAACCTCGACTTCCTTGTTTATCAAAGAATCAAATACTCATACTAACCACACCTTCCAGTGTTGGCAATGCAAAATATTCAAGAACAAGTTGACAGAATTCCTTCGATCCTCAAGCAACTTCCATTGACTTGCTTGTTAACTTAATTTGTTGCTGCACTTTCTAGTGACAGTGACTGTAATTACACTTTCATGGTCAAACAATTAAATCCAGAGATAAACAATGAATGAAAGATTGAGTAGATATCATATTCGATCTAAAATTAAATTGTACTTTCATACAAATTCAAATAATCAAAATTCATCAGCGTTTAAAGAGAGAATAACAGAATAAATTGAAGCATCCTATTCCTAGTCTACTAAAACTATTCCCTTACACTCCTTTTGTGTCGCATTTAGGAATGCTCCTTGTCAGAAGCATATTTGCCTTCTCGTCACAATTAGGTTGCCCTCAAGGAAGTTAAGCTACCATGGAAGCAAGCTTAAGAAAAATGTTGAAGAAACGGTTTTAATGCATCAAAAAAATCTGGAAGATGAAGCCCCAAAGAAGATCCTCTCTCATCAGTATTTATCCCCCACTTCCTAGTACAGGTGTCCTTCCTTTTAGATCCAACTTCCTCTAGTTGTACAAGTTGGTTATACCAGCTGTACACTCATACAAATCTGGTGTGTTCATCAGACAGTTACCGGTTGTAGCAACATTTCTGGGTGCAAATTTTTTATTCTATTTTGCGGTGACAATCTTGGATACCTTCATGCGTTGATCTTTTAGGACAGATTCCTGCACTGACATCTTTGGATGCAATACTGAACAACTAATTGTGACGACATTAGTAGCAAAATAGGATAAAATTAAAGAAAATTAAACCGAGCATCATTAGAAAATGCAGTCACTAACTTAAAAATGCTAACAATGCATGCTAAAAAATGATAAAATGGGAACAAATTATACCCTAAGTAAGGAGAAATCAATAGTCTTTTCTAATGCTATCACATTTGAAAGATTCACAAATTATACCATACCTCTAATAACTTTTAAGAATGAGCTTATTCATCAATGGAAAAAGTTATAACATTTGACAGATTCACAAATTAGTTCCCGAGTTAGCTAGGTTAAGCTAATATGGAATCGAAAACATAAAAATCACTGAAAATGGACGAAGAATCACCTACCAAAGATGGACTCTAGCTTGGCCGTACTTTAAGCTCTCCTTTTAGGGTTTCTCCCTTTTCTTTTCTTTTCTTTAGAATGAAGAAGAAGATGACTAAATTCATGACTTTTCCCATTATTATCTTTTATTTACCAAATTACAAATTTACCCTTACTAAAATATAAACAAATTTGATATGTTTAATGCCCTTACCGTCCAACCATATTCCTCATGGGTTATTTACCATTCAAATACTTTTCTTTTCTTTTTAATTAGCATTTTCTTTATATAATTCAAATTTACACCTTTTAAGATTTAATCCTTTTTACTTAATTAACTATCTAAACGATAAAATCTTTTAACCAAAATTCAATACGCTACTAATGACATCACAAATATTAAATAATTAATATTTATGACTCGACTTATCGGAGTTGTGGTCTCGAAATCACTATTTTTGACACCATTAAAAATCGACCTGTTACAACTGCCCAAAGTTGGTTGGTCCTAAGTTAGTTCGAGAAACAAAGGGAAAAGTTTCCATCATTTGAAATCACCTAAAAGTTGCGCTAGATCACCAGAAAGCTTACGCTGATCTAAAAAGGAGAGAGATTTCTTTTAAAGTTGGTGATAAAGTTTTTTGAAAGTTTTTCATTGGAAGAAAAGCATAAGGTTTGGTCAAAAAGGAAAGTTAAGTCCATGTTTTATAGGACCTTATGAAATTCTAGAATAATTTGGACCAGTGGCATTCAAATTGGCTTTACCACCAGAGTTATTGAAGATCCATATCGTATTCTATGTGTCTATGTTAATAAGGTATCAATCAAATCTGGATCATGTTGTGCAAGTTGAAGACTTAGAAGTTGAGCCAAATCTGTCTTATAAAGAAGAGTCTATTTGCATCTTAGCTAGAGAAGTAAAGGAGTTAAGAAATAAGAAAATCCCATTGGTCAAAGTGTTATGGATGAATCATAATACATAAGATGTTGCTTGGGAAAAAGAAAGTTTGATGAAAAAGCAATATCCTTAACTTTTCAAGGACGAAATTTTTTAAGTGAGGGAGAATTGTAATAGCTTGTCTGATGGAGACTCCATATTCAGCTACTATTTGGTGTATAGATGGTAAAATTTAAAATAGAGATGAGTAAGTAAAGTGTTTATTATGTCTAAGTAGATATCCTATGTGATTTTCCATTCGACGAACTCTTAGTTTTGGCGAACACTTGGGTTTGGCAGACTTTTCTGTTAAGTAACTGCCCATCCCAGATGAGTGGGCGAACTCATTAAGTTTGCAGTTTAGATCTGCTTTATATTTAATTATGATGACTTAGTTAATCAAATTAAGATTTAGTTGAGAATTGAACTAGATTACTGTAGATGATAATACTTAAAACTTGTTAAGTGCGTTTAATCACGAGAATCATGGGTGTTAGTAGGATTATCTGATTTCTCCACTAAACCTTGTCTTCGTATCTTAGTATATAAGGATATAGATGGTCTTCTGAATTATTTTTACTTCTTTTTCTTCCTTGAATTATCCTAAAAGTTTTTTAAATGCTTTAGCTTAGAAAGTTTTTTTTGAGAGGGTTCGTAGTATTTAGATAATAACCATGTTTGTACCAGCTTACTGGTAATGCCTGGTAACCTTTAGGTTATCGTAGAAGTGATTTATGTGTTTATTGTACTACATGCATAGATAGTAGAATTGTTCGTGAGGGAGAAAACTTCCTGATTCTGGAATTAGTGTTACCAATTCTTGCATGCATGATAAGTTTCGATAGATTTATGATCTGATAAGAATAATTATCTTTCTTTTAGCTCAAGAAGCTAACGAAGGTCCTAGTGACAAGGGTAAAGGACCATCTGTGTAGATCTGTATTAAAGTTTCTGGTGAGTTCCTTCTTACTTCCATGTGGTGTAAATTCTATTGTTATATAAACCGTATAAGGTAAGTAATATCTCTATAATATATGGATGGTACATGTGTGGGTAATGGTTGTCAGTGTCATTAATCTGAGTTCAGTCTGTCTGCATTATGAAGTAAGCACCCAGTACCATTAGTTTGTGATATGTGATATATGATATGTGATGATGAAGAATTGAAGATATGTTTGTTATGCCTCCGATAGGGCAACTATATTGTAATATGGATTGGCAGATCAGGAGAAAACATACTATTATGAATAAATGATATGAGGAGTTAATGAAGAGTATGTATATGAATGAAACTATATGATATGCTTCTGAATCTGAATTTAGGTACGTGGTCAGCATGAGCATGGGTTGTCTTTGTCGTGTTAAGTTGGAGAACAGTATTTGCCCATGTGTTATGTATGTTGGCATATTCGGTCTGTCTGTGTTTTGTGAATGCTAGTGGGCGTATTGTGATCATCCTATGTAAACCCTTATGAAAGGTTTGGTATTATCATAAGTAATGATGTGTATGAATTCTCTTTATGTTTGGAACTCACTAAGTTCATATGAACTTACTCTGGTATCTTTTCCTTCTCAAGCTTGTTGACTGGAGGAAAGTTGTTTGTTAAAAGACTAAGCTAGAGAACTATTGCTATTGTGAGCTGTCTGTTTTTTTTTTATCATGCATGACTCTTGAAGGTGGTGTGTAAATGTACTTTTGAAAATGATATGTATAATGAACTACTATTTTGACAAGATATTGTTTTTAAAAGAATCTTATTAAATCCCAATGCTTGGATTTGAACTATTATATTCTAGTTAATGAAGTTTACTTATTTGAACTTACACGCTAGATGATTTGAACATTATTTTGAATTGTCAATGATGTACATTTAAACCTTTGTAAAATAATAGCCATTATATGTTTTATACTTATAACCTTGTAAAAATTTATAATGCTTTCATCAAATGTTTTGCTTAAAGTTAGTTTGATTTTATCACCAAAAAAAAATTAGTTTGATTTTAAGTTGTGACACATCATACTCGGATCCAAGTATCTGGTTGGGTTTGGCGTGTTACAACACTTAAGGTCACTAGATTATTAGTAAGTTTATGTTTTGGTGAATCAACTTCAAAAAGTTACAAAATGATTATTGAACTATTCAAGAGTTTTCATTTAAGTCATTGAGTTGTTACAAAAGAGCATATGCATGATGATAAATAAATAAAGCTTACTCTAAACATTACATAGGGTCAGAGGTAAATAAACATATTGTCAATAGCACTAGAAAAGTACTAAAAGTTTATGTATTTTAAAATATTAAAAATTTGATATAAAATTGATTTCAATTTTTCTTAAATATTTTAAAAATACAATTTCTATAAAAACGATTGTATTTTCAACTAAATAAAAATTTTATATCAATTTTTTAATATGTTAAATGTGATTAGTGAAAGTATACATTATTTTAATATATAAAAATGTTACTATTTTTAAATTTTTTAATATTTTTCAATCTTTTACAATTTCTAATCATTTTTACAACATTTTCAACTCCAAATAATTTTTATAATTTTTTATAATTTTCAAAAGTTTTTAAAAGTTCTAACATATTTTTAAAATTTTAGAATTTTATTTATATTTTTTGTAATTTTATATTTAAAAGTTTACAGTACGTTTGGTTCGCTGTAATGGAATAGAGGTGTAATGGAATAGAGCTGTAATGGAATAGAGCTGTAATCAGTAATTCAATTGTTTGGTTGATTGGAATGGAATAGAGCTGTAATAATATTCTTGTGTTTGGTTGAATGGAATGATGCTGTAATAGTATAAGAAAAAATGCTTAAATGACTAAAGTACCTTTAACAGAATTTTTTTAGTTAGATGATTATTGTTATTAAATTTTAATGATTATTATTAAATATAATTTAATAAAAATATTAATTTATTTAATTATATTTTAACATAATTATTATTAAATACAATTTAATAAAATAATATGTAATTTAATAATATTTTTAATATAATTATTATTAAAATATGAATTAGTAAAAATTATAATATATAATTTTAGAAAAATAATATATAACCTATTTTTTAGTTTTAAATTATGATGTATATATACTAAGCTTAAATATCATTAATAAAATAAATAATTTAATTATCTTCTAAACTAAAAAATAAAAGATTAGAAATATAAATAGCTTGATAATTATATTTTACATTCAAACATAATCTACACATCATAATCTATATGTTAAATTTTATAACATCAAAAAGTTACAACAGTCTGCGATATTCTATTAATACCATCTTACGATCCAAATATTACATATACAAAAAGTTAACAAAACAACACCAACACAACCATGATTTTTAATGGTCTGAAAGAAATCTTCTCACCCATTCCAGTCGCACAGAAGAAGGCAGACTAAAGAAAACGATCATTTGCGTTGGATTGTCCGGAATTTTGCTCAACGCAGAATATCGTTCATCCTCCGTTAATCCTTCCACTTCGCATAAAGCCGGATATAATTTCTGAGCACTTTCTTGAATGATCATTTCTGACTTTTGTTGAATTAGCACTTCGGAGGCAATGCTTCTACTTATTTCAAGGCCGACAGTCTGTATATTTTTCCCTAATAATGTGGCAGCCTCAAGAAATGAAGTAGAAGAAATTTGTTCACTTGCATCAGAAATCTTTTTTTTCTTCTTTGAAAACCTGGAATCATCTTCATTTTTAGATTGTTGCGGTTGTGTACCTGAAAGATCCATCTCATCTAAAGAAACATCAGCTTCACACTCATGGTCAATGTTTCTTTCTTCATGAGTATTTGCAGTAGCTACATCTTCAGCATCTATTTCTTCAATAATATCAGCGACCGTTTGAGCATCTTTCCCAGTGGCACGATCCTTTGCGTAGATGGCAGTAAGTTGGTCGTAGTAAGGGAAACTGCGATGTCTGAATTGACCGGCTTCTTTATGACTCTATAAAAAAAAGGAGAAATTCATATTAGATATAAGTTAGGTCAAAGCAAGATAGTAAAGACATGAAATAATTCTTACACTTATATACGAGTTCCACACAGCATCTTCGGCAACAACAAGCTGTCTATGCTCATCCCAACCAAAGCCGCTATTGTCTTTTCCACTGAGCATGTCATAAACGATTGTCCAATCCCTTTTCAATGTCCTAATCCTCGATTCAAGATTAGGTTTAGCCTTCAATTTTGCATGAGGTAAAACTTTTTCTAGCATCTTTTCTAGCTCATTTAAATATCCGGCCTTGAACCCCGTATCGGCATTAAAGGTTCCGACATTGTGCAAGTCAACCATACAAGCAACCAACGCAGCATCTTCTTCTGGAACCCATTTCCTTTTAGTTCCTCGAGAATTTTGAGAAGAAGCAGTTGATTGTGAAAAGCCTGACATAACTATCTTAAGAGAAAAACACAAATTAAAATTAAAGCTTGATATCATGAATAAGAAGGTCAACACTTTATAAAATTATAACACATGGCGAATCAAATGAAAATAGATTAAATTTGCAATCCAACAAGTCTAGTACAATACATAAAGACAATTCAAACACCACCAAAGTTTCATAAACTAGGTACATTAAATAAAATAAAGAAATTAAACTTCCACTGTGTTTTAATAAACCTAACTAATTTCTAGATGTTTGCCATTCATAGAATATTTGATTGGCTAGTTCCATTCTCCAAGTAGCCCATGCATTTGATGGATGAATGTTTACAATATTCGACTCATCCTCATCTATCAAATTACTAGATAATTGTTCTTCCAACTCCGCTTCAATAGGATCAAGACTCATATAGGTTCGAATAAAATTATGGAGCAAACAACATGCAATAATGATTCTATTGTGCACTCTCACAGGATAGAATGATGGACTCCTAAGTATTCCCCATCTAAGTTTTAATAACCCAAAGCATCTTTCAATAACATTGCATGCTGAAGCATGTTTCATATTGAAAAATTCTTCTGGAGTACTTGGTTGGTAACCCTGATGCCACTCATTCAAATGATATCTTTGTCCTCTAAAAGGCGCAAGAAATCCTTCACAGTTTGTATAACCAGCATCAACTAGATAATAACAACCTATAAAAAAGAAACAAAACTAATTATCATGGTCAGTTTTTCGAAAAAAGTACTCCAGAAAAATTAATTCAAATTCCTCTAATTCTGCACTTTACCATGAGGAACCTTTAGTCCATGTCTCCTACTAATGGCATCTCGAAGAACCCGTCCATCAGCAACAGAACCTTCCCAACCGGGAAGAACATAAACAAAATGCATATCAGGTGTACAAACACCTAACATATTTGTTGCTATGTCACCCTTTCGTGTTCGATATCTAGGTTTATCAACTGTTGGAACCCTAATCTTGATGTGGGTTCCATCTAAAGCACCTAAGCAATTCTACACGAAATGTATAAAACCTCGAGTTAGGATACTATATTTAAATCTAAATCAACTAAACGATGTACGAGCTATATTGAAACTCACTCCAATACCTTGAACCATTTCCACCTTGGGTTTGTAGAATTACCCATAATTGGATCTACCTTTTTAAATAGCACATCTTGTAAGCGTATGACAGCATTTAAAACATTGTGAAATGATCTGCTAACGGTTTCCCCAGACCTATTAAAGTGATGCTTGATAACTCGATTTTTAAGGTGATGAGAAATAATATGTAAAAACATTGTCACTTGCTCATCAACAAGCATGTTCCTTGACGGCTTCAATTCTCCTAAAGTTTGTAACATCTCACATAGTTTAAAAAAAGTAGTTCTATTCATCCTAACTTGTTCAATACAAGTCTCATCACTAGCATATACAAGTCTTTTCACATAATCTCGTTTTGCATAAAAATCTAAAATATATGATCTAATCCTTGGTCTATAAGTATGTAGGCTATAGATGGTAGCCAATGAAACTAAGAACCAACTTGCAACTGTGCACATTTGCAGCCATACTATCACAGCAAGACCAATTCTTCTACGCCTTTCACTTTGTAGTATTAAAGGTAAACGAGCCATTACTGCAAGATATTAAAGTGTTATAAATCTTCAAATCATATACTTAATACAATTCCAAATATAAATCATTGTTAACAGAAAATGTTATAATGTTATGAGCTATGATAAAGAAAGCTATAGGTACTGAGATTGAGAGTTCTGTGGCTACTGTCAATTGTGTGTGATAAAGAAAGCTATGGGTACTATGACTTGATGTTGTTGATGATGTTTGCGTTGTTAATGTAAAAAATAATTGTTACTAAATGAGTTTGTACTCCCTGCTTTTGTTAAATTAGTATAGTTAGAGTTTTAATTTATTTAAATTAATATGTTAGATAATAGTTTAGATTTTAATTAAGATAATTAGAAGTTTGAATTGAATTATGACAATTAGACTTTAAATTTAGACAAGATAACTAGGTTTTTAAACTAAATTAGAAAGTCTGGTTATTCATGGGTTTGTTTCTACAAAAAAATGAAATATATTAAAAATATTTAAAGGCTAAATAAAGAGATTGATTTTATTTGATTCACTCAACTCATATCTCAACCCACATGATCAAAACAACAATTACATATACCAATTTCATAGCAATTGCATAGAAATTAGAAGGTGCAGATGAAAACAGAACATTCAATTTGCTGAATAAATGTCGCAGAGAATTGACTAACCGCTTTACCAAATCAATTAAGCTGAAGCAACTCAGTTGAAGGTCTCCACTATTTTACGCCAATTTAGCCTTCAATGCCTGCAAAAATTGAATACAAAATATATATAACACTGGTTTCTATTAATATGTTGTTCATGAGGACAATCAAATATACAAAATTGGAAACCAAAGTGATAAAAAGAATAAAAATAAGGGCTAAAGTGAAAAAGAGAGTAAATGATTGAGGTTAACCCATTAATTTGGTTTGGGTAGAGTCTAGAAGCGTAAGAAACGAGGTGATTGTCACTTTCTGGCATATTATTATTTAGGAGTCAAAGCTAATTGTTTAAGCAAAATGCCCCAAATAGAACTCAACTTTTCCTCCAAATGTCCTTTTGACATATTCAAACGTTTGTCACATGGCTGGCTTGCAGTGCAACCAAGTTTCCTTGTAATTTCCCAGGCTTTTATTTCTTCTTTTAAACCAACCCACCACTCTTACCATTTCTTCAACCAATACCCAAGGTAGTAATGTTAGTTTTCTCTCAAGTACTGCTTATGATACATCTACCTATCATCAAAATAGAGGAGCCTCTGTCGTCTTAATAAGAAGACAATAGAGACAGAGAGAACAAATTAGTTGGCATGTGCTTGCATTGTTAAAGACATGTCGATAAATGGCACCATATCTACTCAATAGGATTAAAAACAACTGTGGAGATCAGCCTTCATCCCCAAACACAGAAGATCTTCGAAAAGCAAGACAACAAACAAGTTTTCAGTAAGATTGGAGGAAGCATTCCCTTTTATTTAGTTGGTCAATTGTAAGAGGATTCAGGGATCTGAGGGGAAGAAATGAAAGTCAATCCCAAGCTCAAAGAGAAAAGGGAAAGAATAATCCAATATTAAAAGAAATAAGGGAAAGAACGTAAATTTAAAGAAAATAAAAAAGATGAAAAAGGATTGATAGTAAAAATGCAAGTCAAAGACAAGGAATGTATTCCATGCATTACCATAATTAAACCTAAATATAACATGAACTAGAATGCATCTTCCTGCAATGAGCATCAAACCATTAACTATATCTAGATCTTAGGCCTATCCTTTACATCTGGATCTTATTGCCTGCTTTATATACACGGTTTAACACTCAACTCCATAAGTTCATTAACTTGAACAGCAATCATACAGGTCAATTAATTTCATTGACACTTAACTACAGCAACGTTGGTTGGAAATGCATGCTGCAGAATTCAGATAACACATCATACACTTGACCCAACGCAAACAAAAAAGAGAATCCATTATCCTTGACTAATGGATTCTACCAAGTTAAAAAGTCGCAAAAAGCAACCATTAAACAAAATTCTGGAATCTTCATTTGGAAATAGCTTCAAACAAGAACAATATCAACATGACACAAGAAATGGATAAAAAAATTAAAATAGAAAATTATAAGGGAGCCTGCTAACCATAACACACATGTAATATCAGCAGTGGACAATTTTAACAATAGAAGCAGAAGTTAGCGACATAAATGAAATCCAGAACAGACCCTTAGAAGAAAGGGGGTAAATTAAAATTTTAGGGTAAATTAAAATTTTGGCCAACTTTCCATACAATAAGCAGGAAATATTTTCATTATTCAAAGAATTGAGTTCATTCATTTTTGTTCGAGTACCCTAAAGGCTAGAATCACTAGTTATTATATTATTAACCAGAGTTAGCAAGCAGTGAATTTGATTATTGATATGTTAGCTGCTGGTTGCAGGCCTTTCTACTAAAGCAGCAAAATTTTAGCCAATGTTCAAAACTATTGCAATCAGAAACTTTCAAAAACCAGAGACTGAGAAACGTTGGATTGATATGATGATAAAACAAGATTTACAAATTATGAACATCAAAGAAGATTTTCCCAAAATATATGCCCCATCTTTAAATGGCCAAAACAGAGAGTATCAAAACAGGAAGAAAAAGGCCAGGGAAATTGGGGGAGACTGAAATGAAAAGAACGGAGGGAGAGCTGCTTACCTGAAGGACGCTACGATGACGGTGAAGACTGCTACGGCCGGAGTCGAAGGAAGACGCTGTAATCGGTGTTAGAGGGTAAAGTGGGGAGGTGTTGTATGAAGGATGTAATCGGTGGTTTTGGAAGGGAATAGAATTTGGGAGATTTTGTTGAATATGAAGGGAATGGAATAAGCCTGTAATCAAGCATTCCATTGAACCAAACACCTGCATAAGTAAGCCTGCTGAATAAGGCTGTAACAGAATGGCTATTACAGCCAACCAAACAAGCCCTTAAGGTTTTTCCTAAACGATTTGACATTATTGTGACGTCAATGCATGACACGTGTCAATTTATGATTGCCTTGAGATTCCAACTATTTGTTATTAATGCCCAAAGGATTGAATTGGAAACCCCTGATAATGTTAGGGACTAAGCTAAGAACATTTGATAATGTTAGGGACTAAAGTGTGCCAAAAGAATCTTTAAGGATCAAAGTGAAAAAAGGTATACATTAGGGACTAAAGTGCACATTAAGCCATAAATTTTATCTATAAATATACTCCCGTGCATTGCACGGGCTTTAGTCGGCTATAAAAACTAAAACCCTAGCGTGCATCCCTCTTCTTGATCTTCTCTTGGGCTGAGCCGACTAACAGAGAAGCTTGTGAACTCGATTTCTGTTTGGTTTGAAGGAAAAAGAGTTACTAAACTGAAACCTGTGAGCGTTCTTCCTGTTTTCAGTTCTGATTACTGTATTTTTTTGTTAATTTCTAAGCCTCCACTACAAGTTGTCTTGTTTTATTGAAGATCATATCTAAGTTATCTTGATAGTTTTATTTGATTTGTATACCTATTATTCTGTGTGGGTTTTTGTTGAGAGCTTTTATATTATTTTTCTAGAAAATTGAATCTGTTTGGAATTTTTAAAATTTGCTTAGGTTTTTTTTTCTTGAACCTAAGGAAAATAATCTCATAAGCATATCTGTGTTTGATTTATTGGCCGAAAGCTAACTCTTAATCAGATGTCTATTAAGCAACGATTTCAAATTGTTGTCAAAATCCATTTCATTTAACCTAACTCGTCTTTGTTTTGCTGCAGGTCAATAGTAAAAATGGTTCAATATAATTTCAAGAAAATTACTGTTGTACCGAATGGGAAGGACTTCATAGATATTATTCTCTCACGTACCCAACGGCAAACTCCGACTGTTGTCCACAAAGGGTATGCGATTTCCCGTCTCCGTCAGTTCTATATGCGTAAAGTTAAATACACCCAGCAGAATTTTCATGAGAAACTTTCTACAATAATTGATGAGTTCCCTCGCCTTGATGATATCCATCCCTTTTATGGTGATCTTCTTCATGTTCTTTATAACAAGGATCACTACAAGCTTGCTCTTGGCCAGATAAATACTGCTAGGAATCTCATTAGCAAGATTGCTAAAGATTATGTCAAGCTATTAAAGTATGGTGACTCGCTATATCGGTGCAAGTCGCTAAAGGTTGCTGCCCTTGGTCGTATGTGTACTGTCATAAAGAGGATTGGTCCTAGTCTAGCCTACCTTGAGCAGATTAGGCAACATATGGCAAGGTTGCCATCTATTGATCCAAATACTCGAACCATGTTGATTTGTGGGTACCCTAATGTTGGTAAGAGTTCATTTATGAACAAAATCACGAGGGCTGATGTGGATGTCCAACCTTATGCTTTCACTACCAAGTCACTCTTTGTGGGTCATACAGATTACAAGTACCTTAGATATCAAGTAATTGATACACCTGGAATTTTGGACAGGCCATTTGAAGATCGAAATATTATTGAGATGTGCAGCATTACAGCATTGGCTCACCTACGAGCTGCAGTGTTGTTCTTTTTGGATATATCTGGGTCATGTGGGTACAGCATTGCGCAGCAGGCAGCTCTTTTTCACAGCATTAAATCTCTCTTTATGAACAAACCCTTGATCATTGTTTGCAATAAGACTGATTTGCAGCCATTGGATGGCATATCTGAGGAAGACAGGAAATTGGTCATGGAGATGAAAGCTGAAGCCATGAAGACTGTGATTGGTCAAGGAGGTGAGCCTACAAATGAAGAAGGGGTGCTATTGACTATGAGCACTTTGACTGAGGATGGAGTGATTGCTGTGAAGAATGCAGCTTGTGAAAGGTTACTGAATCAGAGGGTTGAGTTGAAGATGAAATCGAAAAAAATAAATGACTGCCTTAATAGGTTTCATGTTGCATTACCAAAACCACGTGATCAGAAGGAACGGCCAGCTTGCATACCCCAGGCAGTTTTGGAAGCTAAAGCCAAGCAAGCAGCAGAGAATGAAAAGAGGAAAACTGAAAAGGATTTGGAGGATGAGAATGGTGGTGCTGGTGTGTATTCTGCTAGTTTGAGGAAGAACTACATATTGGCAAATGATGAATGGAAAGAGGACATAATGCCTGAAATTCTTGATGGTCACAATGTGTACGATTTTATTGACCCTGATATCTTGTTAAGGCTTGAAGAGTTGGAGCATGAAGAGGGTCTTCGACAAGCGGAGGAGGAAGGTGATGACTTTGAGATGGATGGCCAAGAATTATCCCCAGAAGAGCAAGAAGCACTGGCTGAGATCAGGAAAAAGAAGAGCTTGCTTATTCAACAGCATAGGATGAAGAAAAGCACTGCAGAAAGTCGGCCTGTTGCACCAAGAAAGTTCGACACAAATAGAAAGTTCACAACAGAGAGGATGGGCCGGCAGCTATCTTCTTTGGGGCTGGATCCCTCTCTTGCAATTAATCGTGCTCGTAGCAAGTCAAGAGGCCGGAAGAGGGAGCGATCAGTTGATAAGAGAGAGGGTGATGGTGGAGATAGTATGGATATAGATGACAACCAAGCAAGCAAAAAGCTCCGTCTAAGGTCTACATCTCGGTCAAGGTCACGATCACGACCTCCTAGTGAAGTTGTACCGGGAGAGGGCTTGAAGGATTCTGCTCAGAAGATAAAGGCTATTAAATTGGCCAAGAAATCAGTGTTAAAGAGGAACAAGAATGCTCGGCGTGGGGAGGCTGATAGAGTTATTCCCACATTGAAACCAAAGCATCTGTTCTCTGGAAAACGTTCCATTGGAAAAACTCAAAGGCGATAAGAATTGTAAGTTATTCTTAGTTCTGTTGCTCTTCATTGAATGATGGCATTCTCTGTGCATAGTCTTTCTATTATTATTTCAATCCGGAGGCATAAACTTGTACAACTCTATCCTGTGGTTATTATATTAGGAGTTGTTATGATGATAGTTAGTTTGAATGTGGATGAATATGAGATATAATGCATGAATTTGTTTTCTATTTGCTTACCTGCTAAAGATGGTTTGTTTGATTTTGTTTTGCAGGGTATCAGATTATGTTGGGGAGAGAAGATTTTGTTTGTGTTTTGGTTGGATTATGGCTATTTTATTTACGTATGCCGAGTGGCAGTCGGATTTAAATGGAAATTTTGTTTGTTGGCTTTGTGATTTACATTTAAGCAGGCAATTTATATTTCTCTAATTGTGTTTGTGTTGGAACAATACAGTATAGAGATTAGGTTGAGTGGAATATTAAGATATTCAACGTTGCTGTTTTTCTTGTAATCTGCTTAGTCTTTTTTCTTCTATTGAGGGAATTGGACCGTCTCGTTCCGTTGGTTCCTCCACGTCCCACCATAGATTACATTGATAAATGAACCCATGAGATTAACATGGGATCCAAACAACTTTCTTTAGATAGAAGAACAATATCGAATAATATTTAGAATGATTGGATGGCTGATGGCACCACAAAGCTTAGCCAATTTGATTATTTCGGATCATTTTGTTTGTCCTTTCATTTCGTTTGCTCATTTTGGCAAAAACTGGGCTTCAATTACAGGCTAGTTTTTTGTATAATTTGTTTGCCCTTTCAGGGTGTAGTGTAGTTTTTACCCTTTTTATGAAATGAATATGCTTTTGTTTGTTGAAATATTGCATATCATGATCACATAACCAAGGCCAACTAAAAAGAATATGGCCTCACCACTTACATATCACCCATAAAGATTGAAATTTGATAGGTATCTCAAATCCCTTTTTAGCCCAATAATTTTTTTATAGGCACGAGTGTTTCTCCATAGGTAACCTTAATAGATTCATTGTGGTTTTTGTATATATAGTTTTTTTATTTCCCACTGTCTATGATGTAACACCCCGATGGGAGATGCCATTGAAGCACAAATGACATGATGATCTTAGAAATATTTAATATTTTAAACTTTGAAACAAATTAATAAAATTATAAAAATGTGGAGATTTTGAAATCATTTAGAAACAATTCATAGGTGTTTGGAGGTTTTAGGGACCAGGGGAGCTCAAAACACTGTCGCTTTTTGGGCTACTGAGTTTAAAGGTTCCAACATTGACTTATTCTCCTGAGCTATAGTTTTTAGCTATTGACTTCAAAGGTTCCGGTACTTATAAAAGTTCTGGAACCAGGGCTCCTAAGACCAAATATTGGTCATTGATTTGCAAAGCTTTGATACTTATAATTAAGGTTTGAACCATTGATGTAGGGGACCAAAATTCTCGTTGAAAAGCTCTTTTGAAGGATTCCAAATCATACTATCACACAAGATACATATTGGTTCAATATAGAATCGAGAATTCAAGTCAAATCATGCTTTTCTTCCAAGTTTCATCAACACATCGACATAATTTCAAGATCTAATCTCAACATCACAGGGAGAATAACATGCATGCCAATATTACTTACAACATCATTTAAGGTTCAAGGTCACCAAATTAATCTCAAAATAAGATCAATGCAACATCCATTCATCCAACTCAAGAAACATCAAACTAATATATATGCATACTAATTGGACTCACTAGTACATGTCACTATGAGCCAACTATAAAAGAATTTCATACTCTTGTATTCGAGCAATGATGTGAGGTGGTGATCTACAAGGCGAGCCAAGCTTCAAAGTGAACTCAAACCTATACCAACAGTGCATTAAGCACAAACTTAATAAATTTCATGGAATAAAATCTACTCACCCTTAATAATTTTACAAGGATTTAAGCAAATAAAGTTCAAGAATGATACAATCATTAAAACCAAAATTTAACCATAAGGAATTGTAATGATTATATTGGCTATATTATTTGTTGGGGTTTTGACAGCAGAAGATAACAAAACATTGAATACGGTAGGAAGAAACAAAGAATAATATACTTGCTCACAAACATGTAGCAAGGAGCAATTAACTTACACAAAATCGATTTGCTTTCTCATTCAATATGGAAACAATACATTTATAATCAAAATACTTCACCAAATACTCGACTATTCCCACTAATCAGCATTGGGACTATTAAAACATTGCTTGTACACATAGATAAGTTAACTTATCAACTCAATCACCACCTAAACCCATCAAAACATCAACAACTAAGTTCATTTTCAACCAAACTAAATTACATTTCAACTAAAACAAAAAATATGTTGCTGTAACATGCACAATTGCTGCAGCATGTATACAAGCTGTATGCTGCAAATACCAATCATTCATTAAGTTTTTGAGCTTGCCAATCCTTAAATGCTTTGTTTCAAGTTGACTCTGCTCAAGAAATTCATTTACAACCTTGGCCTCATTATCAACTAAATCTGACTCACACACTTGACTGTCCCAATCTTTTGTGCCAAAAATTTGTTCATCAAATGGAGGATTCTCCTCCCTTCACAGCCTTGGTTGGCGACTTGCCTTCAAATGCATCTTGTCTTGTTCCCTTGTTCATTATAGTCTTGCTTCTTCTTGCACATACTCCCTCCTGCTGTGGAGTGTCTTCATGCACATACTCCATCAACTCCTCCTTCAGCTTATCCCAAGCTTGTTTAGGAGTCTCACAAGGGTGAGCTACTGCTGCCTTACCTTAGAACTCCTCCTTCAGCTTATCCCAAGCTTGTTTGGGAGTCTCACAGGGGTGAGTTGTTTCTGCCTTACCTTGGAACTCCTTCTCCTTCAGCTTATCCCAAACTTGTTTGGGAGTCTCACAAAGGTGAGTTGTTGCTGCCTTAACAAACAGCCCTCATAGATATTAGACTTTGGCAGCTTCTATCTTTCTTAACAAGTAGCAGAAGTAAAATCAATGGCCTTCAAAGACTTAGGCTCATGATACCATTTGTTGGGGTTTTGACAGCAGCAAAAGAAGAGAACAAAACATTGAACAAGGTAGGAAGAAGCAAAGAACAATTTACTTGCTCACAAACATGCAATAAGGAAACAATCAACTTACACAAAATTGATATGCTTTCTCATTCAATACGAAAACAATACATTTATAGTCAAAATACATCGCCAAATACTCAACTGATCCCACTAATCAGCATTGGGACTAATAAAACAGTGCTTGTACACATAGATAAGTTGACTTATCAGCTCAATCACCACCTAAACCCATCAAAACATCAACAACTAAGTTCATTTTCAACCAAACTAAATTACATTGCAACTAAAACAGAAAATATGTTGCTGCAACATGCATAGTTGCTACAGCACGCATACAAGTTGTATGCACTCAACAATAGCAGCATGCACTTTAACAAAAATATAATAGCAACATGGTTGTTCATTTTCAACACTCCTCATTGGCCTCCATGGTGCAAATACCAATCATTCATCAAGTTTTTTGAGCTTGACAGTCCTTAGATGCTTTGTTTCAAGCTGACTCTGCTCAAGAAATTCATTTTCAACCTTGGCCTCATTATCAACCAAATCTAACTCACACTTGACTATCCTAGTCTTTTGTGCCAAAGATTTGTTCATCAAATGGAGGATTCTCCTCACTTCACAGCCTTGGTTGGCAACTTGCCTTCAAACACAGCTTCCTTTGTTCCCTTATTCATTAAGTCTTATTTCTTCTTGCAAATACTCCCTCTTGTTGTGGAGTGTCTTCATGCACATACTCCATCAACTCCTCCTTCAGCTTATCCCAAACTTATTTGGGAGTCTCACAGGAGTGAGCTACTGCTGCCATACCTTGGAACTCTTCCTCCTTCAACTTATCCCAAGCTTGTTTGGGAGTCTCACAAGGGTGAGTTGTTGCTGCCTTACCTTGAAACTCCTCCTCCTTCAGCTTATGCCAAGCTTGTTTGGGAGTCTCATAAGGGTGAGTTGTTGCTGCCTTAACAAGCAACCCTCAAAGATATTAAATAAAATGGAAAATATGTTGTTGCAACATGCATACAAGCTGTATACACTCAACAATAGCAGCATGCACTTTAACAAAAACATAATAGCAGCATGGTTGGCCATTTTCAACATTATTTGATAAACTTGATATAGAATGGAAAAGTTTCTTTTTTGTTACATATCCATTAGCAATTAGAGAATTCACTCGAAAATACCATTTCAATTGTTTAAATCACATACATACAATCATGTTTTTTAGAATTATCCATTTCATATTTGTATGCCCCTTTACAACCCTAGCAAACTATGGTTTGGACACTCAAGAGTCCACCATAACTCCAACATATATTGCACTAAAAGTGTTTCAACCCGAATACCAACATATAAGGCTGAAAACATACCATAGTGTTATAAGACAACATATCATATTTCCGTTCAATGATATATCTTTGCTCAAAAAAGCACAACTAAATGGCATGCCATATGTCTCCTAACTATTCCACTAAGTTACAAGGGCATTTCACATTCTTAAACATTAACATTAATTATTTCATAAATTAAGAGGTCATGTTCATACATTTTACGTAAATACACATATAATTGTTCGTAATATGGCACAATGAGTCTCATGTGAATTAGTATACATACCTCATGGTACATATAAATACTTAACAGTTACTTACTGGATTTATTAAATCTCAGTTTTTAATGGCAACAATAACAATTACTTACTCGATTTATCGAACGTTACTATCAACTTAGTAAAAAAATTGAATACAAGAGATAATCTTTTATTTCAAACAGTGAATAGGGTTTGGTTTAATGTTAAAAATTCAGAAGGAAAAATTTTTATTTGTTACAAAGCCCTAATAAACAATACAAACAAACAACAATGGTATACTTGTGCACGAAAGTAGTGCTTTACCAACATTTAACTTTCCTCACATCACACTTTATGAATGTAAAGAAAGACAAAAAGAAAAAGGAAATACAATTGTTGATGCATGAATCCATGGAGTCCCCCACGCGATGGAGAGCTTCCACCAAAAGGATGATAGTGTATGAGGTATCTCCATGGAAAAGAATGCATCATATTCTCTAATTTTTTTACAAATTAATTAAAAAACACGAATAAAATAAACTATCCTTTTCTCCGTTAATGTCGAAAACCGATTTTCAAGTTCAAGTCCTAGCTCGAACAAGGGGTGATTGAGGTAATGGAGAATGTGGTGACATAATGCCAGCAGGTGACATGAAATCATCCATTCTTCGTGAGAAGCTACGTGATAAGCTGAGTTTAAGGCTGCTTCGTCTGCATAACTTGCGAGAAACAATGGAGTCATTGTTCTTAAGGATAAAGCTTCTAATCCTGGATAAAGCAACTTTCATGGTGTTATCCTCCATATTAGCAAAACAAACCCTAAACCAACCAGGTTCATGACAATGAAAGGACGACCCTGGTGAAACATTAAGCTTAACTTCATTGATTATCACTCGCCACAAATCCATTTCAGCATCAAACGTCTTCTCTTTAAGAAGTTTACGAAGGTCCATCCATATAAACAACCCACCATTACTCTTCAATGAACCAATACCAACTTGTGAAAGACTCCATTTGAAATACTTGTGCCTTTTGAACAACTGTTCTTTGCTTTCCATGATGAAATTATCCACGAAATCATCATCGTTCAACATGGTGGCAATTAAATGCTGTGTTTGTGATGAAACCAAGCCATAACTTGACATTTTACGAGCACAATTCACCACTGCATCATTGTATGAATATACAATGCCAACTCTAAAACCAGGGAACCCCATGTCTTTAGAAAGACTGTAAACAATGTGGATTAAATCATGGTTGCATTCAACTTCTTGTATAATCTCTGAAATACTGACGAATTCAGGGTCTTTGAAGACTGTGGCGGCATAAATTTCGTCACCTATTAGGTGAATGTCCTTTTCGTTTATGAACTTCACGATGCTCTTCAATGTCTCTCGATCCATTATCGTTCCTAATGGATTTGATGGATTTGTTATGAGTAAACCCTTGACTTTAAGGTTAGCTTCTTGAGCTTTTTCATACGCAGCTTCCATGGCGGTCCTAGTGATTTGGAAATTATTGGAACTTTCACAAATCACTGGTACAAGTTCAACTCCTGTTCTCCACCTCAAGTCTCGATCAAATCTGCAAAATTATTAAACCCCAAAACACTTAAATTGAATCCACCTAAAACCGACCCCACTTCTCCAATACATACAGCTGTTATGGTGGAGAGTTAGGTATAAAGAAGTAATGAAGATGATGTCATACTCAACTTTCTATTAGTGTCCCACTAAGGATGATGATGAACCCTAATATTTCTTTTCAATTTCCACTTTTACCTACCAAGTTCCATCAACAATACACAGATGGGCCATGAACTTTAAAGGGTTTTAACATCAAAAGAAAGGGTACAAGGCTGCTTTCAAAATTAATGGATATTTTACCCAGATTTCAATTTCCATCCCTCCCTTTGAACAAATCCTAGGCGGCGATGTTGCCATATTTGACTTTACTGCTAAGTTGACTAAATTAATCTGAACTTTCATTAAACTAATCTTAAGTCATAATTTAACTCTTAATTAACAAATTCCTACTTTCTTTTCTCTTGACTTCACATATGTAGGTTGGTTTGGGGACAAAAGGTCAACGTTGGTCATTGAAAATTCCAATTTGAGCTCTTTGTATACACCTATTTTCCATTTTCTACTCTTATATAGGTTAAAGTACTGTCTATTAATAATACTACAGGGACTTTCCAAGTAGATTCACCCATATATATATATATATTTAAAGAAAAACCCAAAAAGAATTTGATGAATTTACCCTGGATAATATGGAGTAGGAACCAGTAATGCTTCACCAGGATCAGCCAAGCAAAAAGCCACCATTTCATGAGCACCAGTTGCTCCACCACTCATAACAATACGGTCTGGGTCAAATTTCACTCTATCTCCCCTCACTTTCCCCATAAATTTGGCAACAGCCTGTTGTAATAACATACACAAAGTATTGATTAATTACCATGTAATTAAAGAAACAAAACAGAAACTGAGTTATTTTGTGTTGCCATACTTGTCTGAACTCAGGCATCCCATGATAGTCCTGGAAAAGTGCAGTCTCTTTGAACCTGTTTACACCTTCTGCAGTACAAAGGGAAGCCTCTGGGTGTTCCATTAGCCACTTTTTGATGAATTCAAAACAAAGCTGGTAAACATAAACGCCATTAAAATCAATCAAAATTCTCAGTTTTTGTAAATAAAAAGAAATACTGGGAAATGAAATACGTACCTGATTTTCAGCAAGACCCATTTGAATAACACCATCAGGTCTATCAATAGGGTGAAAAGGATTGGTTTCATATGCTTTCCATCCATCAAAATAAGGTGAGTTTTCACCATGACCATTACCAGTAGCAATCTTTGACATGGAAACCATTTTTTGTGAACTACAAAGAATGAATTAAAAAAAAAAAAAAAACAAGTAATTACAGAAAAAAAATTAGCTTTTTTTGAATGAGAAAGAATTTTGAATATATTAGTTGAATTGGGTGATGAGCTTGTAGGTTATTTGTCTGCCTATTTATAGAGCCTTGATTTCATAGTGTATTAATGTCCATGGTGAGTGGGGTCTACAAAAAGTTGAAAGTTCCATAAAAGAGAAGGGAGAAGATGAATGTCATATATATAGGTTAAATTCTGTTATTAGTCCCTGTAGTTTACAAAAGTTACAAATTTAATCCTTATACTTTAATTTGATATTTTTAGGCTCTATTTTTCAAATATTAAAATTTCAATCCTTACCAAATGATAACTATTAAATTCATTAAGTTATTTTATTTTCAAAATCTAATGTGGCAAATATATTATTATATGTGTAATGCTATGTCAGCTTGTTATTTTCACATAATACTCACTAAAAATCCAATTAATAGATTAATGACTATCCTTAGTCCCAAGACTAAAGTTTCAAATTTTGAAAAGTATAGGGACTTAGAATGATCCAATTAAAAAATATGGACTAAATCTATAATTATGCTCACAGTATAGAACTAATAATTGAATTTAACTGTTATTGTTTGGATCAGAATTAAAATTTCAAAACTCAAAATGTAAAGGACTAAAATGAACCAATTCAAAAAGTAAAATGATTAAAATTGATCAAATTAAAATATATAAACTAAATTCACAACTTTCAGGGACAAGTACTAGAATTTATCCTATATATATATGTTTGACAGGTTTTTTTTTAGGAATTTGGTGACCATTTTTAAAATTAAATTTGATATTGGAAATTTGAAGGTGGATTCCTCCTCTATTCTATTCCTACTAGGAATTACAGTCAAAGAAATTAACATCATCACAACATAATGGATGACAGATGTGTAGTAGGAGTATATTTTTATAGATTCAATCATGATTTACTTGAATAAATAAATGAGGTTCATAAATTCTTAGGCTTAGTTATAGTAAATGTATTGTACATGTCCCTATAAAGAGTATTTTTTTTGGGACATCTTTGTACCTTAGACAAAAACAAGTAACATTTGAAAATATTATTAATATCTTAAATTTTAATAAAATGATGTGTTGGGTTAAAAATTTAAATAGTTACACTTAATTAATGAATAAAATATGAAACTAAATTGATTTAAATAAAATTGTTGCAATCTTTAAAATTATGATGAATTAGGTGAGTATATCATATCATATTTTAAAATTAATGTCACATCATTTGATTATTTTCATCTTATAAATTTTTATTTTTAAACTACAATAATGTATTTTTTTTAAAGGTATATAGTAATATTTTCACTCATCTAGTCATTTTAAAAGTAAATATGCACTTAAACGTATTTGAATTTATACTCTCTTAATTATTGAAGCAACAATAATACTAATTGAGCTGAAACTCAACCGATTATATTAAAGTTTTAGATTATATTATATAACTCTTAAACGTTCATAGACCCTTAACCATCAAACTCTTAATTAATATTCAAACATGATATATTTATGATATGGATATAAGAAAATTAATATAAAATTATATTTTTTAAAATTGTATTTATCAATTAAATTATAAGTGAAGCTGAGTCCTCATTAATTTCGAATTTGCTTTAATTTATTTTAAGTAGATTTTTAACTTATAACACTAATTCAAAGTGTTTTATAGTAAGAAAAAGAGTAAATTATTAAAAGTAGTCACTTTTGCTTGTCTCATATTACATTTTAATTACTTATGTTTGAAGTGTTATATTTTAGTCACTTACGTTATCATTTTGTTTACAAAGTGGTCTCTCTGTCATTAAGCTTTGTTATCGCCCTAGCAACAATCCTATGTGACAGTCCAAATGAGTTTTAGATGTCAATTTAGATGTCCAACTGGGATGAGAATAGTTTTTCCAGTCAAAATGGAAAAGAAAACTAAAAGAATAAGGAGACGAACGGTTTTTCTTTTTCAGTTCAAAGTGTAATTAATTTAAAATTTTTAATTAATTAAATTTATTTAATTAAAAATTATTCTCGTCTCAATTAGACATTCAAGTTGGCATTTAAAACCCATATGGATTGCTACGTAGGATTGTCGTTAGAAATGTAACGAAGCTTAACGACAGAGTGACTACTTTGTTACAAAACGATAACGCAAATTACTAAAACGTAACATTTCAAATATAAGTGACTGAAATGTAATCTGAAGCAAATAAAAGTGGCTATTTCTATAATTTAACCTAAACAAATATTGATAAAGTAAAATACCGGCCACTAAACATCATCAATAAATATACACAATAATTGGGTTTTCTTATTAATTATAGAAAGAAAAAGAAGAGTATTTGCCTATCCATTAAATTCAAACATTTATTGGGTTTTCTTATGACTTCATATGCACAGATGTAATGTTCCTTTTTGTTGAGGCCAACCAACATTTTCCACTTCCCCAAATTTCTTTATTCATTCTCGATTCCAAAATCTTCAAAACCAGCTTGCATAAAGATTCAGGCACACACACGTTACCATGTGTAGGTACACTCAGTTGCTTTGTCTCACACTAATCCCCCAAAATTCATTCATTAATATCTCGATAAAAATTCGATATTTAAACTCGAATTCGAATAACATAAATAACATTAAAATGTTGAACCGTCTCATGTAATAGTATGATACTATAGTTCATATTTTAAACGAGGAAATGTAGCCTTACCCTTCCGGCCATCCCCTTTTGGCTATTCCATTTGCAAGCATGGACCGTCAATTTATTCTACTAATCAAAATCTTGATGGTGTGAAGGCACTAAAAAAAATTAATGGGTTTAGTGGAGTGTAGTGATGTTTAATCGGTTAATTGATTTGAATTATTATTAATTGAATTAATCGATTTTTTTAAATTTTTAACCGTTAATCGAATCGAATTTTTTCGATTAATTCGGTTGGTTAACCGAATTAATCGAAATTTATATATTTTTTATTTTTAGTTAAAACAATTATAAAACATATGAAAAATTAACCGAATTAATCAACCGATTAATTTATACTTCTAAAAATTTAACCAAATCAACAGACCCCGACGAATATTTATATATTATAATATTATTTATTAAATTCGACTAATTCGATTAACCGACCGATTTCGAACCGAATTAACCGTTAACTGAACTTTTAAAAACATATTAATCGACCCCGACTTCGAATAACTGATCAATTAACTGAATTTAATCGATTAATTAAATTAATTTGATTTTACTCGAAATTTGGATACCCCTAATAAAGTGGACACCTGCAATTAGTAAATACCGACAAAAGGCAAGAGATGATACACTTGTGTCCGTAAGCTAAATACGTGATTGCCTAAATCAATTAATTAATTAGTAAATGAGTGACCGACATGATTTGGACAATTTAGGAGGACTGGAAACATCAAATTAAAAACAAAAACTTTATGTCAAAAGTGGCAGAAGCTGAATCAGATTCAGTACAATGTCACAATCTTGCTTATCTGCTACTTCGTAATAATTTTATGGCCCCTTCTTCTGCAGAATAATTCAAATCTCTTTGGTCCAATTTTATTATTAGTACATGTATTGTATATAAATTGCAAAATTTAGTTTTTTCTACTTTGATTTAGTATTATTTTTTCAAATTTTAAAATTTCAAATCTCATTTAACCTATAGTAACAGTTAAATCTATAAAGTTAAATTTTGTTATTGGTTTCATATTGTGGACTAGTTGTGGATTTAGTTACTGTTATTCTCTAATTTGATTATTTTTAATCCCTATTTTTTTTAAATTTGAAGCAAAATTATAGCTATTAAATTCATTAGTTAGTATGACTTTGATTTTTTTTTTTGTAAGTATTATGTAGCAATAGCTAGCTGGCATAAAATTAAACATGTGATGATATGTTTTTTATATGAGATTTTGGAAATAACAAAATTTAACTTAGCATGCTACTATTTGAATCAATTCGAAATTTTAAAAATATAAACACTAAAATTCACCTAATAATTTTATAGTTCAATAAAAGACTGCAAAATGGAAGAAAATCTCTCTGTCAACGCTAGCAATGGAAGGTCGTCCAAAAAGGTTCATCATTGGCCTGAGGAACCGCCTGATCAACAGGAAGAAGAATTTGTTTTGGTGGATGATGATGCCAAGCAGGAACTAGTGAATGGAGTTACTAATATTTCTTTCTTTGAGCGAGTGCATAATTTAATTGCCAAACGGATGGCACAAACGGTGGTTGTGAAGCTGCTAGGGAGAAAATTGTCTTTTATGACCATGTCTAATAGATTACAAATCTTATGGAAGACAAAACAGCCACTGCAAATTATAGATCTTGAGAATGACTACTTCTCAGTGAGATTTCATGATGAGAATGATTATTTGAAGGCACTGTCTAGAGGACCATGGACGATTCTTGAGCACTATCTAATGGTGAGGCCATGGTCACCATCCTTCTCGACGGCTCAAGATATGCATCACAGTCTCTTAGTTTGGCTCTATTTACCGGGATTACCTGAGGGAATGTACAGTAAAAGTTTGTTACGGTTCATTGGAGGGACCATTGGTACTGTGACCAAAATTGATCGAAACACTGAGAATAATGTACGTGGACAATTTGCAAGACTTGCAGTATATGTGGATTTGGGGAAACCACTAGTTTCCAAAGTTATTATTGAGGGTAGAACACAACGTGTGGAATTTGAGTCTACCAATGATTTGCTTTGGTTGTGGACGTTGGGGACATACACGTGATAATTTCCCTTTCAACCAGGATCATGGGAATAGATCAGACATGGAAAGGGGTCGAAAGCATGAACAATCTTTAGAACCACAAAACCAAGCTGAGAAGGAAGAGTTTGGTCCATGGATGGTGATTAAACGGAGGCAAAGGAGGAATCACCATACATCGGAGAGAAAGAGTGGTGAGATGATCGGAGGCACTGTTGGGGGCTCAATTTTGGGGTGCTAAGCGACAATCATGAAGAATCAACTGGAAATTTGGAAAGTACAATCACCATTAATGGAGAGGATCTTGGAATGGATAAGGAAGGAAATTTGGAAAATAAAAATCTGTCAACTCTCATTGATTTGTCAAAATCTAGTAATAAATTGAAAATAAGTAGGAGGGGATTGCTATCCAAAACTAAAAGGAAAGGAGTTCTTTTGGACAAAAAGTAAAAAGCAATTGTTAGTGTTTTAAAGCCTACTAACAAGGTGGGCAGCACATCCTCTGGCCCAACAAAGATCTCGTTTGATGATGGATCTAGGATGGGCCCTATTATGTTAGGAGAAGCAGTTAGTCCCATAGAATTTCAGTCTCTAAGCTCGATTCTCAATGGTAAGAAAAAAATGGCGGTCAAGTTGAGGAACAAATTTGGAAGTGAAGGCAAAAATCAAGAGAAGAATGGGGAAAGAATAGTTGTGGTTGATCGATAGATGGAGAAAGGATTCAAGGATAAGGGGTCGACTACAATTTCAAAGGCAGATTCAGCCAAGTTTATGCGGGACGATCCTTTAACAGTGCCAATGAACCTTGCGATGGAGAAGATAATTCAAGGGCTGGATAAGGAACTTGTTAGGGATATGGCAATGGCAGGGGTCTCTACTTCATCAACGACGGAGATGGATAGGGTTAAAATGGAGGCCAAGGAGGATTAAAGGTTAGATTTTTAGATTGTATCATTGTAATGATTATGGACTTTAAGTTTATCTTCTGGAACAACAAAGGGTGTGGGCTCCCTCGTTTCAATCGTTTTTTAAAAGTATAAAAGAGAATTTAAACCAGATTTGGTTGCGTTGTTTGAAACCCGAATCAGTGGACATAAGGCTAATACGGTTATTTCCAAGTTAGGCTTTGAATACTCGTTTCGTGTGGAAGCAAGTGGGTTTACTGGTGGCATTTGGCTCTTGTGGCAAAATACTTTAAGAGTGGAAATGATTGATGTCCATCACCAAGTTATTCACTTGTGAATTAGAAAACAAGGTTTTAATTCTTCTTCCATATGCTTTGCTATTTATGCTAGTCCCAAACAATCACAGCGTATTATTCTTTGGGAGTTGCTTAGTCAGTTTGCCGATGGGATGAAGGAACCTTAGCTTCCAGCGAGTGACTTTAATACTATTCTGAGCAGTAATGAACGGATAGAGGGATCAGAGTTGAGTTGGAAGGGTTGCAGGCGATTTCATTCCTTTGTGTTTGAGAATGGTTTACATGACATGGGGTTTAACGGTCTTGAGTTTACTTGGTGCAGAGGATCGCTACATCAAAGACTGGATAGAGGCCTTTGTAATAAGGCTTGGTTATCCTTTTTGCCAAATGAAACCGCCCGACATTCTACATAAACTAAAGTCGGATCATCAACTGATTCTTATTACTTCTAGTAAGATATCCAACGAGAGAGGTACTCATCCCTTTCAGTTTCTTGCAAGCTGGTTGGCACATCCGAAGTTCAAAGACGTGGTCAAGAAAAATTGGAATATAAGCAATGAGGTGGTAGAGAACTTGGATTCTTTCTCTCAATCGGTTTAAGAATGGAATAAACTTGTGTTTAGAAATATCTTCAGTCGAAAGAAAAGGGTTATAAGTAAGTTGAAGCGAATTCAGGAGGCCTTGGAACGAAGGAGTACGAGTAAACTTAGAGCTCGTGAAGTAGAGAGTCGTTTGGAGATTGAAAACATTCTAAATCAGGAGGAAATGCTTTGGTTCCAGAAATCACGAAGTGAGTGGCTAACACAAGGGGATAGGAATACTTCGTATTTTCATAGCCATACTTTGAAGAGAAGAAGCTAGAATCGAATCATTAGGCTGCAAATTGGTGATCTATGGTGGTGCTATGATGAGGAGATTTCAAAAAATCATGTTGTGGAGTTCTTCAAAAACTCATATTTGGTTGGGAATGGTGCGGGGGAACCTTTTCCAATTCGTGGTTGTTTTTCAATTATTCCACCAGCTCTTATTCAGATCCTTGAGTCGGAGGTTTCAATGAAAGAGGTTAGAAATTTGATGTTCAGTATGGTGCCTTTCAAAGCTCCCAAGATAGATGGCTTTCATGCGAAATTCTTCCAAGCTAACTAGGATATTGTTGGTCCCAGCGTTTTCAGGATGGTTCGGGATACTTTTTTGGGACAACCTCTTGAACCAAAGGTTAATAGTACTTTGTTAGCGCTAATTTAGAAGCAAGTGAATGTAGAGATAATCCAATAATTCCGACTGATAAGCCTATGTAATGTGCTATACAAGGTGGTTACAAAAATGATTGTTATTCATCATAGACAAGCAATGTAGTCCTTGGTTAAGCAAAATCAGTCTAGCTTCATATAATCTCAAAGCATTTCAGAAAATGTGGTTATAGCGCAAGAAGCAATCCATATTATGAGAACTACAATGAGTAAAGTGCAATGGTTGACGGTAAAGGTTGATCTAGAGAAGGCGTATGATAGGGTGCGTTGGGATTTCCTTATAGACACATTACATGATGCGGGGTTGCCTCATGGTTTAATTTGCACGACAATGCATTGTGTTACCTCTTCATCAATACAACTTCTTTGGAATGGAATGTTGACTGAAAGTTTTAAGCCAACTAGGGGAGTTTGACAAAGAGACCCCTTGTCCCGGTATCTATTCGTGTAGGACATGGAGCGGTTTGGGCATATGATTGAGAAAGCGGTTGAGGAAAGAAATTTAGCTCCCTTTTTGCTATCAAGGAGAGGGCCTGGCATCCCACATCTCTTCTTTGCGAATGATTTCATTCTATTTTGCAAAGCTGATAAGGAAAATGTCTTGTGCCTCTAACGGGTTATTCGATCTTTTTATGCCTCCTCTGGGCATAGTGTGAATTACCAAAAGATAAAGGTCTTCTTCTCTAACAATATGCCCTCAATGAGGCGAGTATGCTTTGTAATTTACTTGGTTATAACAAGGTGTATGAACTTGGGATCTACTTAGGAGTTCCCTTAAAACATAGTCGAATGCAAGTGGGGACGTATCAATTCATCTTGGATAAGGTTCGACATAGACTTAATGTTTGGGAGGCAAAAAAACTAACTCTTGCAGGCAAACTCACTCTAGTCAAATCGGTGCTACTAACGATTCCTAACTACTTCATGTCGATAATTAAAATACCGTTATCGGTTAGTAACGAGATTGAAAAACTGGCTCGAGGGTTTCTATAGGGTTCTTTGGTATTAGGAAGGAAACCATCGCTTATGAATTGGGAGACATGCCGCAAACCACTTACCAATGGTGGGTTTGGCATTCGTTATTTACAAGATCAGAACAAGCTTTTTCTCATGAAATTGGGTTATAAGTTGGTGGCAAACATAGATGAATTTTGGGTTAAGGTGCTAAGAAACAAGTACAGAATCCATGGATTAATACCCAAGGACATTCATTGTAGCGTTTGTTCATACACATGGCGTTCCATAGCAAATGTTTGGGAAGAGGTGAAGACACTAATTTTTTGGTCGTTGGGGAATGGCAAACTTATAAATTTTTAGGGCGATGTTTGGATTAAGGAATTAGGGCCTCTTCGACAATACTATATTGGTCAAGTGCCTCTTCAGGAAAATATCCGGGTCTGTGATGTTATGCAAAATGGAAGATGGAACCTCAATTGGCTTGGGTTAATGCTACCAAAGGAGAAAATTGAATGGATTGTTAATACCTCTCCCCCGTTACCCGAAGCTGGTGAAGATCACATTACATAGAGGTGTTGGAGATTTTTAGAGAAGATAGATCCGGAGATTATATTGAATTAAATAGTAAACTTCGAGGCATAGGTGACGCTTTCCAAAGAGAACTATTTGCCCCTACTGTAACACCCTTATACCCGGTTCATATGTATAAACCCAATATAAAAGTATTACATTAAGGTTCAGTACGAAAAAATCGAGTCATGAATTTTTATTTTTTATTTTTATTAAAATCGAGACTTAAAATTTATTTAAAAGAAATAAATAGATGATTTTTAGTACAAAACACAATTTCAACTAAATCCATCATTTCATTTTATCACACAAAACATTTCCAAACAACATTTTTTTTTGTCTTCTTTTAATAAGGATACGTATAAGTTCCATAGTACATGCCATTTTACATCAAAAGTAATATACCTAAATTTGAGCTTCAAGTGATGTGATGTGATGAGAGGTCCCGATTTGGCTTCTTGTATTCCTTGTACCTACGCGTTAAAATAAACGCGTTAAGCCTGTGAAGGCTTAGTAAACACTACAAGCATAATAGATGATTATTTACTTATTAATTAATTTTCATCAAACATTTAATTACACATACACATATAGTACTTATCTTTCATGTATTCATCATTTCACTTATCTCAATATCATAATTTGCATATTCTTTCACTTTTCACAATTTATTCATCATAGCTTTCTTAACCATAGCTCACTTAGTTTATTTATCCACCTGGCCCATAGTAGACTTTTACAGAACCCATCAGATAAACGAAACAGAAAGTACCGAAGTACTTAACAGTAAGCACACAAGTGCTGGGGAAACAGTAAGCACACACAGTGCAATCAGTAGGCGCACATAGCGCAAATCAGTAGGCACACGAAGTGCGAAACAGTAGGCACACAAAGTGCGAAACAGTAAGCACACACAATGCTGAACGGTAAGCGCACTAGCGTTCCTTAATGGCATGCCACTACTATCTCAATGGTTCTAACTTGTCTACATGGGCATAACAATTCATATTAATCATTTCTCATTATTTCACACATCACCGTTATATTTCAAAGCTGTTCACTTGCATCACTGTCACTAAATTATTTATATCTTGAGCTACAGAATTCGAAATTATAATCCGCTTAATGTTTCTGAAACTAGACTCAATCATTTTTCTACCATAAAATTTCCAGAGTTTTTACTTTAGCCAATTTCTACAGTAAATTCTTTCAATTTACCCCTTCTTTGCTGCCTGACAGTTTCAACCATTCTTCACTAAAAATTATCTATCTTTTAGTACAGAGATCCAATAATGTTCTCGTATGTTTCTTTTGAAAATATATTCATTAAGGATTAAACCATATAAATTTCAGACTCTAATGATTTTTCTACAATTTTTCAAAGTCAGAACAGGGGAACTCGTATCTACTCTGACCTTGTTACACAAAATCAGTTATAACTCAGAATATACAGATCCATTTAATTCACTGTTTCTTCCATATGAAACTACACACAATAAGCTTTAATTACATATATAATTAGATCCTTAACTCAATATATACAATTTTTAGTGAATTTTAGAAGTTGACCCTATGATTCTGCCCACTCTGTTTTAATGAAAACATTTTCTTTCTCATGTTTTATTACACTAATCTCACTTAATCATCTTTATAACACATAATTAAACAAAAATTTCCATGCTATATCTGAAGAATAAACTATAAACTAAAATTCTTGCAGTACTTACAACAAAAAGGCTGATTTCCTTCTCTTTTCACTCTTTGTTCTTCTCTTTTCCTTTCTCTTCAATTTGATCCTTGTCTCTCTTTTCTTTCTCTTCAATTTCACATAAACACATATAAGCTATAAGCTCTAATTCAATAATTTTCATGCTAAATAACAGTAAAATACATATATATCATGAGAATTTAATCACTTCTTACCTTAATCCTTGAATTTAAAATTTTCTTAATTTAGTCCCTATTTTCTCTAACACCTCAAAATGAATTCTATAAGAAGTTTGAGGTGTCTAATAACTCTCTTTTATGACTTTCTTTCTGAAATTCCAAAGAAAATGGAAGGTTTAGGAGTTTGGAAAGCTTAAAAATGGTGGAAGGACCTATTTGGAATAAAAGCAAAAGTTGGAAATGGAAGAAAAGGGTATGGACGGCTACTTAATGAAAAAGATGATATTTTCATCTTTTTAACCACCTTTTCTTCTCTCAAATTCTCTAGAATTTTCACTTAAAATATCTTACTTAAGAAAAATGGTAAAATTGCACTTTTAGTCCTTGGGCCTTCCAACTTTACACTTTAGCCCAAAACTTTGCCTCCAAAAATATCTTCCACCAAATTACTCTTTTGCCCCTCCTCAATCAATCTAATTCCCATGATGACTCAAAATTCAATTTGTATAATTCACTATTTAGTCCCTCATGTCTTCTCTCCTTTACTATTTAATCCTTAAATTTTCTAACCTTCCTTATTTCAACTAAACGTTTCTAGTTCTCAATTCTATTTTATCACTATTCCAAATCCGGTTCAAACACATGGATGTTACACCTACACAAAGTTACTAGAGGGTTAAGACAAAGGTCCTCCCGGGATACAACGAAGTTTTGAATTTCCTTTGATTAGCAAAATCGCGGAATTCCCTAACTCTTACTCTAATTTCTGAAAATTAGAATTGATTGTCAAAAGAAAAATGTATGTTTGTGAGCATCATAGTCCATCTATTTATATACATTCAATGGACACTTTTTGAAGAGTCACAACCCTTTCATATTAGACATACCTTTTGGAAGAGACTTGTCCCATGGAAATGTATCCATTGGATGATAAATCATCACTTTTCAATTAAATTTGAAAGATGATAAATCATCACTTTTAATTTGAATAGTGCTCATGAATAATTAATCTGCAATCTATAAATTTCCAACAGAAGGTGGCTATCTTGAGGTAAATTCTCCATTTCTGAGTCATATAAGAACATGTTTTTTGGTAGTAGTACTGCTAGCACATCGATGGACACAACGATTTGGAAATTGATAGTGCCCCAATGAGTTCAGATGTTTATTTGGCTCTTTGCCAATAATCACATATTGACAAATGGAAATCGAGCTCGAAGAGGTATGTCTCATTTTCCTTTTTGTGACAGGTGTGGTCTGCATATTGAAACAAAGATGCATGCGAGTAGGGACTGTGAGGGCTCTAAAGTGGCTTGGAAATATGTGGTTCCTAGAGACAAATGGGATGAGTTTTTTAGTATGCAGTTCGATGGCTGGATCACTTGGAACATCTTGAACAAGGGAAACTTAGTATCTAGTTATGGAAAATGAACTACGTTTTTTGCCATTTTGGCTTGGTTTCTATGGAAAGGGCGTAATGACTTTGTGTTCAACCTTACCAATCATGATAGCCAATTGACAATGGTTGTCGTTGGGGCTTGGACGAGTTCTTTATTCTTCAAGAAGGTGGCTACACGTTGGGTATGCGACTTGATAACGAGGAAGCACTAGCAACCTCCGCTGCCGGGTTGGGTAAAACTCAATGTTGATTGTTCAAAAGAAGCAAACAAATCAGGTGTTGTAATAGAGGGTGTGATTAGAGGGGAAAATGGTAACTGGCTGTAGGGCTTTAAAATGGTGGTAGGTGGAGCTGATATTTTTTAGATTTAAGCATACGCTCTTTTGATGGGATTAAGGGTGGCATGGGTGAAAGGTTTCCGTTGGATAGAGGTAGAAAGTGATAATGTTATGTTGATTTCTACTCTCTATTCGAGATTAGTAGCAAGTAATAATTATAGCGACATCAAGTGCATTCAAGATTAGTGTCTAAAGAAATGGGAGGTGAAACTTTGTCATATTCTACGAGAGAGAAACACAGTGGCTGACCGCCTTGCAAAAGAAGCGCGGGGTGATTTTCAACAACTACTATTACATGCGGATCCTCTAGGAAGAGTAAAGTTACTACTGCACAATGATCTTCATTATGTATTAAGCTCCCGGGAGGTCTACCTAGCCTTCTATTCTTAAAATTTAAGGCTTTTTTATTACCAAAAAAAAATTCACCTAATTAGAGTATAGTAACTAAATCTCTGTCTTATGCATAATATAAAGACTAAAAGCAAAATTTTATATCTTATAAAATGCGGTCCTTAAACTTGACAATTCAATCCACTTTATTACATGTGTTTTTATTTATCTATTTTAATATTTGGACTTGGATTTCATCAAATTTTAAGGATATAACCAGTGGCGGCATCGGCGGAGCCAAGTAGAGGCTCAGGGGGCCATGGCCCCCCAAAGTTTAAAAATTTTTTAATTTAGTCCTTAGTAAATATATTATGGCGCTCCCTAAAATATAAGCAAGTCCCTAAGATTTCAAATTTTTTTAATTTCCCCCTTTGTATATATATTATAACCCCCTTAAAATGGTAAAATTTTAATTTAGACCCTTTATAATTTATAAAAATTAAATTAGTAATGGTAAAATTACACTTTGACCCCCTCAAAAATGATAAAATTTTAATTTAACCCTTCAAAAATTATAAAAATATAGGCTATTAAAATGATGAAATTACATTTGTACTATCGTAAAAATATACAATTTAATTCCGTCCCCCCTCCCCCTAAAAAATTTTTGGCTCCGTCACTCAGAATGTTAATCAATTTAAACATATAAACAACCGATTCAAAAGAAAAAGAAGAAAGACTACTTATAAATATATAAACAATTGATTTAAACTTACAAGAAAAAAAATTATAAATATCTTAAACTTTGGAGAACTAATTTATATTTTTAGAAGGATCATAAATATATATATATATATATATATATATATATATATATATATATAAAGAATTAAATTGCAAAAATTTTTACACACTATCCCCACTAAGCTTCTACTAAACTCCGCGGTTGGATATAACACTTTAAAAATCGTATCATATTATTATGTGAAAATTTTAAAAAGTTGTTTGTTTTATGTTATCCCTAGGAGAAGCAGCATGCAAGCAAAGCAAGCATGCAAACCGTGGAATCAATTTGACTTTTATTTTCTTTTTTTGGTTTATGTTATCTCCATTTTTTTTTTATAATTTTATTTCTTGATTGTCATTTTTAGTACAGTTGGAAAACACACAACTCCACGATAATGTTTTTTTTTTTTGTAAAGCAAGTATACAATAATGTTTTTTTATAGGTATACATCCCTTTTGTTTGATACATAAATCTTTTATTTTATTGAAGATTTGATCAACAGTTTTTCCTATCACAACCAGCTAATAAACATAATTCTGTCTGCAAGGTTGATCATCTACTACGTACTATCACTTTTATAAAATAATTTCTAGACTTTTTTTTTGTAAAAAGGTTAATAATATAGCAAATTATTTATTTTTTTATTTTGATATCTGAATTTAGTGACAGTTTGAGATTATATCGTATTATCATTTAAAATGAATTTCGTCGTGAAATTCAGATACCAAAAAAAAAATGCTAAAGTAGATATAATTAATAAGTTTAGGGATTAAAAATTATATAAACCATTTATCAAATAATTTCTTCATGCATTTAAGACCCAATTTCTAACCTAACCTAACCCTGTGGTTTAAATTTCAAAGGAGTTGAATGGAGTAGTCTTCAAGGTCTCTTTAACTAAAACAAATATTTGAGTACTTTCAATTTTCTCCAACTGCCGCCATTGAATTCATGTTTTGCTAGAACAATCAACCTTTGACATTATACAAACTTATGTTTATCATTTAAGACTACGGTTTTCTCTAATATAAAACTACATTACATATCTTAAATGTTTATGTTTTGGTCTTTTACTTACTTCCAATGCTCAATTTTTAGTCATACCCTTTGAAAATTATAATTTGGATTTGAATTTGAATTTCGATTTTTTAAATTTTAAATTTGGATTATATGATTTCTAGTGAATTTAAAATCATTTGTTTGAAAAATAAATTATTTTGAATTTATTATTTGAATAATTATATTGAATTTCTATTAATTTAAGCTTATAAATAATCTTTGTTACTATTCATAATGAAAGATGCAGGAGAATCACAAATCAGTTTTTTTTCTTGATTTTCAGTTTTTTTAAAAAAATTTAAATCCAACTAAAAAGACTAAAAATCAGAAGAAAAAAAATTTTGATTTGTCATTCTTTTATTGGAAGGGAATTAAGATGACGTAGAATCACAGTTTCATACGATCTTTTCTCCATCCATGTACGTCTTAATTAAAGTCTTTGTTGCGAATAATTAAAATGTTTGACTTTGATTACACTATTCATAATCAACAATACATGAGCAAGAACCATTAGTTTTCAAAAAAAAAAAATTGGGAATCAAGATATTTTTCATGTCTCATTTTACGTTCATAAAAATTAATCCTTTTGAGATTTAAAGTTATTTTTTTTAATCATGTTATCTTCAAAGTTCAAACAATAAAATATTTATTTGATAGAATGAGCTTAATTACAAATGATCAGATCATGAAAAGAACATAGATAATTTTTTTAAAAATTAATTTTTAATTTCATTATAAAATAGTAAAAATAAATCCGATAAATATCTTTATAATTCATAAACTTTTTTATTTTGAATTTTTCCATAATTATCATTAATTAAATTGGTGCTTGACTGACTCTTTTACATGTCTAATTGTTGATTTAGTTTGCAAATATTTTGAGTTTTGTGTTTTTTTTTTCCAAGTTATTGGGAGATGTCTATTGTAGAAGGAAAAACATGTGATAAAATGGAAATAAAAACAAGACATAGATGTACTAGGTGGCTGGGGGTTCTAACTAGGTCTCAATTTCACACAGATTGTCGGCCTTAGAGGAGGCTTAAGGTGGGGGGAGTGGAGATAATGGAGTTTAAAACTTTGAAGCCTTCAATGGTGTCCCCACTTGGTTCTTTTAAGTCAAAACCTTTGATTCTTCCTTAATGAGTGGCGTTCAAAAGCCTCTTCTGCCTCAACTACACATTGGATATTTGGAAAATCTGTTAAAAAGCATGACTTTGAAATGGTCTAGGCAATTTATTGCTGTGGATACCACTCAATATTTCTATAATGATAAATAGTTTTGATTAAAAAAATGGGTAGACAGAATCTCGTGTGTTGGCCTAATGATTAGGATGTTTATCACCCTAAGTGTGGTTTGAATTCGAGTTGTACTAATCGCGTTGCTGTTAAGATTTTGCCTTTCTCTTGTAATTTACCAAAAGAAAATAGGTAGAAAGAGTTGTAACATTGATGATTGATGTATGGTAACATGATGTGAATCCAAAAGAGATAAGCTCTTACATGCAGCAAACAATATTTGAAAAAACAGTGAACTTAAAAAAAACACGGATGAAATAATCATGTGGAAATCATGGTGTTCATGTATTTGATGGTTTAATGTAGAACTTGAGAATGATTCAAAATTCAAATAAAGGAACAGGTGGAAGTTGAACACGTGAAAGGCAGTAAAAGTAGGAATTGAACACATGGAACATGGAATTTTAAAATAAATTTATCTTTGTAATGTTGAGTCTTTGACAAGCTTTCATAGACCAATGACCGATTTGGAAACTGTGGCTGGTCGAAACATGCAATTGTTGCTCAAGTTCGGATCCAACTAAATACAGAGTTGTCTATGACAGTAAACAACAATGCTATACGTTACCGGTATTTACTTCCTCATGAGTAAAACCACAGTGTGTGCTGCAATACTTCGATTCTCACCAAGGCTGTCAACCTTCTCGTGAGTCTTGGCTTTAAGATTGACGACAGATGGGTCGGCACCTAGAAGCTCAGACAAATTGGCTTTGATAGCTTCCTTGTGTGGACTCAGTTTCGGTCTTTGAAGAATTAAGGTGGCATCTAGGTTTCCAATCTCATAACCTGCCTCATGCATGAGTCTCACCTGATGAAATGAACGATGTCACGGAGGATAAGCATGGTTAATATAAAGAGTCTGAAATGCTAAAATCGAGTATATATTCCTAGAATAGATGATATAAACAATGATGGCCTAGCATATAATTATACTTGTTATGCACATAAAGTTTCGAATCAATCCAATACCTCTATCATATCGATCGAGAATATCGTTTTTATCAGTTCATATTTAGCAGTTGAAAGTTTTTCAGTTTACTAAAACTTAACTGCATGATCGACATGAATAGAACATATGACAATTGGATTATAAAAATATTAATCACACAAAATGCTACAGAAGGGTGAAACTATTTTAGTTTCATGTTAGTGTAAGTGGATCCTTGCTCTTAGCTATTTACTACTATGATCGAAAATCTAAATCAGCAGAAAGGGAACAAATATCTATTTATTGAATCAAATCAGTTAATGGATCATCTACATCGATATTTCAACACTATCATGGTTATCAATACACCCCCGCTTTATAATTTGTTTAACCTTGCTAATTTGTTAATCATTCTTGCTTATGCCGGTCAACTTAAAGAGAGGACTATCCTACCAATATAAGGCCAATCAAACATTAGTTGAACTTTTAGAATGCCAAATCAGTGAGAAGAAAGTAGAACTAAGAGTTGGGGAGCAGTGGCATTGGTGGAACACTTCGACAATTTTGTTTCTTCACCGAACAATCCCTCCTCTATGCTGTGCTTTATATAAAACCACATGCATAAGATGTATTAGCATTTCACTTTACAGCCAAGATTGACATCAGCATATTAACCTTACTATGCATGATAGATATATACAAATGTGTATGCATGCCATACTTTGATCGATATAAAATTGATTCCATTTGCAACCACAAAAGAATTAGGCTGTTTTGATGAAAGGTTCATTGCATCATGGTTGGTGAAGCCAACATCAAACAAAGTGTCATAGATTTCACATGACTCTGCAGTAAAGCAATATCATACTTCGTATATTTCGCTTAGAAGCATCAAAGTTTAGAAATTTAAATTTTACCTAAACTTTTAAGGCGCTCAATTTTGCCTAAACCTTATTAAGAAACAAACCAACCAAAATCCAACCAGTTTATACTTAAAGAAAACCAATTTATAAAAACAAAGTAAAAGGATTCAAGACAACGGTATCACTCATGATTTCAGCTAGAAAAGGACACTTGAATTGCTTGGGCAAGGATGTACTAGTACTACCACCATCCACTCCAAGACAAACAGATTATTCAACTTCAACCATGTTAACCAAGACAGGATTCTTATAACTTCAAGTATTATATCAATTCCACAGTCATGTTCTTTATGGAGGTTTGGGAAGCTATTGTTGATTTGGGTTTTTTGGGAAGCTCTCAGATTTAATCCTCTCAAAGACCAACTTCGAATGGTTGACCCTTATTCACTCAGTGCCTCCAAGGTTTAGTCCCAAACTGAGCATTTAGCCTAACTTTTAAGTCAAAAATCATGTTTATAAGGAGCATCTGCATAGAGAATCACTTTGCAGGCTAGATGCATATCAGTTTATCACAATTCTAAAAACTTAATCCCATTCAATAATAAATAAATTAAGCTATATTCTGAAGGAACATTCATTGCTTATCAAAGACTTTACATATCAAAGAATCAAAGCATCCATTGGAAAATAAACACCCCAGGAAATTAAATAAATAGAATCTACATTAAAGAAATACTCACAGCTTCTTTAATGAAAACTGAAGATGGAGCTCCTTTCCACTTGGGATCAGTGTCCGGAAATATTTGCCCTATATCAGGTAGCCCTAAAGCGCCCAATATTGCATCCACAACACAATGAAGCAGTACATCTCCTGCAACATATTAATCCCAAATGCAAAATTATGGGAATTTTAAATAGAAATACAAAATCGAGATAAAAATGAGGAAGAAGTATAAATTTAAACTACCCAAAAGTGTAGGGAATTATAAAATACCATCAGAATGAGCTTCACAGCCTCTATCATGAGGAATATCAATCCCACCAATGATCAAAGGGTAGCCAGGCTCCAAACGATGAAGGTCGAATCCATGACCCACTCTAAAAGGCAAAGACTTGGAAGGTTTGGTGGAGGAGATGGTTCCATCGACTGCAGTTGAAGTAGCAGCTGATGAAACTGAAGCTCGAAGAGTGAAAGATGATGACGATGATGTTGATGATGACGATGAAGAAACAAGGAGAGTATGATGTCGGGTGGTAGAGATACGAGGATTTGGAAACAAATTGTACTTGTTTAAGACTGATCTGGAGGTGGGTTTTGCTGGAATTAGAGAACAACTGTAAAAGTGAGTGGCCATCGTCTATGCAGAGAAGGAGCTCTGTTTTTCGTGAACTTGGTTCGAGTATCTTCGTTGACTCTGTTTTTTGGGTTTCGTTTTAGTTTCTTTTTGGGTAGGGTTAATCTCACAGTTGGCCCCTGAACTTTCTTTCTTGTGCAATGCGATACCTATACAAAGAAAATATCTAATTTAATACCTGTATTATTTTATAACGACACATGTAGCATTCATTTATTTGTTTCTGCCAACTCATTGTGCAAATTAAACTATGCTAAAGTATCAAATTAGACATTTTCTTTGCATGGGTACTACATTGCATATTGAATGAAAGTTTAGGGGCTAACTGTGACATCAACCCTTTTGGGTATTTGTGGCCATAAATTAGTGCTCCCTTTCTAATCATATTTTTTTTAATGCACACATGCGGCAACCAATCAAAGTTCATTCATTTAGGTCCGTTTCTTGCATGAAAAATGTTTTCATTAGTTTACGTATTTGTTTGGTTAAAAATGAATTATCAAAGGAAAGTATTTAAAAAAAAAAAAGAGAGTAAAATTAAGATTTTTTAAGGAAAATATCTTGTCATATTTTTATTTAAAAAGTTTTTTCACAAATTAATAAGGTTTTGTTCATTGTCTTTATTGTTGAAACAATAAAAAGAAAAAGATTTCAGAGTAACAAAGAAAAGTTCTATTCACTATCGAAGAAAACAATCTTTTATATTTTAATTTTATATTTTTATGATTTACTTCTTAAAATTCAAATTTTTACCATTCTACAATTTAGTTATTCAAAAACAAAGTTTTTTATTTTGTTCAATCTTAAACCCCGTTTTATATAATTTTTCAAAATAGTTCATTTTTTAAAATTTTTAGATTTTTATAATTTAGTCCTTACAATTAAAATTGTCAAAATTTCCAAAAATTAATCATTGATTTTTGAAGAGTTAAACTTTCATATTCTATTTATCAGAATTTTAAATTCTCAAATAATGTAAATTAGCCCTAAAACTCAAGTTTTGAAAACTTTACAATTTAACCCCTATAGTTTCAAACTTTACCATTTTATGCTCAACTTTCCAAATTTTCATATTTCATAATCTTATAATTTAATTACTACATCAATGTTTCAGATTTCACTACTCAAACCCTTAGAATTAAAAAATTTACAAATTTTACAATTTGATCATTACTTCATTTTTTATTAAATTAAATCATTTTCAACTTACTCATCCAAATAATATTCAAAATAAATATATATCTTTAAATCAAAATAAATATTTACCACTTTCAACTTAATTAAACGTAAATTTATATTCTCTAATGTATGAAATTAACAATTAAGCTTAATTAAGTAAATTAAGATTGATTAAAACTAAAACATTATTAATTAAAATATAAATAAGCTTTATGAAATAAAATCAATTAAACAATGAAAAGATAATAAAATCTCAAATGTATGATTGTTTCATTAAAAAAAAATATGAAATATTTTCATGAAATCTATCAAATAACAAAAATTATTTTACACAGATTCATTCAAATATCAAAAAATATTAATTTTTTCCAAAAAAAAAGTCATTTTTCAAAAATCATTTTTTGAAAGCCATTTTCTATGAAACAAACAAAACCATCCATTTCCATTGTTTTTATGGATAGTAAAAAACATGGAGCTCCAAAGGCCCAATTCATATTTTCAAACCTAGGGATTACCTAGAGATGCATTTTTACTTGTCATTTTAAGATGAGATATTGTGTTCTTAAAGGAGCATATATGATTTAGCATTTCAACAATCCATGCCTTGCCAACGATAATTAATAATACCCAGAAGAGAATGCAGAAACATAACAACACGAATTATTGATTAACCTATGAGTTTAATTTGTACACATACAATGTACAAGCATGGCATCCTGATTAACAACAATGTGCAAAGCAACTTTCCTCACAGTTTCTACAACACACATTTTATATGAGAAGATACATTTAGATGAGCATTGAAAAACCAAAAGAAAATCTCATTATGACTATGTGGTGGATGACCTAGGTTGCTTGCATCCATGTTCCGGTATTGGGTGCTCAGTAGCAGCTCTCTTCGGTCTCAACTGCAATGAGAATGGCAATCAAAACGAAGTATCAACACACTCACTCACAAAGTTTATGCATATGTCTGAGTTTCAAACTATGACTATGGAAAATCATAAATGAATTACTGACCTTCTCCTCGGCGCGCTGGTAGAAATTTCTAATAAGTATATTCTTGGCTTCGGTAGTTATAACTGTAAAAAAGTGCTTCAGAAGTCAGTCTCAAATAAAGAAGCTGTTCAAAGGTGAACTAAAAATAGTATTCAACTGAAAAACTCAAGGATCTAGCCAATGAGCTGTGCCATTTTGCATCATAATGCAATTTCAATCACTAGTACCTTTATATTTATTGAAACTAGCTGAAATTTTCAACTAAAGAAGTTTGCAAAATGTAAGACAAAAGTTCGCAAGTGGGGGATGAAGTTGGGTGTTGACAATTAAAGATGGCAGGGGCGCACTGATGCTTGGTTTTGGCAGAGGGATGAGAGAGTGCAAATGAAGAAAATGAAAAGATAAGATTTTAAGTTTTGTAAATTGTCTCTCGGGTCGGGTTTTAGTTGTCTACCATCATTAGTTAATGAGAAACACTTGGGAAACCGGTTGAGGCATTTTGTGGTGTGAGCTTATCCATAATCTTAAGACTAGCAAGAGTTCGGGTGCGATAACAATCATTTTGTCATGGATTTCAATAATGTTAAGATTAGCAAGTGTTTGGGTACAAGGATGACATCGAAGATGGATGTTAACAAATTCAATAGTAAAAAATATTGTAACCTTTGGCATGTAAGAGTTGATCTTACACAACAATGGCTATTGAGAAGGAGATAAGAATAACTCTACTTTTCGATGACAAAGGCTAAAATCTTTCTACCATCAAATTAGTTGACATCCATATTCGACGTCATCCTGCATCAAACTCTTCCTAGTGCTAGATTGAAAGACATTATGAACAATAAAGCCAATCAATTTCCAAGAATTTGCTCGACCCCAGTTTTCTGGGATTCAGACCAAAAATATCCAAACCACATTGAAGCAGACGCCGCTAAAAGTAATCCACTTAGAAATTAGACTGATAAGCTGAATTTAACCAATCAAAAAACTTGAAACAAGAAAAGAACCGTAATAAGACTACATTTCTAACACTGAATTTTTCATCCATCTTCAATGACATTCTCACACCAAAGCTCTTGCTAATGCTAGCATTACCAAAAGCTATTACGAAAAACAACACCAATTGATTTCTAATAATTTACTTCAATACCAATTTGTTGTGATTTGAACCTGAAATATCCAAAACACTTTGCTGCTCAGTGTCAACCGAAGTTAGACTGATGAACCAAATCACTACCAATCAAGAAATCCGAGAGAAAGAAAAAAGGAAAGCAAAGAGAGAACACAACACAAGTTTTTCAGAAAAATTACTTCATATCAAGTTCCAATTCAGACATATCAATGTAATTTTCCAGCACTTGATGGTCTCAAACATAAGTCAACATTCAACATCCTAGAAGCAAACCCAGACTAATAATTATCATGTTATATGGCAATGGCATGCTTTGTGGATAAAGCCTGAAAGTAATTTAACCAACCAAAGTTACCATATTATCACCGCAAACAGTTTAAAGCACCAATAGTATCTTACTTAACTCAGAAAAGAACATTGTTTTTGTATTGAAAAAAAAGAAGAAAGAGAATATTTGTTCAATACCTTGATCAGGCGGTGGAGAAGTCCGACTATGTGTGGGGCGGTAGGTGGTAGGTACCATTTTCTAGCAAAAAAAAGTTCAAGCAATTTATGCCCTGAAAATGTTCAAGCAAAATAAAATCCATACAAGGAAAGTCTGTAATTTTAGTTAAAGGCTAACCAATGAGAGCAAAAAGACTCATTTGTCATAATATAACTGTTCAGATTAAAATATGGAGGAGCTCGATATGAACTCCATGAATATTATAGCATCTCACATGCTGAAATAGCTCAAAAAGATAGAAGGGGAGGTGAAAATTGTTTTTTTTTTTTTTAAACCATTTCGACCTTTCAACTAGTTTAAGCTTACTCAAAAATGGTTAAACAGATAGGCAAGGAACCACTGTAAACCATTGGAACAAAAAAAACCAATACATAAATACATATATGTCTAAATATCTAATTGTCTATGCATATGTATACCCACATAGAAACAAATTCTCATATGTGTCTTAATCATAGAACTTTTGTCTTTGTTACCATTGTTAAGAACCAGGTCTAAGAACTAAAACAACTACATACACAGCAAGATAAGAAAGCTTCTAAAGCATGAACTTGAAGTTTTAAAGGAAACTCCATCATCATCCCATGCAAAAAAAAAAAGCATGATCCTTCTGTGCACAAATATGATTATAACTTTAGCAAACAAATAATAACAAGTATTAGCATTACTTACATGCTTCATATAGAAACATTACACAACAATCAATTAGATTAATCAAAATCTAAATAATAAATATATCTTGCAATGCAAACCATTAAAAAAACAAAGTGTAAGAATACCAGAGTTGGAATTCTATGAAACATTTAAACTTAAACCCCTATTCATTAGTAACCACAAACAACTTTATCCAAAAAGATTCTGACAATTAAGGTCCGAAATTCATGAATATTAAATGCTTTTCACACAAAAAAATAATAACAGATAACAATAACCTCCTATCAGGGTAAACCCAGAAACCTAAACATAAAAATGTAAAAGGTTTTTCACTATTTATCTAACCTGCATGTGGGGATTAATTCATTGCAATTCAAACCCAGAAACAAAATTCACATAGTATGGAAAATGGGGTTAGGTTGAAAGGAATTATGAGGTTACTTACAGAAGGATTAGAAGGATCGGAGGGACGAAGTTGGCTGAAGTTGTGGGGGTCAAATGACGGCAGGTCACCGAGCATAGACCCCATCATCGGAAAAGAAGAAAAAATTGCTGGTTTTGTGGCTAGCACCCAAAAAATCACCGGAGATTATAAAGAGAACCCGGCCAAGAGAGAGAAAACAAGGACAATGGCTGGGTTCTAGAATCAGCCTTCTTTGAGCTGGTGCTGGATCATTAATGGGTAAATTGATGTTTATAAAACTAGCATGGGTCCCCGCTAACGCTGGGGACTTCAAAATTCTTCTATAATTTATTTAATTAATAATGATTAAAAAATAATTATTATTATTATTTTGTTATAATTTCTTTTCCGAAGTCTTGAAATTAAATTTACAATCACATTTGGGGTAAGTTAAAGAAATTACCCCTTTTCTAAAAAATTTAATAAATTAGCATGTTTTATTTTTAAATTTACTCGTATACGTCTTTTTGAGAGAGTGAGTGAAAATGTATCTTTGACTGAAAACGTGTCTTACAAGATGCGTTTTCATTGTCATTTCAGTGAAAACACGTCTTATAAGGCATGCTTTCAATCACGTCAGCTGAAAACTTGTCCTATAAGATATGTTTTTACTAAGAATTAATAATTTAGCTTTTTGGTAAATGGTTAAATGTTAGTTTTTTTTGTTTTTGAACCTCAGGTTCGATTCGTCTCTTACTAACATTTGGTTCAATTTTTCTTATAAATATTTTAATATGTATTTTTTATTTCATGTTATTTTAAAATTTTTTATTTTTAATTAATGTTTATAATTAATAAATATAGGTGGGAGCGTTCGACCGAATCAAGTTGAATTGAATGAAAAATTTTCGAGTTAATCGCATTAATGAGTCCTATTTTATCATCTTAACTTAATTTAAAAAAAATTCAAATTGAGTTGAGTGAAATGAAATTCGAGTCGAGTTGAACTGAGTGAAATTGTTCGAGCTAAATTAAAAAAATTAAACATGTCAAATAAAAATATTGTTACATTATAACTAATTCCATGTTAAAGTACATAAATTTGAAACCATATATATTTGAAAAAAATTCAAAGCAAAATAATATATTTAAGTATGATAAATTTGAATAATTAATTAACTTTCAAAATTATTATTTAGAAATTTTTAAAATTTTAATTTTTTTTATATATTTTTTAAAAAAAATTAAGTTTTTTATCATTTTTTAAAAATATAAAAATTTTTGTTATGAATATTTTATTAGGTGGATGTCCATTAAGATCAAGATAAGTTTGGATGAAGTTTAAATTATAGTAGTCACTAGAATTAGAGTTGTATTCATTTATACTTTCTGTGTCTATAAATATATACCTTGAAGAAGCATTGTAACACTTCGATTGATCAATAAAATACGCTCTCTCTTTTGTTCTCCTATTTTCTTTGTTCTTTACTATCTGTCATTTTATTTATAACACGTTATCAGCACGATTCTCATGAGTAATCATTAGAGCCTTTAATCACTCAGTGCTCATGATAATAACCATGGTGATAACGATGATGTTAAAGATCTTCAGCTATATTTTACTATGTTTTATTTATTATATCATTTTTATGATAATTGGAGACTAATCATGACAACAGGAATAAATAGATTCTGATTTGAAATCCACGCATGTTTATGATGGTGATTATGAAATAAATAATTTATTGGGACATTTATAAGATCGTCTTACTAAATTTGTTACATTCCCAAAAGTGAATGCAAACCTAAAGAAAATAAAAGATATAATCATGGGCCATTAAAAATGGGAACATAATGATGAATAAGAGAACAATGAGAGTTGTCAAGATAACTCTTCAAAGGGTAAAGATAACTTATGTTATCAGTGTGATATGAAAGATTATTGGCCACATATGTGGCGTATACTCAAATATTTTGTTTTTGTTAATATTCTTTGAGGAAGGATATTAGAATGTAGTAATGAATTCTATTATTACAAATAGAAAATATTTATCTTATTTGGTACTGAAACAAATCAATATTATTCCAATATCTAGTAGTACAAAATTAATTGAAAGCTTCAGAAGAGCTAATATATTAATATATTGTGATGGTTAATCCACTGATTTTAAAAGATATTCATTGTAATAGCCTGAATTTCAACGGTGTCGAAAATAGTGGTTGTGAGACCACAAATTCGACGAGTTTATTTATAAATATTATAATTTAATATTTACGAGTCGAGTATAGCATTAAAATAATTTTTGAATTGATAATTATGTTTTTTGAACGAATAATTAGATTTATGCGAAATTCTTAAAATCAAGTGGTTTTAGAAATGAAGGTATCAAGACCTCGTTTCTATAAATTGGATCTGTAAATATTTTTATTAAATATTTATGGAATTATTATATAGGTGTATTAAAGTTTGGTAAAGAAATTTTAATGTTTAAATAGTTAATCGAGTAAAAAGGGCTCAATTGTAAAAGATGCAAAAGTTGAATTCTATATGTTAAAGGAGTCTAATAGCTATGAAAAGGTGAATGAGTGGACTTTAATGGTAATTATACCAAAATTAAAGTTAGTAGATATTCTTGGGTAGGTTGCATGGTAAATTTCATGAAGTTTAAGGGTTATTATTTTAAAGGTAAGAAAATGATAATTAATTAATAAATGAAAGTAAAACAAAGATGAAGCAATTTCATCTTCTCAAAAGGGTGAAGCAGCCGAATCTTCCATGGAAATAAAACCATGCTTTCGGCCAAGCTTCTATTTCATGCATGGTAAGGTTTTTGAGTCCCGTTTTTAATGATTTGTTTGAGCTCGTATTAGTTTAATCTAACTAACTCGAGGGGTTAAATTTTATAAATACTACATGTTATAAAATTTACTATGAATGAGTTAGTGAGGTTTTTGAAGTTTAATAATAGATTGATAATCTTGGTTGCTAAATAAACATGTTTTGTTAATAGGTTTTTGACAATTTTAAGGTTTAGGGATTTATTTGTGAAAATGGTATAAATCAAGGAAAATATTGTAAATTTTTATAAATGTAGGCTGTTAAGGTCGGATAGAAAAAAATTGGCTAGCATGATTTTTGGTTAGAAATGGTGAAATTTACAAGTTCAAGACTTAAGGATTAAATTGCATAAAATGTAATATTTGAGGGTAATTTTGTAAATTTGCATAAATAAAGGTTATAAGTTTAATTAGTTATTTTAAATGCTGGAACAAAGTAATTTAATAATAAAATATTTATTTATATCAAGAAACAACTCAAACGGACGCAAATCGTTAATAAGTCAAAGTAGCGGATTAGTGGTCAAACCGTGTTAGAAGTTGTTATGTAATCGAGGTAAGTTCTTAATCCTCAAAACTCAAACTTTAATTATTTAATTAGTTATGTTATTAATTAAATTGATATCCAATCATAGATATTTAATATAGATGAATAATGCAAAGGATTTAAATTATGGAATGTTGTATTCATGTAATTGTCAGTTTTTGCGAGTACTGTTATTTGATATTTAATTGTGTTCTTATATGTGTAATTGGATAATCCCATTGGATTGAAAATTATGAATATATATATATTTACATGTATGATTATGGAATAGATCAAGAATTACTCATAGTCATATGATGTTAAATGGTTGAACCATGAAACGAGAAATTGTTAATCATGTAATTAGGTAGGTTCGTTTCATTACTATATACAAATTATAAATTCATTTGGTATTATTCATTGTTGAATTATATATATTTGGTATATGTGGTGGTCACTTGTTGAATGGTATCATCCTATGTGGATTGGTACAATTACATCTACATATTCGGGCTTTGTGCCTAGTAGGCTTCGTGTCGGTGTATTCGGGCTTTGTGCCTACTAGGATTCATGCCGGTGTATTTGGGCTTCGTGCCTAGTAGGCTTAGTGCCGGTGTATTTATTAGGCTTAGTGCCTAGTAGGCTTCATGCTGGTGTATTTATCGGGCTTAATGCCTAGCAGGCTTCGTACCGATGTATTTATAAGGCTTAGTGCATAGCAGGCTTCGTGCTGGTGTATACTATCAGGCTTTGAGCCTAACAGGTTTCGTGTCGATGCTATTGTCTTAAGTTCAACGGGTAAGAAAAGGTCAATGGAAAGGTATAGTCAAAGACATAATGTCTATATGATATGGAAAGACGAGTAAGCATATATGAAATGTAAATGGATGATAAGTTATTATGAGATGAATGAATTATGCATGGAATCCATTTCTTAATGTATGTTATGCTTTAGGGATGTTATGTCTACTTACAATTTATTACCCTAAGATTTCAATGAGTAAGTAAGGGTTAATGGAATGACATGTGTAAAACATTAATGTTATTAATGGTCATATGATAGGGAAATATGAGTATACATATACAGAATGAAAAGAATGTGCATTTATCATATGATGGATGAAATAAGCTTGGAATGTATTTCTTAATACATGTAATATTTTATTGATGTTAAGTTTAACTATTAGTTATTAGTTGTATGAATTCAAGAAGAAAAATTAGTAATGCATATATGTATGCATGAAGGATGACAGGTAAAATATAAATACTTATCATGTATTTGCCATGAGCTACTCGGGAATTTTTGTAATATTCTATTCACTAACTTTGCGAGGTGATGTATATAGGAAAGAAAGTTTGGCGTAAGACATGAGGAAAGTAGGTTTGGATGTTTAATTTAATATATTTAGTAAGTTTCTCCTTTACGAATTTACTAAGCATTAAATGCTTACGTAATTGTTTCCTCTGTCTTGTAGATTATCGAAAAGCTCAGCCGGTTGGAATCTCTTTGGAGTATCGTCACACTATCTATTCGGCATAACAGTATTTATGGTTACATCAGTTAATGATTATAAATGGCATGTGTTAAGATTAAAAGGTTATCAAGTGAATTTGCTTGCCTTGAATTAGGCCAAACTTATTGTGATTAATGTTTTAAATGTGGTATGATTTGGAATAATTATTTTGATATGGTTGACATTGGTTTGATCTAGAATATTGAGAGGTTGAATGATTCATGTCATGTATAGGAAGTTGTTTTGTGGTATAATGAAAGAGATGTGAAACTTGTACATAGTAAGGTTTATTATGTTTTTTGTGCATATTTGGTTCAATCTAGTAAAACTTGAGTATGAAATATATGTTAAGTGCAGTACTTGCAAGTAAATTTACATGAGATGTTATCAAGGTAAGACTTGAATGTTGTTGAGATTGGTTCATATATTTGTGGTGTCTTTGGTGGGCATATTGGTTGGATGTTTATTTGATAAGAGTTCATGTAACTTAGAAGTATAAATGGTGTTCTAAGTTATGAAAACACATGTTAAATTATGGTAGCTTGTTGGACAATTCATGTTTGGTGTATGTCTTGTTTATCAAGGAATCTTGGCACACATGACCTGTGACGGGTAGTCACATGGCCGTGTGCCATTTTGAAATACAATGTAGGGTACACGGGTTGGGACACGACCGTGTGGCCCATTTTCGTATAAACACACGGTCCAACACACGGGCATGTGATGTAAGTTAGATGAGTTATTTCGAGTATGAACACAAGCGGGCACACGTGCTGTTACACGGTCATGTGACCCTGTTTCACAAAATTTTTCTAATTTTTCTCAAGCTTTCTAAATGGTTTCAAAATAGTCCTGGATGGTATTTATGATATTTTTTTAAAGTATCTAATATACGTCTTTAAGCCAAATTTATGAAATTATATTGATATACATGTATGAAGTAATATTGTATTATGAGATTAGATGTTTGTATTGATCGGTAATGCTCGTAACCCTAATCCAACAACGGAGATGGTTTAGAGGTGTTACATTCATAATAGATCTCATATTGAGATTGTGAATAAGGAAATATTATATTTCATATGAATCAAAAGAGGATTGGGTTATTGATTTATATTTATTATAAATAGAATTGATTGTGATTATCTTTATGATCTTCTTTTGTCATCATCCTCATTAAGGGGTGAAAGCAAAATATTTGACTGTGAAGATCTACTTAAATTGTGGAAGAAAAATATGAGCAATTGATCAGTGCTTTTACAACACACAATTATGCAAGCGTACACACGTCGATACAAGTATAGTTGATAGACAGAGCTATCAGATATCGATCCCATGAGGAAATGGTTTCCGACGTCTTATTGTTAAAGCAATTAATAGAAGAAAAATCAATATAATGCGAATAGGATTGTCAGCACAGTTATGTCAGTTATGCACACTAAATTAATCATTACTGTCATTGTATTAAAGTCAAATCTCAGAAGTTAGATGTCAATGTACTGAAAATAAATCCAAAAGTGCTAAGTGTGAGTAATGGAAATTTAAATGCAGGAAATATAAAAGTGATCAAGTGTAAAGGGTGGAAATGGTTCATTGATTCTACAGGTTGCAACGCTGGATGCGTCAACAAGGTAAAATGTAGACGAATTGTCGTAGCAATGAAGTCCTTTCGAGTTCTTACTCACAATAACTCCCTACTTAATCTTGACTCAGATACACTTCTCCACCTCTCGATGCGAGCAATGATGTGTATCCAAGAACAAGTAACTAGAGTCTGTCCCAGTCTCGAGCAGCTCTCGCCTAACCCACTTGTTAATCTAACCTATCATCACATCTCTTGATGTTGATGTACTGCAATTCACTTTTGTGTTTAGAGCGGTTAAATCCAAGAATAAGCGGACAAGTAATGTAAAATAAGAATCAAAATGATATAATATTAAAAGATACTCTCGTATTCATTTAATATCAACAGATTCCATCATCGTTTTAGAAGAAATAAAGAGTACAACGAAGCTTACTATCTCTACACTACTAGGCCTACTCTTTACTTGTTCCTCTTGCTCAGCATCAAACACCTCTCGTTAGAAGCAGTTGCAGACGTGGTTCATTAGCTCCCCAATTCCAGCTCAAATCTTTGATTCACGAAGAATTTTCAGAATTTAATCCCCTTGTTCTTGATGATGTTTTTCCTCATTTTTTCGTCTATTTATAACCCCTAAATATTTGCAGATTTCGTCCTTCATTCTCAGATTCAGATTTGAATTTTTTTTGCAGCTGTCAAAGTTAGTTAGAGTACAGCTGTGCACTCACGCAGATTACATGTTTTCTTTAAAGATCTGCAGATTGTCGCTGCACTATTAGACGCATTCTGATGTTGTAATTACAGCGACATCTGTGATATTCCTGTGTTGGTGCTTCTAGTGTAAACTCAGCTTCACTCTACTCATTTGAGGTTCAACTTCAATGCAGCGGCATCTCTGGTTGCAATTTCAAGCTAGTTTTGTGGCTGCATTCTGTCAATGTTGATTTTCTGAACTGAGTTCTTGTGCTAGCAATCTTAATATGCAATATACCAACTGCTTGCGTCGACATTAGTACAAAATATATTGAAATAACAAGAGTTTAAACTAACTAGCAATGTATTAAAAATATAAAAACTAATTATAAAATGCATGCTAAATGAGATACAAAAGAGACAATAAAAGAACTAAATTAGGGAGAAAATATATGTCATTTGTAATACTATCAGCAATAGAATATGGTAATTCTATCTAAAGCTCGTTATGGTTGGATGCATCTAAAGTTGCAAGTTTTTTAAAACTATGAGTATAACTTTACAGTATTCAAAATAAGTTCTCAATTAAAATTATGTGGAAAAATATTATTGATGAGAACCTTACAAGAGAGAACTTATTCAACTTTTCATGATTCAAATGTGCTCCTACAATAGCAATATCATTAAAAAAAATTACTCATGGTTGAACAAAAGTTTTTAACCACGAAACCTAACTATTCCCTGAAGAGAATGTAACAATATGTGATAAATTCGAAAGACATAATCTTTGACATGGATGTAATAAATTAGACTATAATAATAGTTATGGGGGATGGTCGTGATAAATTTTCTCACCATTAGAAGTGAAAAAATAAAGAAAGTAAGAAAAAACCAAAAATTTCCAATATGCATGAAAAGTTATTGGTTATGTATTTATTGTACACTTAGAAAATAATATCTACTCTCAAAGTTTGCTATTAATAAATTTTGATTGGACTCAAAGTCTACTATAAGAAGTTTAATTTGCTTACTTCTTATCATCAAGACTCAACACAGAACGAAAAAGGTATATATTTAAATATTAAATAAACTTGATATATGGTTTAAAAATTTGAGATGGTTTTTTTCATGGGTTACATATTGTTTTAAGCATCTCGTTGTTCATGAAAATGAATATTAGTTAATTTATTTATGTCGCTATTGTAAGTTTTATAATTAAATAATATATTTAATTAGAAAATATCTAGTATGCAAATTTATGTTAATAAACCACTGAATTTCATGGTTATTCAGATTTGATTTAGTTTAAAGAATTGTTAAAGGTAACAGTTCATACATTTTATATTATTCCATTTCCTAATTATTTAGAGAAATGACATGAGCAATTGTAAATGGTTGGATATTGAAATAAATTTCATGCATGTTTATGAAAGAAAAAAATTTCTAGTTTTTCATTATGTCATATTTTTATGTTTGAGATGTGACTTTTATTGATATATTTAATATTGATTTGTTTCTATACATGACTTAGGCAGTTATTCTTGGTGGTTAAATTGATTGTGTAAAACTATTGTTAAAAGGGTTTTAAAGTATTTTGAATTGATCTCATATCTCCTTATGGCTATACAAAACAACGAGTTATTCGTTCTGCCAGTTCTGCTCTATTCCCTGATGTGAATGTACCAATACATAATAATTATGGAGATTTTGAACATGTGAATATTTTGACATATTCACTGAAGTGAATATTGCATATAATTATTTGAAAATTATATTATATGACTTAATGTCATTATAAACTTCACATTGATTTAGACATTTTCAGTAGTAAATGTCACAATAGTACTTATATGTGGATATAAAGTGAAAGGAATAATAGTAAAACTATCAATTTGCTACAATTTAGTTCAAATTGAAACACATGTTAAAGTAAACTAGAAGTTTACTAGTACAAATATATTTACTACTTGGTATGACCAGTTAGCCCATCTTGGATCATATATGATGCGAAAATTAATTAAGAATTCATATGGACATTTATTAAAGAACCAGAAGATTTTTTAATTTAAAGAATTCTCATTTGTTGATTGTTCTCAATGAAAATTGGTTGTTAAAAACTCACTAACTAAAGTTGAGATTTAATGTCTTGCATTTCTGAAATGAATATGGGTCCATTCATCCACCATGTGGATGGTTTTGATATTATATGATTTTGGTAGATGCATAGCTAAACCATTACTTATGAGAACTAAACTTCTTTTTTCAACATGGGATTATGTTGATTTACATGTTGTATACATCAAGCCAATAAGTTTTAAATACTCCTCATTACAATTGATTTTTGGTCAAGAGCTAAATATTTCTCATATTTGAATTTTTGTATGTGCGTATATGTTCAAATTGCTCCACCACAACGCACAAAAATGAGTGAATCCTCAAAGAAAGTTAGAAATATATATTAATTATGGGCCTCCTTTTATTATGATATATTAAATGTATTGGAGATTCAATTATGACATGATTGTGATTACTATTTTGATTTGATAGTTTTCCCAATATTAGGGGGAGAGAACTAATAACTTGTAATGAGTTAAGGGAGAGAGTAATTTGAACCAGAAGTTCAACAAGGATAACTCATTAAAGTTTCAAATATGAAAATTTTCATAAAAGAAAAAAATCTAGATTGTCATATAGTGAAGATGGGTGCTCCAGAAGAGACCCAATACATAACTAATAAGTAAAACTTCAGAAGAGATTCAAGTACCTGAAACTGAAGATTAAAATAGTGAAAATAAGAGATCTAGATAAGTTATGTCAATTTGAGAAAATGTCGAACCAATAATAAAAGTGGTTGACAATGGTTTTGCATGCAATATTATTGTTGAAATAATGAAATAAAAGGAGGATATTGAATAAATCTCTTGGGAAATATAGATATGAAATAAATTGGCCAAAATAGAAAGAAGCAACTCAAATACAATTATATTCATGGAGTATTTGGACCAACAATCCAAATATCTAAAGTTATAAAGCCAGTAAGGGTACAAATGAAGTAGTTTTGCAAAGGTGAAATAAAAATATGGAGTTTTTCGCTAAGTCCTGACATTGATTATGAGAAAGATATAATATTCTTTTGTGATTGATGCAATAACCTTTAGATATATTATTAAACTGACAGTTCATACTTGCGTCTCATGGTTGTTGTTACAACTTTTTGTGAATCACTATATAGTAAAGTTTATATTAAAACCCTTGAAGGATTTGGAATGCTAGAATCATATTGAAATTATCAAGAAATTGTTCATTTATATGAATTGACATAATTGAACATGTGGTAAATTTGACTTAGTCAATAGTAGTTGAAGGTGGATTATAAAATGATTCAAAATACCTATTTGTGTTTTTATAGAAGAATCATGATTAAAGTTTGTTATGATTATTATTGAAACTCCTGAAGAGGTCAAAATATATTTCCCCCAAACTTTCCCTCACTCACGACTTTCAAAAGAATGGTGATATAAATGCTTAGCAGATACATTCAAATAGTCATTTGAAAGACTAGTATTCAAGATTGAATACATAGAATATGATATATTATGTGATGTTTTTATGGGGAGAGTAAATATGTGTTGTACTTTTTTTCCCTTAACCGAGGTTTTGTCCCATTGGATTTTCCTGATAAGGTTTTTAATGAGACAAAATGTTATGCGTATTATAGATATGTGTATTTTTTTCCTTCACTAGGAATTTTTTTTCCCATAGGGTTTTTATCTTAGTAAAGGTTTTAACAAGGCACATTATCTACCAATGGACATGCAATGGGGAGTCTTATGAATATTTTATTAAGTGGATGTCCATCAAGATCAAGATAAGTTTGGATGAAGTTTAAATTCTAGTAGTCATTAGAATTAGAGTTCTATTTCATTTATACTTTCTATGTCTATAAATATAGACCTTGGAGAAGCATTGTAACACTTCGATTGATCAATAAAATACGCTTTCTTTTGCTCTCCTATTTTCTTTGTTCTTTACTATATGTCCTTTTATTTATAACAATTTTGAAATTTTTATAAATATCTTGAAGTTTAAAATTTATTTTGAATTTTTTGTAATTTTTGTTGAGAGAGAGATCAATTTGATTATTTTCAAAGTTGATAAGGACCAAAAGGGTATTTACACCAATCTGTTATTTGAATTATTCGAGTTATTCGAATTGTGAAATTCAACTCGACTCGAACTCGAAACTCGAATTGAGTTATTCGATTTGAATCGAATAACTCAAATAACTCGATTCAATTAACTCGAAATTTGAATTTTTTTTCAATTTTTTCGAATCGAATCGAGTTTTACTCACCCCTAAATAAATATATTGTTTTCTAAAAAAAATTAATTCATCTTTTTAATTACTAACTCTTTTATTTATAAACTAAAATAATTATTGTAAATATCGTTATTTTTATTATATATAAATTTTATACGTGTAATGTTTATTTTTCAATTCATATTAGAAATAATCATACCCACAATTATCTAACCATCTAACCAAGAGAGCTAATGTATTAAGAATATTAATTAAAAATAAAAAAACTTGAAACAATATGAAATAAAAAATACAAATGTGAATAAAGGAGAAATTAAACCTAGGACTCAAAGACAAAAATACTAACATTTAACCTGTAATTCCCATACCTGACTTGATCGCCAAGTTTAAGTATCGAATGTCACATCAAATCGAATGACTTAACAACATTTTTTTTAATTTAAATTTCATACTCAACAACTTAAATTTCAAATTCCTCACTACTATTAATACTCATGTCTCTAGTTTGAATTTATTACAACAACATACTTGATCTAGTAGTTATTTACAATTTTACATCTCGATTCCATATAGACTCAACCAACTACAACCTTGAAGTGTGGTCTTAATGGGCACCCGTTTATATACATGGATCGTTATTGGGCTGACACTTAACTCTGGTGGAGTCTAGCTTAATCCTTCTTGAATTCTATGTCTTTATCTACCCAACATTCAAACAGTAAATTTTGTAAGTTCGAAAGAACTTAGTGAGGTCTGCTCATACAAAATTATTAAAAGCTATTTAAACTATAATAAAAGAGATTTTGTGCACGGAGTTAACTCCTTGGATTTCATGGGAGAAATCTGCGAACTTTATTGGTGTAGCCAATGTTTCCATTACTTGGAGTCGAATGTTGGCGGTATAATCTTTGTTTTGGCCAGAACCTTGTTTTATCTAGATATTTCCACATGAGGGTTTTACTGTAACACCCAAAACCCGAAACCGTCGTTGGTCAGGATTTCGACGTCTTACTGTTCATATATCATTGTTCATTTTTTTCATTCAATCTTATTTAATAAAGATATGCACCCAACACATCATAAATCATCAATCGATTATAATCACAACTCAACAAGGGTAAAAAGGTCATTTCCATGATTTTTGGACATTTCTACCGATACTTGATGGTCAGGTATCGATAGTTGTCAAGTCAGAAAACAGTTCAAAATATTATAGAGTTCTACCGATACTCGAGATGATTCTACTGATACATGTAATACAACTACCGAAACAATTCATACTTCTATCGATACTAAAAACTCTAGAGAGCTATGATTCTCACCTTGGAACTTCTACCAACACAAGTATGCGAACTACCGATACATCTACACACATAACTACCTGTACTCACAATTCAACTACCGATACAATGCAAGTCAGTGAGCAACTTCTCTCCTACCCTGTACTTCTACCGAAACAAATATGCAAGATCTCAAGAGTAATTGTCAAGATACAAGTTTAATATCTCAAACACAACCAGTATAAGTTATGCATTAAAACATCACATAACATACATAACTTCTAAGTCTTACAAGCATTATAATCCTGAGCATCTAAGTCATACTTCATGCCATTTACACAATTGAAATAGAAGGATTTCAACATCTTTTAGTTAAATCTCAAGTTAATAACATCCTAGTACATGCCATAAGACCAAGTGATGTAAGATCTACCATACAAGCTCTGCAATAGTGTGATTTCCTCGAGATGATCCGATCTTCAGACAGCAAAACGTATCTACAAAACAACAACAGATTCACAAGTAAGCTTATTAAGCTCAGTAAGTTCGCGATTATCATTTTTCTCACAGAATAAACAGATCAGTCAAAAGATGATAACGAGTATGCATTCGAAATCATGTGTATAATAACAAAACTAAATCTCTTCAGTCCTCCAGACTTGAACTCCATTTTCGAGCACAGACGACATTTAGCCAATACGAGCCCAAAATGATTAGCTTTGATGAGCCCAAAATGGTTAGCTCTTCAGAACCGAGATAGAGTTTAACCAGTATACGATGCTGCTCACACAAGCTGATGAGAACTCGCAACATATGCAAAGACTTAGCCATCGATATGGTTCAGAATTTCTCACTCTCGATGCTGCTCACACAAGCTGATGAGAATCCGCAACATATGCGAAAGACTCAGCCATCGGAGGAATCCATAATTCATTCAAAATCTATTAACTTGCGGTGCAGCTCACACAAGCTAACAGGATACTGCAACTTATGCAGGATCCTAGCCATCGCTTCAATTTAGATAACCGGTTCCAAGCTTGACATTTCGTTTCTTTCTTTGCCTTTCCATTATCACGAATGTTTAACTTTTCTTCATTTGCTGTGACAATAGTAAAACACAAGAGATAACCAATGTATATAAACTATCACTACGAACTTACCGGATGAAATTGTAGTTGGCTAAACTTCAGGGACTATTTTGCTAATTTCCCTTTTCCGTGATCCGGGATACGATTGTAATCTAAATCAACAATTCATTACAATTTCACATTAAACACATAATCAAATCATTTAACATAAATTTATCCTTTTTGGGAAAATTATAATTTTACCCTCATACTTTATTTTTATTCAATCTAGTCCTTTCAACGCAAAACATGCAAAATACTCATTTTCTCCTCAACCCATACCAGCCAAATATACATTGATCTCATACAAGCCCTTATAATCCATTTATTTCACCTAAAGTACATCCAATTTCATCATTTAGCATTTTAGTCCTTAAACCCTAATTTCATCAAAAATCACTTTACAAAAAGATCCAACTTAATCATCAAGTACCCAAACCTGTCAAAAACTTTCAAAGACAAGCATATTCCACAATGGTAAAATTCACAGCATTTGACAGATTCACAAATTAGTCCTTAGATTAGTTAGATCAAGCTAACATGAACTCAAAAATATAAAAATTACTAAAAACGGTCAAGGTTTGCTTACCCAAATCAAAGCTCAAAGTTCATCAATGGAAAACTCTAGGTTTTCTTGTCTTAGCCATGAAGAAGAAGAAGAAATTAGAAGAAAAATGTGATTTTTCTTCTTTAATTTCATTTTTATACCCAATGGCAATTTTGTAAATATTTAGTCTTTCATGATTAGTTTAATTAATCACTTATTTAGCCTTAATTAATTATACTCATGATCAATTTAACTCATAATAACCCATCCACTAAAATACCATAGGTTAATTTATCTATTTGATCCTTCAATTATAATTGAATTCCAATTAAACCCACTTATTTACAAATTAGCCTTAAACTAAAAAGGACTAAATAAATAAATAACCCAAAAGTTAGTGGAAGATAATCATATCCTCCACCACTTGGACTTTTTGACCATGGTGTAATTACCACTTTGTTCCCTTTTATTTTATTCAATAGCAATTAACTTTTACCTCTTTTACAAATTACTCCTTTTTCCTTAATTAAACAATTAATCATCAAAATTACCCAGCCAAACTTCAATTCACATATAATAAGAATCTATAAATATTTAATAAAAATATTTATGACCCTTAACATTAGAAACGAGGTCCCGATACCTCATTTTCTAAAGCCACTTAACCTTTGAACCAAATCACTTATACAAAATTTTAATTTAATAATTAAAATCCTTCAATTCAAAATTCCAAATAAAAATTATTTTTGACTAATTTAATTTAATCACTCATTTATAAAAATTTCTCGTCGGATTTGTGATCCCGTAATCACTGTTTTCGACACCACTGAAAAATGGGCTGTTACACTTACCCTTGCCATTTATTGTTTTAATTTCCTTTGTACCCTTCCAGATCAATTGTAATATTGTCCCTTACTCATCATTCTCTGACCAACAAAAACTATTGGTGATTATCCAATTAATCATCCTGATTGTGAATCCTTAACTATCGTGTTTGGCGAAATAACATCCTCATTTCCTTGGAGGGTTTGTGCACCCAATGTAACCCTGTAGTTATTATTCTTTTATTCCAGTCCAGTGAGATACTCCAATGACTGATAGTTCTCAACAGTCTATCTCCAGTCTCTATTGGGAAATGTGCCCATATTGTAGTAAACATGTAAGTTTTTTCTATGTATTTGAACGATAAATAAATAAATAAATAAAGTTAATTTTACATTTCACTATTATGTCTTTTGTGTTTTTTTCTTTCATGTTTTGCATGCATAGCAAAATTATAACAAGTAAGTATTAGTTCATTGACTATCTAAGTTCAAACTGATGATAAGTGGTACTATAAGAATGTTTACATTGTGAGAAAAGCAACTTACTTGAGTAGCTAATCTAAACAAGTCCGTAATCTCATTAAAGAATCAAAGTGAGTGTTTGATTCAAATACTTAGAAGGATTGTTATGTCATCTACTATTCCAATTTGGGAGATGGCTAGCCAAACCGGAGCAGTTGACTCCACGGGTAGAGACATAGATGTACTCATTATAAGAATGATACACTGGACTGGACTCAAGTTGAATTAATTATGAATCCGTTTGTGAATTAATTCACTTGTGAAGTTTATGGTGTGATTTACCTAAATCTTGAGTTATTCACTAACCATGTGTATGTAACTCATGTTCTTTGAAATAATTAGAGACTTATACCATAAAGATAATCGAGCTCATAGCCGGTATGTTGGGTACATGACTTGTGTACGGCGTGACTTTACTAGCAATAATGAAATTCATAATTCGGTTAAAGAGTTAAGAATATCCTCTCATTGACATTGTGTGGATTGATAAATATGGAACGTGACTACGAGTTGATTGTTCTCAAACAAGCAATTTATCACAGTCATTTGTTGATAGTGATCATATTAATCATTAAGAAGACACAATGGTAACAATGAGATAAAATAAGATTGTATTGAGTGAACTGATTTAACTCAAAGGAATCAAGGATATCATTTGAGGGTAACACACAAATGACAAGGTCATTGGACAAAGCAGTTGGATGAATTGCTTCTGTAAAGAGTATACAATAAGAAGTTTTCAATCATGGTACTTCTTGTGAACTGACTTCATGATTAAGTAATTGTGAATTATCGTAACGATACTTTTAGACATTATTGCAATTATTAGAGCCTAATTGTATATGTCCGATTAGTCCCTTCATTAGCTCAACAAAAGATCGATCAGACTGCATTTGAATTAGAAGAAAATTTTACAGCTTTGGAAATAATGTAATTGAGTCGATTTATTCGATGTTGAATTAAATTAGGTGGTCGTGAGAATTTTTCAACTAAAGAATTTTCTTGAAAAATTAATTTGAAAAATCTAAGTGATTTTGAGAAAATTAATTTTGATCAAGTAAAATTAATATGATATTTTGGAAATTAATTTTCAAGTCAAACAATTGGCCCAATGGGTAATTGAACTTGAAAAATAGACATCAGATCGAAAATTGGGCTCGAGAATCCAAAATCGAGATTGAGACCCAAAAATTGGTCGAATCGGGCTTACTATGTGAAACTGGGTCGACAATCTAGGAGGTGGCTAGACTGGATCGATCTAATCATCACTGGCTCGAACCTAACTGGTAACAGTTATAACTCTCTTTATTCGGCCTAAAAGATATGATCAGATGCAGAAGGTCACTATTGTAATTGTACCCTCACGCAAACTGATAAACCACATTCATTCGCATACATACATATTTATATATATATATATATATAGTCTATAATTTAAATTAAATAAGAAATAAATTCTGAAACAAGTACCAAAATCCCTAAGTTTAAACAACTTACAATCCTAATAAAATCATAAATAATAAAATATATTGAAATTCTCAAAATAACTTATACGAAATATCAAAAGATACTAAAATAAAATAAAGAAACAATATAAAAGCCTCCGAGTACCAAGTTTGCTAAGTCTTAGGTATCTGTAAAGAAAACTGTAGGGAAATGAGCTAAACAGCCCAGTGTGTCTCTAAAGAACATATATCTTATTGCATTATCACAATGTCATTACAACACATAATATAACCACAAAACATGATACAATCATAAGCATAATGCACTGCACCAATACTCCAACAAACCAGCACAATGAAGAGGTTCCCCAAAACCCCTTCCCAACCAATCGTCACCAATCGCAGTGTGATTTTATTATCAGCCGTTTGAAGGGGGTGATAAGCATGTCTTCCATCGTACAAACTCAACCCATGAACACACAATGGTATGATCACATGTATATCTCAGTTTTAATCTCAATCTCAATCCCAATATCATGATATCACATATATATATATATATCAGAGTTCATAATATTTTATTCACAATATATCTCTAGTTGATCACATTTTCCATAAATATGCATGACAATATCAGCATGCTTTGCACAGTTCAAAACTCAGTCATACCATTTTTTTTAAAACACAATATCAACCACCACATTGACATCATAATACATTATCATCATACAATATCACATCACAAATCATCACAATACATCACACCACCACCTTACATGCAATAAGATAAGTCACAATTAGAAACACACCTCTAGAACTGAAGCTCTAACAACAAGGAGGTCGTCCACCACGCACTAGTCGAGTACCCGATCTAACGGGATTAAATGCTACAACACAAACTTAATATTAACACTATTCCTATGCCACCAACTAAATACAAAACTAAACCGAAATAACTCATGTGTAACTCTCAGAGCTGGTGCAAGAGTAGGTTTCATAGGTGAAAGAGGAGGTAACTCTTCAGTTTCGGAGTCGTCATCACCTAAACACAATTATCCCACATTAGATTCCCAAATTAAACCTCTTAATAACATCAAGTATAAAGATAAGAATAAAATGGAAAAATCAAGGCTTTAGGGTTTGAAGTTGACAAAATAGACAGTGAAAACGAACTCAGAACGTCGAAAAATGGTAAGGTAAGGTTTCTCAAAAGAGTCAACGATCAACCCAAAAAGTCAATGATTAACGGTCAACGATCAGTCAGCGGCTAACGGTCAATAGTCAACGGTTCGATTCGGTCAAAGTCAATAGTCTGGTTCGATCAAAGTTAACGGTTCGATTCAGTTAAATTCAACGGTTAGGGTCGTGTTCAGTCAATGGGTCGGGTCAGGTTCGGTCAACGGGTCAAATCGAGTTCGATCAACGGGTCGAGTCAATCCGAATTCGAGCTAGGGTTTTGGGTCAAATGGGTTTCTTGTTTTGGGTTATTGGGTCACTAAATGGTTAGGTTATAAAACTAGGTTTGGGCTTATACTTCCAAAGGCCCAAATCTCAACTTAACACAATAGTCACTTAGGGTTTCCACACCCCTCGTTGGGGACGCCCAAGCAATGCCACCTCACCCGACAGCAACACATCGAAAACAACCTAAAATGCCGTCCATAACACCCAAAATAACCCAATAAACACCACAAATGCTCCCAAACAACTTACCACGCCTAAAAATAATGAAACGAACAGTGAGGAAACAATGTCACAAGAACCGAATGGTTTCCCCTCTCTTTTTCTCACGAACGGCAATGGCAAGAAAGATTTGGGATGAGGGGTTTTGTTCACAAAAGAATGGAGAGTGTTTTGGTGGTGGTCGTGTAATGAATGGACAACTATACGGCCTTGATCGGAGCAGCGTCAGAAAAGAAAGATTGAAAGAGAGATGAGGGAGGAAAATCGGTAGCACAAAGGAGCAATAGGAGAAAAAGGGTCAACTAAGGTGAAAAAGAGGGGTTTTATACCCTAAAAATTAGTGTAATTACATGAAGACCCTTAAAGAAATTTAAGGTTTTCTAAATTGGCCCACACTCAAACTTAATTCACAATTAAGTCCCACAGCTCTCAATTTTACCCCAAAGTTTTCTGTAAAGTTTAGTTAAATCCCTAGGCAAATTAAATTTGCATAATAGCCCCCAAAATTCATAAATTAACCCCATTAGGTCCTTAAATCTAAATTAGGGTGTTGCAATAGCCGAACCAGCTCAAGGTGTCGCACCTACAATGGCACCACTGGACACAACGGTGGCGATAGTGACATTTCAGTGGCTAGTAGGTGGTCCTTCAACTGTTAAGGAGTAGAGAAATCACACTCTTATTGGGACTCTACCGAATAATTTGATTTAATATTAAATTTGATCTAATATTTATCCTGATAAGTATTATGTTAATTTAATATTAAAGTGATTAAGTTAAATCATAGTTGAACTCTCTAAACTCTCCCTATATAAAGAGAGTCATTGGTCATTGTTTTACACACACCTGAATTCAAGAGAAAGTTGTAAAGAGAAAATTCTCTAAAGAAATTATTTCATTGGTTATTTACAACTTGGCTCAGAAGTTTAGAGAAATTGTGAAATTATCTCATTGGTTATTTTGTGGAAAATTTTCTGATTTGAAGCGAACCCACACTCGACAGATGTAAGCTCGAGGATAACGAAGAAGGCTACTCGATTGGATTGTTCATCCTAGACGAATCGAGAAGGTACAATTTTGATTAAATGTTTATTACTTTAGATAACACAACCAAATTCTAGTTTTGAAAAAAATTAAACTCTAATTTTTCCACAAAACTATTTTTCGTTGCATTTTCCAAACCCGATTTTCCAACAATCTATACATCCCCTGACGACCCCACTCTCGGTAGACCCACACAGTCTTCCCTATGCCATACGATCTTGACAGACCTCCTACTCTAAATAATCCCCACAGACCTCCTTGCTTGAAGGTCCCTACGGGTTTTCCCGCGTTACAAGATCTTAAACTAACATTTTTTTTTGGTAAGTCAATGATGAAATTATAGCCCAGATCGTTTGACTGAAAACCTTCTTTATTGTGTAACACCGTAATTTTAATTTAGGGAGTTAATTGGTTTAATTTATGAATTTTAGGGGCTAATGTGTAATTTGAGTGTGCTTAAGGACTTATTTGAACTCTAGTATGGGTTAAGTTGTGGGTAATTTTGAAAACCCTAGTGTGGTCTAGGGACCTTCGAATAAATGTTCCTTTTTGTTGGGTATAAAAGCCAACTTACCTTTTGGCCTCCCAATTTGTTTCTTCCTTGTTGCTAAAATTCTTCCCTCTTCCCCCACCTCACCTTTTACCTTTTCCAATAACACTTCGACGAAGCCTCTCCTGTTGTCCGTGCTATACATCGCCCATATCATCGTTCTCTTCGTCATTTCACGATTTCGACCTTACCCTCAAACCTCTCATTGTCATCGTCATTTGTGAGAACGGCCCTTGACCGTTCGATTTTCTTTTGTTCGCCGCGCTTCTCCATTGTAATCTTATGCTTTGGTCATTATTGTGGGCGCTAATAGAGGTGCATTATGTTGAGGGCTTTGTTTTGGTCTTTTTTGATGCAATTCCGGCGAATATGAGTCGTGTGTGGAGGTCATGTTTGGGCGCTGCTGAATGGGTTCCAAAACCCTAATAACTTTGTTGGTTGTATGTGTGAGAATTGAGCCTTTGCCAACCCAAAAGTTAAAACCCAAACCAAATTCAACCCATTATCCAAATCAACCCAATTAAAGCCTAAACCCATAAACCAATTAACCAAACCCAATAGTTAACTCATTTGACCCTAACCCTAACCAAACCCAAACCGGTCTAGCCTGAACCGAATTGAACCTTACCCGACCCATTGACTTTGACCAATCGTTGATCGTTGACCATTGACTCTTCGGTTGACCGTTGATTTTTCTATGAAACCCTCTCCTGTAATTTTTTGATGTCTTAAGTCTGTTTTCGCTATTCATTTTGTGAAATTAGAACCCGAAAGCCTCGTTTTAGCTGCATTATTCTTAATTTTGTACTTAGTGTTTATTAAAAATTTAAAATTGGGAATCTAATGTGAGATATTTGTGTTTAGGTGATCACGACTCTGAGGTCAAAGACTTACCTTCTCTTCCACTTATGCAACCTGCTCTTGTACCAGCTTCGAGAGGTATATGTGAGTTATTTCAGTTTAGTGTTACATTTAGTTGGTGGCTTAGGAATAGTTTTTGATGTAAAATTTGTGTTCGTAGGTTCTAATCCTGTTAGATTCTATGTTAGATTAGTGCTAGTAGACGACCTCATTGTCATTATAGTTTCAACTTTCTAGAGGTGTGTTTCTAACTGGAACATATCCTATTGCATGTGATGTTTTGAGATGTTGTATTTTATGATGATACTGAGATATAATATCAATGTGATTATTTATATTATGTTGTGAAAATGGTATGATTGTTTTTTGAGCTGTGTTAGAGCATGTTGATATTGTCATGCATACCTATTGGAATGTGATCAATTTAATATAATGTGATAAAAATATTGTGAACTCTGATATATATATAATATCATGAGATTGTGATTGAGATATACATGTGATCATACTATTGTGTGTTCATGGGTTGGGTTTGTACGGTGGAAGATGTGGTTATCACCCCTTCAAACGGCTGATAGTAAACCCATACTACGATTAATGACGATTGGTTAGGAATGAGTTTTGGGAAACCTCTTCATTGTATTGGTGTGCTGGAGTATGGGTGCATTTCATTCTGCTTGTGGTTGTATCATTATTTGTGGTTATTTTACATGCTATGATAATATTGTATAATGTAATAGGATGTATGTACTTTAGAGACACACTAGGCTTTTTAGCTTATTTCCCTACAGTTTTCCTTATAGATATTAGAGACATAGGTGACTTGGTACCCGGAGGCACATCTATCATTTTTTTGTTTTACTCTATTATCTTTTATTATTATGTATAAGCTATTTTGGGATTTCAGTTTATTTTATTATTATTATTTATTGGGATTGTAAGTTGTTTTAAATTTGGGATTTTGGAATTTGTTCCAGTATTTATTGATTATTTAGTTTAAATTATAAATTATATATATGTGTGTGTATGTGTGTGTGTGAATGAATGTGGGTTATCAGTTTGCGTGAGGGTAGAATTATAGTAGTGACCTTCTGGATCAGGTTATATCTTCTAAGTCGGGTAAATGGGGTTACATATTGGCCCTTTTATCACACCCAAGGGTATATTTCTAGCCAATCACTAGCGAACTAATAATGGTAATTACCACATACCTCAAAGAGGGTATCTCGTAAAATACCTCAACCTTATTAAGGTTGCATAGACCAAATTCTCCTTTTACACAACACTTTGGCGGATTCCCTTACTAGCTTGTTTGACTGTGTTCTTGGGCGCATCGTCTTACCCTACTATGCTATTCACAGTGCGAGTCTTAAGATGCCTTCCCCTTTTTCTTTCCTTATCCTTTCCTGATTCATCCTTCTCACAGAATTGATGTGTTGCCATAGCCAAGCTATGGTCTTACACAGTATATTCCCATGGTTAATGTATTGGCGGACTATCTCGTGTTTACTATCCTAACAGACTACCTCGTGTTTACTGTTTCGACAGACTATCCCATGTTTACTGTCCCAATGAACTACCTCATATTTACTGTCCCAGTTGACTATCTCGTGTTTTCTTTCCTGATGGACTATATTTGTTGTCATAGTCGAGTTGTGGTCTTATACATTAAACCTCTATCAAGGTGTCGCCCCATAGAGCCTATAGATTGATGTCACAATGTTGCTTCATGGAACCTAATAATCATTGTCACAGTGTCGCCCCGAAGGACCAATCAATAATCATCATCATGGTTTCACTCTAGCATGCCATTAGCTAACCAATCCACGATGCAATCTAACTCCTCGAAATTCCCATTTCAATCCACCTATTCCTTCAAACTCCACTACAATAAACATGCTTACACACACAACAATGCACTTATTTTCATGGAAAATAGTGCGCCACTCATCAATACAATAGTACATACCACATTGATGGTATTACAAATGACATATATTTTCTCCTTAATTTATTGTTTTAATAGTCTCTTTCGTATCTCATTTAGCATGCATCTTGAGCATTTCATACTTAGTTTTTACATTTCTAATTCATTACTAGTTAGTTTAATTTCTTGTTATTTTTATCTGTTTTTGTAATAATGTCAACGTAAGTAGTTCGATATATTGTACCTCCGAATTGTCAGCACAGGAACTCAGTCTAGGAACTTAATGATGGAAGAAGAATGCAGCCACAAGATCAGCTTGGAGTTGTGACCAGCGATGTCGCCGCACTGAACATGAAATCCGAATTGGTAAATTCAAGTTGAATTCACATTTGGAAGCATCAGCGCAGGAACATCACAAATGTCATCGCAATTATGGTTTCAGATTGCATCCAACAATGCCACGACAATCTGTAGATCTCTAAAGAAAACATTAAAATTGCGTGAGTGCACAGCTGTACTATAAATAACTTTGACAACTGTAAAAATCTAGATCTGAATCTGAGAATGAAGGTTGAACCCTGCAACATTTTGAAGGCTATAAATAGAAGAACAAGAATGAATAAATTATCAAGAGCTAAGGGATTAAATTCTACAAATTCTGTGTGATTTCGAGATTTGAGTTGGTAATTGAGAAGCTGATGAAGCAAGTCTGCAACAACTTCTGACGAAAGGTGCTTTGTGCTGGGCAAGAGGAATGATTAAGGAGTAGTCTTAGTAATCTAGAGATAGTAAGCTTAGATTGTACTCTTCAATTTTTCTTTTGACGATGATGAATTCTAATGACATTAAATGAATATGAGAGTATCTTTTGCTGTTAAATTATCTTGACTCTTATTTAATACTGCTTACCTGTTTATTCTTGGATCTAACCGCTTTAAGCACGAGAGTGAACTTGTAGTCCACCGACATCGAGAGATGCAGTGACAAGTTAGGTTAATAAGTAAGTTAGGCGAGAGCTTCTTGGGATTGGAAAGATTCCAGTCACTTGTTCTTATATGCGTAACATTGCTCACACCGAGAGGTGGAGTGATTATGGGTATTTAAGTCTGAATTAAATAGAAAGTTGTTATTGGTAAGAACTCAAGAGAGATTTATTACTGCAACAATTCATCTAAATTTTACCTTGTCGACGCATTCAGCAGTGCAACTTTGCAGAATCAGTGAACCATTCCTACCCTTTTACACTTGATCACTTTTACAGTTCATGCATTTAAATATTCAGTACTCAACACTCAACACATTTGATTTACTTTCAGTACATTGACATTTAACTTCTGACATTTAATTCTGATTACACTGATAATATTAACTATTTTAGTGTGTAGATCTAACGTAATTGCACTGACATCCTTACTCGCACTTTGCTCATTTTCAGTATTAATTGCTCCGACAATTAATATTAATAACCCATTTCCTCGTGGGATCGATATCCGATAGAATTTTCTATCAACTATACTTGCATCGACGTGTGTACGCTTGCACAATCATTGTGACGTTTCAGACACGATTAAGTTTTGGCGTCGCTGCCGAGGAAATTGTCGTTTGTTTGATGTTTATTGTTGTAGTTGCAATTAATTCTACTTACTTAACTGTTGATCTCTACTAATCTGTTTATATTTCTCTAATTGTTTTCTTTTTCAGATTTTTAATTTTTGCATGTCCACAAGGAGAAATCCTAAGGACATTGTGAGCTTTGATCCGGAACTTGAGAGGACATTTAGGAGGAGAAGGCAAGAACAAAGGAAAATGGCTGGTAACAATAACAACAATAATGTACCACCATTGCTGCCACAAGATGGAGTTCCTCCAGTGCTTCCACAAATTGTTAATGATATACCACCACCACGTCCACAAAAAGAACAAGTACAAAATAAGACAATAAGAGATTTTGTTGTGCCTATACTTGATGATTTACAACTAGGGGTTGTGAGACCAGCTATCCAAGCTGGAAATTTTGAACTAAAATCAATGATGTTTCAAATGTTAAATTCTAATGGGCATTATTCTGGTTTTCCTCATGAAGACGCAAGAGAACATTTAAAATCATTTTTGCTTATTTGTGCATCCTTTAGTCAACATGGTGTCCCTGATGATGCCTTGAAAATGTAATTATTTCCTTATTCGTTGCAGAGTAAAGCAAGAATATGGTTCTTGGGATTGCTGGCAAGATCAATTACATCCTGGAATATGTTAGCAATGCAATTTGTTGTGCGTTTCAATCCGCCGACAATGAACACAAGGTTACGAAATGATATTACTGCATATCATCAACTGGATGATGAGAATTTACATACAACTGGAAGCGTTATAAAACATTGCTTCGACACTACCCAATGTATGGAATTTAGCAAGAGACCCAAATTGAAATATTTTACAATGGTTTGAATGCTTAGACAAGGAATCTTGTCAACGCATCTGCTAACGGTCCCTTGTTGGATTGAACATACAATGAAGCTGTAAGAATTCTAAAGAGGACTGCTTAGAACTATTATCAATATCTGATCTCTTATTCTGCATAGGTAAAAACTAACCCTGAAGTTCTTGAGTTAGATGCTATTTCTGCTTTGTTAGCACTTGTATCCTCATTGGCCAATATCATAAAGAATATGAAGGTAACAAATGATGTTGATCCTATTCAAGTGGCCCAGCAATTGGATGCACCGATATTTTCTTGTGAAATTTGCAACGACAATCATAGTTATGAGGACTGCCCATAACATGCAAAAAATGCTTTCTATATCAACAACATCAGGGGAAGTTCATTTAGTAACTCATACAATAACCGATCTCAACAACCTTGGGTGAATCAAAATGCTTCCACATTTAGATATGAAAATTCCTCAAATCAAGGGGGTTATAAACAAGAGAGTTTCAATAACAACCAACAGAAGAATTATAATCAGAATTCGTAGATAAATTCTCGATCTGAACAGATGTAGTCACATAGTCAGATGTAACCACAATCTCGATTACAGCCACAATAGCCTGTGCTGCCACATATGCAAGGACAACATCATCAACATCAACGGCAATAGTTTTCTCAACCAAAGTCAGATCCTATGGGTACTCTTGAGGTGATGATGCGCGAGCATATCACACGAATTGAAGCAATAGTTCAAGGAAACTCTTCTTCCATTCGAGCATTGGAAGCACAACTAGGGTAGTTGACTTCTAATCTCAGCACCAGGTCACCAAGCACTCTGCCTAGTGATACTGAGAATCCTACGCAGAAGGGGAAGGAGTATTGCAAAGCAATCACGATGAGGCGTGGGAAGCAAAAGGTTAGACCAAGAAGTTCTGGCCAAGACCATGTTGAGACATCTGAACCATAACAACAAGAAGAGGAGGCAGCTGAAGAAAGTCAAGCAAAAGCAAATGAAGAGGAACCAACTGTAGTGCCATCTATACCTGCAGTTTGCCCAACTAAGTTGTCAACGTAACTACCATTATCGACACCACCGAGTTTTCCACAACAATCCACTGTTACAATACCTTTTCTATTTCCGCAAAGATTTAAAGAAAAAGTTCATGATAAGGAATATCAAAAGTTTGTTTCTACTTTGAAAAAATTGCATATTAACATACCTCTTGTAGATGCTCTTGTGCAGATACCCAGCTATGGGAAATTTATGAAAGAGTTGGGCAAACTTGAGACGATTGCACTCATAGAGGGGTGCAGCCTTGTGCTTACAAATAAGTTGCCAACCAAGATGAAAGACCCTAGCAGCTTCACAATCTCATACTCCTTTGGGAATCATTATTTAGGTAAGGCTTTATGTGATTTGGTAGCAAGTATTAACCTTATGCCTTTGTCTACTTTTAAGAAATTAGGAATAGGTTCGATGAAGCCCACCACGGTGACATTACAACTTATGGACAGATCTTTAGCACAACCTGAAGGCCAAATCAAAGACATCCTTATCCAAGTTGATAAATTTGTGTTCCTTGCTGATTTCATTATCCTAGATTGCGAAGCAGATAAAGAGGTGCCCATTATCTTAGGGCGACCATTTCTAGCAACGGGACACACACTTATCGACGTATTCAAGGGAGAACTTATCATGCGTCATAACGACGAGCATGTGACCTTTAGTGTGTTTGAGGCATCTCCGTCCAGAAATAAAGAGCAATGCCACCATATCGATGTGTCTGGATGAAATCATTTTGGAAGAATTCAATGCAAGAAGTCTAGCAGTGTCAAATGAAGATGCGACGACATTCACCGATGAAATCCTAGATGATTATGGCAACAAAAAGGAGGTTAACAATTGTGAGCTGAGACAGAATTGGCAATTGGAGTCTTTGGATTTGTCTAATAGGAAAATCCCAGTGTTTAAACCATGTATTGAGTAAGCTCCTACCTTGGAGTTGAAGCCATTACCAATGTATTTGAAGTATGTCTTCCTTGGTGATAACGAGACATTACTTGTTATTGTTAACGCATCCCTTGACGCAACACAAGAAGATAAGCTCATCGTGATTTTGAAATAACATAAAAGAGCCATAGCCTGGAGCATTGCAGATATCAAAGATATCAGTCCCTCTTTTTGCATGCACAAAATAAGGCTAGAAGATGAAGAGAAGCAATCAATTGAGTAACAAAGACGACTTAATAAGAAAATGAAAGAAGTGGTGAAGAAGGAAATTATCAAATGGTAGATACAAGCATCATATACCCTATTTTTGATAGCTATTGGGTAAGCCTTGTTCAATGTGTGCCTAAGAAAAGTGGTTTAACGGTTGTAACCAACGACAAGAATGAGTTGATCCTTACTCGTATTGCGATTGGCTGACGAGTATGCATGGATTATCATCGACTAAATGCGGCCACAAAGAAGGACCATTTCCCACTACATTTCATTGATCAGATGCTAGATAGGCTAGTCGGTAAAGCCTATTATTGCTTCTTAGATGGTCATTCTGGATACAACCAAATTGCCATTGCGCTTGAAGATCAAGCAAAGACCACGTTCACATGTCCTTTTGGAACCTTTGCTTTTCGACGTATTCCATTTGGGTTGTGTAATGTGCCAACAACATTCCAGAGATGTATAATGGCAATCTTCTCGAACATGATTGAGGATTCTTTAGAGGTATTCATGGATGATTTCTCTGTCTATTGATAGAATTTCGACCAATGCGTTGACAATCTGGCAAGAATCTTAAAGAGATGCGAGGACATAAATCTAGTTCTGAATTGGGAGAAATGCCACTTCATGGCAGCTAAAGGCATTGTCCTCGGGCATAGGATGTCTTGTCAGGGCATTGAGGTTGATAAAGCAAAGGTAGAAATCATCAAAAAACTACCACCACTCACCAACGTCAAAGCAATAAGAAGCTTTCTTGGACATGTTGGCTTTTATAGGAGATTCATCCGAGATTTTTCCAAGATAGCTAAACCATTATGCTCATTACTAGTCCAAAATAAAAAGTTTGTGTTCATGATAACTGTTTGGACGCATTCATGAAAATAAAGAAGCAGCTGGTACAAGCCCCAATTGTCGTCGCACCGGATTGGATGCAACCGTTTGAACTAATGTCCAATGCCAGTGATTTTACTGTGGGAGCTGTCCTAGGCTAAAGAAAAGATAAGGTATTTCACTCTACTTATTATGCTAGTAAAACTCTAACTAAAGCGCAAGTTAATTACACAACAATTGAGAAGGAGTTGCTAGCAATAGTCTTCGCATTTGACAAGTTTCGTTCCTACCTTGTTGGAGCAAAGATTACAGTTTATACAGACCATTCAGCATTGAAGTACCTTTTCATAAAACAAGATGTCAAACCTAGACTTATCAGATGGATCCTACTCCTTCAAGAATTTGACATTGAAATCAGAGATAGGAAAGGATTTGAGAATCAAGTAGCTGACCACTTGTCTCAACTAGAAGTTGAAAGTGAAAATGGGCAGACGTCCCAAATTGTCGAAGCATTTCCAGATGAGCAATTATTTTTTGTCAACGCATCACCTTGGTACATCGATGTTGTCAATTACCTTGTGTGTGGAAAGCTACCCATGAGTTATACTGGTTACAAGAAGATTGGTTCATACGCGATGCTACAAAATACCACTGGAATGAGCCATACCTATTCAAAGTATGCACTGACAATATCATTCGTCACTGTGTACCTAAAGAAGAAATGACTCCAATCTTGCGACACTGCCATGATGCTCCTTATGGAGGACATTTTGGTGGCCCAAGGACTGTTGCTAAGGTCCTACAATCAGGATTTTATTGGCTCACATTGTTTCGAGATGCTCACAACTTTGCACAATAATGTGATCGTTGTCAACGTACTGGTTCAATATCTCGACGCAATGAGATGCTCCAACAGCCTATCATGAAGGTAAAGCTCTTTGACGTATGGGGTATAGACTTTATGGGACCATTTCCAAGCTCTTTTGGAAATGTGTATATCTTTGTGGCTATTGACTATGTCTCGAAGTGGATCGAGGCAATTGCGGTGCCAAAGGATGACGCTCGGACGATGTTGAAGTTCTTTCACACATAATCCTTACAGGATTTGGAACACCAAGAGCATTGATAAGTGACTAAGGGACTCATTTTTATAATAACCAAGTGGCGACTGCATTAAAAAGATATGGTGTAAAGCATCGTATGGCTACTACGTATCACTCACAAACCAATAATCAAGCCGAAGTATCCAATCGCCAAATTAAAAGCATACTTGAGAAGGTGGTCAACCCATCTAGAAAGGATTGGTCTTTACGGTTACATGATGCATTGTGGGCACTTAACACTGCATACAAGACCCTGTTGGGAATGTCGCCATATCAACTAGTGTTTGGTAAGTCTTGTTACCTGCCAGTTGAGCTTGAACATAAGGCTATGTGAGCAATCAAGCAGGTAAATATGGATTATGATGCTGTTGGAAAGAAAAGATTGTTGGACATCACGGAGCTAGAAGAAATCTGACGCCATGCTTATGAGAATGCCGCAATATATAGGGAAAAGACAAAGAGATGGCACGACAATATCATTTTGTGTCAACAATTTCACCTTGGTCATTAAGTGCTTTTATTTAACTCACGTTTAAAATTGCATCCAAGGAAATTAAGATCAAGATGGTCAAGCCCTTTCAAAGTTGTCGAGGTATTCCAAAGCGGTACGGTGACAATAAAAAATTTAAAGTAAATGGCCAACGTCTTAAGCATTATGTGAGTCCAGATAATAGAGAACCAAACAAAGCCGTCGACCTGGTCACATTTAAATAATGTCAACACATTTCTTTACTTACTTTCAGTTATTTTAATTTTACTTGTGTTGTTTCAAATTCTTTTGCAGAAACAAAAAAACATCTTTTTGTCGAAGCGTCGAAGCATCAAAGCATGGATTGTCGGCGCATTCTGTGATGAGTCAGCATTACTTTTTCAGCAAGAATCGCGCCAATTGATTTCTCTTCTCTCCTAACCGAACGATCAAGTGAAATAGTATAATCTACAGCCTGGCAATTAATGACTGCAGACGCAACGTTTCCCCGTAATTCTTTTAATCATCACGCCTAGGTTATAAAACCTCTGTCCTGCAGTTTTCTTTTCTCCTCACATCTTTCATTGTTGCTACAACTCGTTTTCTTCATCGCTTCTGTATTTTCTTTTTCATTCAATAGAGCAATCATTTTCTGTAACCTTTTCTAACTTCCTTCTTCATTTACAATGGCTAAAACCCATGCCTCGAAAAACCTTTCAAAAACTCCTTTCAAGAACACCCCGACAACTTTTACTTGGGCTCCGACCACAACGCCACCTCCTTCTACAGACCCAGTTTTATTCTTGACAACTGCGGCCAAAGGCTGCTACCAAAATATCATGTTGAAGAGAAACCTCCACCCTGAACAAGGTCTGCAGCTTTCTCCACACCAGACTTTGGGGAAGCATGTTGTTTGCACTATCAACCATATTTCTTTACTTACTTTCAGTTATTTTAATTTTACTTGTGTTGTTTCAAATTCTTTTGCAGAAACAAAAAAACAACTTTTTGTCGAAGCATCAAAGCATGAATTGTCGGCGCATTCTGTGATGAGTCAGCATTACTTTTTCAGCAAGAATCACGCCAATTGATTTCTCTTCTCTCCTAACCGAACGATCAAGCGAAATAGTACAATCTACAGCCTGGCAATTAATGACTGCAGACGCAATGTTTTCCCGTAATTCTTTTAATCATCACGTCTAGGTTATAAAACCTCTGTCCTGCAGTTTTCTTTTCTCCTCACATCTTCCCTTGTTGCTACAACTCGTTTTCTTCATCGCTTTTGTATTTTCTTTTTCATTCAATAGAGCAATCATTTTCTGTAACCTCTTCTAACTTCCTTCTTCATTTACAATGGCTAAAACTCGTGCCTCGAAAAACCTTTCAAAAACTCCTTTCAAGAACACCCCGACAACTTTTACTTGGGCTCCGACCACAACGCCACCTCCTTCTACAGACCCAGTTTTATTCTTGACAACTGCGGCCAAAGGCTGCTACCAAAATACCATGTTAAAGAGAAACCTCCACCCTGAACAAGGTCTGCAGCTTTCTCCACACCAAACTTTGGGGAAGCATGTTGTTTGCACTATCAACCATCTTGGTTGGGAGTTCTTCTACGAACATCCCTCTGGTTACTCCCCTACACTAGTCAGGGAGTTCTATGCCAACTTGGTGGATCCGGAGCAAGAGTTTGTTTTTGTCCGGGAAGGGCTTATTCCATGGAGAGCTGCTTAGATAAACTTGCTATTGACGATTCCCGAGTGAGTGGACGACCATGTACCATTTATGCATTGATTGGACGATGATTATATGGATTAGATGATGAAGGACTTATGCATCAATGGAGCTACTTGGACTGGAAACAGGTTCCACAACTACACTATGCACAGACGGTACCTTACACCTTTTAGCAAAGTTTGGTTCCATTTCATCAACAGCCGCATCATGCCTTCAACACATAGCACTACGGTGACATTAGACCGTATGTGTCTCCTGCATTCGATCTTGCACCACCGACACATCCACATCGGTGAGATCATCCACTCCCAGATCGCGGAGGCAACTGATAAGCAAACTGGTATACTCCCATTCCCTTCTCTAATTATGTTGTTGTGTAAACAAAAGGGCATTGTGCTTAAGAATGGTGAGGAGGTCTTAGATAACAAAGGTCCGATCAACGACATTTTCGTTGAACGGATGACATGTGGCCAAGAGACACCAGTGGCCAAGAAAGCCTCCAAGAAAAACGATAGAAGCAAGGGTAAGACGAAGGCTGACCAAACTGATGCGCCGATAGAGTTACAAGTGGCAAAAAAGTTAGCTTTAATGGAAGTACACTTGGACCGCATCAACATGCGTTCAATCCACACTGATGGCATATTGGAGGAAATGGATTTTATGATGCATAAATTTTATGCTTACACAAAGGCTTAGAACGAGGCTATTATCGCAGCACTACGCCAGATCAGCCCCACTCCATTGCTAGACTTTCTAACCTTTCCATCCATCTTCCGGCCGATGCAATGCTCATCATCCGAGCAACCTACCCCTGATGGTAGGCCTGCTCCTATTATAACATGGATCCACATTTAGAATGATGACAAGGAAATAGAGCACTCAAAGGTTGATAAGGATTGTTATCGCACCATTGCTGATCTGTTTGAGGAAGAGTTCTCCAATAGTCTTGGAGCGAATATGGCTGCACGTGAGGTTGTTGTGGATAAAGATGTCGACGCAGTAGAATGCACTAACATTGGCCCGACAGAACCAAGGCATCATGTGGCTGAAGGTGTAGACAAGGGAGATGATCAACTGAAGGAATAAGAAGACGAAGAGAAGAAAGATGAGAATGAAGAGGACCTTACCAAGGTGTAGGTAGAGAAAGAAACAGATGCCCCAATAATGATCACTGAAGATATTGTCGGCACACTACAGAGTGTGGGGGCATCCAACTCTGATGAGGCTCGACCTGCTGCGAGCCAAGCTGAGGTTATTACCAGCGAGATTGAGGAACTGAATCCTTTTGCTATTGTACCTTATGTGGCACCACTCGCAGAAATCTACCCATCAGAGGTGACAACCGATGAGGCTGCCACTTAACCTATTAAGGAGGAGCAATCCGCTGAGCCGTTTGGCATGAAGGATAAAAACAGAAAAAGGTGCAAGGACAAGAACAAGAAGAAGCACCATGACGAGGGTAAGCGTCCAAAGAAGAAGAAAAGGAAAACAAAGGTGGCCTCTACATCTACTGCTGACGAGAAAGTTAGTACATTTCTTTTTAGTTAGTTTTCATGCATTGTTACTGTCATGTTAGTTAAATTGCATTGTAGTTGCATTTTCATTATTTCTATATACTATTGTCTATGCATTGGGGACAATGCAGACTTTAAGTTTGGGGGGAGATAATGTGAAATGGAAATGTAATTACACCCACAAATTTGAATTCTACTTATTTCTTTGGATAATGAGAATTGACAAAATTTCAACAGAAATGTGCCCACAATTTTTATTTTTATACATAATTCTTGAATTGTTTGGATGATAATGAGGAAATTAGATGAAGATGAATGAATGATGAGTTTACTATTTTTGAATGAATGATTAGAATTGCTTCAATAATAAAATGATAGTGTTGATGTTGAATCTTGAGCTAACTGACCAGTTGCAGCGACATAATATGAATAAAAGATACTCTAATGTGAGTGCATTATGACTTTCCAAGGGAGAACACTCCGCTGCAGGTCTAGGAAAATCATATAGCCAAAGGTTGTCACTATAAGAGTGTGTGCCAGCGCAATTACATACCTCATGGGGGTTTATTACACCCCATCGTTACTGCTCAAGAACAAAGGTAGAGTAATGCAATGACATCTCTCAATCATTTGAAAAAGAAACAAAATGAGAAAAAGGAAGGAAAAGAAAAAGAAAGAAAATTTTGATAAATGTTGTATTGGTTCAAGAAAGATTAGGATTCAATGCATATCACTAACATTTATGAAGTTTCAATTTTTAATCATTCATGCCTATAAATTGTCGGCGTATTATTCTATCATATGAATACAATTTGTACATTAGGACTTCAGAGAATTCAAGTTGTATGACTAATGATTGCGATGACATTTCTGCTTGTGACTTTGTTAATTTTTATTTACTTGAGGACAAGTAAAAACTGAAGTTTGGGGGTGTGATGGTATTACAAATGACATATATTTTCTCCCTAATTTTTTTTAATTGTCTCTTTTGTATCTCATTTAGCATGCATCTTGAGCATTTCATACTTAGTTTTTACATTTTCTAATTCATTATAGTTAGTTTAATTTATTGTTATTTTTATCTGTTTTTGTACTAATGTCAACGTAAGCAGTTCGATATATTGCACCTTAGAATTGTCAACGCAAGAACTCAGTCTAGGAGCTTAATGATGGAAGAAGAATGCAGCCACAAGATCAACTTGGAGTTGCGACCAGTGATGTCACCGCACTAAACATGAAATCTGAATTGGTAAACTCAAGTTGAATTCACATTTGGAAGCATCAGCGCAGGAACATCATAGATGTCACCGCAATTATGGTTTTAGATTGTGTCCAACAATGCAGCGACAATCTGCAGATCTTTGAAGAAAACATTAAAACTGCATGAGTGCACAGCTGTACTCTAACTAACTTTGACAGCTGCAAAAATCTAGATCTGGATCTAACAATGAAGGCTGAACCCTACTACATTTTGAAGGATATAAATAGAAGAACAAAGAATGAAGAAATCATCAAGATCTAAGATATTAAATTCTACAAATTCTGCGTGATTTTGAGATTTGATCTGGGAATTGGGAAGTTGATGAAGCAAGTCTGCAACAACTTCTAACGAGAGGTGCTTTGTGCTGGGCAAGAGGAATGATTAAGGAGTAGTCTTAGTAATCTAGGGATAGTAAGCTTCGATTGTACTCTTTAATTTTTCTTTTGACGATGATGAATTCTAATGACATTAAATGAATATGAGAGTATCTTTTGGTGTTAGATTATCTTGACTCTTATTTAATACTGCTTATCTGTTTATTCTTGTATATAACCGCTTTAAGCACGAGAGTGAAATTACAGTCGGCCGACATCGAGAGATGTTGTGACAAGTTAGGTTAACAAGTAAGTTAGGCGAGAGCTACTTGGGATTGGAAAGATTCCAGTCACTTGTTCTTGGATGCGCAACATTGCTCACACCGAGAGGTGAAGTGATTATGGGTATTTAAGTCTGAATTAAATAGAGAGCTGTTGTTGGTAAGAACTCAAGAGAGATTTATTACTGCAACAATTCATCTAAACTTTACCTTGTGGATGCATTCAGCAGTGCAACTTTGCAGAATCAGTGAACCATTCCTACCCTTTTACACTTGATCACTTTTACGTTTCATGCATTTAAATATTCAGTACTCAACACCCAACACATTTGATTTACTTTCAGTACATTGACATTTAACTTCTGACATTTAATTCTGATTGCATTGACAATATTAACTATTTTAGTGTGTAGATCTAACATAATTGCACTGACATCCTTACTTGCATTTTACTCATTTTCAGTACTAATTGCTCCGACAGTTAACATTAATAACCCATTTCCTCGTGGGATCGATATCCGATAGAATTATCTATCAACTATACTTGTATCGACCTGTGTATGTTTGCACAATCACTGTGACGTTTCAGACACGACCACACATCCTACATGTTAAGAGCATACTTGCAAACATTCATATTTTCTCACAACATAATGCATGCTTTGTCACACCCAGTTCCTAATAAACTCAAAAATTTGGAATAATTTTGGGGTTAAATTGAAAGAGACTATAAGTTGATGGCCTCTACTGAAAAATCAGGAAAAATTAGAAATGGTGTTGAACATGGTTAGAATCTAAGTTTGGTTTGGTTAGATTAAAACTAGTTAGTTTGTTAGTGTGAGACAAAATGATTGCCAATGGATGGTTTCTATACGGGTGAAGACCGTGCGAGAAGGGCTATAATAGTTGAGAGGTGACTTCTAGGAGAGAATTTATCTAAATTATGTTTCATTTTCTCCTTTTCTACACCTTTTTCCTTGGTTGCTTCGAAGAAGAGATAGTTATGAGAAGCTCTGCCTGGAGCGGTGATAATGAAGATTGAGTCAAAAAGTAGAAAATCCAGTAAGCTGGTAAAGATCTTAATGTTTATGTATACATAAGGACAAGAAAATGAAAATAATGATTTCCAAAAACCATTTTAGGAGTTCTGCACATTTTTAGAGAACAGAATTTTACGTTGAAAAATGCTGAGTTTAATTTATGGTCTTGGTTGTAATGCTTAGCTGCTAGGAGAATGGAAGCTCTAGCGTTCGGAAAAGGCTAAGCTGAGAAGGGAAAGAAACATTAAGTAGTTTCTGCACTTTAACAATGGAATGCTAAGTATGTTTAAGATTGTACAAGCATATGTGTATCCGCCACTTTAGTTCAGTTTGCATGAATTAACTATGATTCCATGGAATTTCATCTATGAAATGCATGTGTTTCATGTTTATAATGGTAGTATGAGAAAGGGAATTATCGATGATTTAGATGAAGATAGGAATGAGAAAAAGGGGAGATTTCATTAGATATTGTCGAACGATGATGCAGAGTGCACCCATGATGTGCAAAGCTCCAAGCCTTTCGGAGGGGACACTACAGTGTTCAAGCATCAAAGTTAGGAATGGTGAGATGAAGGAGTGGAAGGAGGAATTGAGAAATTGGAAATTTGTTAAGATTTTTTCATCCGGGATTACTGGGAGGAAATCGTGATGTGTAAAGCTTCGGACCTTGCAGGGGACACTTTGGTGTTCGAGCATCAAGTTAGATATGAGATGAATTGATGTCAACATTTATAAGGTTCCATAGAGAAACACTCTAACGACGATCAACAAACTCTATGGGGCGACACCATGACGATAATAAGGTCCTTCGAGGTGACACCTCCAAGAGATTTAAGGTGTAAAACCATAGCTCGACTATAACGACCAATGAAGTTCGCTAGGACAAGTAAACAAGAGGTAGTCCACCAGGACACTAAACATGAGGTAGTCCATTAGGAATATGGATACAAGGTAGTTTTTTTGGATAATAAACACAGAATAAATCATCTTGACGGGAATCATTGAAAGTCGTGCAATCCAGGAAAAATGGTAGGAAGGAAAAATGTAAGTAATGACAAAATGATAGTGAACCTGCAGATTATTGAGGAATCCGTCGAATAAGGAAAAAGGAAGTAGAAAAGGAAATATTCCACCAAAACATCAATCAAGAAAGTCGAAAGGGCATATGCATGGTAACCAAACAATAAATAGTGACGAGAGATGACACACTAGTGGTGGCCTGTGTTCAGACGAACAAAAGATGTATCCGAGTATCACCAACGAGGATCCGCCATTAAGGTTCGCCATAAGGCATTCAATAAATTTGGTATGTGAGGAGTAGAGCACTAATAAGAGATACTAAGTGACAAATATGTCTGTCAAGACTATTTCTCTCAAAGGAGGATCTATTGTGAGTACAACTACTAGGAAGGGCATATGCATGGTAACCAAACAATAAATAGTGACGAGAGATGACACACTAGTGGTGGCCTGTGTTCAGACGAAAGGGCATATGCATGGTAACCAAACAATAAATAGTGACGAGAGATGACACACTAGTGGTGGCCTGTGTTCAGACGAACAAAAGATGTATCCGAGTATCACCAACGAGGATCCGCCATTAAGGTTCGCCATAAGGCATTCAATAAATTTGGTATGTGAGGAGTAGAGCACTAATAAGAGATACTAAGTGACAAATATGTCTGTCAAGACTATTTCTCTCAAAGGAGGATCTATTGTGAGTACAACTACTAGGAAGCTAGTTCCAGAAAGGAAACTCTTGCATAAGAGAAACCATAAACTCATATAGTTATTGAGATAACGGTAACACCCTTCACCCGACTCAGTTGCCGAACCCAAGTTATGGAATGCTACAGCAAACACCGAAATATACACACAAATTATGACATTGAATTCAATTAAAATAATCATATTTTTTTAATTACATGCGTAACAAAAGTTAAGAACAACAGAAAGACCAAATCGAGCATATAGTTTAGTAGATTCAAGCATGATTATGGACCAATCTAAAATTTTTTAAAACTTTAGAATTAGGTATCGATACCAAATGTCAAAATATCGATACTTAAGCTTAGAAATGATAAAATCTTATCTTTAAAATACCTATTTCATACCCAAATCAACTATAATACAAATCGTATCAATAGATCTAATTACAAGCCTAAAAAACACCAACCAAGATCATACCAATTCATATCATAGCATCCTAATTACCACATTCAAAACATACCAATATGCCTTTAATGGAACCTTAAACAATCATCCAAACATGTATCACATTAACCATTTCAAACAATCTCAAATTGGCTCCAATTCAACCTTATAATTTATACACTAAACCTACCAAAATATTTCAAGCATACACAGGCATATGAGTCACCTTCACACACCTATTCCATGGCACATCACCTAGTCATCATTTAAGCAAGCAAACATTCAAGCCAAACTACTCAACAAGTTGCCCTTATCATGATCATTGCCATCACTCACATATATACATATGATTCTCAAAATGCCAACAAAATCCAATTATACATTACATAATCATATGACATCTTAAGTACATGTTTATTTCAAACTTATATACATGTCATATAATCACTAAAGATCAACCATTTCATATGTTCTTTTAATGACAACACTATTTAAAGTTTTAAGATCATTAAAATTCAAATCAACCACACTTACTAAACAACCTTATATACCTTGGTAAACTCTATTTACATGCCAAAATATCATATAACATCCTTTCAAAACATCTAATTCAACCCTTCCCCAATTTGGCATCAAAACATATCAAAATAACTTAAACTCAACCTCATCAGTTAATTCTTTTATCCATAACATAACATCATGTTATCCATGTAATTCCATACTCATAATGTCATCTCAAATACCAAATACACAATTCAAACCATACCACTATATAAGTAAACCAAAACAACTCCTAAGTACATGCCACACATTACCAAGCCTTAATATGGTCAAAAGGCTACAGAATCAATACCGGCATAGTGTAAGCTTCTTGACGATCCACCTGACATGTTTCGCAAGTTGACACTACAATGAAGAAGGAAACAATGGAGTAAGCATTACAATTGCTTAGTAAGTTCACAAGTATTAAAACCATATAACTTACCTCAGGTTATAATTATACACTACATGTTACTTAGCTTGATAAAGTTTGCCTATCATGACAAACCGCATATCCAAAAGGTGAGTTCAATATTTATCATACTATATATTAATTCAATCATATAATATTTCAATGCAATTAATTCGACATTTCATTATCATTCATAAAAACAAACTATCATTTAATTAATTCACTATCTTAATCATATCATACCATTTATTTACTCGTAATACATCCCATTTCAAAATAATGCCAAACATCTATTTTTCATTTCATAATTTTAATTCTCAATTTATATTAAATCGTACAAACTTCATTCCCATTTCATATCAATTCATCTTTATACCATATATATATATATTTGTGAATTTAATGCTAATTACTACTTCATTTTATAATACGAATTACGAATCACATTCCATCTCAATTTCCAAGTTCATGGATTCATTGAACATAATCAATCAATGTTCCCAACTCATTCCATAATTTCATATTCCATTTCACATCATTTTTCATTTCAAATATCAGATATTTTGTTTTTACCATTTATTTCCCTATTAACACAACTCAGACTCGGACGGATACACAGATTCAACCAACACACTAGTTTGGCATCTAGTGCCACATCAGATAAATTTGAAGCAAATAGTTACGCCCAACGTTATCAATAAGTTTGACACCCAATGTCTCATCAGTATAATCGAAGCAAATTGGCACCTAGTGCCTTATCGACTCGTAGTCGAAGTAACTCTGAACTCTTCATTTCCTATGGCATGCCAATTATACCCGACCTTGCCCGAACAGTTAATCGGGTAACAATTTTACATATTTCATTTGTAATCATTTCTCCATTTCAATTTCATAATCAAAATCAACAAATCCAATTTTCCACACATATATATAATAGCATATCAATCACAACATTAGCGTAATTTCACCTTTCAAATAATATCTAATATTTTCTGAATCTATTTAATAACTCAATTCACATCAATTTTCTCATGAACTCATTCATTCAAACATTTGAAAGCATCAAATATCTCATTTCATATTCAATTTCCATGTTTATTTCAATATAAGCATGTTTTTCACTTATAATCAATTTAGTCTAAATAATCATCAATCAATTCAAATCATCTCAAATCATCTCAATTAAACAAGGAACCTCACCTTAAATTCTTAACATGAATAACCAATTCAAATGCAACAATTACAAATTAATTCGAATAAAAAAACAAACATACCGTATGAACTTACCAGGACTAAACAATAAAAATTGCAATGTCAGGGACTAATAACAACATTCGTTTTTCCATAATTATCTACCAGTTCTTGATCTAAACAATAATTTATTTCAATTATCAGCCCAAATACTTAATAATAATCCATTTAATGCATATGACTTCTTTATTGATATTTTTCACAATTTCCCTAAAAATTTACTTTTTATTTAATTTAGTCCCTAATATCAAAACAAACTTATTTTCAAAATTAACATATAAACTAATGTGCTAAATTCATTAACATCCAAAAACAGTCCTCACATGCTGAAATTTTACAAGAAAAATATGTTGAATTTAACTTATTTTCAATTTAATCCTTAGACTTAAAAACTAAACAAAATCACTTTACAAAATAGTACTATTTCAACATCAAACTTCAAACTAAACCTTTAACAACTAAAAAGCTTCAAAAATATCAATGGCAAGTTTTTCAAACTTTGACAGTTTTGAAAACAGAGGTACGAGTTAACTAGACCTAGTTGAAATGATCTTAAAAATATAAAAATTATTAAATACGGGAGTCCGGATGACTTACATGCATGAGAAGGAACTTTGGGGAAGGTTCGGCTATGGCTTCTCCAATTTCTATTTTGTTTTGGACGATTAAAGGTTGAAGAAAACATGAAAATGGGTTTTAACATATTTTATTAACTTTAATAATTAATTAATCCTATTTTATTTAATTAACTAAAATCAAATCACATCAACCATGATTAACATGGTTGGTGGATGCTAGTTATCCACCAACATTTTGTCAAATAAGGGAGGGTCTAATTGCTCATCTAGTCCTTCGGCTAATTAAAATTCTATAACGATTTGATTTTTACAAGTTTTATGATTTAGTCTTTATACCTTAACTAGTCATTAAGTCGACAAAATTACTTATCCAAAATTCAATTTCCCAATACAATAACTCCAAAAATATTTAATAAAAATATTTACAAGGTCAGTTTATGAAAACGAGATCCCGATACCTCATTTTCCAAAATCATTGACTTTCGGTACGCACCACTTGTATCTTGACTAACTAACCAATTAATAAAATCTATCCAATAAAAAATTGACCATAATACTATATTTAACTCTTAAATATTAATTACTAATATATACAGACTCACTCGTCATAATTTTGATCTCGAAATTATTATTTTCGACACCACTAAAAAATGGATTATTATAATAACCATATAACGGAAGTCGACGACCATAACGATTCCCTACGGACGAATGTGTTTCACCTTAAAGAAAAGGTATAGCAAACAAGGCAGATTACCAAGGAGTAATCCAAACAGCATTGTAACCCAAGTATACGGCAAAATAAAGAAATGTAAGATAAGATTAAATCAACCATTGTGGAGTGGGGCTTACTAGTAGCCTTATTGAAGAAATGGTAATAAATACGCCAAACTATCATGCAATAAGAGACTCAGAAAAGGGAGAGCAGTGTATTGGGAGCTCTGTTGAGAATAGAGCGTTCAAAAGAACTCGTCCTAATGAGGACGACGGGGGTACATCCCAATAAGCTTGGAGATTTAAGAACTTAGTATTGGGGTAAAGGGAAATGATGATTCATTCTCAGAAGTATGTAGGTAAAGTGAGAATCCGCCAAGATAACATAACATTTAGAAACAACTAAAACCCTATCAACATGATATAAACTCGACCAAGTTCTTGTGGTATTAGTCGTTTAACCACTAATAAGAAAAGAAGGAAAGCATATGAGAGCCAGCTAGTTCAGGCGCATCACGGAAGTCATAGTAAAACAGGGAGTTAATATATTTTAATTTCTTTTAAGTTAATACTTCCGCTAAGAAGGGGGTGAGCTATGCATAGCAGTTGTGAAGAAACTCATTAAGTTCATTTGAACTTACAAATGTTTTGACTTATGATTGCAGTACTCATTGGATAAGGAACTCGAGGAGGGACCAAGCCAAATAGTGCTGGAGCAAGAATCAACGTCAGTAAGAAGTCATGCACATCGGAATGGGGTACCATTAGAGATTTCGCTTAGTGGTTGAATGTGTTTTAACTAAATAGTCCCTTTAGAGTTCGAAGTTGAGACAATGAACTTTTATTTTTAACTTATTGTCTCTATTGTATAGGTTTTTAAATAAATAGGTAATACAATATAATTTTAAAATAGTAAGATCTAAATGTGTACATCAACCTGTTTTAGACGTGGCACTCCATACCCGAATTCGATGATCAGGTCGGGGGTGTTGCATGCTTAGCCCACTTATTCATTGTAAAAACACACAACTATGAACTTTAGACTCGAATAATAACAGGTATACAGACAGAACATTGCAGCACAACAAACATCCAAGGTAGTGTGCAGAGTCTCACTTGAGCTCCTTCCTCCTCGACAGCTTAGCTTTTCCAAATGCCAGAGTTTTCTCCATCCTGGCAACTAAGCATAACAACCAAATATGGGTTAAATTGAAGGCATTTAAACCTTTAAACCCAAAATCCACCTTACAAAAACCTGCTAGGAATTCCTTACTTTCTCTTTCCTTGAATCCCCAAGTACAAAGGGTTAAGAAAACTTAGTAGTTTCTAAACTTCTCTACTCCCAAGCTCCGATTCTGATGTTTTTAGCTTCATGCAGAGCTTCACTAGTTCTCCTTTTCTTTGGAGCAATCAAAGAAAGCAAAGTAAGAAGAAATTTGTAAATAGAAAATGAGGATGATTCTTCTTTGCAAGAACTTCCATTTCCACTTATATATATATGTATATAACTCCTATACACGGCCTCTCAATCTCTTTTAACAATCACCAACAATCATTTTGTCTCCCACCGATTCCATTCAAACAAAACCAAAATAGAAGCATAACTATTTACCAAACATGTACAAAATTTCCCCAAAATTCCTAATAGAGTGCGCCAACTTACTACACATTCAATTAAGTCTCGAAATTCCTTTAAATTAAAGTTTTATAGAAATTCGAGTGTGACATAACCATCTAATCAAATAAGCTAAATTATTATTTTTTAGTGAAAACGCATCCTATAAGATGCATTTTCTACTGACGTGACTAAAAACGTCTCTCGTAAGACGCGTTTTCACTTTCTCTCTAACAACGACATATACTGATAAATTAAAAAAAAATGTCCAGTTTCTTAAATTTTATAAAAAAAGGCATATTTCTTTAATTTGCCCATGACATTTGTTAAGAGTAAAGTACACTTAAAATTTTAAATATATTATTAAAAAAACTTGAGCAAGTTAAATATGGATAGTAAATTGGTTTATTAGTAAAAATATTGAGGATATCTTTTAAATACATCATTAAAAATAAATAAAAAATAATGGAGATGTGAATCGAGCCTTTAAATATATCTCTTAAAAATAATATAAAAATAATGATGAAATAATTTTACATTTTATATTTTTTCTTAATTAATTATTTATAAATTTTACACTAAAATCCAACTATTAATATTATTATTATTTTGATTAAATTCAAGTTAATTACAATCTCATTTTTATAATTGTATGATTATCAAATGAATTTTTTTATTTTAAAATATTACATTAATAAATTTAACAAAAAAATACTACTATTAACAATTTAACATGAATTTTAATATCTAAAAAATAGATAATTAAATTTCTAAAAACAGAAGTATAGAAGACTAAATTGATAATTACTGTATTTAACCTAAACAAAATTAGTGTAAAACAAAATAATTGAAGAATCATTGAAACGGCACCGTTTGCATGATAGGTGAAATGCCGAAGCTTAAACAGAATAAGCGCTTTACAACCAACAGATCATCCACGCATCAATAAAAATTTGATCAAAACGGGACCCACAGTCCAACCCTACACCCCATTATTCCGTATTCCCCTCTTAATCAAATACCCACCGTTTGATCACCGCAGGTCCATCAAACATAAATCCTCGAAGCACCAAATATTCCCTCACTTCCACCTAGGGTTTTTTTGTTCTGAGACCTCCCACTCAAACCCCTTTTTTCCCTTTTCTCTTCTTTAACATTCTAACAACAACGCTTCAGTATAGTCGTCGGCGTAGCATAGAGGAATTAAAAAAAAAAAAAAAGCGAAATGGCCGCACCCGAAGCTCCTCTTTGCTATGTCGGCGTCGCTCGGCAATCTGCTGCTTTTCGCCTCATGAAGCAGATGGTACGTATCCCTGTACGTATATTTTGCTCGTATGCAGGCGTGTTTTGTGATTTTTTTTTTGTTTTGTTCTTTGAATGGCCCGGTTAGGGGTGGGAAGAAGGAGAAGGGCTCGGGAAAGATAAACAAGGGATCAAAGGTCACGTTAGAGTTAAAAACAAGCAGGATACTACCGGTTCGTTTCTAATTGTTTTCTTTTTTTTCATAATTATTATTTTTATGTCTCTCGATCTTTTTTTTAAAGCTCTGTTTCCGGAAATGCGATCCAAGTTAGTTTTAACTATCACATTCGTATAGAGTTTATTATAAAACAATTCACAAATTTCAAAATGTATATATTTAGTAGTATGTATTTATCTAAGCACAAAAACTCTCTCTATATATGACATTCTCATAAATTGTGTTTTGTTTCTACTAAACAAATTTGAGAAGACTATCCTTATCGAATTACGTTTTATAGAAATAGCAAATTGTGTTCTAGTTTTTGTTCTTGTATCCGGACTGATCCGAATTTGAGGTAACATTGGTTATAAGCTAGTTGCTTTGTTTCTTGAATTTTAGATATTGAATTGAATTTCCGGAGAATTAGAATTGGAGGAAATGATGAAAAATACTTTTAATATTGGAAATTTATTTATTTTTGAAAAATATGGAGCAGGTATTGGATTAGATAAGCCAAATCCGTGGGCTTTCGATACAGCTCAGTTTGATAGTATTCTCAAAGGATTGAAAGTGGTGCGTATTTCATTCTGACTTTGATAGGCTGGTACTGTTTTCAATTTGCTACAAAGCTCATTTTTCTTTTTTATTTTCTTTTAATATTTTTAGAAGCAAGCAGTGCAAACCAACGATGAAGGTATGATTGATACTGAGAGAAAATTCCTCTCATATTTATACTTAGTAGGTTGTTATTGATAGATGAGTAATTTAATTTTTCTGAACAGCTGAAAAGAATGAAAATCAAGTAGAACCAAAGAGTGATGAGCATAATGACACTGAAGAACAGGTTGTTAAGGCTACCCGACCACAGGGAAGGTTGGTACATTTGTTCTGTGTTTCTTTAGTGGTATTGTAGGAGATTATTGCCAATTATTTAATTAATGTTTGATGTTATTTGTTCTTATTTTACTTTTTTCGGTTCTTAGATATAAGAAAAGAGAAAGAGGGAAGCTTGTACATGCATATTCTTCGAAGGATCTTGAAGGAATTCTTGTAAGTTCTAAACCTTCATTGTCTTATCTACTCCGTTTTCTTCAGTGTTTTTTAAATTGTTAAAGTTTTTACTTGTTTGAAGCTGTGGCAATTATGTTCTTTATGTACATTGCTGTCTAATTTTCCTGTCAAGATGCAAAATTATTCTATGATTACATCAGATAAAAATGTATCATGTCAAGTATTTTGTTTGAAATGTATTCATTTGTCAATGAATTTTTCAAATTTGATTTGTTAATACCATCCACTGTAATCCTAATAAGATTTTCGTGGTTAGAAATATAAATGAGCTCAAGGATAAATTAAGTCTAGAATAGTTGTCTTTCTGGCTGTGATTTGTCAAGATAATTGTTTAATACTTGATTGATTTGGTCTTCGTTTCATATTAGAACGAGAGGCAGGTACCATGTTACCTTCACCATGGAGTCACTCGACTTTTTGAACACACTCTAGATTTCATGAGTTAGAAAAGGTAGAAACACAAAGCACTTTTAAAACATAGTGGTTCAGTAATAAACACAACTTTATATGGAAATCAAAATGGTTTTTTAAAGCAGTTTTTATGTCATCTTTGATAGAATTGTCAATTCCTATTTGTAGATAGATTTTTTTTCCCTTGGAATTAGCATTTGGTTTGATGCCTAACTGACATTTACTATTATTTTTGGTTAATCAATCACTGTATTTACCCATACATGTTTTGCAATAGGCCAAAAAGGTTGAGGAGTCACCACAGGTAAATCCTGACGTGGTTGGTGAAATGGAGATCATAGACACAACTGAAACAAATGATTTTTCCACTGAAGGTAAATGCTTCAAATAAATTCAAGCTCATACTGAAAAACTTGGGTGAATTCTTGCCATAAGGTGTATTTTCCTTTGTGTTACATAGTTCAGAAAAATTTGCTAGTCTTTATGGTCTATGCAGTAATATTAAAGGTGGAAAGCCAGGCTGGACTTTTTGTTTAAAATACTTTTCCTCGGAGTATATTATCTTGTACCTGAAGGACTCAGCCCTTTGTTGGCAAAGGATATTTGTGGCCTCTTTTCTGGAACTCATTTCTTTTTGCTGGCTGCAGCTGTCTGCCGTTGATTGTTTATGAGATAACTTGGCTCTTTGTTGCAGGAAATAAAGTTGAAAGTGTTTCTCCAGAATGGTGGGGCTTTAAATATGGATTTGTTTCTGGAGGTTTTCTGGGAGAAACTACCAGAAGGAAATCAATAAAAACTGGAGAGTCTAAAAATTCTACTGAGAGAACTGTATTTTATGAAGATGACCAAGAGAATCTCTACAAGCTTGTGCAAGTAAGTCTCCTTGTGATTTGACTTTTTTGGGGTATGAAAACTGTGCTAAAGTTATTTGTATGATGAAAAGAAAAATTATAATTCCGTGTCTTTTTAAACCTTCATCCGAAGATGAAACTGTAATGGTCTTGTGAACTAGTGGTGTTCCAATTGATGATTCTACATGCGTTTTTGTTATTTGAGTCTAGTATCATGCTGGAGACTAGGAGATTAAAGAAATGAAAAAAATATCTTTTGTTTCAAAATTTCAGGATAAAGCGACAACTGGAAAGCAAGGTCTGGGCATTAAAGACCGACCAAAGAAAGTAGCAGGAGTTCACTTTCAGGGGAAAAAGACGTCATTCAGCGATAGCGATGGTGAGGATTCCGATGATCCTCCTGCAAAACGAACGTGTGAAAATGCATTAGAAACAGAGAAAGCTGATGAACCAAAACTAAAGTTGAAAAAGCTATGTAAACGGCTTCTTCGTCAGGTACTTAATCTAAAAAGCAAGCTGTTCAAAATCGTGGTCCCAAGTCTTTCTTTAATTAATAGTCATCTTCCTACTTCAGGTACCTGGAGATTCATTAAAGCTGAAACAGCTGAAAGTTCTTATTGATGAACAGGCAACTTCTGTTTTTTCCAGCTGTTCATCAAAGAAAGATGCTATTGCCTACTTAAAGCGAAAGGTTCGCTCATCTCTTAGAAACGTACTCTGCGATTTTATTAACATTTCGTAAACTTTTTTCATCGCTTTCGGGTTTTGAAATTTGACATCGTTTGGTTTTTTCCACAGCTTGAAGGTAGTAGCAAGTTTTCTGTTGAGGGAAAGCTAGTGAGTCTTACATCTAGAAGCGGGTAATCAACTTATGATACGATTTTGATAAAATTTCAACAGCCACTGTACTCTGTGAGACTAAATGAGTGCATTTATATTATAATATCGTGGTAATGTCAATTTTGTAGGTAGGTTTGTGTAAAACAAAATTAAGTTCTGCCTGGTTTACTGTTTTTAAGTTGTATTATTAATTGCAGAGAGATCAATAACAGTGATAGACCCAGTGCTAGAAGTTGCAAGGAGAAATATTCAATTAAAGGTCTTGATTACAAAGAAGCATCCAAGTAATAATCGGCTTGGGTTTAATCTATAGATCAAGTCGAGTGTGGCCAATCTGCCCTCAAGCTACCTTTGGAGGGAACCGGCTTGGGCAGTGGTCTTTTGAATAGTTGACTTGTGAATTAGTTGAATCAAGCGTTGGACCGGTTGAATTGGTTTTTTGTTTTTTATTTTATTTTTAATTAACTTATTCAATTGAATCGGTCAGATAGTGACCGGTTTTGTTTTGATAACATTACTCCATTTAATCCATGGTTTTTTTAGTAAAAGTGGTATTTAAATTATTATAAATAAGTTATTATTTTCTAATTTTAGTATATTATAAGTTTACAAATCGGGGAGATGTAATAGGTTGAATTCAAATCTTAAACCTCAATTATATCTGAGTTTTAATCAATTACTCTTTCTAGCAATAAATGTTCACGCACTATCATTTTTACCCCAAAAAAATTTTCAACCATTAATTTCAAATTTACGGTATAGTTTAGAAGTTAAAATGTTAATAAAACCTAAAAATTAGAAAAAAATAAATGTTACTCATTTTCCATCCCTGAAATTATTATTTGAAAATAAATCATTTTAATAACATAATTTATTTTATAAATATCAAATAAATTTTTTTAATATTATGTTTTTCTTTATTATTGTAACCCACTTTATCCTTACCACTGTTAATTTCAATGTTATAGACATTTTTATTTTTCATTTTATCTTCTATGCAAATGGACCTAAAAGTTCTAGATATTTGCAACTATTTTTGTTAATTCCTCCTAAATGCCAAAAAGATGACCAAACGTTTACAATTAATGTATTAATGTAATATGTGATAGTATGATGGTTAAGGATGTTCATCACTTTAGGTGTAATTTGGGTTTGAGTCGCATTAATCGTGTTTGTTGTTCGAGCTTTGCCGACTTGATATTCTTGAAGCGTCGATTTTTCCTTCATCTTTCCTAGGGGTATTATAGACAAGAATCCCGTGTAATATGGTGTTAACGTGTTGGACTTGCCATCTAACCATTATTACGGAGCATGTGGGAGGGATGTCTTTGACGGGATGAGGATGTTTATGACAAGACAAATCTTGTCATCTATTCTGACTCTAATGAGATAAAACAGTTGAGCCTACATGATGTTTGGTGACCAAACAACTTCATATTCCTAATAGAGATTGAGTCATTTGTTATTTGGGTAGTCATCCTGAAAGGGTGAGTTTGTAAGTGACCTCCCGACTTGTTGATGGCAAGCTCACTATTCAAGCATCTTTTTAACTTGTCATGTGTCCTAACGTGGATGGTATAACAAATACAATAATATAAGATATTATAAAACATTATTATAACATAAATCAACTTCAAACGTCGGTTACAAAATCTTTGAATAATGAAATGAAAGCTGTTTATTTTGGTGATTGGGACTGTAGCACGCGGAAACTACGAGGAAAATTCTTGCAATTGGGTTTCGTTCAACATTTCCTGCTGCTGCATCTTTTTCCTTTTTATATACTATACAAAAAGGACTAACCTCCATCAGTGTTTCGTTTAAACAGGGCCAATTTGCAAGAAATTAAAGGGGGGATTAGGCTTACTGTTTGGTTACTAGGAAAATTATTTAGAAACCAAATTGCAGATGATGAATATGACGACAAAAGTGACGCGGAAAAGAAATGGTTTAATCACTATTTAGCCTAAGAATTAAATCTATTTTTTTATTTTAGTACTTAAACCGTAAAAGTATCATGGAGGTCATTGTAGGAATCAAATTGCATTTTGCCTCTTATTGAAAAATGAGCAAATTAGTCATTATATATTAGATCAAAAAGCAAACTGGTCCTACTGTTAAAAAAATCAATTTTTACTGTAAAAACCAGATCCATGTACGTCAACATGAAGTACATGTGGCATGTCACGTGTAACTGTATAATTATTTTGTCATCTACACCAACTTTTAATAGAAAAGACCTGTTTATTTATTAATCTAACGTACATTAACTAATTTACTCATTTTTTGAGTAAAAGGGGCAAAATACGATGACTCTAGAACAGGAGCCTCCATGGTACTTTTATCGTACTTAAACAGTTTTTTTGATCCATTTGGTGTTTAAACCAACGTTTTTAAAATCGGACCATTGGTTAAATCACTGAATATATCAAATCACTTATTCAACTGGTTCATTTGGTTTTAATTAAATAAATTATTAAAAAATTTAAAAAAAAAAATTGATTCAATTAGTTTTTAGCCCGATTCAACCATTCTGAGTGGTTTGCTCAAAAGTCAGTTCAACTCTTTGTTCGAATCGATATATTGATCAATTCTTGATCTGATCCGCTTGCAACTACCATGATTTAAACTATTGTTTTGTTCTAGTTTACCCAAGAAGCTCAATGTCAGTTAACAGTGGTAGAGCCTGAATTTTTTTTTTTTTGAAGGGGGGAGGGACAGAATTAAATTATATATTTTAACGATAGTAAAAATACAATTTTATCATTTTAATAGCCTATACCTTTATAAGTTTTAAAGGGATAAATAAATTTTTTATCATTTTTTAGGGTAAAAATATAATTTTACCATTATTAATTTAAAATTTTATAAATTATAAATGACCTAAATTAAAATTTTACTATTTTAACGGGACCATAACCTCTGGATCTCTATTATGCTCTGCCACTGCCAGTTAAGAATGCAACATATTATAGGTGGTGTCATCTATACTTTGTAGGGTAAATTGAGACAAAAATGATAGTTTTAAGTATAAAGGTGGTCAAAAACAATTAGGTACCAAAATGAAAAATGAATATAAATCAAGGGCTAAATTCTGAATAAAAATAAAAAGGAAAAAAAATCCCATAGGTTAAGTGGTGGCCATTTTTTGTGGTCCAAAAACCAAAAAAGCTTCCATTGTATGGAGTTGCCCTGCAGATGAAGCAATTCTTCAAAATGTTGATAGCCAAAGACCCATGAGCCATTCCCCTCTCACACTACTAAAAGGCTCAAACCCTATATATATAGCTATAATGCATGCATTATCTTTTGCAGTGCTGCAAATGGAGAGTGTTGACACAGTAAGTGTTTGTTTGCCCTTTGCAAGTTGCATGCAGATAGCTACTCCTCATCTACGTTCCACATATAGCTTCTTTCTTTGACTTTGACTCTTTCTTTCTTTAAAAAATCTTGACCCTAGTTGTGATGATCATCAGCTAGCAATTGTATTTGATCTGATCAAGACAGGATTGGATCATGATTCATGGGTTGTGTAAAACTGGACCTAAATGGAAAGAGAGAATGTTGAAAAAAAGGAAGCCTACAGTTTCAATGGGTATATGAGAATAGGGACCAAACATGGCAATGGCAATGCCCCCTTTTATACAAAGTGGCAAGTGGAAACATATGGGGTTTATGACATAGCCGTACTCCACTTTAGATATTTATATCAAACCCTAAGATTTCCTTATCAATCTCTCTCGATTTTAAATTGATTTTTAAACTTTAAAAAATTTTAATTGAACTTTTAAAGTATCATATTATTATATTAATTAGGTCATTTTATCAACTTAATCATCACTTCAGGTTTTAAATACCTATTTGTATCATATGCGGAGCATTTTTAGAACATATGTGTACTTACCAACAGTTTGGGATAGGTAATGTTATTTTAGGAGGATTATCTCTTTTTCTTAAAATATTAGATCGAAGCCGTTCATGTGATAAGTATATACGTGTTTACAATTTGATTTACATTTTTGTCAATACGACTTACATCAAATTTGATCTTTAAAGCCAAAAGTAATAATGAGACTAATAAAATAATTTAATTGATACGATACTAATATTTAAAAGACTTAATTATAATATTTTGAAGTTTAGAGACCAATTTAAAATTTTGGTCGTAGTTTATAGACGATGGAATTGACCTTATATATTGCTTTGATAAATTATCTTGACTTAAATGCCTAAAAAGAAAGAAAGAAAAGAACTATCATAAAATAATTAAAAATCAATTAAACTCTTAATAAAAATAATAATCAGTTGAACTTTTCAAATTATCAATTACACTCAATTAAACTCTTGAAATATAATTTTTCATTAAAGTATTGACATGACAATTAACGTTTATAATTTACATGAAAAAATGGAGTGGCAACTGACATGATGACTTAATTTTGTTTTTTTTAAATATTTTATGAAAATTTAATTAATTTTTTAATTATTTTAAGTGGAATTTTTTCGTATTTAAGCCTGAACATTATTAAATATTATAAATATTATAAATTATAAAGATTATAGAAAAATTAAATCGGTTGTTTAAAAATTATAAACAAATTAGAAGAGATATATAAATATTAGAGAAAAATTATAAAAAAAGTTATGAGAAATATAAAAATATTAATATATTATAAATAATTATAATACTATAAAAACTTTAAAATATTACAAAAACTATGAAAAGTTATATAAAAATCATAAAAATCATAAAAAATAAAAATGATTAAAAGGTTATAATTTTTAAAATATAAAAAAATATCGATAATTTTGACATTTTGTAGGTCTATAGTGCTTGGTTTCAATAATAAGAAAATGGAGAGCTTAAACCGATATAGTGGCGTGTGGGGTGTGGGGTGTGGGGTGCCGAGTGAGGAGGTTAAGTGACAATATGAAATTAGTGTTTCGTAGGTTAAGGCGAGTGATGAGTGATGCTTTTGGTTGAGAAGGGGTAATGTAAGAGAAATTGATATAGATAGATTGATGTATGATGTAGAATAGTTTGAGTGAAAATAAAAAAGAATAGTAATTATTTATTTATTTATAATTTTTTTAATTTTTGAGTAATGTTAATAATATATATATTTTTCTATAATTTTTAAAATATTTATATTTTAATAAGTTTTATAATTTTTTAATAAATTTTATATTTTTAATAAATTCTTAGAATCCTTTAATTTTTTTTTAATTTCCACCTTATTCATATGGGCGAAATCAGAAATTTTTTAGAGGTTCGAAATTAAATTGTAATTTTTATGATAGTAAAAATGTAATTTCACCATTTGAATACCTTATATTTTTATAATTTTTAAAAGATTAAATCAAAATTTTATTATTAGAGGGTAAAACACAATTTTAAATGACTTAAATGAAAAATTTCTCATTTTAAAAAGAGCCCGTAACCCTTGTCAATCCCTTTTAAATACGCCGTTGCTTATCCACCATCTTAGCTATGGCATCATCATTTTTTCACGTCAACCGTCAAGTCACTCACTACATCATTATTTAAAGACCCATCGGTAAATTTATATTTTAAAGATTTAATACAATTTATAAGCCAAAGAGTTTAATTAAATATTTTTTTATTAAAAGTTAGTTATTTTACTACTTTTAAGCCAAATATCTTTGAAAGGTTTAAACTAAATTATAAAAGATTTATCTAAAACGTTATTTTCCATAGATAAGTTGAAGCTGATGAAAGAGTATTTGTAAATGATTATTAACCTACATCCCCAATATTTTGTATAAAAAGATTATTATCCCCAATATTTCTAAATCATTATTTGTCACTAATAAATCTAATTATGATTAAAATAATTCAAATAAATCTGCTTTGGAAGTTAGCAACTCATCATTGGGATGCAATTTAATATTTTATTAAGAAATTGGATTAAAATAATCTAATTATGATTTTTTCTCTACTTTCAAATCAAATTATGCTTTTTTTCCTCTATTAACTATGCAAAAATTTAATTTTAATATAATTCTATTATTTTACTTTTATAAGGTCTAAATGAGTATACAAACAAAACTATTATGAAATCATACAATTAAATATGAAAATTCAATCAATCATATTCAATTAATAATAAATTTAAATATTCGTTTAAATTTAAAAAATTAATTTACAATTTATGTTGACTTATTAATAATATTATAAAATTAGAACCATCAAATTAAAGAAGTAAAAGTATCATGTAAGGGTTATTGTATTAGGAATAAAATTAAATGTTATCCTTTTTACTAAAAAATGGATAAATTAATCCTTATACATTAATAATTAGATAGTGATACATTTTGTGTCACATATATGTTATTTTGACATATAAGGACTAATTTTTAACAATAAAAATAGATGAAATATTTAATAGAAGGATCAATTTATTATTTGATATAATATACAATGATTAATTTATCAATTTTTTTTTTTACTCTAAATACAAGATCCTCCGTAAAATTTTTACGGCTAAAATTTTAGAAAAAGAAAAACATAATTAAAATTGTTTACAGTTTAACACCCAAAAGTTTCATTTCTCACCGACATTGTTTGGTTATAGTAAAATCACTGAAGGAAGCCACCGAAAACGCCAACGACGAGCAACCAGTTTGACTTTTCAAAAAAGTCAACTTTGTGGAAATGCAAAACCATATTTACATATATTGGAGCTTAATTTCAAGCAAAATGAAATATTTTAATAATAATAAGAAGAAGAAAATATGTCCATCCTTGTTACCAATATATAGGCAAATGGCCTGTTTTAAAATTTCCTCTATCTTTCTTCTTCTCTCTCCTTGCTTTTCTGATGAGTTAATATTGTAAATGGAGAACTGGGATTTGCAAGCAGTAGTTGGAGGGAACAGCAGCAATGGTCATCCCATTGAAAACCCAGAATTCAGTTTTGGTCCTTGGAGTTTTCAACAAGATGAAGGTTTTATGAGTTTCCCTGAAATTTTTGAAACAAACCCTAAAGTTTTAGATGAGTTGGAGCAACTTTACAAGCCTTTCTACCCTGATTTGAATCCATTTTCCACTCAAACAATCATTTCAAGTTCAATACCAGTCCCTTTACGTGTTGATGAACCAGCAGAGAAACGAATAAAGAAGCCATCTTTTACTGTTTCTCAATCTGATATTTCTGCTTCACCCAAACCTAAAAGATTCAGGTTCCTAAATTTATACTTATAGAAACCCTAAGTTTACTTCATATGTGTATATATTAATCATATATATGTTTTGAGCAGGAAGAATCAGCAGAATCGAGTGGTACAACATGTAACTGCAGATGATCTACCATCGGATGTATGGGCTTGGAGAAAATATGGGCAAAAACCCATCAAAGGTTCACCATTTCCAAGGTAAAAACTCCAACTAAATAAGATTGTTGATGAGACTCCAAGTCGTAACAAGCTTGTTTTGGTTTTTAAAAACAGGAGCTATTATAGGTGTAGTAGCTCAAAAGGGTGTTTGGCAAGGAAACAAGTGGAGCGTAGCTGTTCGGATCCTTGTGTTTTTATTATTACCTACACGGCTGAGCACTGTCATGGCCATCCGACTCGGCGGAGTGCGCTCGCCGGAAGTACTAGAAGCAAACCGTTAACGGCAGCTAAAAGTATTGAAGCTCATGCAGAAGGTGAGACTGTGAAACAAGAGAGGATGAAAATGGAGGTTGAATTACATGGTGAAGAAGAAAGGGGTAAAATTCTGAGCCCCGACTTATTGTTGAGTGATGATGAATTAGTTCGAAGGTTAGAGAAATTTGATGATGAAGGTTTCTTTGTAGATCAATTTCCTGATTTCTCCCGTGAAATGCGATCCGCGAGCTATAAATGAACCTCAAATTCGAAATAATTCATACACAAAATAACAAGAATCACATATAGTTAAACCCGAAAAACTTGAATGATCCAAACACGAAACATCCTGAAAACGACCCGATGCGAAAACCTTAATTTGGTTGATGAATATCAGTGTCTTAGCCACAATTCAGCCATGTAATATTGCACCAACTTGTAGTTCTATAAGAGGCAATGTCGTTTTAGCTTTTATAGCCTTTCCTTTTGCATTTTCAGTTTTATGTAATCCATCTTCTTCCAAGAAGTTTGCATATATCATTGTGAAATTAAATATATTATAAAAAAAATGTTTTTGGTTTTAACATTGTACTAAATCGATGTGATTTATACAAATATTTTATCATTACTTTTAATCTTTCTATTTATTTTACGGTTCATAATGTAATCTCCAAGTAGGAGCGACACAAGAGAGTGTGAGAGGAGCTCAGCACCTCTTAAATGAGAAATTTTGATTTTTGACCTTTTACAATTTATAAAATTTTAAGTTAATATAGATAAAATTACACTTTGCTTTCCAAATAATAATTTTGATTTAATTTTTTTAAAAAATTATAAACATATACACTATTAAAATGAAAAAAATTACATTTTAACTCACAAAAATATATAATTTATTTCAGATCCCAAATTTTTTTTCTACTTTGCCCTTGTCTCCTAGGTTCATCATTATTTTATTACAGTATCCAACACTTATTAGTACAAAAAAAACTTATTATTGATGACAATAAAAAAATTAAATTATGTTACTGTAATAATAATAATATTATTTTATTATGAATAGATGAGATTAAGCTCAAGCCAACTTGTATTACTTGGAATTTGGTTTCTTTCAATTCAATGCTACCTAAGAGTAACGAGAAAGGTGAGCCAAAATTTAATTAATATGTTATAATTGAAGAAGAAAGGCTACATGTATTTCTTAATGGCCATTACATAAAAATCTAATATATTGGAATTGGCTATATTTAATTCAAGATATTTGTTAAATAAATAGAACAAATAGGCAATTATGATTATCTTTATTATAAAAAGTTGGTTAGTTATTTATTCTTAATTTTAATTAGGGTTTGGCTTTGACTTGTTGCTTAAGATTAGGGTTGAAGTGGTCAAACAAAGATATATATATATATATATATATATATATATATATATATATATATATAATCCTTTTTTGATATTTGGCAACCATGTTTCGTGTGGATATTGTTCCCCGTAAGCTTAAATAAAACTAACTGAACCCCCCATGACTGGGAATTTAATATAATATAATATAATAAAAAGAGAAAATTAATCATCCAACAAAGCTCCATTAACGTACGTTGTTTGTTGGGAAGAAGACTAATCTGATTGGTATTTCATATTTGTCTTCCTTCCCTATGTTTATATGTCAAATTTTTATCTTCAAGAAAATATAAAAAAAAAATCAATTAAATTTTTATATTAAATTCTCATCCAATTGAACCCATGCTATTAATTAAAATAATCAATTAAACCTTTCTGGCTCCATTTACAATAAGGTTTAATTGATTATTTTAACTAATGAAAAATACTTAATTGAGTATGAATTTAATATAAGTACTTATAATCTAATTATGCTCATAGTCTCTAATTAAAACCCAATTAATAATAACTATTTTTTGTGTTCGGATATTTTTGTCAGTTGTATTTTTTGTGTAATTTTTTTTCTTGTTGATATAATTATTGATGTTGTAGCAATTGATGCTTTGAACAGTTAATCACAATATTAAATATTTTATTCAAAAAATAGAGAAATTAAATTTTAAACGTGAAAAGATATAGATTTTTTTTTTTGGTGAATTATAAAGGAGAGAAATACTTTAACGACAATGCGATTTGAACTCAAACCACACTTAAGGTAAGAAACACTCTGTTCATCATGTTAACACACGAGGTTTGCAAATAATATAGAGTTAGAAGCATAATTAGACCAAGCTTATATTAATATTTGAATCGTGAAAACGTAAGTCACCATTATAGCTAACCTTAATTGATTGCTTAGCAACTTCAAATTTTTGTTAATATAAAGTGTTGAGGGGAAAATGAGAGAAGTTGAGGTGGCGGTTCACATGGTGGTTGTAGAGCGTCATAAGCAAGGAATAATAGTAAGCTAGGTTCGATTTTTGAGTAAGGGATATGTAGTGAGAAGAAGATTCTCTCTCCAAATTGGAGTGTGTTATTTATAAGTGTGGGTAGCCTTATTTTGACTTGAGGTCTTGACACGTGTACAACACAAGTTCTATCATGGTCGACCACTAGGGAGATGCTATAATTTCTTGGTCAGTGATGATAAGATAAAAATAAATTAGACAAAGTTCATGTGTGATCCGTGCAAAGGAGGGCTTTAACACTTGTCCTTGATGAGGTAGATTTAAAGGTTTCCAAGTGTTTTCTATTTGCGCTCTTGAATTCTAAATTCTGGAAAGGTACCACCTTTGACAAGGTTAAAGCAATGAAGTGAAGTTATAATAGCAGGCCAAAAAAAGGTGCCAAACAAGTTTCAAAACTAATTACCCAAGCACTAATCAATGCTTGCCACTTGGACAACAATGGTGAAACCTACCAACACCTAATCACCATTAAGTGTGGTTGTCTAATTATTTAGAGAGACCTCTTTTTTAATTCAAACATAAGATCTTCATTTGTACATAACACTCTCCATCACAGTTCACAACACGTGTAACCCATCATCCTTTGAGCTAAAGAAGTTCGACACTATAACCTCACCTTGTTATCTCAGTTCACCAAATGCCAGAGTTGAGAATCCAATAACGCATATACAAGACACCTAGAATCTTCTAAAACCACCTTGCCAAGGGCAAGTGTTGGGTCACACATGAACATCGTCTAGTCAATCTCTATTTCATCAACGCCCACCTAAAAGATAGAAATGTCTTCCCAATGACCGACCATTATGAACTCACACTGTGCGCATGTCAAGACTCCAAGTTGAGAGAGACCACCCACACCTATAAATATCACATTCTAGCCTGGCTAAAGGATATTCTTCCTGACTTAGTTCGCCACCATCCCTTGCTTATGACTCTCCGCATGTCACCATATGAATCGCAAACTCTACTTCCCTCCTTTCCCCCTCAACATATTGAAAAAAAAAAAACATCAAGTCAAACATGAAAATCAAGCATTACAATCCTAAATATAGGATATGAGATATTTACAAGAATGTTTTGAATAAAAATATGATAATCTAGATCCCGATTATTTATTATATGTTTACTATTTTAATATTATTATCTAAATCCACGTCTAATTTAAATAGCAAAATCCTCGAAATCATCACGAAAATAAATTCTCAGCAATTCAGCAGCCTGTGTCATCGATAAATCGTGCATCATTTCCTAACCAAAATTGATGGTACTAACCAGTAATGCATTCAACGGCTCCCCGAAGAAGGATGCACATGGACCTCATCAACCCAAAGATATATCGATTCTGCTAGACACAAATACATAGAATGCATCTGATGTAAATGTATTAGTCCAAGTTCGACTTTCAAAAGGAAACTAGTTCGTGCAGTTGCCGGCATTATTATAATGGAAAGCTGCCTATCTCAAGGCCATGCCTAGTCAGCAGTACTTTACGTTCGCCGACCCATTGGAGACGGTAAGAAAGATCAAGGTTATGAATCAAGAGTTTTAATCTATCTGAATAGCAAGCAGCGGCTTCCTGCAGAATAAGAAACAACAAATAGTGTTCGATTATGGAAGGAGCAAAGCAATCACTAGAGTATTAACTGTAAACAACACATGCAATGGTGTGCCGCCTATAACGTGATCAGTTATCAGTTTCACCTTTCTCAAAAGTACAAACACAGAGGTGAAACCAGTAATGATCCATTCTTTTACTCATAGGAAGAGATGATTACCTGTGAATGGGCTTCAGTATCATGTCCTAATACGCTTCCCATTATGCTAGATCTCGAAGTTTTAGGTGAGAATCCCTCTCCTGGAGGAACAAATATAACTTTGGTGCACTGGACAGGATTAAGGTTCCGGCTCAGTTTCTCCCACCACACAGATCCCAAGGACCACCATCGGATCATCAGCCCGTGTTCAGAGAAAGCTACCAACCCCTGAAAATGGTAGGGATATGTAAATGATTGTAAAAGGAAACTCATCATCATACCAGAGTTCAACCCACTGTAAAATGATAACACTTGAGAAAAAGAAGCCATCTGACTACGAAATATTCAACAATATTTTAATTTTTAAGAAAATACCAAGATACAACAGCATTTGTAACTAGTACAAGATCTGTAATTTCTGGCATTTGGGCAAATAGACTAATTAGATATACCTCTCCATCTGGTGAAAAGCTCAGAGCTGATATTACTGTAGTCACTGACATTTCGGGTGCTTTTAAAAGCAAACTTGGAAGTCCAGGAGGTCCACTTGCATCCAAAACTTTGATTTTTGTCGCACTACATAGAGAAACAAAACCTACTTCATTTCTAGTAGAACAAACATGAAAACTACCAGGGCTTCAAAAACATGTAGCAATAAAGAAACTGGAAAGATAGCAATACAATAACAGTTAACCAACAAAACGGAAAATGAAGTACAGAAAATTATTGTCATATAATCTCCTAAAAAGAATAACGAAGAACAAGATATCATTGTCACGTAACCTCTGGAATGCTACAGATAGAATTCCTCACTAATAATTTTCCATTTATGAGAAATAAATATATGTTTTAGGATCCCCTTCTTACCTATGATGAAAGATAAAATCCCCCAAAAGCACCATTATATTCTGATGAATGAGAAAAAGTGGGGGAGAGATGTTTATGTATTAAACTTAGTTATTCGATGTGAACTAACAGGAATTTCCCAATGAATATATCAGAGTAACTCAAAAACCATTACTCTATGTTTTAGCAGAGGGGATTCGGGCTACGGGTTTTGGATTAATTCAGTTTTAAATAAGAAGATACCTGAAACTTAACTGAACAAGCTGGACAGAAAGAAAATCAGACTGTATTGACTATTGAGAAAAGCAATAAGATTTCATGATATGAGTAATGCAAAACCAACATTCACACTACCAATCATCATGGATACATATTTAGATAAGGGATAACCAGTCATCAGTTCTCTGTTACTGCTAGCAACAATCTAGATAGAGATATCCAGCAACAACCTTAATATTCAGCTTAAATTATTATAGAAATAAATGACCATCCCATTTTCACATTAAGCTTCACTGCCATGCAAGTTTCTTCTTCCAAGTCACAATAAACTAGGTAGAATAAAACCCTGTTAGAGGATTTATTCATATTTCATGTCAAACGGATGAAAGTTACCATATAATAATTTTTTACCTTAATTACAGCCTTCTTAATTCAAAATCTATTTTTGATCTTGTTACCTTTGCATGTCATACACCCGAATGCTAGCCCCGTTAATCTCCCCAATAGCATCACCAAAAGCCAACTTAGTGCAGCTTTCATTCATGGCTACCATTGGAAACACACGTATAACTTCCCTTAATGTTGTCATTGAATGTTGATGGCAAGTTTTGCGCATGACAGAGTTGCCAGGGTCCATAGTTTGTAGGATGAAGTTAACCACCTGTGAATCTGTCCAATATCAGAATAATTCATGATAACATTTGAAACAGAATAATAGTTCTGCAAAGTCTAATTTACTACCTAAGAAAGTAACTATGATTCTTAACACCTGAGTATAGTGAATGTTTTATTTGCATCAATGTAATAAGGAAAACCTGAAGCAATTCAAACTTCTGTGAGAAGGAAATGTATGTTGACAGCCCATGAAGAAAATTAAACTTATCAGCAAAAAGCAACTTGTGCAAACAAAGAGATAAAAGCAAATGGCAGAAATAACCAAATTTTCATCGTGCGCAGTAAAGAATTAAAAAGTACATTATCATTCAAATTTAATATAATATATCAACCTAGAATAAATATCACAAAACTGATTATTAAAATATTTTTCCTGTATCTATGACATGATCTATTTTACTTAAGTGAAGTTACTATAAAATGTTCTGTAACTCACTTGGAGCAGGGTATGCTAACCTTATCAAGGTACTGAACCAAGCTTCTTGGGGAACTACGCACAACCCTAATGAGAGTTGCAAGAGATACTAGGTGAACAGGTGAATCAGATGCAGTAGACCAAATTTGGCTTTCTATTACAGTTAAAAAGCCAAGAATATCAGCCACTGCTAGACTTGGAAGAAGGGTCCCAACTAATGTCTCACGGATCGATGCTGGTACAGCTGGATTTTCACCAGATGAGTTGGCTGAAGGACCACTTACACACTCAATTTGAAAGAATATGTCACTAATCAAACGAGGTATCTCAGTGCCAATGCATGCCTTCCATGTACTCTCCATTCCTTCTGCAAGTAGCTCTGCAGCAGTGGAGCTATATTTTTCATTCATTGCCATAACCAACTTCACCAATGGTTGAACAACCAATGTGGCAAGACTTGGCTTCACAAGGCTAGGGTACCATATTACCAATGCTGCAGCAACAATGATGTGAGATGTCATAGCATCTTGACTTGTTCCCCCAACACAAGAAATCCAGTCTTGGATTTCATAAGATTCTAGCCATCCAAGCAGTTTAGCTTTCTCAACCTGAGAAGTCCCCTCTGTTTCCAACAAACATTCAGAACTCAGCCCAACTATAGTTTCTTCTTTTCTTGAAATTTCATTTTCGCTTTCTTCAAATCCAGTCAGAGATCTCACAAGTTTTGCATGCTTAGTTGCTTGTTGACTACAGAGTGGGGCTGGAATAGCTCGTGATGCAGCACAATGAAATAAAGACCGTGCTGCCATACGCACATGTTCACTTTCATCTTGCCAAAAACTCACCAAAAGCTGTGAAGAAAATTAAAACAGATTGAATAAACACAGTGTTGCCTAAGACAGCAAACCAATGAATGAACAAAAAACCTGATCAACAATATCACCAACATAACCAACAACCTTCTGCTCTCAAGGAAAGAATTAAAGGCACTCACCATAATTATGAAAAGCTCAGAAAATAAAAGTAAAAGGCGGATAAACTATGAAAGTTTTGACAATTATTATTGGATTTAAACTTGATGCACCAACATCAGTGAACAGTAGGTTGCCACATCATTAGTGAGAAAATTAGAAGTTAGAAGCCCTTCCAATCAGGTAGACCAATTTGTAAGATTACTCAGTAATCACACCATCTTTCCCTCTGTTTCTAGCTTTTTCTTATTTATTTCTTCCTAATATCTGTCAAATACTATGACACTCTAATCCAATCCCAAATTTCCATTCTCCAAGTCATCAAATAAAAACCCAAGATCTTCTAACCAACCAATTGGTTTTGATTTCATGATTCTTTTTTCTTTTTGCCTGGGAAAGGATGAGTTGAAGAATTTGTTATTTGTTTGCATGGATAAATTATTCGTTTCTAGGCTGCATCTTGCTTGAGTATGCTTGAAATACCAGAAACAAAACTTGCATGAGGCTGGTTCTGGAGAAGAAATAAAAAATACTGGTAGAGAAAGTTAATCTGTGACTAGTGAGAAGGAACACATTGTTTCCTCTAAAAATTAAAATTTATTGATATTTTTACATTTTAGGAATTAAATTTTTGAATATTTGCACTTTCAACATGGCAACATATTGTTCACTGATAATGTATAAAATACAATAATGCATCAAAAATAAATCCATTATCAAAACACCAAATTATCAGCACCAGATGGGACCTGGAGTAAAGGTGGCTTTATGTCTGGATATTTGTCTGCGAAATTCCTAGTATAGAATGCAGCCAAGGAACTGCAAAGAATAGACAATAAAGGAAAAATCCTTAAGTGCTGCCAATAAATGCAAATGGCTGTTAATAACAAATAAGATACATAGGGAAAAATATTTTACAAGCTGGAAAAATAAGTGCTCAATCAATTTGTTTCACTGTTAATATATTAGAGGAAAGCAAATACTAATGAAATATGTCAGCATTAATGCAACAGACATGTAAAACATCATGCAAATAACCAGAAGCCAGACATGCATGTCATTGAAGACTAACCCCATAGTCAGCAGCCCCACCTTCAAGATTGACCAAAATAAAGAGAAAGAGGTGAAACCAATTTTCAGTTCAACATAATTTTCGAAGATCTTAAGAACATAAAATGATTATCATTTCACAGAAGATGTAAGGGCAGGATAAGTAATCACTTAAACAGAATGTATCCTGAACTATAAAAAGGAAGAATCTATTTCCAGTAACATGCCCTTAAGTATGGTCAGAGTCGACAACACAGAAACCAACGTTGAAAAGATCACATTTCTATCCACAGCTATAATATCTCTGAATCATAACATCAAATATCTGGTAAGGCTTGAGTTTGATATGTTACTTTATTTCTGTTAACAGCTTTTTGTACATGGATTAAACAAAAGAAAAGAAAAAAGGGAAATCAAAAAGGCTTTTTTGTTTCAGGTCACCTAACAGGGCAAAGTAAATGGAGATTAGTCTATGTGCCAATATATAATAAAAGCAGATTGATTCTGTGTGCTACTTTTGGAAGAACAAGTATGATACCTGCTGGCAGATGAACTTGGATGGGACAAGCTAATCATGTGTTGGGCAAGAGAAACCATTGTCAATGACCTCATAGCACAAAACTCTGACGATGATTTCCAAAGCTGAAATGTTAATTAACAACTTAGGAGTGGTCAAAATAAGTCAAATAGATAAGAAGTACCAATATCAACACAATTCCTTCAAAATACCTCAAGACTTGATGTAAAACCAGGAAATGTCAGTGTCAAAGACCCTTTATCACCTTGCAAGCCAGAAGATACTATAAAACCATTTGGTCTTTTCAGCTTCATGTCAGCTATTAATAAGTCATCTAGACCACAATCCACATCCCATAAATGCAAAAAGGACAAACTAAATCGAACAAGATATTCTTCAAGTGACTTGATCCAGTCATGCTCTTCTATGGCATCTGTTGAACTCTGATCAGTGTTAAAGCCATCATCCGAATTTAAATGACGGGGACTAAATGTCTCACTCAAATGTTCCTTTATACAGCTATTCACTCGCCCATCACCATTCTTGGATATAGGCTTGCGCTTCTGACAAGGATCGATCAATGCTGCAAGATCAAAACTCAGGGTAGCAATTCCAGGATATGGGCAAAAGCATTTAATGGGTTGCTTTCTGGTTCGAGAATCAAATGGTGCCTTTCCAGAATTCAGTTTACTATTATTTGCTAGCAAAGTACTAGACCCAGTCATTTTTGACAAAGATACCCCACTTTCTGAACTATTTAACCTGTGCTGAGATAAGCTACCATCTTCATGTATTGGAAGAAGTAATGATGAAACTGAGGTATTTCCACTCAGTGATGAACCAGAAATGGAAGTCACACTAATTTCTTTGCAGAAATGATCAAACATTGAATGTGAAGCAGTCCCACGAAGGACCCTTTCTCTGGACCCGGTCTTCACATCCCATATGTATAGAACATCAATGGCATCAGAAACTCTGGAATGGTGCCGGCAGAGACATGCAATATAACCTCTTGCACCATCCCAAACAACTTTTGCAGGATAGTCAGGATGTCCAGGAAACATTCTCTCCACCCTTAATGTCTCAAGTGAAGTGAGAGCAACACAAGAGTCCTCTCCGACAGAGAGAAAGCAATCACTCCAAGGGCGTTCAGTTCGAGCAGGGGGTAGAATGATTTGGCGCACAGGACCAACATGTTGGTGCATGACTGTAACAAGATTACCATAATCAAGATCCCATATACGAATAGTGCAATCCATGCTTCCAGAAACTAAAACCTGACTAAAACTCCATCCTTTTGCAGCACCCATCATCCGATGTGCTGCCAAACATAGTATAGCACCCGTATGCCCCGCAAAGGTTTGTTTGGATATATGAGAGTCTACCTCGAGGCGCGGACTTCCAGCTGGAGAATCAAGCCCCCTAAACAAATTGAACCACACAACTTGGATTTGACCACTAAAGAAGCCATATACAATTGCAGAAGGAGCATAAAGATTTTCAGAAATAACCATGGAAGAAGATACAATTTGTCCCTTAGGGACAGAATAACAACTATCATCTACATGTATGCTATTGACAGTTTCTGAGACGGAAATAGAGCTTTGAATAGATGTTAATTTGGTATTGAATCCACCCAAAGATTCGCTTTTATGATCTAATCCAGCAGTCGGAGTCCAGCCAAGAAAAGAAATGCCTACTCCAAGCATTTTGCATTCATCAAAGAGTTTGCCACGATCACATCTCTGCTGAAGTGACCAGATTGTAACACGTGGTTTCCATTGAAATGAGTCTTCAATAGTGAAGCAAACTGATTCAACCCGAAGAAGTATTTGGCACAAGTGGACAAAAGAAAAAGACCTTGCACCCAGGGGAAATGACGTGGCAGGGATTTCACAAAGAGGCTCATAATTGAATGTGTTATCTAAATATGATATTGCATATAAAAGTGCAGATCCTCTATTATTCCACACTAAAAAAATTTCAGATTCATGGGTTACACCAGGAATTTGTGCATTCCCATAATTTTTACTTTCAAGAAACATAGCCCCTACAACATGTGACTGACCATAATCATCTTCAATGCAAAGGACATTGTTCATGAAAAGAATCACTCCTATTGTAATGGCACCGTCCAACAGCCTAAATATAGATCGATCTTTTAAAACAGTAGCAACAGTAGTCCTACACGTTGCAATTGACACAACTTGTCCAGCCTCAAGGCCATCTTCCCATGTCTCTATTTCTTGCTTAGAAGATTTCTGCAACCTAGTCTCACCCTCACCACCTTGATGAAAGTCCTTTGACAAAGGAACCAATTGTAGCTTACCAAAGGAGTCAGCCAAGAGTGAACAATGTATTTCTCCATCATCAACTGAAGAAACAACATCCATAAACTTCAAAGGCCCAATGGACAAATTCCCATGAAAAACAGTTTGTACAATGGTAAGAGTATACGTATCAACAATAACAACAGTACACTTAGGAGGCTTCCTGTTCTGAGATTCTTTATCCATTGAAATCTCACCCACTTCGGCAGATTCCATCAACTGGTGGTCAGTTAAATGGGCAGCATCAATAAAGCAACAGCCTACACAAGCATATCTTGGATTCCAAGGCAATGTACGAATAATTGATGGGCTGCCCACCCAAGGTGGCAGTTTTCTTCTACGCCTGCAGTGGCCACTACTTCTGCTCCAGACGCACAACATACTGTCAGTACAAGCACTTAGTAAGGCACCCCCATTATCAAAGCTAGAGTTGAAAGCAACATTACTTGAATAGTCCATGCTTTGTTCTCCAGATACTACAATGGGACAGCAAATAGCGAGATCAGCTATTGGTGCAGCATGACCGCACAACATAGCAATTGGTCGAATTTCCTGAATATAATACAAATTTCGACCATCAGTCTAAATTCAACAATCAAAACTACACCCTAACAAAACCCAGATTTACTACCGAGCAAATGCATATATAATATCAAATTGAAGCTCTCTGGTCATTCAATTGCATAACACAAATATAATAAGCTAATTATTCTTAATAAGAAGAAGAGAATCGGAATATTTCAGTTATATTATTTTCCTAAATTGAATCGAGTAAAGTTAGTTGGTTACCGAGTGGGAATCTGAATTGGAGAGGTTCCACCAGAGGATGGAGCCATCGGATCCACCGGTGTAGAGAGTCGGAGGGTGGTTGAGGGCGGCTGTGGCTGTGACACGGTGGACGGGAGGCGTGCCTGACCATATACACGCCACAGATCGGCACTTCATGGCCTATGTAGTAGCTCTGCCTTCAAATGTGTTGAAGGCTGCGTTTTTATTACAAATTCGATGCGCAAGTGTCTATATTTTGGACCCAGAGACCACTACATACATTTTTGCTTATTTCTTTGTTCTGGGCATGAATATTTTCGAATGAACTTTTTACTACCACTCTCTCTCTACTTCATAATTTTGCGAGAGTTTTGAGAATCTTCTATTTAGTTAATTAGCAAAATGAAAAGAAAGAGGTTGATCTAATTATATATTTTTCAAATAAAATATTGTTTCATTTCAATAGTTTTAGGATGAATATAATTATTGAGTAATTTTCTCTCGTATTTGTTATTACTATTCATGATTTGATTTTATTGTTCATGAGCTTGACCAAATTGATATTTTAAGTGGGTTTCGAGCATGCTGAACACGTGCTCCATTCTGGGTCGTCTACCTGACCTTGTGATCTCCCTCATGCGAACTCCTTGACTATATACGAACTGATACCGTGAGCTTTCCTTATTGTCTTCTCACTGCACGTCTAGCACATACCCACTTGGTGTGTCTTAACCGGGTCGCAGGTAGGTGACTCGAATCTCATTTGGATCTCGAATGGTGGTCATTAGCGTATAACAATCATATTGCTGAGGATTTCTTTTTTAAGTTTTACCAAGACAAGATCAATCCAATTCAATTAACCAATAAACTGATATAGACCTAAGTTAAAAAAAATTAAACCAACTATTGAATATGATTTTATTTTAATAATTTTTATTTTTATTTCATATAATTTTTAATAATTTATTTAATCAAATTGAACTAATTGATAAAATGGAAAATAGATGACTTAGTCGATTCGACCACCATTAACGAGAAATTAAACTAAACGGAAAGAACCAAATACAACCCACATAACAATGAAAGTAAAAGCCAATTGTAAATCTTTGGTTCACTATTTTATCCAAGCTATTAGTATTCAAGATTTAAGATGTTATCAAACTTTCATAAATTTTGCCTTTGTGAAAGCGCATTGCATTGTATTATGGATGGTTCTGATTTTAAAGCCAATTCACCCAGCTGAAGTGCCTGAAACTACTTCAGGCTTTTGTTCATATCAAAGTTATGGCATAAAATGGGCGAGAGCCATAGCCACCATGTTCATAATTTTTTTCTTTCCATTTCACTTGGAAGGTACTACTCCAACCACAACAGAAGCTGAAAACAGTTACGATACGAAATGATATTTCGTTACCTACAAGAATTAAAAATCAACATACTGAAATTAGAATCCAGTTTTATATATGATAAGAAAAACCAAGTTCCGGCTGGTAACCGAGCTCCATAGCTCTTCTCCTATGTCATTCCAGCAACTTTACCTTCCAATTTTCTCCCTTTTGCATCCAACAATAATCCAGCCAGCCATCACAGTTTCATTCAACAAAACACCGACATTAAGTAGATACAAGAACGACCCTATTGGTCTATTGGTCATCCAACATTGAACTTAACGGTCTTACTCAGCGCTTCCCTCCCTGAAAGAAGATAAAAAAAAGCACAAGTTGGTTTAGTGCCAGAAAAAAAAAAGGAAAAACTCTAGATAGAAACAGCTGAAAATGGAAAATCTAACTAAAGCTGCACTTCCATCACCAAGTAAAAAAGAAGTGAAACCAGGGAAGGGGCTGTTCAGAAAGGCACAGAATCGTTGACAGAGCAGCAATCAATGTCAAAGGAAATTTTGATAGTAAATGGTTGAATCTCTCTCTCAGTGGCATATTTCTACATGGGTCCTATGTCCATTTGGTAATAACTGACCCATTGACCAGAAACAGTAGGACACAGTTATACATATATCTGGTGACTCAAACTCTATACCTGATTATCGATAAATATTATATGACGGAATTGCTTACCTTTATACATATATCCTTTGGTGATTCAATTTATAAATTCATGATGACTAATAGTTTCCTACCTTGTGAGGTGGAGTTCCTGGTCTGAATGCATTGTTGCCAAATCCACCCTTTCCTTTCTTCTCTAAAGATTTAAGAATCTGAAACGAACACGTTAAACTATCATCCACACTCATCATGGCACCTGCATTATCGAATTCCCCGCAGTAGTTTGGAGCAGAGAATATGGTCACCAACTGTCTCTTTGCAAAGAACTCGTAACCATCTTCTACAACCTAAATGACGCATAAAAACATAAAATTTAAAAGACAATAAAGAATACAAACATTAATTACTAGAATTTAGTCAGTCTGTCCACATTGTTATACTGGCAGTAAAACAAAGGTTCTGGGAACCCTAAACTCTTCATTTTTCACAAGTTTCCCCTGAGTTCCTTATATACCATCAAGTTATGCAAATTTAGCAAAATAAATAAATAAAACAAAACAAAACAAAGTTAAGGTCAATACAGATGACAATACCTGGTGAGCTCGGCAAATGAGATCAAGGTCATGTTTCTTAAGGAATTCAGAAACTATGTCAGCCCCAAATGTATATGAAACTCCCCTATCATTCTCTCCCCAGCCATCAAGATCTTTATCAGGATCAGCCCAAAGAAGATCACAGAGAAGACCCTGATCTGGCACATCAACAGGGCGAGAAATGCTCCGGATCTGATCCAATTTTTTCAAGTCAGGAGATAACCCACCATGCATGCAAAGGATCTTCTCATCAATTAGAGCAGCAACAGGGAGGCAATTAAAGCATTCTGTAAACAACTTCCAGACACGAACATTAAACCTTCTTTTGCACTCATCATAGAAACCATATATCCGGTTAATTGATGCACATTCATGGTTGCCTCTAAGGAGAAAAAAATTCTCTTTGTATTTGATTTTGTATGCTAGGAGAAGGCAAATTGTTTCGATGCACTGCTTGCCACGATCAACATAGTCACCTAGGAATAAATAGTTTGCTGTAGGTGGATATCCTCCATACTCAAACAAGCGTAGAAGATCAGAAAATTGACCGTGAACATCTCCTGCCAAAATAGTATGAAAGTAATTAGCAGAATTATTACATTCCCAATTTGTTAAAACTTACAAAACCTACAGAAATTACAATTATATTATATATATGGGATAAAAAAACAAATGCACACCAAGCTCGTTTAATGAAGATCAAGTTAATGTGGTAGTGAATGAAAGATAAATTCAAATTAGAGAATTCCAAGCCCCTAGAATTACTAAGCAGACCTAATGGACCGAAATAAAAGACGTTGAAATTATTGAGCATGTGATCCTGTATACAAACCAAAAATGAGAAAAAAAAAAAACACAGAGCTATCGTTCAAGGCACAACAGCTTCTGCAAAACTCTAATGACACTTGAAGGCCCACTAAAACCATCACAAACTACGATGAACCCTTTTGACATACTATGTACGGATGGAAACAAACTTATTAGACATCCCCCCCCCCCCCACCCAAACACATACAAACAAACAAACAAACAGAAAATACTCAGTGGAGAAGAAAAGAGTAGGAAAAAAGGGGACCAAGTCCATCTTTACGGAAAGGAACAAATAAACAAACAGAGTGCAGCTCTAAAATCTTATTTTAAGTTCAGCCAGACACAAAGACATTCTGAGCTCCATGCCCCACATCTAAGGATTAACATAACACTGGCAAATTCAGAACCTTCATACAATAGCAGTAGTCTTGTTAGAAAATGTTTCTCATAGTATGAAAGTTCTCACTTTCCCTTGATAAATGCATTTATTACTTTCCACCACGTAGGGGAATATAATTTATTTAACTTCCGAATAGCACAAAATGCCAACAACGTTCACCCTTGTCATAGAAAAGTTGTCTCGTGTCCACCGGATTGCATCTATAAAAGCACAATAACAAAAATCAAGATCATAAGCACACTAAATAATAACTAATACACCCAAAACTTTAGAAAGGCTAAAGTATCATCTCATTATGACATATGCATAATGCATGTCACATACAACTAGCTACAACAGTTGAGCCAAGTAGAGCGTGCAGTAAATATATCTTTTCACAAAATTCACCCATCAATGATGCTACTGCTTCCCTAGCAACGACCTAGAGTTGTATTACTAAGATATGAGATTACATTTGACTCAAAATCTGTACATAAATAACAGCCAAAATTACATTTGAAAAGCCGATGCTACCGAATAAAGAACTGGCATAATCTTCTAGGACTGCAAAGACTTACCTGCTGACAAACCAATCAAGTATCTAGGATCCTTATCTCCCAATAACGCATTATCGAATGCCAATGACGATTCACTTGACAGTCTAACTCCAAAACCCTTTAGTCCACTTTTACTGCTCTTCACAATCTTCCTAATTCTTTGCTTTTTGTTTCTTTATCGCATCAATCAAAAAGCATCTTTTATATAATTCACAATTTCACCTCAATAAGTCTATAACAATCAGAAGCTACAAAATTTGGGTATAAATTAGCAAATTCTTACATCCATAGATATTCAAGATTGACACATTCAATGACTAAAATAAACCAAACTACCCCAAAAAGAAAGTAACCAAAATACCCCAAAATAAAGCAATAATCAATTGTGTAAATTTACATCAGCCAGGTTTACATGACAGGAGGAGGAAAATAAAGCTTTAAATTGTTAATTTTTACCACAAATCTTGATAGGGGCTTCAAGCTCGAGAAGATTAGGCTGACTAAGAAAGCACTCTTTGGAGGCAGCACAAAGTTGCTTTATCTCAGCCTCCGTCAACTGAACTTGCTTGGTAGTCCTCCCATTCTTCGTCCCCAGCAGCCTCCTTATGATATTATCAAGCAAATTCTCGTCCATCTAAAAGAAACCCTAAAACAACAAAGACCCTTTTCTCTCAAACTGGACCAGAAAACAAGAGATTATCTTTATTCTTAAGATGGGTTTCGTTAGTTTCTTTCAGCGTTACTGGCATTCATAGAGCAGCAGTGAATTGTGGGTTTTTTAAGAAATGAGGGGACAGATTTTGTGCAAGAGTCCTTTTAGAACTCCCTTTATATCCCCTTTATTTATGCTTAAAAGATAAATTATTTTTGTTTGATCAAAAAAAAAAGATAAATTATTTTTGGGTAAATGTTACTGATGGTCACTTAATTATTAGTAGCTTTGTAATTTGGTCATTCAATGAATCAATTATAAAAAGTTATAATTTTGTGACTCAACTATTTGAAATTCATCAGTCAAATTACACCTCTGTTAACTTGCTAACAGATCTCAATGTGAACCATTAAGTCCTAAAATATAGAGTTAGTCACCCAATTATTAATAAATTTTCATTTTGGTCATTCGACTATAAAAAGTTACAAAATGATCACTAATGTTTTCGATTTAATCACTCGTTCATTAACTCAGTAATGGACTAATGATGTGCCACATTAACTCATAGGCTCAGTAGTTAATTGGATCCTTAAATTATAACTAAAATATCAAATTGATACTTTTAGATTTTTCTATAGAATTTTTTATAGTATTAAAGTTATGTCCAAAACCAATCTCGTGGTACCAGTGCAGTAATTTCCTCTCCCTTGAACGTACACTTTCTTTCTCCACAGATGTGATTATTATGCTAGTCGAGGACTGGGGCTCAAACTTGTAAATATTTCCTGTTTTCTGCAAAAATTGAAAATTTCACGTTAGTAATTTCTTTGGAGATTTGTTGTACCAAGAAAATATTGTACGTAGTAGCTATTTTCCACTGGAATTCTAATCTTTGATCAAAGATATATTCAACTAATATTTCTTCTATTGATATGGTTGTGACCGTAATTAGTTGAAGGTCTGAATCTGGGATAAAGGACCCGTTATCTTCCTCTGTGGGGATTAATTCATCATTGGATTGGGGTTCAATTTTTATTTTCACACGACTATCCATTTCCCCTTCCAAAGGTGAAATCTCGATTTCCTCAGCTGTCCGTTCACTCTATTCCTCAAAGAATTCTCTTATTATTTCCTCATCTAGTCCTCGTTCTTGTTCTCGTGCTATTTGTTCAGATTCAAGGTATGCGTTTCCAAAAGATAGATCATCATGTTGATCGGGGATTGGGGTTTCTCCACGAAGTTGACTTAACTCTAACATCAATAATCTCTGATTTTCCTGGATCTCTCAATCTTCATAATACCCGTCTTTGTAGATATCATCATCATAACCATCATCCCGAAACCGTCGTCGGTTAAGGTCTCAAGGTCTTCCAGATCATTTACATCAATTAGCATATATATATATATATATATTAGAAAACATCATTTCATTCAATTACAATCATCAAACTTGATTACAACTCAATCGAATATTTCATAACTCATATAGACATTTCAATCTATCAGGGACTTGATTGAATAGCAATAGTAATTCTAATGAAAATATCAATTTTTTCCTCTCAATAGGGGTCATACTATCGTGTGTCTCAAAAACACGCCTGTGTGTCCTGTTATATACGTCGTGCCTTAAACCGTGTTCCATCTCGATATACATGCACACGATCATGTCACGAATTGTGCGACAAGCCGTGTGTATAAGCGTAAATTCTACCACATGCCCATGTAAGAGACTGTATACTGGGCCGTGTTATCATCTCAAAATAGGGTTACATTGCCGTGTCCTAGCCCATGTGTTGCCCTTGTAACACCTGTTTCTTACATACAAGGCACACGCCAGTGTGGTTGGCCCGTGTTTCAGACCGTGTGAACCTTCGAAAGAGCCCAAAAACTTGTATGAATTCACTACAAATTGACCAAAATCATACATACATAACTTAACCCTTTTGTCCCTATTGATACACATCATAAATCATGCAATCAACATGCATATAGATGAATTACCATTCCAAATCTATTCAAACATCTAATTAAAGCATTTCCCCTTTCAACACATAACAATTTCCGAGTCACATTTAAACATTAGAAATTAAAATGTTTTCTAACACTTTAAACTATCATGATTCATATAACTTAACATACTAAAGAGAATTTAAACAACATCCTAGTACATGCCATATAAGCCAAGTGATACAAGGTGTGCCGAAGATGCTTCCGGGATAGTGTGATTCTTCTTGAGGATCCAATCTTCCAACAACAAAACAAAATCAGACTGATTTGTAGTAATCGTCATAGTACAATGACTACTCCAGTACTTTATTTTCCCCCTGTTATCAATACGTTCTTGATCTACCAATAATGATTTCATTTAATTAACTAATTCCAACAATAAACTTGACTCATTTTATCCAATTAAGTCCTTTTTGACATTTTACAAAATTACCCTTAACTTTTTACTTTTATTCAATTTAGTTCTAAGCCCTAAACATGCAAACTAACCATTTTCCTTTAAAAATAAGTTTAGACGAATCGTTTTGGGTCTCTACACAGCCCATATTTTCTGTTATTTAACATCAAGTCCTTGTATTTTTACCACTTTCATATTTTAGTCATTTAACATAAAAATTACTTTACAAAACTGTCTTATTTAACAACAAAGCTTAATAATTTATCATTAAACTTCAAACACACACTAAACTCATCAATGATATAAACCAAAATGTTTAATAGTTTTACAAATTAGTTCCCGGGTTAGCTAGATCAAGCTAAAACGAACTCAAAAACATAAAAAATTACTAAAAACAAGTGAGATTACACTCACCTACAAAGATCCAAAGCTTGGCTGTTCCTAAACTTGTTCTTCTTTAGCGTTTCGGCTATGGAGAAGGAAGAAGATAATGAATTTTTTCCCTTTTGTTTTACTTAATTTAAACCTAATTTATGAAATTACAAAATTGCCCTTTTAATTTCACATGAATTCTAGCTAAAATGAGTGCCAAAATCGTCCACTACACTCCCTAAAGGTATAATTACCCTTTAAGGACCTTTATAGACCATTCATTTATCAATTAACACATTTAATCAATGATAACCTCATTTTGCAACCTTTACAATTTAGTTCTTTTTGCTTAATTAACTATCAAAACAGTAAAATTTCATAAGCAAATTTTAATACAATACTAATGACATTGTAAATATTAAATAGTTAATATTTACGATCTGACACATCGAAGTTGTGGCCTCTGAACCACCAATTCCGATCATACTGAAAATAGACTAATTAGTAAATCCTCATTTTATTAGGATTTAATTGCAATTTACCAAAATCTAAAGAATTCCACATCACTTCTATTATTAAGTCATTTAAGGAGGGTCCAATTACACAATTGGTACTTCAATTATATTAAATTCCAACTAAACAAATTTTATTTCAATTTAACCTTAAACTAATTAGGACTTAATGAATAAATATTCAAAAAGTTAGTGGATGGTAATCATATCCACCACCGCTTGGACTTTTTGACTATGGTATAATTACCATTTTGGTCCCTTTACTATTTTTAATCAATAGCAATTAACTTTTACCTCTTTTACAATTTACTCCTTTTCCTTAATTAAGGAATAAATCATCAAAATTACCCGACTAAACTTCAATTCACATATAATAAGGCTCTTGAAATATTTAATAAAAATATTTACTGCCCTAAATTTTAGAAACAAGGTCTCGATACCTCATTTTCTAAAACCACTTGATTTTTGAACCAAACCACCTATACTAACTTTTAATTCAATAATTAAAATTAACCAATTCAAAATTCCATATAAAATTATTATTGCCTTATATAATTTAAACACTCCTTATATGAATTTACTCATTGGGTTTGGGGTCCCAAAACCACTATTTTCGTCACCACTGGAAAATGGCCTGTTACATTTAACTCCAACATCAATAATATCTGATTTTCCTAGATCTCTCAATCTTTATAATACCCGTCTTCATAGATATTATCACCATAATCATCATCATACATGATATCTACACAAAAATAATCGTAGGCATCCATGGCTTTAAATATGATGAGAATTAAAGGGAAGTGTTAAATCTGAAATATAAGAACTGTTAGTATGGTTAGATCGTATCTATAACCTAAAATTTTCCTAATTATTTTAATACAAAGAAAGAATAAAATTTACTTATTCATTGCCTCCTCGGAAACGGTGCCAATAACTTGACCACCCTGAACGTACTCCTATTCGGCATAAATTTAAGCTTTCTGCAAATATACGAGTCAGGTTGTAAATATAGTGTGTTACAACAAAACACTTAGTAGTATTTCAAGGATCATACCCAAAGGAGACTTAAGGCAATAGTAAGTTATATCCCTGCAAAGAATAAAAGTAATTAGTACTTATTCTAGGGTTTATAGTACGAAGAACAATAAAAGAGTTGGTTCTTGAAAAGCATCAAATAAAAGAGAAAATAAAAAGTAAATGATTGAGGTGTAGAGATTCTTATAAACGACTTTAGGGAGATTAGGTCATTGCCATATGAGTTAATCAATTGTTGGATTTTAGGGATTTTCCTTCAATCAACTAGTCACTACCCCAATTGGATCTCTCGATCTTCTGCCGGCATAAAAAGTCGATAGAGACTACTTATTGCTAGATGTCACAGTCTAAATCGGTTTGGGGAAAAGGTGTTCACGGATGAGCAATACCAATTTTGGGTTCATTCCCACCTAAATGACGTTCTAAGATTGTCAGGCCTAGTGTTTGTTTAATGTTATTTCTTTCCCAAACAGCTGATCCGAAAGGTAAAATCCCTGTAAAACAACAATTAATTATTCATACATCCACTCCCTAATTCCCCAAAATGGAATTAGTTCCTCACGGTTTCTTTGATCGTCATTAAAACAATATATGAAAACATATAATTGAAGAAGAGAATGAAAAACAAACTAGAATTGTATTAGCAATTTGTTGGCAAAAATCCCTCAAACATTTATGCAAGTTTCTACAATCTCGTTTCAAATGAAAATATAAAACAAAGCTAAAAAATAAGATCTAATGAATGGTGTGTAAACCCTAGTGCTAAAGGCCCTATTTATAGCTTTTGGCCGGCCGTTTTTATCAACCCTAGGTCAGCTACTGTCCTTCGTGCTTAAGTTGCATTGTGAAGATGAAAACGCCCCTATCTTGATGTAGAGTTGAAATCTGGGGTCGATGTCACAACACACCAGGACCCGTGTCGCGACAAAGCAGGCAGTCCCTTGACTCTTCGTTGCTGATCCCTTTGTTACGACATAGGGCTCCCTATGTTGTGACGAAGTGGTCAGTATCGTCGTGGCTCAACTACTATTAGTCTACTGTGCACTTATGAAGTGGTTAGCTAATCTTTAGGCCTCATTTGGCCTTGAAAGCACTAAATTAATCGTTTTAGCACAATTTATTCAAAAGACAAAACTAACTAAAAATCCATAAAATATAAAAAAAAATTACTTGATTTCAAGCTTATCAAATGTGAAAACAAGTTCAATCTGCTAGGTACGAAACCGACATATCACTACACATTGAGGACAATGTGTTATATAAAGTGTAGGGGGTAACATAGGAATTATTGCATTTAGTTTTATTTTTAGCATTTTTATGTTTTACTTTGATGTGTGCTTGATCTTGTAGAAATAAAAGTGATTGGACACAAAGGGCCAAAATTAACGTAGAGTCGCCACTAACCAATTAAGGCTAGGTTGGTTAGCCACCTATCGTCTAAAGGTGTAGAATTAATACTACGAAAAACCCTAAAAGTCTAGACTCGATCTCATCACCAAATTTCGGGTTCGAGAGTACGATTACATGTGGGGAAGGTTATAGCACTCCCACAACGCCTATCCGGGGATAGTCTTATGGGGTCTTGGGAGCTAGTTTTTTTTATTTAAGCATATTAATGTCTTGATCTAGGCTAAAATATTATGGAAATCTTAAATAAAAACTTAAAAAAATACCTCCAGTTTACTTGTAAGTTGACTAAGACGTGTTCACCAAACTTATCTAATTTGAAACTTAAATTAAAGATTTTTACTTTTAACTGGAACCCTAAAGGATACCTAAATAATTTTAGAAAAATACCTTCAATTCCTAAAATTAACTTAATTCTAGAATTCTATAAAAAAACTTGAAAATTACTAATGAATTAAGAAAAATATTAAAATTCATCTACAACTTATTTGATCTTTTATTATTATTATTATTATTATTTAAAAGATTTAATTAATAATATTGAACCTATCAAGATCTTACGAAAGTATCTTATGTCGGGTTTATGATTTTTCTTACTTTAAAATTCTTAATCTAAAGTTTAAATTTGTTAAAATCTTAAAATGATAGATCTTAGATGGCATTTATTAACTTTCTTAAAGAGTTTCTAAAATAAAATACTTAGAAAGACCTACTCATGATTTACAATTCAACCACAAAAATCCTTAGTTTTAATCTTAAACAAATCCTAAAGAATATTTATATATTAATTATCCTATATGATATTTAAAATTAGTTTAAAACCCAAATAAAGAAAAATATCCTACATATTATTTATGATTTTTCTAGGGTAAATGGTAGATAAGATCTTAAAGACTAACCTAAATTCAAATGTAAAAATCTTATGGTTTCATTAAAATATAACACCTACTTAACTAACTTCATATCAATACTTATAGGATGAAAAAATGACCTAAAGTTCCCTCTTTTAAAACGAATAGCAATAAAATAGGAAAATTAATTAAATTGGATAAAGTTAATGAAAATCTAAAACTCTTTAAAAAGGACAATAATAAAAAGAAAACTTAAATAAATCAAAAAAAAAAAACTTTGACATGATGATGATAATAATAACAATAATACACATTATTCATAATACAATAAAAGAATCAAAATAACATAAACAAAGAATATTAAAATGTATGTAAGGGGAATGTGAAAAAAAACATAAATCTAAATAGACATTCAAATAAATAAAAATAAAATAAGAAAAAATAAAAATTATACAAGTGTGAAAAATATAAAATATTAAAATAAAATGCATAATTGACATCAAATATATAAAGTATAAATGCAAATGAAAGAGAAGATATAAGTATAAATAACTTATTAAAGATGGAAACAAAATGACATAGCTTGATTTGAGATTAAAAGATAAAAAATGTGAAAGATAAAGGACTGATGTAGCAATTAATTTGCTTTTAAATTTTAAATTTCGGATTAAATCGAAAGTTTTAATAAAAAAAGGGTTACGGGTATAAATAGGCCATAGAGTGAGGGTGACACTGTAAGAAAAAGATATTTTTCATAAATTTAAAAAGTTTGGGGTGGGAATAAATTATCCATTTTGGCACTTATAAATATGAAAAATCTATTTTATTATTTCATTTTTAGCCTCATTTTAAAAACAACTCTTCCTCTTTCTCTTCCTCATTCCATGTTGGCCTCCGATGGTGGAGCCGCCGCATATGGTGGTTGAATTTTTTTTTTTTGCTAAATCAAAAGTTTTCTTTCTTTTTAACTTCTTTTATTAGAAATCAAAGCTTTTATTTCGAAATGGTTAAAAAAAATCAAAATTTGTTTAAAAAATTTAAACTTTTTCCTTTAAAATGACTAAAAAACATATTTTAATTTTAATAAATCTAAACTTTCTTTTTTTTCTACAAAAATCATTACTTTTCTTAAAAATTAAAGCTTTTATCTCGAAATAGTTAAAAAAGAAATCAAAACTTTGTTTAAAAATATTTAAACTTTTTCCTTTAAAATGACTCAAAGCATATTTTTATTTTTAAAAGTCTAAATTTTCTTTTTTTAAAAAATTACTATTTTTCTTAAAAATCAAAACTTTATTTCGTAATAGTTAAAAAAAGTTAAATCTTTGTTTAAAAATTTAAACTTTTTTCTTTAAAATGATTAAAAATAGATTTTTATTTTAAAAAATCTAAACTTTATTTTTAAAAAAACTCATTTTCTTAAGATCAAGCTTTTTTTTCGTTAAAAAATTTATTTTAGAAAGGGAAAAGGAAAAAAAACGGGATTTTTAGGGCTCCTAGGGGCGGAGGATCGACGGTCCGATATCGTCCCCTTCGTCAGAGCCTAAACCCGATCCTTCATAACATGTCCATAGCAAAAAAAAAAGAGAAAAAGAAATAACATTCTTGTTGTTTTTTTTACTTCTTTTAAAAAAAATCAGAATATTTAATAATAGTAGTAGTAATGATAATAATAATTTGGGCCCTTTACAGGCCCAAAAGAGAAAGAAAAAGAAAAGAAAAACAAAGGCCACTATTTGACCAAAATCGGGTGGACTTCAAACGGGCCCAAGAGAGAACAAATATTTAAAGGGAACAAATTGACCCCCAATCGGGCTCGAAAAAATTTGGTGTCTACAAGTAAAATGTATGTTTTACTAAGTAAAGGATTCTGAAATGACCTAATTTGGTTTCCAAACTCATGAAAGATCGAGTTTCCATGGAATGTTTTCCGAATATTAATAAGCATGTTAAGAATGAATTAAGTTAATTAATGTGATTGTCCTAGTTGATATATGTTATTAATTGTTGTGATTGTGTTTTTTTGCTGCTAAAATCATTTCATACATTTAGATAATTATCATATTAGGTTTAATTACATTTAGGGATCAATTGCATTTAGTTGTAATCATTTAATTTTAATTAACATAACTCTCAAAAATATTGTATTTTTACCAAGTTTTTTAGTTTAATTTTATAAATTATTGATAAGCATATACAGTCCCTATAGAGTATAACTCTATATTTACTTATTACTTGATAACAACTGTGTACATTTGCACAAACCTACGCGTTATAGGCACCTGACTTCGCATTAGTCATTGCAAATCGTTCTAGTACCTTATCGATGTATGAAGCTTGAGATAGAGCTATTGTTTTATTCTTTCAATCTCTAAGGATTCGAATTCCAAGAATATAACTAGCTTCACCCAAGTCTTTCATGCTAAGCTGTTAAGCTAACCACAATTTAACCAGTTACAATTCTCCTACATCGTTTCCGATAAATAGAATATCATTGACATACAAAACGAGAAAGACCACCTTTTTGTCCTTTATACACTTGTAAACACAAGATTCATCAGCATTTTGCTCAAATCCAAAAGTCTTGATCATTTGATCAAATCTTTTATTCCATGAGCAGGACACCTGCTTAAGTCTATAAATGGATCTTAGTAGTTTGCAAACTTTTTTCTCCTTTACTTTGACAACATAGCTAGTAGGTTGAGCCATGTAAATGGTCTCATCAAGATAGTCATTCAAGAATGCTGTCTTGACATCCATTTGCCAGATCTCGTAATTGAGAACAACGAAAATGGATAAGAGTATGCAGATAGACTTGAGCATGGCTACAGGAGAGAAGGTTTCATCGTAATTGATGCCTTCTTTCTGTATGTAGCATTTCCCTACAAGTCTAGCTTTGTGCGTTTCGACTTTCTCTTTCGCATTTCTCTTCTTCTTATAGATCCACTTACACCCTATGGGTTTAATCCCAACTGGTCAATCTACAAGTTCCCACATCGTATTGGATTTCATAGAATCCATCTCGGCATCCATGGCCTATTTCTAGAGCTTGGAATCAACATCCTGCATAGCCTCATCGTAAGTGAGTGGATCATCATCCTCATGATAGGCTTCCGTATTATAAATACTACCATCAAAGATGAAGTCTGGTTTCTTAGAAACTCTTCCAGTATGACAAATTTCCCTATACTATTGATCGTTTGCAGGACTTTTTACAACTTTCTTGAGAATTGAACTTGGTGATTGTTCTACAACTCTTAAAAGTTCCTCGAGTACCACTTTACTTCGAGGTTTAAAGTTATCCATGTAGCTTTCCTCGAGGAAAGTAGCATGAGTACAAACTTTAATCATATTATCTTTTGGATTGTAGAATAATCCTCCCTTTGTTCCTTTCGGATATCCTACAAACATGCACAATTTTGTTCGTGCATCCAACTTTTTTGCATCCTTATCTAGAACGTGTGCTGGAAAACCCCATATTCTAAAGTGATTTATAGCGAGTTTCTTTCCACATCATAGTTCATAAGGTTTCTTACAAGCAAACATGGTTGGCAGATCATTAAGAATATAACAAGTCGTTTGTATCACATATCCCTAGAAGGAAGTAGAAAGTTGTGAATAGCTTAGCATTGAATGAACCATGTCAAGCAAGGTTCTATTCCTTCTCTCAGCTACACCATTCTGCTTTGGAGTGCCCGACGCAGTCAATTGGGATAAAATCCCATTCTCCATGAGGTATCCTAAGAACTCGCTAGACAAGTATTCCCTACCTCGATCAGATTGAAGATTCTTTGTGTATAAACCTAATTGCTTTTCCACTTTCGCATGAAACTCTCGAAATTTATCAAGGGTTTCACTTTTGTGGTGCATTAGATAAAAATATCCATATCGAGAATAGTCGTCTATAAAAGTCAATAGTAATCATAACTTCCTCGGGCACTGATGCTCATGGGACCACATACATCAGTGTGCACAAGTTTTAAAGGTTGGTTAGCCCTTATACCTTTTGCCTTAAAAGACCTCTTAATCATTTTATCTTCCAAGCAAGATTCATATTGTGGAAGAATAACTTTCTTAAGCATACTTAAGGGACCATCTTTCACGAGTTTAGTGATTCTTTCTTGGTTAATATGACCAAGTCTTAAGCGCCATAGGTACCCCTCATTAGAGTGAGAAGTTTTAAGCTTTTTATTCATTATTTCAGTTTGAAGCATCGAGTAGTTATTTGATTTAATAAAGTAGAGATTGTTTTCCATCCATCCATTACAAATTAAAAAATGATTTTTGTGAATACCAATCCCCTTATTGAATGTCACGGTATAACCGTCATAAAATAAAGGCATAATGACAAAATTAGCCCCTAATATTTGGGTGTTTGGTCACTTTGGCCCTTATAGTTTTTTTTTTGGCTTACTTTGGTCCCTAACCTTTTTTTTGTCAAATTTGTCATTTTTTAACAATCTTGCTGACATGGCCGTTAAGGGACTAACGGTGCTGACGTGGCAATTTTTTTCTACATGTACGCAGCCATGCATGCAACTACTAACATGGCATATAAGACAAAATAGGTCACGTCAACAAAAAAAATTAATTATTTTTTTAAAAAATATTTTTAAAAAATATTTTAAAATTATTTTTTAAATATAAAATAATTAAAATCATCATCATTAAGTTTTTTTGAGTTTTTTTCTACTCTCCTTCCCCTTCTCCTTCCAAAAAATGAATCCAAGAAATTCTTCAAACAATCAATCCCATTTTCCTTACAATCAAAAGCTTCAACTTACAATCAATCCCTTGCTTTGTTTGATAATTATATATTAATTCAAGGTCAAATCAATATTAAACCCATTTTATATCGAGTTCTCATTGTTCAAACTCTCCCCTGTATCCTATTTTCTCCGATATATATACACATAAATTATTTCTTCTCTTTATTTATTAGGTGAGGCAAAAGAAAGGAAAGGTCCAAGATTTGAGAGCAAGAGAGAGAGAGGGAGGGGGTTATGGTTGATTGATTTTGATTCTTCTTCAACAAGTTTTTATTACAAAAAAGAAAATCAATCATGGCTATTTCTCCATCTTTCATTGCTACTGATCACAAGAAACATTGGTGGGTTACTAATAGAAAGGTAAACAAATAAACAAAAAAGCTTCATCTTTTTGATCTATGTTCTTAAACAAAGTTTTAAATTTGTTCAGTTCTTCAACAAAGTTTTTATTTCTTTTGAAATGGGTTTATTTATTTTGAAGAAGAAAGTCATGGCTGTATTGTGTAAAAACTACGATAAAGAAGGGCAATGGAGATAATAAAATTTCAACCTTTTATCCTTCTTCGATTTCTGGGTTATACATATTATCGTCTCATCTTTCCACCAGATCTCTTATCAAACAAAGCATATGATGTCAATCGTGAAATTTACAATTAACCGCCGCTGATTTCAAAGAGTTCATGGAATTACAGATGAGGAAGCATGGGATTATGTAAGAAAAATAAATTTTTTTGGTGTTTGATTGATGAGAAAATGTAAGAAAATCTGAAATTTCTTGTTGTTGAAGAAGAATAGGATGAAATTTGAAAATAAAATTATTTAATAATTTTATTATTTTAAAAAATAATTTTAAATTAATTTAAAAATATTTAAAAAAATTATATTTTAAAAAAATAATTAATTTTTTTCTGACGTGGCATATTTTGTCTTATATGCCACATCAGCAATTACATGCGTGGCAGTGTCCACGTGGAAAAAAAGTGTCACGTCAGCGCTGTTAGTCCATTAGTGGCCACGTCAGCAAGACCGTTAAAATATAATCAATCTGACCAAAAAAAAGGTTAGGGGCCAAAGTGAGCCAAAAAAACCATAAGGGCCAAAGCGACCAAACACCCAAACGTTAGGGGCTAATTTTGTCATTATGCCTAAAATAAACATGCTATAGAAAATAAATTCCTCTTAAAATGAGGTACGCAAAATGCGTTCTTTAAAACAAACTTCCTAAAAATGATAAAAGTGTAAAATAACTTCTCCCACTGCTTCAGTTGAAACATAGCTCTCATCTCCGGTCCGCAATGAGAGGCTCCTATCACGCAGACTTCTCATTTTGCTGAACCTCTATAAAGAAACACATATATGGTTAGTGGCTCTAGAATCAATAACCCAGTTTTCAGTTGATTCTTCCACTAAGCAAGCTTCAACCACAAAGAGTTCCATACCTTTGCCCTTTCCTATTGCAAAAGAAATATTTGATCTTTTTAGGATCTTTTGACTTCTTAACCTCCTTCCTATCCACACGAGGTGGAATTGAAGACTTAGTCGATTTCTTCTTTCCCTTAGCTTTTTGCTTCCCCTTAGAGGACGAGGGGCCCATGGTTAAGCTTGCTTCAGTTATCTCCTGAATTAACTTACCACCATTCAACATCAACTCATAAGATTGTAATTCCTTCATGAGCTAAGTCAAGGTAAGCACCTTATTCCCTAAGTTGTAAGTAGCCCCCTAAAACCATCAAACTCCTTGGTTAAGGATTTGAACATTATTTCAATTTAAGTGTTCACGTCTAGTTCAGACTCATTGTCCTCCGCTTCTGTAAATAATCTCATAAGCTTAAGCATATGTTCTTTGACCGGAGTGTCAAGTTTTTACTGAGAGTTCATCAAATTTGTAATAGTGGATTGTCGAGCCAATGCGACTTGGCCTCCGAGCAAATCCCCCAAATTTGTCATGATCTCTTTGGCAGTACGAAAATTCTTGTGTTGTTTTTGTAACACAATCCTCATGCTCGCTAACATATAACATCGAGCAATCAAGTCAAAATCTCTCTAGCGATTTTGTGCTTTGGGCTGAGCTTTAAGAGGGCATGTTTCGTCAAGAATGAATTTGTGTTTCTCATAGTTGAGAACTATCAGCAAATTCTGTTTCCATTCTTGAAAGTTATCCCAATTTAATTTATTCTCAGTAAGAATGCTAATGAGAGGAGTAAAAGACATATTTGAACTGAAAAAAAATAAAGATTCAGTAATTACTATCTTTGTATTAAGCAAACATTTTCCACTTCAACAACATATGATGCATGTGTCTCGTATTAAAACCTTGAAAAATAATTTTTCGTTGCTATGATCATTCTCACACCAATCAACCATGTCGCGTTGGGGTCCCTGATTAATTCCACACAAACTAACGACCGTTTAACGTTTGGCCATTATCTCTAGCATAAATATCGTTTCTTGGAAACTATTTTAATAAGAGACGATCTTGAGCATGTAACCATTGACTCAACACCCATCATGAACATGCTTTCATTTGTGAGTCATCTTTGGACAATCTCTCTAAAAGTCATGCATGACTAGTTGTCCTTAAAAGAAAATCCCATCTAGTGAACCCACATGACAAAGTTTAGCATGCTATCACTTAAGGACCATTAATAAAAGTCGTAGGTCTTGTTTAATGACCTTCTCCCACTCAATATTTTAAAAACATGCAAGGTTTTTTTACCCAAATTTCAAGAATGGTCATAGAATAGTCCTAGTGGCATTCTTACCTAATTTAAATAACATGCTTCCAATATATTCATGGCATGCTATGACAATTTTATAAAATCCGTTCACAAGAATCAATCAAAAAACAAACAACTTTGATTCTCCACAGTTTTTCTTTTAAAGGAAAAACCGAAGAAGTGAATGTAAATCGTGCACCAAGTAGGGTCCCAAGAAAGGGAGGTGAGTCAAATTTGACCATTTAAAGATCAAGTCCTTCCTAGCTAGAGCCAATCCTAGACATGCACCTTCACATTAGCACACTTCTCACAGTTATAGAATAACCTAAAGAAGTGAATAGAACAATGCAACACATGTATTTTCTCATTATCACACTTCTTATTTTTTAATCGATCAACTATGGATCATCTCATATATATATATCACAATTATAACATTACATAATATAAATATTATAAACAATTATAAAACAAATACGTAAGGATATAGGTAATTAAAATAAAATTGCCAGCCAAGGTTTCCATGGTTCTATTTCTAGAAAATAAAATACATAATTGTTTGCCATAAGGCATTCCTTGTGTCTTCAACCCATCGCATCTTTTCCTCGTCATGGACTCCTTTTAGAAAAGTTACATTTAAGTCCTATGTCCGTTTCCGGCTCACAAGAATTTTATGAATTTTTTTTATAAAAAAAAATTCCTATGTGGAAATGATAGTCCACGACCTATTTCCTAAGAACCACAACCTCGACAATAAAAAATAGTTATATAACAAATATATAATATCACATCCATTCCCATATATAACTCAAAACAAGGATAAGATCTAAAGAATGTCACTTTCTATGTAATGAAATCATTAAAGAAGAAGAGAAATTTATCTTGATTATCTATTTATTCTTATAGATAGATTACAACCTAGCTCTAATACCAATTATTGGAAAATCGAGTTTAAAAATCGTATCGAAAATAAATTTAGAGAAAATCTAGAGTTTTAAAATTTTTCAAAAATAAGATCTTTGTTGTGATATCTAAAGAAATAAACACTTAATCAAAATTGTACCTTTTCGATTAGTCTAGGATGAGCACTTTGACCGAGTAGTCTTCTCTGCTATCCTCAAGCTCACGTCTGCCGAATGTGGGTTCACTTCAAATAAAAAAATTCACAAAAATTACTAGTGGGTTAATTTTGTAATTTTTCTAAGCTTTTGGGTTAAGTTGTAAATCAAAAAAAAATCTCTAGAGATTTTCTTAAATAATTTCTTTAGAGAATTTTTTCTCTACAACTTTCTCTTAAATTCAAGTCTGTGAAAAATAATGACCCATGACTCTATTTATATAGGGAGAGTTTAGAGAGTTCAATTATGATTAATTTTAATCACTTTAATATTAAATTAATATAATATTTATCAAGATAAATATTAGATTAAATTTAATGTTAAATCTTATTAAAATAATAAAATGTTTATCTATAGAATAAACATTAAATTAAATTTAATATTAAGATACTCAGTTTAATATTAAATTAATAAAATAATATTAAAATAAGTATTTAATTTAATTTAATATTAAACTATTGAAATATTATTATTTTTAGAATAGTTAATCTGACAAGTTCAATTTCTTATTTTGTCAAATTGTTTGACTTGAAAAATAATTTCCAAAAATATTATATTAATTTTAATTAATTTGATTAATTTAATTTTACTTTATCAAAATTACAAAATTACAAAATTTAAAGCTTAATGATGGAAGTCTTAAAAATTACAAAATTATCATTATTATATATATTAAATTAAAGGAAAATTAAGTTAAAATTTTCATCATTTTCACTCATCTTCCTCCCTTACGATTGAGAGATTAGGGTTAGGGTTTTCACATTCAAACTTTGAGCTTTGATTTGGGTAAGTAAACCTTGATCGTTTTTAGTAATTTTTATGTTTTTGAGTCTGTATTAGCTTAATCTAGCTCATGTAAGGACTAATTTGTGAATCTGTTAAATTAAATGAAACTTGCCATTGTTGAAAAATGTTTATTCTTGGAGGTTTATGATAGTCTTGAATGTGTGATCTTTGGGTTGGATCTTTTTGTAAAGTGATTTTTGATGAAACTAGGGTTTAAGGACTAAAATAGGAAAACAATGAACTTGCTTGTATTGTTGTGAAAATGATTGTGTGTAGGGGTTGGGTAAACACCCTAAGGATTTCGGCTATGGATGGTTATGTAAGGGAAATGTTATTTGCATGTTATATGATTTAAAGGACTAGATTGAATAAAAGGAAAATATTAAGTGTAAAACTATAATTTTCCCAAAAAGGGCTAAATTGTGTTGAATAACCTGATTGTGTGATTTAATGTGAAAATTGGATGATTTGTGGATGTAAACTACGATAGTGCTTCAGATCACGAAAAAGGAAAATTAGCAGAGTAGTCCTTGAAGTCTAATCGTAACTGTAATTTAGTCCAGTAAGTTTGTAATGTAATTTTTTACTTAATATTTCTTGTATGTATAATGTCATTGTTTAGCAATTGGAAGCACTTGGTATTAAAGAGGTTGAGGAAATGAAACGAAAAAGATAGTAGGCTTTATGCCGTTGAAAAAAGTACCGAGGCGATGGTTGAGGTAACGCATATGTTGTGAGTCCTCGACAGCTCATGTGAGCAGCATCGTGATTCAGAAAAGAGATATGAATCCTAAATGGATTATAGGCCCTTCGATGGTTAGGACTTATGCTTTATGCATACTCCCGACAGCTCGTGTGAGCAGCATCGTTAGGGAACCATTCACAGACAGACACCGTACCAATGGCTGGGGTACCGCATATGTTACTGTCCTTGACAGCTCGTGTGAGCAGCGTCGGGTATTGGTAACAGAAAAGTTATAGACAGGAAAGTGAAATTTATAATTGACTTGAGAAAGTAGTGGGATTATCCTAGCTCGGTTGAGCTATAGCTGCTTTATACAAATGTTTGGTAACTCTTTAAACTATCGAACTTATTAAGCTATGAAGCTTACCAAAGATGATGTTGCTGTTTTGTAGATCGTTTTGTTGATTGAAGATCAGATCATCATCATCTCTTCAAAGTCACACTATCGCGGAGTGATCGATCTATAAACGTCATAGTAATAATGTGTAAGCGTACATTGTCGATGCAAGTATAGTAGACAGAAATGAATCTGTCAAATATCGATCCCACAGAGATGGCTATTTATGTTTAAATCTGTCGAAGCAAATTGAGTTAAAATGATAAGAAATGTTAATAATATTGTCAACGCAAACCGATTAAAACTACACAGGTCAAGAGTAAAAATTGTCAGTGCAAATGTAATACAAAATGTCAGAGCAAATTAATAAAAGATGAATTGATGGTTGAGATGTTGTAATGTAAATTCAGAAATATAAAAGAAATAGATCAAGTGTAAAGAAGTGGAGAGGATCACTGGCTTCACAATGTGACTACAGGGTAACTCGTCGCAATTATGTTCCAATGAGATCGTACTAATATAAACTCTTTGTTTAACAAAGACCTAAGTACTCACAACTACCACACCTTCCAGTGCTGGTAATGCTGAGCACTCAAGAACAAGTGACCATAATTCCTCCTAGTCTCAAGCAACTTCCGTTGTCTTGCTTGTTAATCTAACTTGTCACCGCACCTTTCAGTGATTATGATTGAAATCGCACTTTCGTGGTCAAAACAGTCAAATTCAAAGCTAAACAAATGAGAAGAATTGAATAAAACTCAAAGCAAATCTAATATTAAAAGATACTTTCGTATTCAATCAATTATCAATAGTATTCGTCAACATTTTAAGAGGGATTAACAAATGAATTGAAGCATCCTATTCTTAGTCTATTAGAACTCTCCCTTAATCGTTCCTCTTATGTCGCACACAGAAGCTGTTGCGTCCTTGTGGCATCAGATCACCTTCCTCTAGAAGTTAAGCTTTCATGGCAGCTATCTTCGAAAATGAATAAGAGAAATTATAGATTTGAAATCTTCACACCTTGATTATACATCTGCTCTTTCATCCTTCTATTTATAATCACTAGCCATTCTAGATCTTTCTCCCTTTTCAGATCTAACTTCTTGATGCAGTTGTAAAAGTTGTTATTGCCAGCTATACACTCATGCAAATCTGGTTTGTTCATTGATCAGTTGCAGATTGTTGCGACATTTCTGGACGTAAATTATGATTTTAATTTGCGGCGACAATTTGTTATTTTCCTACGCTGGTGCTTCTGGATATGTTAGCAGCGTGAATTTCCTGATAGAAGTGTAGAAGCATTCATGTGATGACATATTCAGCTGTAATTCTAGATCACCTTGTGACCGCAACTTTGAATGCTTTCCTACTCTGATCTTCCCAGGTGGATTTCTGCGCTGACAACTTTGGATGTAAAACTAGTACTAAATACAGTGACATTAGTAACACAAAAGCGATAAAATGAAAGAAAATAAGATCTAACAACAATGAGTTAGAAAATGTAAATACTAAGTATGAAATGCTAATAATGCATGCTAAATGTGATACAAAAGGAAAAAATTATACATTAATTTAAGGAGAAATTGAGTGTCATTTCTAACGCAATCACACCCCCAAACTTGAGTTTTTAGTTGTCCTCAAGTAAATAAAAGCTAGCAAAGTTATATTTAAATTCTTGTCACCACATTCATCATTCTAGCAACTTATATTCTCTGGAATTCAAATGTATAAATTGTATTCATAAGTTGAAATATTACGCCGATAATTTATAGGTATGAATAATCAAAATTGCAACTTCACTAATTCTAGCATCATGCTTCAAATCTTAAATCTTCTTAACCAACACAACATTTATTATATAATATATATATCTTTTCTTTCTTTATTTCTTTCAGCTTTCATTTATGCGAGTGAGAGATGTTATTGCATTACTACACTCTTATTCCTAGCCAGTAACAATGGGGTGCAACAAACCCTCAGAGAGCATGTAATTGTATCGACACACACTTTTACAGTGACAGCCTTCGGCTAGATAATTTTTCTAACACTTGTAGTGGAGTGTTCCCCCTTGTTGAGTCACAATACACCCACATTGGAGTGTCTTTTATTTAGTAAATATAATTATAAACAAAGCTACAAGATGGTTAGTTAATTCAAAATTTAAAGAATGATACTACTCATTTGTTACTAATGCAATCTTAATCATTCATCCAAAAATAGAAGGATTCAATATTTAATCATATTCATCCAATTCACACATTAGCATTCCAAATAATTTAATAATTTACGCATCAAATGAAAAAAAAATATGGTCACAATTATTTTTCTTAACTTTGCATACTTTCATTCAACTAAAGAAACAAATATATTCCTAAACTTGTGGGAGTAATTGCATTTCCATTTCACATCTCCACCCAAACTTAATGTCTGCATTGTCCCCAATGCACTGACAATAATATACAACTTATAATGGAAACGCAACTATAGTGCAACTATGAAAACAAATAAAATGCATGGATAATGAAAATGCAATGACAATTTAAATGAAATGCATGCAACTAATTACTGAAAAGCAAACTAACTCAGTGTGTTGCAGCCTCAGATGTGGTTGCTTTGGATTTCATTTTCTTCTTTTTCTCTCATATGTTCTCTTCTTGTGTGCCTTTCGTTTGCGCCTCTTCTCTTTTTGTTCAAACGGTAGAGTAAATTGCTCCTCCATTGCTGGTTAAATGTTGGGTTCATCGATAGTCACGTCCGATGGATGGTTTTCAGCAATTGGTGCCAAGTATGGCACAATAGCTAGAGGATTGGAATCCTTATTTTTTGATGTGACCGCCTTGGCCCAGCTCGCCCCAGTTTGTACCAGTTGGTCTACAGATGCACCCACACTTGTAGATGCGTCATAAATTTCTCAGATAAATTTGTCAGGGCTACATCTTCTTCTTTTTCTTCTTTTCTTTCTTCTTCTTCCGCCTTAATACCTACATAGGCAACTGGTGTGTGCTTTTTTGCTGCAACAGCCTCTCTTTCCGCCATAGTGGCCCCCAAACTGTTCGACAGTTTATCTTCAAAGAGGCTAGCTATGTTTTGAAAGCAATCTTTCATTTCCTTGGATTACGCCTCTTGATCCTCATCATCAAAGATGTGGATTCGATTTGAGGATTGGACGGATTGGGTTTTGCCTTCTGAACCAGGCTGCTCCGATGATGGAATGACTTCATTGATGATGGGAGGGAACATAGGGAATTCTGGCATTGGGTTCCTGCTCAAGCCGCGCAATGTGGTGACAATAACATTATTCCATGCCCTAGTATATGCATAGAATAAATTATCTGAATTGCATCTCTTCCACTGCGCCGATAAGTCTAATTTGTCTGGTGCTCATTCGATCAACAAATTTTTCAATCTCATCAAGCTTCTTCCAAATTTGAGGGTCTGTGGGTGCATGGGTCTGAACGACTTTCCTTTTTCCTTTTCCCTTTTCTTTCTTTTGTGAGACCTCCTTCACCATAGGGGTTTCTTGCCCCCTTGTCATCCTCTCCACTGAAACATCATTGATTGAGCCCTTATTTTCCAAAGTTTCCTCCTCTTCACGAGGCATAATGCCTCTTTTTTTACACAACAACATTATCAAAGAAGGGAAGCATAGGATCATGTTTGTTTGGTAGCAGCTTCAGCAATTTCTTAATGAAGGATTGCACCGACATCAATTCTTCGTCTATTCAGTATATAATGCAACAAGCACATTTTATCTAGTGTTGCAGTGGTACTATGGGTAGATTGCAGTAGGCGGTAGTTTATAAAATGGAACCATACCTTACTTTGAATAGTGAGAAAGCTACGGTGCATGGTGTAGTTATTTGGATTGTTGCTAGTCCAAACTACACTGTCGACGCATAAATCGTTCAGTAAAAGCTCGGTAACTTCTTCAGTCAGATTTTCCAAGAACTCGATGTGCTCATCCTTTCCCTCAGCAATATGGAAGAGAGTGTTTATGTGGTCGGCGCTCCAAGGCACCAACCCTTCACGAACAAATATGAATTCCTATTTGGAGTCCACCAGGTTAGCATAAAATTCCCTTCCAGAGAGGGAGAGTACCTGACTAGATGGTCACAAAACTGCTCCCACCCCAAATGAGAGATTATTCTAGTGACTTCCTTCCCAAGAGTCAGATGCGGGGATAATTGAAATCCTTGTTCAGGATGACAGTTCCTCTTCAACATAACTTCATAATAGCGATCCTTCGCCGCTTTTGACAGGAAGAGAACAGGCTCTTTGGGTTATGGTTGGTCGGCATTCCTGACCATAGCAGCCGAAGGTTCAACCGTCGATTTAGATAGGGTTTTCACTTCACAAGTTCTTGCCATTAGTGCTGAAAAAAGAGAGTGAAAGTATCTAGCAGAAAAATAGAAGGTTGAAGATGAAAAAAATACAGTAACAATGGAGGTTGTGAGTGTGAGAGAGCAGTCAGCACAAAAAGGATATTTTATAGATGATGGAGGCGAAGAGACGTGATGATAGCAGAGAGTACACTATGCCTATAGCCAATAAATGCTAGGACACAGATCGTACTTTTTTAGGACGATTCAACGGTTGGGGATTGAAGTGAATTAATCAGCGTGATTCTTGCCCAAAACATTTCGCTGAGTCATCAAAGAAATGCGCCGACAAGTCGTGCTTTTGTGTGCGTCGACAAAAAGGAGATATTTTATTCCTGCATAAAACTAAAGAAAACAAATTAAAAGTAAACAAAAGACAAAAAGTAAATATCAAAAATTGCAATGACATTATTAAGTAAATGTGACCAGGTTAATGGTTTCGTTTGTTTGTTGATGCTTGGGCTGCAGTAATGCTTCAATCGTTGGCCATTTACTTTAAATTGGTTCCCATCGTTCAAATCTTTAATTGTCATCGCACCATGTAAAAATGCTTCGACAACTTTAAAAGGTCCTGACAACCTTGAGCGCAATTTCCCTAGATTTAATTTTAAACGTGAGTTAAATAAAAGCACTAACTGACCAGGAGAAAATTGTCACCGAAAAATGATGTTGTCGTGCCATCTTTTAGTTTTTTCTTTGTAAATGGCCGCATTTTCATAAGCATTGTGTCGAATTTCTTCTAGCTCTAAAATGTCCAACAATCTTTTCTGTCCAGCAGTATCATAATTTACATTCACTTGCTTGATTGCCCATATGGCCTTATGTTCAAGTTCGATAGGCAAGTGACATGATTTTCCAAACACCAACTGATATGGCAACATTGCTAACGGAGTTTTGTAAGCAATGCGAAGTGCCCACAACGTATCATGCGAGGACCAATTCCGTCTAGATAGGTTGACCACCTTTTCAAGAATACTTTTAATTTACCGATTGAAGACCTCCGTTTGTCCATTCGATTGCAAATGATATGTGGTTGCCATATGATGCTTCACACTATAGCGTTTCAAAGCTGTTGCCACCTGATTGCAATGGAAATTAGTGCCTTGGTCGCTCATTAATGCTCGAGGTGTTCCGAATCGTGTAAGGATATATGTGTGAAAGAATTTTAACACCGTCTGAGCATCATCCTTTGGAATAACAATTGCTTCGATCCAGTTGGAGACATAGTCAACAGCTACCAGGATATACACATTCCCAAAGGAATTTAGAAATGGTCCCATGAAATTTATACCCCACACATCAAAGAGCTTAACCTCCATGATAGGTTGTTGAAGCATCTCGTTGCGTCGAGATATCGAACCGGTGCGCTGACATTTGTCACAATGTTGAGCAAAATTGTGTGCATCTTGAAACAATGTGGACCAGTAAAATCCTGATTGCAGGACCTTTGCAGCAGTCCTAACACCACCAAAATGGCCTCTATAGAGAGCATCATAGCAATGCTTTAGGATAGATAACATTTTCTCCTCAGGAACACATCGACGAATGATGTTGTCGGCGTATACCTTAAACAAGTATGGCTCATTCCAATGATACTTAGCAGCATCCCTGAGAAATTTGACCTTCCTATGACCTGTTGCACTCAGTGGTAGCTTTTCACAGACTAGGTAATTAACTATATCTGCATACCGTGGAGATGCGTCAACAAAGAATAATTTATCATCTTGAAATGTGTAGATAATTTGTAATTTATTTCCATCATCGTTTCCAGCTTCTAGATGAGATAAGTGGTTTGCTACTTAGTTTTTCGATCCTTTCCTGTCCTTAATTTCGACATCAAATTCTTGCAATAAAAGGATCCATCTAATCAGCCTGGGCTTGGCATCTTTCTTAGCAAAAATGTATCTCAAAGCAGAGTGATCAGCGTATACTGTAATTTTTGCATCGACAAGATATGAACAAAACTTTTCAAATGCAAATACTACTACTGCCAGCAACTCTTTCTCAGTGGTTGTAGAATTCATCTACGCTTTAGTTAGAGTTTTACCAGCATAATATATTGAATGAAATACCTTATCTTTCCTTTGTCCCAGCACAGCACCCACAGTAAAGTCGCTCGCATCGCACATTACCTCAAACGGTTGCGTCCAATCTGGTGCGACGACAATAGGTGCTTGTACTAACTGCTGTTTAATCTTTAGAAATGCTTCCAAGCAAGCTTCATTGAACAAAAACTTTTTATTTTGCTCTAACAAGGAGTAGAGTGGTTTTGCTATTTTGGAGAAGTCTCGGATGAATCTTCTATAAAATTCGGCATGGCCGAGAAAACTCCTTATTCCCTTCACACTATTCGGTGGAGGTAACTTTTCAATGATTTCCACCTTCGCTTTATCCACTTCAATGCCCTGACAAGATATTCGATAACCAAGGAAAATTCCTTTAGTTGTCATGAAGTGGCATTTTTCCCACTTTAAAACCAAGTTGGTGTCCTCGCATCTTTTCAACACTTTTGCTAAATTGTTAGTGCATATATCAAATTTTTGCCTAGACACAGAGAAATCATCCATAAATACCTCTAATGAATCCTCGATCATAATGGAAAAGATGGCCATCATACATCTTTGAAATGTGGCTGAGGCATTACACAAACCAAATGTGCATTCGTCGAAAAGTAAAGGTTTTAAATGGGCATCTAAAAGTCGTCTTTGCTTGATCCTCCGGCGAGATTGGGATCTGGTTGTATCTAGAGTATCCATCAAGGAAACAGTAATAGGCCTTACCAGCTAGCCTATCCAGAATTTGATCAATGAATGAATGTGGGAAGTGATCCTTCTTTGTGGCCGCATTTAAACGACGGTAGTCCATACACACTCGCGAACCTGTAGCAATACGAGTAGGGATTAGCTCATTTTTATCATTAATTATTATCCTGTGCCGCTTTTCTTTGGTACACATTGAACCGAGCTCACCTATGTGCTGTTTGAAATAGGGTAGATTATGCCTGTGTCTAACCATTTGATAATCTCCTTCTTCACTACTTCCTTCATTTTCTCATTCAGTCTTCGTTGTTGCTCAATTGACTGTTTGCCTTCATCTTCCAGCCTAATTTTATGCATGCAAAAAGAGGGACTAATGCCTCTGATATCCGCTATGCTCCAAGCGATGGCTCTTTTGTGTCGCTTCAATATTCTAATTAATTTTTCTTCTTGGCTCGCATTGAGGCTTACACTAACAATCACTGGCAATGTATCATTGTCACCTAGGAAAACATATTTCAGGTGTGTTGGCAATGGCTTTAACTATAGAGTCGAAGCTTCTTCAATTGATGGTTTAAAAATAGGGATCGTCCGATTAGTCAAATCCAAAGATTCCAATTGTCAGCCATGTTTTAGCTCACAAACATTAGCCTCAACTGTGTGGTCACATTCAGGTGGGATATTGTCATCAGATGTCACCGCATATTCTTCTAGCACTGCTGAGCTTCGTTCATAAAATTCCTCTATAATTAGCTCGTCCAGAACATCAATATGATGACATTGTTCCTTACTACGCGATAGAGATGCATCGAAAATGCTGAAGGTTTCATGCTCATCGCTATGACGCATAATCAGCTCGCCCTTGAAAACATCGATAAGAGTGTGTCCCGTTACGAGAAATGGGCATCCCAGAATAATAGGCACCTCCTTATCAGCTTCGTAATCAAGTATGATAAAGTCGGCTGAGAACACAAACTTGTCGACATGGATGAGAACGTCTTTAATTTTTCCTTCAGGTTGTGCCAAAGATCCGTCCACAAGTTATAATGTCACCGTAGTAGGCTTCAAATGGCCAATCCCCAATTTCCTAAAAGTTGATAGTGGCATAAGATTAATGCTAGCTCCTAGGTCACATAGAGCTTTACCTAAATAATGATTTACAATAGAGCATGGGATCGTAAAACTGCCAGGATCTTTCATCTTTGGTGGTAATTTATTTGTCAGCACAGCGCTACACCCTTCTGTGAGCGTAATTGTCTCAATATCGAATAGCTTTTTCTTATTCGATAATAGCTCCTTCATAAATTTACCATAGCTGGGAATCTGCACAAGAGCATCAACTAGAGGTATATTAATATGTAATTGTTTCAAGGTAGATACAAAATTTTGATAATCTCTGTCATTTTCTTTCTCCTTGAATTTCTTTGGAAATGGCAAAGGTATGTTCATAGTGGTTTGTTTTATTATAACCAGTTGTGTCGACATGGGCAGTTGCGTTGACAACTTTTGAGGATGAATGGTTGGCATCGGTGTGACTACTGGTGGTTCCTCCTCATCTATTTCTGCTGTGTCTTCTTCAGCTGCAACTTCTCTTTGTTGCTTTGGTTCGTTTGCATCGACATGTGCTTGGTCAGAGTTGCTAATTTGCTCTGCAGTTTGCTTTCCACTTCGCAATGTGATAACCTTGCAATGCTGCTTTCTTTTCTAATTTGGATTCTCAGTATCACTTAGTAAAGCACCTGGTGGTCGTCTGCTCATGTTAGAAGCTAGTTGTCCTAGTTGTGCTTCCAATGCTCGGATGGAAGATGAATTTCCTTTTACAATTGCTTCCGTTCTGGTAATATGCTCACGCATCAAAGCTTCAAGGGTAGCCAATGGATCTGCTCTTGATTGAGAATACTGTTGTTGCTGTTACTGATGTTGCCCTTGCATATTTAGTAGCACAAATTATTGTTGTTGCATTCGAACCTGTTACTGCATCTGAGTATGTGACTGCATTTGATTTTATGATTGCATCTGGTCAAGCTGTGCATACACTTACGGATGATTATAATTCTGCTGTTGTTGACTGTAACTCCCTTGTCTAAAATTACCATGATTTGAGGAATTTCCATATCTTTATGTGGACACATTCTGACTCCCCCAAGGTTGTTGAGCTCCACCTGAACTATTGTATGAGTTACCATAGGAATTTCCATGGATGTTATTAACATAAAATGTATTTTCAGCATGTTGTGGGTAATCCTCGTAACTATGTTTGTCGTCACAAATTTCACAGGAAAATATCGGGACATCCATCTGTTGAGCTACTTGAAAAGGGGCAACATCACTCGTTCCCTTCATGTTTTTGATCATATTTTCTAATGAGGATACCTGTGCACTTAGGGCTGAAATGACATTTAACTCCATAACTCCAGGATTTGTTTTCACCTGAGCAGAACGAGAGATTGGGTATTGATAGTCATTTTTGTGCAATCTCTCTAATATTCGCACGGCTTCAATGTCAGTGCAATCTAACAAAGGACCATTAGCAGATGCATCGAAAAGATTTCTTGTCTGCGCATTTAGTCCATTGTAGAAGATCTCGATTTGTGTCTCCTGTTGGATTCCATGCATGGGGCAACGTCTTAGTAGAGTTTTGTAACGTTCCCACGTAATGTGTAAATTCTCATCATCAAGTTGATTATATGCCGTGATATCATTTTCGCAATCTAGCATTCATTATAGGTGGATTGAATAGCAAAACAAACTGAGTTGCTAGCACATTCCATGAAGTAATAGATCTAGTCGGTAAACCAAAGAACCATGTTCATGCCCTTCCTTGTAAAGAGTAAGGAAACAACTTCATCTTTAAGGCGTCATCAGGAACACTGTGTTGACTGAAAGAAGCACATATAAGCATAAAAGATTGAAGATGCTCCCTCGCATCTTCATGAGGTAAACCTGTATATTGTCCATTCTAATTAAGCAATTGGAAGAACTTGGAATTGAAGAGATCGAGGAAATGAAATGAAACAGATAGTAGGCTTTATGCTGTTAAAAAAATACTGATGCGATGGCTGCGGTACTGCATATGTTACAGAACAGTTTACAGACAAACACCGTACCGAAGGCTGAGGTACCGCATATGTTACGAGTCCTCGACAGCTCGTTTAAGCAGCATTGGGTACTGGTAACAGAAAAGTTATAAACAGGAAAATGAAAGTTATAATTGACTCGAGAGAGCAATGGGATTATCCTGGCTCAGTTGATCTATAGCTGCTTTATACAAATGTTTGGTAACTCTTTAAACTATCGAACTTACTAAACTATTGAGCTTACCAAAGATGTTGTTTTGTAGATCGTTTTGCTGATTGAAGATCGGATCATCATCATCTCTTCGAAGTCACTTTATCGCAGAGCTCGTTGGTAGTTTTTACATCACTCGGTCTTGTGACATGTACTAGGATGATGTTACCTTTTGCTTTAAGTAAATGAGATTGACAAAACCTTGTTATGTTGATGAAATGATGAATGTATTATCGCATGTTATGCCAGTTAAAGAATAAACCTATAAATACTATGTAATGACTTGAAATCTATGTATACTGTGTTGGTTTAATGCATATTGAAGTCATGAATGTTTTGAGTTGATAAACTTGTGTTTTGGCATGATTCTTGATATTTTGCATACTTGTTTTGGTAGAACCCATGCATATATCGATAGAAGTATAAGGTAGGAGAGAGGTTATTCACTGACTTAGGTTGTATCGGTAGTTATGTGTTTAGAAGTATCGGTAGTTTATATACTTGTATCAATAGAAGTTGCAGGGTGAGAGCTTTAGCTCTCTAGAGTTTTTAGTATCGGTAGAAGTAAGGCTTGTTTCGGTAGAAGAGTCACTTCTATCGGTAGAACTATCTTTTGTATCAGTAGAAGTCTGCATTATTCCTGAACTGTTTACTGACTTGACAACTACCGGTACTTGTCTAACAAGTACCGGTAGAAGTCTTCAAAAATGTTAGAATTAACCTTTTTACCGCTGTTGAATTGTGTTTTTAATCAAATGACAATATATGTTGTGTGGAGTGAAATTCTTTAATAAAATAAGACTAAATAGCATGATGCTAAGATGAACAGTGATAAATGAATAGTAAGACACCAGAACCCTAACCGATGATGGTTTTCGAGTTTTTTGGTATTGTAGTAATGTTTCGAAAAATGATTTTGGAGTAAGTCATAGTGTGCTAATACTACCGATAATTGAGAACGAAGCCAAAAATATGTTCTTTGGTTTAATGGGGCAATGGTTCTCGAAATTTATGAGAAATAATCTGATGGCACTGCAACTTCCACCTCCTGTAACACAGCCTGCTGTAAAATCTGTAGCACTGCCCGTACCATCGGTCAGGCCTCCAGCTCCCCTAGTGGTTGAACAAAGGCGAGGTGTCCCAACTGATAAGGTGAGGAAGTATGGTGTAGAGGAATTCAGAGGTAGTATTGAGGATGATCCTTCTAGGGCTGAGTATTGGTTGGAGAACATGCTGAGAGTTCTCAATGAGATGGCTTGTCCTCCCGAAGACTATCTAAGATGTGTTGCGTCATTGTTGAAGGATGAAGCTTATCACTCGTGGATGACTTTGTTAGCCGTTGTTCCTGAAAATGAAATTACTTGGGAATTCTTTAAGACTGGATTCAAAAAGAAATACATCAGCAAAATGTACTTAGATTGGAAGAAGAAAGAGTTTCTAGATTTGAAATAGGGAAACAGGTTAGTGCTAGAATATGATAGAGAATTTGTGCAACTTAGTAAATATGCTCTGGAGATTGTGCCGATTGATGAGGATATGTGTATTTGGTTTGAAGATGGGCTGAATGATGAGATTAAAATGATGGTAGGTGGTTCAGAGCAGCGACCGTTTGTTATTTTAACTGACCGTGCTCAGAAGATGGAAAAAATATATAACCATAAAAGACAGAGGGAAAAGAGGTTTCGAGAATTCGGTAAGAAGAGTTCTCTTATACCATTCTCAATGCCGCCACCAAAGAAATTCAGAGAGAATGAGAACTGGCCAACTGCAATGTCTGGATTTCAGAGCAAGAGCAGGTCAATGCAGCTTGATTCGAAATTTCAAAATTGGCTAGCAGACAGTGTTGCCAGCGTCCGTAATGTATCGAAACCTGCTTGTGAACACTGTGAAAAGTTCCATCTTGGAGAGTGCACACTGAGGAAAAACTCGTGTTTTAGATGTGGAGCCACCGACCATTTTATTCGATTTTGTCCGATGGCGCCCGAGGTAAAAGAAGATAGAAGTGTGAAACCCCTAGTTACACCACAGAAGGGTAGACAATCAGGTCAAAATAATGGTATGACCAAAGGTCGAAGTGAAGCAAAAGAAGATGTAAACAAGTTTGAGGGTCGAGCACCTGCACCTATGCTATCCGTGCCAGAGAGGAGGCTGTCGCGCTTGATGTTGTCACTGTTATATTTTATCTTTTTAATGATACTGTATGTGCACTGATTGATCCAGGGTCGACACACTCTTATATCTGTATTGTGTTGATAAAAGGTAAAAAGTTGTTTGTTGAGTTGATTGAATTTAATGTGCAAGTTACTAACCCTTTGGATCATAGTGTAGTAGTTAGTCAAGTGTGTCGTAAATGTCCACTGAAAGTCTAGGGCTGTGAATTTCCTGCTAACTTGATGTTACTTCCCTTTTATGAGTTCGATGTAATCTTGGGTATGGACTGGCTGAGTGAGCATGATGTAGTGGTTAATTGCAAGCAGAGACAAATTAGGTTGAAATGTTCGACAGGTAAGAGGATTAAAATTGAGTCTAGTAAGCTGAACAGTGATGTGAATGTGATTTCAACTATGTCTGCTCAGAAATTGGTTCGTAAAGGTTGTGAAGCATTCTTAGCATATATCCTAAATACTCAGGAATCAGGGACAGAGCTGAATCAGGTTCCAGTCATTAATGAATTCATAGATGTGTTTTTTGAAGAGTTACCGGGTTTACCTCCGTCCAAGGAAGTAGAGTTTGGTATTGATTTGGTATCGGGTACTGCTCCGATATTTATTCCACCATATAGGATGGCACCGACTGAGTTGAAAGAATTCAAAGTACAGTTGCAAGAATTATTAGACAGGGGTTTCATCCATCCGAGTGTATCACCCTGGGGTGCACCAGTGTTGTTTGTGAAGAAAAAAGACTGTTCAATGAGAATGTGCATTGACTATCGACAGCTAAATAAAGTCACAAAAAAATAAATATATGTTGCCTCATATTGATGAGTTATTTGATCAGTTGAAAGGTGCAATAATATTTTCTAAAATAGACCTCGGATCGGGTTATTATCAGAAGCGGGTTAGAGATTGTGATGTACCAAAGACTGTGTTTAGGACTCGATATGGGCATTACGAGTTTCTGGTGATGCTGTTTGGGTTGACAAATGCTCCTGCAGCATTCATGAACCTAATGAATAGAGTCTTTCAGTCTCAGTTGGATAGATATGTGGTGGTATTTATCGATGATATACTAATCTATTCCAAAATGGAGAATGATCATACACAGCATTTGAGAGGAGTGTTACAAATTCTGCAGGAAAAGCAACTGTATGCGAAATTCAGTAAGTGTGAATTCTGGTCCAGAGAGGTCGGATTTCTGGGCATGTTGTATCTTCGGAGGGAATACGGGTTAATCCGAGTAAGGTTTCTGCTATTCTTAATTGGAAAATCTTTAAGAATGTTTTTGAAGTACGTAGTTTTCTGGGATCAATAGACTATTACCAACGATTTGTTAAAGATTTTTCCATTATAGCTTTGCTAATGACAAAGTTACTTCAGAAGAATGTTTAGTTTGTCTGGTTAGAAATGTGCCAGCAAAGTTTTCATCGATTGAAGAAAATGCTAACAGAGGCTCCTATCTTGACACAGCATGAGATAGGAAAGGAATTTATGGTTTACAGTAATGCGTCATTGAATGGGTTGGGTTGTGTGTTGATGCAAGTAGGGAAAGTGATAGCTTACGTCTCTCGACAGTTGAAGCTGCATGAGAGGAATTATTCGACTCACGATTTAGAGTTAGTAGCCATTGTTTTTGCATTGAAGATTTGGCGACATTATCTATACGGTGAGAAATGTCATATCTTTACAGATCATAAAAGTTTGAAATATTTGATAACGCAGAAAGAGCTAAATTTGAGACAACGATGATGGTTAGAGTGATCGCGCTATGAACGTCACAGCAATAATGTGCAAGCGTACACTATCGATGCCAGTATAATAGATAGATGTAAATCTATCGGATATCGATCCCACAGGGATGGCTGCTTATGTTTATAAGTCTCGATGCAAATAATGTCGGAGCAATAAAATAAGAAAATGAAGTAAAAGTATGAGAATGATTTGTCAAAGCAATTTAAGAAAATTTAAGAAGTAAAATAGTGATAATGAGATGGGGTTCCTTGACTTGAAAAGTTGACAAAAAGCTAAATGTGATCACAAGGTTAATAACAGATAAATTGTAGCCACAATTAAGCACAATGAAATCTTACCAACCTTGACTTCCCTGGTTATCAAAGACTCAAACACTCGCACTAACTACACCTTCCAGAGTTGGCAATGCTATATATTCAAGAACAAGTGGACTAAATTCCTTTAATCCTCAAGCAAATTCCGTTAACTTGCTTATTAACTTAATTTGTCATTGCATTTTCCAGTGACATTAACTGCAATCACACTTCGGTGGTAAAATAATTAAATCCAAAGATAAACATGAAGGAAAGATTGAAATAGATATCATTCAGATCTGAATTTAAATTATATCTCCATACAACTCAAATTATCAAAACTTGTTAGCGTTTAAGAAAGAAAATAAAAGAACAGATAGAGTACTCTATTCCTAGTTTACTCGAAATGCTCCCTTACTCTCCCTCTTACATCGCACTTAGGATGCTCTGGTCATGAGCAATACACTGCCTTTCTCCTCTTGTCAGGTAGCCCTTAGAAGCTTAAGCTGCCATGCAAGCAAGCTCAAGAATACTCTTTTCAAGAAAATTTTATCCACCGAAAAGTTCAAAAAAAGATAATAAAAATCTTTTCTCCTCAGTATTTAACATTCATTGCCAATTACAGGTGTCCTCCCCTTCAGATCTAACTTCCTCTAGTTGTACAAGTTGGTTATGCCAGCTGTACACTCACGCAAATCTGGTGTGTTCATTAGGCAATTGTCAGTTGCGACGACAGTTCTGGACACAAATTTGGATGTTATTTTGTAGCGACAACTCTGTACACCTTCATGCATTGATCTTTCAGGATAGATTCTTGCAGTGACATCTTTGGGCGCAATACTGAACAACTAATACAATGACATTATTAGTAAAAACATGATAAAATTAAAGAAAATTCGCCAAGCTTCACTAAATTAGAAAATGCGATAACTAAGTTAAAAGGACTAAATATGCATGCTAAAAATGATCAAATGGGAACAAATTATACCATAAGTAAGGAGAAATCAATGGTCTTTTCTAATGCTATCACACCCCTAAACTTGATTTTGTACTTGTCCTCAAGTAAACAAAAGCTAGCAGAGTTATAACAAAGATTTTTGTCAAGCAATAGTCATTCTAGTAACTTGAATCTTTTGAAATCCTAATGTATGAATTACATCCACATGACAGAATATTGCACTGATAATTTAAAAGTATGAATAACTAAAATTGCAATTTCATCAATGCTAGCATCATGCTTTAAATCTTAAAATTATTCTACCAAAACAGCATTTATTGTATAATAATATACACATATATATTTTTTCTTTTTTTCCCTTTTTTCTTTCTTTTTTTATGTGACTGAGGGATGTCATTACGTTACTATACTCTTGTTCCTTGGAAGTAACGATGAGGTGCAACAAACCTCCAGGGAGTATGTAATTGCGCCGACACATACTCTTGCAATGATAGCCTTTAGGTAGATTACTTTTTCTAACACTTGCATTGGAGTGTTCCCCCTTGATAGTTCACAATACACCCACATTGGACTGTCCTTTATTTATAACTATACTTATATATAAGTAGCTGTAAATGGTAAATTTATTCAAGATTCAAATAATGATACTATTCATTCATTACTTATGCAATTTAAATCATTCATCCAAAAATTGAAGAGATAACATTCAATCACATTCATCCAACTCATACATTAGCATTTCCATGACTCAAGAATTAAGCATCAAATGAAAAATATTTCAAGCACATTTCCAATAACATTGCATGCTTTCATTAAACTCAAAAGGACAAATTTTTTAAAATGTGGGTGCATTTGCATTTCCAGCCCATATACATTCCCCCAAACTTAAGGTATGCATTGTCCCCAATGCACTGACATTAATTTAGAAATATTTATGGAAATGCAATGACAATGTAGATGCAGTGACAATAAAAATGCAAAGACAATTATACTACAACTATGTGATATGCATGAAAATCAAATTAAGTGCTAAAAATAAAAACTAACTCAGTGTGTTGCAGCCGAAGATGTGGCTGCATAGGTCTTCTTCTTCTTCTTCTTGCATTTGCATTCCTTCTTTCATCGCTTTTTTTCCTTGGCACGCTTTCTCTTCCTTTCTTTTGGCTTGATCGGATCCTTGGATTGCTTCTCCGCATCAGGCTATGCCTCGGCATCATCGACCGTGACATGAAATGGATGGATCTCTGCCAGTGGCTTAATGTAGACTATGATGGCCAATGGATTTGGATCCTCGGTTGGTGTTGTCACAGTCTCTGCCTGACTCGTAGCATATGGCGCCATTTCTTCACTTATTTCACCCACAACTATGGGTGTAGGGATAAATTCCTTCAATGAATTTGCTCTGGCTTCTTTCTCTTCTTTTTCTTCTTCCTTCTCTTTTGTCATCTCTTCAACAGGTGTGGCTTCTCCATTAGTAGGAGTTTCTTTTTCAGCAGCATTAGTAGTCTCAAGATTAGTAGGGAAATCCTCCTCGAATAAGCTGGCAATGTTCCTCGAGCAATCCTCTACTCCTCTTGATTCCACCTCTCCTTCTTCATCCGAAATATGCACTATTGGTGGAGAAGCTATGGAGTGGTTCTTCTCTCCAAAATTGGCCTCATTAGTTGAAGGTTCGGCTTCCCTAATGATTAGAGGGAAGATCGAAAATTCTGGCAGATGTGCTATGCTCATTCTCCTAATGGTGATCAGCATGGCACTATTCCATGCCCTGGTGTAGGCATAGAATAGATTCTGTGAATGCTCCATTTTTTCAACTGTGGCGACAAGTTTTATTTGTCTGATGTTAATAGCATCGAAAATCTGCTTCAGCTCCTTTACTTTGCGCCATAATGTTGGGTCTGCAGTCACATGCGTACTGCTGTTGCCACTTTTTTCCTTTCTCTTATTCTTCTTCCTGGTATCTACTTCCTTTATTATAGGAGTCTCCTTACCACAAGCCCTCCTTTCAATTGACGCATCATTAATTGGGCCATTGTTTTCTAGGATCTTCTCTCCTTCGCGAGGCACTATACCCCTTTGCTAACATAATCGTGTTATCAAAGAGGGAAATACCAAGATACCTATCTACTTTGCTGCACATTCTGTAATTTCCTGGTGCAACATTGCACCGACATCTATCTTTTTACCCTTTATGATCGAATGTATCAGACACATTCGATCGAGGGCTACTGTTGTACTGTGCGTAGAAGGCATTACACGGTTGTTAATGAAATGAAACCACACCTTACTTTGCGTTGATGAAAATCTACTGTGCATGGTGTAGTTGCTCGAATTTGAACCTGTCCACATAGCACATTCGACACACAGGTTTCTTATCAACATCTCGGTACCTTCTTCAGTTAATTCTTCAATGAACTCCACATGCTCATCCTCATCAACAGTAATATTGTATCTTCCGTTGATGGTTGCGGCATCCCATGGTATTAACCCTTCATGAAAAAAATATAAAATTGGACTCTAGGTCAGTAAGGTTGGCATAGAATTCCCGCACTATAGATAGGGAATAGGCCCTAGGATGGTCGCAAGATGTCTTCCAACCCATTCTTGCGATGGTACGAGTTACTTGCTTTCCAAGGTCCCTTTGCTTCGACAAGTTGAAACCTTGCTCTGGATGGAAATTTCTCTTCAGCATATTATCTTGGAAGCGTTCCTTGGCTACCTTAGTTAGGAACATCACTGGTTCATTAGAGGGTTGTTGCTTTGTTTCACGAGTTGTTACAATAGGGGACGATTCAGGAATGGACTTTGTTGGTGTCTTTGCTCCTCTTGTTCTAGCTATATCTGGTGGTTGCAAAAGTAGATTAAGAAGGATGAGATATCGAAGCAAATTTTTAAGTATAGAAATGGAGGTTTGTGACTGAAACAGTCGGCGCATAAAATTTACTTTATAGAGAGAGGAGGCATGTTTGTATGTATTACAGAGAAGGGTTAGCAAGTCTTCACTCAATAAATGCATCCAATCAGATCGCCCTTTTTTAAACCAATCTAACGGTTGGGTTTGAAAGGATGAATCGTCAAGATTTCTTTTCTGATACGTTTTGATCCTCTAGTGATTCAGCAGACGAAATGCAGCGACAATAATATATTTATACACCGACAAAAGAGTGGACTTGAACTTCAGAGAAGTATGAATTGGTTGTAATTCCATAATAAGAGCTTTCACAATAGATGATCTCAAAGCTAGGTTCCTTCTATTAATCAATGCAGGAGGTTGCATAAACCAGTTTGGCTTAGTCTCAATCTTATTCGCCTCAACCTTGCTGTCACAATTTAGTAAAACATCTTTATACGATGTCGCCACAAATTTTTCAATAAATCTTATGCTATGCTCATTGAATTCTCCCTTAAATGATTTATCCAGCACATTAATGTGCTGACATTCTTCCTTTTCGCGACAAGGAGTGGCTTCGAAGACGCTGAAAGTGACATGTTCGCCATTATGACTCATTATTAATTATCCTTTGTACAAATCGATGAGAGTGTGTCCCGTAACTAAGAATGGGCGTCCCAAGATTATGAGTACCTCTTTATCGGCTTCACAATCAAGTATAATGAAATCAGCAGGGAATTCAAACTTGTGTACTCGAACAAGGATATCCTTAATCTGTCCTTTAGGCTGCGCCAATGACCTATCTGCCATTTGCAATGTCACTGTAGTGGGCCTAATGTGACCAATTCCCAATTTATTAAATGTAGACAGCGGCATCGGATTGATACTCACACCTAAGTCACATAAAGCTTTACCTAAATAATGATTATCAATCAAGCATGGGATTGTAAAGCTTCCAAGGTCTTTCATCTTAGGTGGCAACTTATTTGTCAGCACTGCACTGTATCCTTCTATGAGCGCAATTGTTTCAATCACAACCAGCTTTTTCTTTTTAGATAATAACTCCTTCGTGAATTTCCCATAAGTGGGGATCTGCACCAATACATTCACAAGAGGGATGTTGACATGAAGTTGGTGTAATGTATTACGAAATTACTGGTATTGTCTATCATGCTCTTGTTCCTTGAATCACTGTGGGAATGGCAAGGGTATAGGTTCATCTGTTTGCCTCGACATAGTAAGTTGCGTCGACATTAGCAGCTGCGTCGTTAACTTTTTCGGTCTGATTGTAGGCATGTGCGTAACAATTAGTGGAGCTTCTTTAATTAATTCTTTTGTAACTTCTTTAGGTGCACTATCCTCACCCTGGTCCAGATCATTGATGATGCAGGTATTGCCTTGGAATTAGTGTTTGGCTCGACAGTTTGCTTTCCACTTCAAAGAGTGATAGCCTTACAATGCTCCTTCCCTCTTGAGCTTTGGTTCTCTGTGTCGCTTGGTAAAGCACTGGTGGTCTTGTGTTCATATTCGAAGCTAGTTGCCCCAGTTGTGTTTTTAATGCTCGGATAGAAGAGAAATTTCCTTGCACCATAGCTTCTATTCGTGTCATAAACTCACATATCATATTTTCAAAGGCTACTGTGGGTTCAGTTTGTGGTTGTTTGTACTGTTGCTGCTGTCCATGAACATTTGGATCTTGTATTGAAGCTTGTTGTGGCTGTACAAGGGCACGTGGCTGCATATGTTCTTGTAATTATGCATAGTAATTATAATTCTGTTGTTGCTGGTTGTAATTCCTTTGTTGATAACTGCATTGGTTATATGAATTTCCATATCTAAACATCGTAGCATTTTGATTTCCCCGAGGTTGTTGGTTTCTCGTAGAGTTATTGTAGGAGTTACCATAGGAATGTCCACAGATGTTATTGACATAAAAAGCATTCTCCACATGCTTTAGACAATCCTCATAATTGTGGTTGTCGCCACAAATTTCATAACAAAATGTAGGGACATCAATTTGTTTGGCAACTTGAATAGGTGCGATTTCACTAGTCCCCTTCATGTTCTTTATCATGTTTGCGAGTGAAGAACTTGTGCACTTAGAGCAGATATAGCATCCAACTCAATAACTCCAGGATTTGCCTTCACTTGAGCAGCTCTAGAGATCAGATATTGATAATCGTTCTGAGCAATTCTCTCTAAAATTTGGATAGCTTCATTGTAAGTACAGTCTAACAAATGACCATTAACAGATGCATCGACAAGATTTCTTGTCTGTGCATTCTGCCCATTGTAAAAGATTTCGATCTGTCTCTTGTTGAATTCCATGCATGGGGCATCGTCTAAGAAGAGATTTGTAGCGCTCCCATGTTGTATGCAGATTCTCATCATCAAGCTAATAGTATGCAGTGATATCATTTCTGAGCTTAGCATTCATTGTCGGTGGATTGAAACATAAAACAAACTGAGTTACGAGTGTATTCCACGACATAATCTATCCAGTAAGTAACCCAATGAACTAGGTTCGAGCCCATCCTTGTAATGAGTAAAGAAATAGTTGCCTTCGCAAGGCATCATCAGGAACACCCTACTGACTGAAAGAAGCACAAATCAGTAGAAAAGATTTAATATGCTCTCGCATCTTCATGTGAAAATCCAACATAATGCCCATTAGAATTTACCATTAACATTTGGAACATTACCGGTTTTAGCTCAAAATTTCCAGTTTGAATTGCTTGTCGAACAACACCTGGCTGCAAATCATCCAAAACTTGAACAACAAAATCTTGGACAGTTAAATTTTGCATTTGATCTTCTTATGGCAGCGGTGGATTGTTGATAACTTGTGGCTGTATTGGAGGATTCTATAGTGGCAGCGGTGGTATTTCAGTATTGATTCCTGGTAAAACTATGTTTCTCTGTTCTTGTTGCCTCCTTTTAATGGTTCGATCGATATCCGGATCTAAGTCAACAATATTTTCAGGATTTCTCTTGGTAATAAACACCTAATATAAAAACAAGTGAAAAATAGTAACAACAAGAAAACAAATCAGTAACAAATAAAGATTAAGAAATAACAAATAAATGCATAGACAAATATAAACATCAAACAAACGTCATCTCCGGTAACGATGCCAAAACTTGATCGCGCTATGAACGTCACAGTAATAATGGGCAAGCATAACTATCGATGTAAGTATAATAGATAGATGTAAATCTATCAGATATCGATCCCACAGGGATAGCTGCTTATGTTTATAATTGTCGATGCAAAGAAAGTTAAGACTGAAGAGATTGTGATGAATAATATTGATGCAATAAAATAAGAAAATGCAGTAAAAGTATGAGAATAATTTGTCAAAGCAATTTAAGAAAATTTAAGAAGTAAAACAGTGATAATGAGATGGGGTTCCCTGACTTGAAAAGTTTGCAAAAAGCTAACTGTGATCACAAGGTTAATAGCAGATAAATTGTCGCCACAATTAAGCACAATGAAATCTTACCAACCTTGACTTCCCTGTTTATCAAAGACTCAAACACTCACACTAACCACACCTTCCAGTGTTGGCAATGCTATATATTCAAGAACAAGTGGACTGAATTCCTTCAATCCTCAAGAAACTTCCATTAACTTGATTGTTAACTTAATTTGTCACTGCACTTTCCAGTGACAGTGACTGCAATCACACTTCCGTGGTCAAACAATTAAATCCAAAGATAAATAATGAAGGAAAGATTAAAATAGATATCATTCATATTTGAATTTAAATTATATCTCCATACAACTCAAATTATCAAAACTTATCAGCGTTTAAGAAAGAAAAATAAAAGAACAGATGGAGTACTTTATTCCTAGTTTACTCGAAATGCTCTCTTGCTCTCCCTCTTGCGTCGCACTTAGGATGCTCTGGTCACGAGCAATACACTGCCTTCCTCCTCTCGTCAGGTAGCCCATAGAAGCTTAAGCTGCCATGGAAGCAAGCTCAAGAATACTCTTTTCAAGAAAATTTTATCCACCGAAAAGTTCAAAAAAATATAATAAAAATCTTTTCTCCTCAGTATTTAACATTAACTGCCAATTACAGGTGTCCTTCCCTTCAGATCTAACTTCCTCTAGCTGCACCAGTTGGTTATGCCAACTGTACACTAACGTAAATCTGGTGTGTTCATTAGGCAGTTGTCAGTTACGGTGACAGTTTTGGGCATAAATTTGGATGTTATTTTGCAGCGACAACTCTGTACACCTTCATGCATTGATCCTTTAGGATAGATTCACTAAAATTAAATACTGAACAACTAATACATCGACATTATTAGTGAAAACATGATAAAATTAAATAAAATTCGGCCAAGCTTCACTAAATTAGAAAATGCAATAACTAAGTTAAAAAGACTAAAAATGCATGCTAAAGATGATCAAATAGGAACAAATTATACCATAACTAAGGAGAAATCAATGGCCATTTCTAATGCTATCATAGAGTTGCTGAAGGATTATGACCTTGTGATTGATTATCATCCGAGAAAGGCTAATGTTGTTGCTGATGCCCTGAGCCAGAAGTCGTTGTTTGCGTTGAGAGTAATGAATGCCCATTTGTCGCTAGAGGGCGATGGTTCGGTCACCGTCGAACTCAGGACGAGACCGCTATTTCTATAGTGGATTCGTGAGTTGCAGATAGATAACCCAAAGCTTATAGCTAAGAAAGAACAGATACAAAATGATGTCACTACTGAGTTTACGTTTGATGCTGATGATATGATGTATTTTCGAGGCAGAATATGTGTTCCTAAAGATTTCACTTTGAGAAGGGACATTTTGGCAAAAGCTCACAGCAGCACTTATTCCATTCACCCAGGAAGTGCGAAAATGCATAACGACTTGAAAAAGATGTATTGGTGGCCCGACATGAAACGAGAAATTTTTGAGTTTGTGGCTAAATGTTTGGTGTGTCATTAGGTAAAAGCTGAACACCAGGTACCGTATGGATTGCTGCAGCATATTACTATTCCAGAGTGGAAGTGGGAGCGAGTCACTATGGACTTTGTTACAAGGCTACCGGTGACATAGAGGAAGAAAGATTCGATCTGGGTTATAATTGACAGGTTGACTAAGTTAGCCCACTTCATTCCTATTCGAGTGGAATACCTACTTGAGAAGTTAGCTGAGTTATATGTATCCAAAATTGTACGACTGCACGGGGTACCAGCATCTATTATCTCAGACAGGGAGCCGCGTTTTACCTCGAGGTTTTGGGGTAAGCTACATGACGCTTTGGGAACCAGATTTAATTTTAGCACTGCATATCATCCATAGACAGATGGTCAATCAGAGCAGGTGATACAGATTCTGGAAGATATGTTGCGATGCTGTATACTTGAGTTCGAGGGTAGCTGGGAGAAATACTTATCATTGGTAGAGTTTTCTTATAATAACAGCTACCAATCCAGAATTTAAATGGCACTGTTTAAGGCATTATACGATAGGAGATGTAGAACACCTTTGTATTGGTCAGAATTAAGTGAGCCTAAGCTGGTTGGGATTGACCTGATACACGAGATTAAAGACAAAGTTTGAGTAATCCCTGATTGTTTAAAAGTAGCATCTGACCGATATAAGTCGTATGCTTATCTAAAAAGAAAGGATACAGATTTTACCGTTGGAGATCAAGCTTTTTTGTGGGTTTCACCTTGGAAGAAAGTATTACGATTTAGTCGAAAGGGAAAGTTAAGTCCGTAGTTTATTGGGACGTATGAGATCCTTGAGAGAGTTGGACTTGTAGCTTATAAGCTAGCTTTAACCCCAAAACTTGAAAACATTCATAACGTATTTCATGTTTCGATGCTGAGACAGTATAGATCAGATCTTTCTCATATGATTACACCTTACGTGGTTGAGATACAGCCGAATTTATCATACTCAGAGGAACCAATTAAAATTCTAACTCGTGAGGTGAAAGAATTGAGAAACAAAAGAGTGCCACTAGTGAAAGTCTTGTGGAATCGACACAAGTTGGAAGAAGCAACATGGGAGGCAGATGCATCAATGAGGTCACAATATCCCAATCTGTTCACTGGTAAGAAATTTCGGGGCGAAATTTCTCTAAGGGGGAGAGTTATAACAGTCTGATTTTTAGTGGTGTCAGAAACAGTGATTTCGAGATCACAACTCCGATGAGTCGGGTCAAATATTAATTAGTGAATACATATAATGTCATTAGTGTCATATTAAACTTTGGTTAGAAAATTTTATCGATTGAATAGTGAATTGAGTAGGAAGGATTAAATCGTAAAAGGTGCAAAAGTGGAGTTAAGTAATTAGAAGGACCAAATGAACAAATTTCCCTAAACTATTTTAGTGGGTAGATTATCATGAGTTAAATTGAATATAAATAGGAATAATGAAGGTTAAGAAAAGGGATTAATTAAGCTTAATTATGAAAGTAATAAAAATTACAATTATGCTATTAAGTATAAAAGTGAATTTAAGAAGAAAATAACCTATTTGTCTTCTAATTTCTTCATCTTCTTCAGCAAGCACAAGGAGAAAGCTAGGGTTTCTATAACAGCCCAATTTTTAGTGGTGTCAGAAACAGTGGTTTCGAGATCACAGCTCTAGCGAGTTGAGTCATAAATTTTAGTTATTTAATATTAGTGATATCATCAACGTCGTATTGAGTTTTGGGTATGAAATTTCGATGCTTAAATAGGTAAACGAATAGAAAGGACTAAATCGTAATAGGTACAAAAGAAGAGATGATAATTGGAAGGACCAAATGAGCAAATTGACCTAAGTTACTTTAGTGGGTGGATTAGCATGATTTATATTGGTTATAAATAAGTTTAATTAAGATTAAAAATGGTTAATTATGATGAAAGTCTTAATATTTACAAAATTGACGTTGACTATATATATAAATTAAAATAACAAAAAAATGAAGAAATTCATTATTTCTTCATCTTCTCCACGAAAAAGAAGAGAAAAGCTAGGGTTTACACATTCAATCTTTGAGCTTTGATTTGAGTAAGTAAACCTTGATCGTTTTTAATAATTTTTATGTTTTCAAGTCCGTATTAGCTTAATCTAGCTTTTGCAATGACTAATTTGTGAATCTATCAAATGTTATGAAACTTGCCATTGTTGAAAATGCTTGTTCTTGAAAGCTTTTGAAATATTGAGTGTTTGATTATTGGGCTAAATCTTTTTTTGTAAAGGGATTTTTGATGAAATTAGAGTTTAAGGACCAAAATGTGAAAGTGATGAAATTACAAGTATTGTTGTGAAAATAAATGTGTGAAGGGGTTGGATAGACACCCTAGAGAATTTGACTGTGGTTGGTTGTATGAGAGAATGGCCATTTTGGATGTTTTGTGTTGAAAGGACTAGATTGAATAAAAGGAAACTATTAGGGGTAAAATCGTAATTTTCCAAAAAAGGACTAAATTGTTTTGAATGACTAAATTATGTGACTTAATGTGAGAATTTAATGATTTGTGAATGTAGACTACAATCTTGCTACAGACAGCGAAAAAGGGAAATTCTCGGATTAGTCTTTGAAGTGTTTCCTAAACTGCAATCCAGTCCGGTAAGTTCGTAATATAAATCTTACTTAATATTCCTTGTACATATACATTGTCAATGTTCAGCAAATCAAAAGCAATTGCTATTGAAGATGATCGAAGAAATGAGACGAATGAGATGGCAGGCTTTATGCCGTTAAAATAGTACCGACGCGATGGCTGGGGTACCGCATATGTTGCGAGTCCTTGACAGCTCGTGTGAGCAGCATCAGGTACTGGTAACTAAAAATTTTGGATAGGAAGAAGTTGTAAATAACTCAAAGAGTAATAGGATTATGTTGGCTCAATGGAATCATTATTTCTTATTACAATGCCTGGTAACTCCTTAGACTATTGAACTTACTAAGCTATGAAGCTTACCACAGTTATTGTTGTTGTTTTGTGGATCATTTCCTAACTGAAGATCGGATCATCGTCATCTCTTTGAAGTCACACTATCGCGGTGTTTGTCGGTAGTTTTTGCATCACTCAGTCTTATGGCATGTACTAGGATGATATTAACTTTTGTTGTTGTATTAAAAGTGTGGAAATCTTACTACGTTGAATATGTGTATGCATGAAGTACAATTTAGATGTTTAAACTTAAGATGCTTTGTAAAGACGTAAAAATTATGTATGTTGTGTGAAGGCCTAATGCATAATTTATGTTGGAGATGTTTGAGATGTTAAACTTGTGTCTTGGCAAAATTCTTGAAATTCTGCATACTTGTTTCGGTAGAATTTAAGCATGTATCGATAGAAGTATAGGGTAGGAGAGAGGTTGTTCTCTTACTTGAGTTGTATCGGTAGTTGAATTGTAAGTATCGGTAATTATTAGTATTGATGTATCGGTAGTTTGTATGCTTATACCGGTAGAAGTTGCAGGATGAGAATTTTAGCTCTCTATAGTTTCTGGTATCGGTAGATGTACGACTTATATCGGTAGAAATCATACTTGTATCAGTAAAGCTAGCACAAGTACCGGTAGAAATCTGCACAGTTTTTGAACTATTCAATGACTTGGCTACTACCAATACTTGACCATCAAGTATAGGTAAAAGTCTACTAAAATATTGGAAATGTCATTTTTACCCTTGTTGAGTTGTGTTTATGATTAAAGGTTGATATATAACGTGTGAAGTGAATTTCTTATTAAATAAAGCTGATTATTAGGATGTTTAAAGATGAACAGTGATAAATGAATAGAAAACATTAGAATCCTAACCGACAACGGTATTCGAGTTTTGGGTGTTATATTTAGTGGTATCAGAGCTTTCGATTTAATCGTTTATTGGATAGTTATGATTTTATTAAATGATTTCGTAGTACATGCCATATGAACCTGTGATAGTGAGATACAGATGAATCCAATCTAACCATAGTTTTTATAGATAAAAGTAAAGATGCCTGAATCTAAAAGAGATGAGACTAATAAAGTAAATAGCAATGACCCGACAAGTGATTCCGCGGCTAATCACGGGGCTCCTATCTTGCCAATGACAGAAAGTGAAGCTAAAAACATGTTCTTCGACTTAATGGGATAGCGGTTCTCGAAATTTATGCAAAATAACCGAATGGCGCCACCACCTCTACCCTTAGTTGCACAGCCTGCTGCCCGACCTGCGGTACCTCCTGTAATAACTCCACCTCCTCCGATAATAGAACAGAGGCACCGTATTCTAACTGATAAGGTAAGAAAGTATACAAAGGAATTTCGTGGGAATGCTGAGGATGATTCATCTAGGGCTGAGTATTGGTTAGAAAACACTTTGAGAGTATTGAGTCAAATGGCTTGTTCGTCCAAAGACTATGTGAGGTGTGACGTTTCGTTACTAAAAAATGAAGCTTGTAATTGGTGGGCAATGATCGTGGCAATGATACAAGAAAACGAGGTTACTTGGGAATTTTTGCAGATGGAATTTAAAAAGAAGTATGTCAGCAAGAGGTATCTGGATAAGAAGAAGAAGAAATTCCTAGAGTTGAGACAAGGAAACAAGACTGTAGCAGAATACGAATAGGAGTTTGTATTTCTCAACAAGTATGCACGGGAGATCGTATCCACAGACAAGGCTATGTGTGTTAGATTTGAGGACGATTTGAAAGATGAAATAAAGATGATGGTAGGTGGCTCCGAAAAACGACGATTTATCATGTTGGCAGATAGAGCACAAAAAATAGAGGAAGTATATAACCAGAAGAAATAGAAGGAGAAGAGACTTCGAGATTTTGGGAAGAAGAATCCTACTAGAACTTTCACAATGCCACCACCGAAGAAATTCAAAGACAATGAATTTCGAAGAGTAGTCTCTTCTGGCTTTCTAAGTAGAAGCTGATCAGGACCACCAGAATCTAGATTTCAAAATCGGTAGGCTGACAGTGTAACACCCAAATCCCAAGCACCGTCGTCAATTAGGATTCTGGTGTTTTCTATTCATTTTACACTGTTTATCTTTTACAAATATCTAAATATTTGCATCTTTATTCCATAGGAAAACCACTTCTCACAATTTAAAATAATATTTAAATATAACACGATTTTATCAAGGGTAAAAATGGCATTTCCAATAATTTAGGAGACTTCTACCAGTACCTGATGGTCAAGTATCGGTAGTAGTCAAGTCAGTGAATAATTTGGAAACTGTGCAGATTTCTACCAGTATTTGTATTAGCTCTACCGATACAAGTCATGCATCTACCGATACCAAAAACTCCAGAGAGCAAAAATTCTCACCCTGCAACTTTTACCGATATATGTATACCAACTATCGATACATTAATGTTAGAAACTACCGATACTTGTGATTCAACTACTGATACAACTCAAGTTAGAGAATAACCTCTCTCTTACCCTGTACTTCTATCGATACTTGTATAAGTTCTACCGAAACAAGTATGCAGAAACTCAAGAATTATACCAAGACACAAGTTTAACATATCAAAAACAAGCTATGCATTTAGACATCACACTACATACATAACTTCTAAGTTTTACAAGCATCATAAGCTTAAACATATAAGTTGTACTTCATGCATTTACACAATCAAAATAGCAAGATTTCAACATCTTTAGTTCAACATCGAAGTTAATTTCATCCTAGTTCATTCCATAAGACCAAGTGATGCAAAATCTACCGAAAAACTCCGCGATAGTAAGCTTTACAGCTTAGTAAGTTTGATAGTTAAGAAATATCAACATGGTAATAAGTGATAATGACTCATTCGAGCCAACGTAGTTTTCATTGCTCTTTGAGTATTTAGAACTTCTCTTCTTGTTCATAACTTTCTGTTACCAGTACCCGATGCTGCTCACACTAGCTTTCGAGGACTCACAACCTATGTGGTACCCCAGCCATCGGCACGGTGTCTATCTGTACTGTAAACTATTTCCTAACGATGCATCTCACACGAGCTGTCGGAAGTATGCATAAAGAATAAGTCTCAGCGATCGTAGGACTTGTAATCTATATAGGATCCATATCTCATTTCTGAGTCACGATGCTGCTCACACGAGCTGTCGAGGACTCGCAACACATGTGGTACCCCAGCCATCGTGTCGGTACTATTTCAACGACAAAAAGCCTACTATCTCTTGCATTTCATTTCTTTGATCATCTTCAATACTGATTGCTTTCGAATTACTATACATTTACAATATTTACATATACAAGGAATATTAAGTAAGATTTACACTACGAACTTACCGGACTTGATTGCAGTTTAGGAAAGACTTCAAGGACTAATCCGCTAATTTCCTTTTTTCGCGGTCGATAGTATGATCGTAGTTCAAATCAAAGCTTAAAGATTGAATGTGTAAACCCTAGTTTTTCTCTTCTTTTCCATGAAGAAGATGAAGAAATAATGAATTTCTTCGTTTTTTTTTATTTTAATTTATATATATAGTCAATGGTAATTTTGTAAATATTAAGACTTTCATCATAATTAACCATTTTAATCTTAATTAAACTTATTTATAACCAATATAAATCATGCTAATCTCATTTGGTCGGTAGATGCACGACTTGTATCGATAGAGCTAGCACAAGTACCGGTAGAAATCTGCACAGTTTCTAAATTGTTCACTGACTAGGCTACTACTAATACTTGACCATCAGGTACCGGTAGAAGTCTCCTAAAATATTAGAAATGTCATTTTTTACGCTTGTTGAATTGTGTTTATGATTAAAGGTCGATATATAACGTGAGAAGTGATTTTCTTATTAAATAAAGTTGATTATTAGGATGTTTAAAGATGAACAGTGATAAATGAATAGAAAACATCGGAATCCTAACCGGCGATGGTATTCGGGTTTTGGGTGTTACAGTTTCATTCTAAAGCTTTGAGCTTTTATTTGAGTAAGCTATTGTTACCCGTTTTCAGTAATTTTTGTGTTTTTGAGTCCGTATTAGCTTAATTTAGCTAACTTAGGGACCAATTTGTGAATCTGTCAAATGTTATGAACTTTTCATTGTTGAAAATGCTTGTTCTTGGAAGCTTTTGATGGATTTGTATGTTTGATGTTTGGGTTGAATCTTTTTGTACAGTGATTTTGGATGAAATTAGGATTTAAGGACTAAAATTTTAAAATGGTGAAATTGTGTGTATTTGGTGTGAAATAATTGAATTGTAGGGACTTGTAGAGGATAATGGTTATTCGGTTGGTATTGGTTGTATAGGAGAAAGGTTATTTTGCATGTATTGACCTTAAGGACTAAATTGAATAGAAATGTAAAAGTTAGGGGTAATTTTTTAATTTTCCCAAAAAGGATTTATATGTGTAAATTGATTAAATTACATGTTTTAATAGGAGAACTAGTTATTTGTTGTGTTAGATCAAGATCGAGCCACCGATCGCAAGAAGGGGAAAATCATAGAATAGTTCCTAAAGTTCCACCTGAACATTCAATTTCGTCCGGTAAGTTCGTTTGTTAGATTTCCTATTTGGACTGCTAAATATTACCTAATGAGGAAGTACTTGAGACACTTGATGTATAAATGGAAGACTCGTGTCTCAGATTAAGCATGAGAATTTATATGAATGAAAGACTCGCGACTCGAAACGAGCATGAGGATATATTAAAGGAAGACTCATGTCTCGGGATGAGAATGAGAATATGATTAAAGGAAGACTCATGACTTGAAATGAGCCTAAGATTATGTTTAAAAAGGAAGACTTATGACTCGATAGACCATAAGATTGTATTAAAGGAAGACTTGTGAATCCGTGAAGCATAAGATTGTCTAAAGAAGAAGTTTTGTAACTCTTATGCTAATTGTCGTTACAATGCTTAATGTTGAGCTATGATTCACTATTTGCGAACTTACTAAGCTAGAAAGCTTACTTGTGTATTGTTGTTATTTTATAGATTTCATTTTGGTTGTTTGAAGATCGGATTACCTCGAAGACATCACACTATCCGAAAGCTAGTTCGGTAGCCCTTACATCACTTAGTTATATGACATGTACTAGGATGATGTTATCTTTTGTTTTACTTGTTCGAGATTGTGATGAACTTAATATGTTTAAATGAAATATTGAAGTTTGTAGTGTATGATTGTTCAACTGAGAATTAGACTTAGAAGTATAATGTAATGACTTGGAAACTATGAATTTTGCATTGGTTTAATGCATTTTGAGTTTATGAATGTTATGTGTTGATAAACTTGTGTTTTGACATGTTTCATGAGATTCTACATACTTGTTTCGGTAGAACTCATGCATGTATCGATACAAGTACAGGGTAGGAGAGAGGTTGTTTACTGATTTGGGTTGTATCGGTAGTTGCATAGTAATTATCGATAGTTTTGTGTATGCTTGTATCGGTAGTTAAGATGTTTGTATCTGTAGAAGTTGTAGAGTAGGACTTTTTAGCTCTCTAGAGTTTTTAGTATCGGTAGAAACATAACTTGTTTCAGTAGAAGTTATACCTGTATCGGTAGAACTATCATAAGTATCGGTAGAAGTCTGCACTATTTCTAAATTGCTTTCTGACTTGACTTGTCCAACAGGTATCGGTAGAAGTATCCAAAATTTGTGAAAATGAAAATTTTGCCCTTTCTGAGTTATGTTGATTTTCAATTGATGATTCTTGTTGAGTTTATTACGATATTCTATTAAAATATGGTTAAACGAAACAATAATATAAGACAAACTGTAGTAGATGAACGAAAGGGAACCGGGACCCTAACCAACTACGGTGTCGGGTTTTGGGTGTTACACTAACATACCAGCTATGGGCTCGATCATCTTTAGAGCATAAGCCTTCACTTCTATCAAAGTACATGAGTTGCATACGCATGGTTAAAAACTAACTCAGGATTTAGGTAAATCAAACCATGAACGTCACAAGTGAATTAATTCACAAATGGATTCAGAATTAATTCATCTTGGATCTATTCCAATGTATCATTTTACCAATGAATACATCTATGTCTCTAACCGTGGAGTCAATTGCCTCGATAACCGAGACTAGCCATGTCCTCAATTAGAATTGTAGACGACATAATAATCCTTCTCAGTATTTAAATCAAATGCTCACTTTGATTCTTTTACGAAATTACAGACTCATTTAGACTATCTACTGAACTAAATTGTCTTTCTCGCAATGTAAACGTTCTTACAATGCTAGTTATCTTCAGTTTGAATTTAAACAATAATGAACTTAATATTTTCTTGTCACAATTTCGCTATCCATGCAAAATATGAAAGACAAAAAAATACAAATGGCATAATAGTGAAATGTGAAATTAACTTTATTTATTTATTTATTCATCGTTCACAATTTCGCCAGAGCATTCTTGATATCGTGAGCCATCTGTTTAAGTCTTGTTCCATGCATGACCTCTTGGGGTGGCGTATATTGGTATTTTGAAGTCAATCTGTATTACAATCTACTATTTTGTCAAGATTTTTTTTTAGAATCTTATTAAATTTTTATATTTTGTTCCATGAAATTACCTCTTTGAACTTCTATGCCAAATGTGTTGAACATTGTTTACAACTACCAATGATGTACATTGAAACCTTTGTAAAGTAATTGCTTAATTTATGTTTCTTACTAAAAAACCTATAAAATTTTACAAGCTTCCACTGAATGATTTGTTTATAAGTTATTTGTTTAAAAATTAGTTTGACTTTAAGTAGTGACACATTATACTCGGATCCAATCATCAGGTCGGGTGTGGTGCGTTACACTGATTTTGATAGAAACAAAATGCCACGTCGCTACAACGAACTTTTGATGTCGTAACGAGAAACAGAGCAAAGTTCTTGGGGCGGCGTTGTTGCTTCGAGGTCATGATGAGCACCAAATAGAGAATTGCGTTGTGATGAGGAACCTCATGTCGTGGCTTCAATCCAAGATTTTAAAATTATTACAATTTAGTCTTAATTCGACCTTGGGTTAGCAAAATAGCTTTCGTAAGCTCTTGTAAGACTCGAAAATGATTATGTATCGTTTTATACACCTATTTTAGTTACATTTGAATGTTTAATGGTTTGAAAATAAAGTGAATTGACAGTAGTTGCTTCGAAAATGAATGTGACACCTTGTAACTCGGACCAGGCAATCGGGTTGAGTAATGAGGTATTACAAACACAAAACAATTGGTTACGTAGTTTGGTAAACATATACATATGCGGACATTGCCTAGAGATACAATCCACTATCTTCAAGCATGTAGATCACTCATTGTGTAGCAACCTCACACTTATACAAGGATCTAGATCACTCTCCATTAAGTCTTCTCCCAAACCAAATGACTCACTTGTATTTTACTTACAAAATGCAGTCTTTGAAACGGGTTCCTATTGAACAGATTAAAGTACCAACTCGCATACAAACTAAGTCAAGTTTACATATGTGTGTGCGTGTGCGTGTATTTAAGGCTTACTAAAATACCAATAAATTACAATACAAATCCCCACCAAAGTAGCTTTCAAAACAAGATTACCAATATCCTAATAATGTCTAGGATAAATAAGAAATCTTAAACAAATCGGGAGATTTTATTTGTATGATCAACTTCGATACAATCCTCAATGATCTGTTTCTCCATTAGAATGATCTTCATAAATAGGTCAGCACACTTCCACGTGATCAACTTAGTTATAACCGAATTATTTTGGTTTAAAAGATTACCAACAACAAATATAACAAGTATGATTCTTGAATAATTATAGACACAATTTGTAAACGCTTTCATAATTGTGATTATAACAATTTCATAAGTACATTTTTTGAAAAATTAAAATCGTGAAATCCAAATTTATTTTTTGTTGGTCATCTTGCAACAAGTGGTGTAACCATATTTACCCTTAACAATTTCGAATAGTCTAACTTGTATAACGTACACAACAATCAAACTTTATTTTCAATTTTTTGTCAACTATGTAAAATTAAGGGCCTTGGATGATTATTTTCCCTGGATAGTTAAGTAAGTCTCTCTCTGTGTTCATTAACTTTGTTCAATCTAATTTATTAATTCAAATTGAGGAATTTTATGCAAAACTTTGGCCAAAAGTCTAAGAGTATCATCTCATGATGATTGGAACATTTGGGTTGATGTTGATTTATTTCATAATGTGATATTTAGTATACTTAACTTTGGCTGCATTATACAATTTTTTGGTATCACTATGAGTCAAGATTGGTTTTCTAAAATTTATATCAAGTGAACCATCATTGTTGAAAAACCCAAACCGAAGGTTGAATTAGAGTTACTCATGGGCTGTGTTTGGATCAAGTTTGGGTTGGATTTAAGCATGATATTAATATATTTTGTACTTGTCTAAGTTCGGTTCACCCCAAATATGGGCTTAAAAATTTGTCCAAATACGTCCATATTTACAAAAAATTAACCCAAACTCATTTTAAGTCCGCCCATAATATTTTTATTTTTTAAAAAAATATTTGTATTATATTATTTTAATATTTAATAATTTTATATATAGTCATTTTAACATTATTTTAATGTTTACATTGGGGTAGTATTATATATTTAGTAATATAGGTTTATTTTTTTAATGTGTTTTAAATCACATAATATATAAAAATAACATAATATAAAGTATTATAAACTTAAAAATGTGTCTGGCCGGGCTTGAGCCTTAAATGTTCAAGACCAAGCTCAACACATATTTTAAATAGGCCTAATTTTTTTGCCCAAGCCTATTTTTCGAGTCTAATATTTTTATCCAAACCCTCTCAAATTTCGAGTGGATCTTTGAGCCTAGGTAGGTAGTCCAACCCATGAACAAGTCTAGGTTGAATTAGTAGCATTGAATCATTGGAAAATTAAAATATATAATAATTAAAAATTCCATAAATTTTTTATGAAAAATATAAAAAGAGTTAATTGCATCAAACATCCTCAAACTTTGACCTTCATTCTAAATTGGTCCCTAAATTTCAAAGCATTCTAGTCAAATCCTTAAACTATCAATATTATATCAATCAATTCATTCTATTATTAAAACACGTTTAATTCAACAGTAAAATGACATGCCAAATATTATGTGACATAATTTAAAACTAAAAATAAAAAAAAGTGAAACGCGTGAAGAAAATGTAACACTGAAAAATACATAGTGAACAATAAAGCTTTTATAAAAGTTCTGAAAACTTTAAACCCAAAATATTTTACAACATTTATTTTTCTTTAAAATTTTCATTTTAAATTATGACACATAAGATTTGACGTGTCATGTTATGGTTAAATAAAATTATTTTAATAATGGAAGACTTGATTGATACAACTTTAATAGTTTAGGAAAGTAATTAAAAAGTTCTAAAGTTTGATGATCAATTTAAAATGAGGATAATAATTTAAGGATGTCTAATGAAATTAAGAAAAATCATATTTACAAAAAGAAAATCAAGAATGCAATAGTTGCTAATAAGTAATTAAAATTTGAATTCAAATTTATCCAAATTCAATTGACTTGATGAACTCGACCTGGTTTACTTATTAAGGATAGATTTAGATAGGTAGTGCATTTGTTGTTAGTGAGAAAATAATAATGACAATAAAATTAAATGTTATAACGATATTATAACATGAAAGAAAAATAAACTAAATGCACTACACTGCACCCAGAAAAGATTTGCAGAGTTTAATTTTGGTAGAAAAGTCAGAAGCTCCCAAATAACAATTTGATAGGGTAAATATGTAAATTTCACCAAAGATTTTTAGGCAGAAAATTTTGACCCTGCAAAAAGCTGAAGAATTTAGCTAGGCTACTTGGTTCAACAATCACCACAAGTTTTATTTTTGGACGAAACAAGTGTTCTTACTCGACTTACTTAGATGCATAATCTTTATCCTCCTACCTATAGGATTATTTTTTTAAATATGTTTTTGAAAAAATCGGTAACTACCACAAAATTTTTTGTATTATATTTTAGATTGTATTTTATTTCAAATTTATTTAAAATAATAATTAAAAAATCTACTCACGCGACTTTAAATCTTATTAGCCCATTCCCTCTTTTAATATTGTCTAATGATAAAACAATAGTTAAAATATGCTCAAACTCATTATATTCTCATATATTTTATTTATTTTAAGGAATTTGATTTCTTTTTTTAATTAAAAAAATGCAAGTGTCATTATTAATATGGTTAAAATTATTTATTATTTTATTAAGTCCAAATTCATTATAATTTTATTTTTTTATGGTTACTAAATGTATTTTTTTTATTTTAAGATGTCATACTATTTAATTTAATAAAAAAATTTAATAATACTAAAATTTTAACAATGTAAACCTGAATTTTAAAAAATAAAGATATTGAATTTCTAAAAATAAAAATAAATAGACTAAATTTCAAATATATATATATATATATATATATATATATAAAGTACAAAGAATATAATATATTTTAACTCAAAAAAAATCAAGATAATGCATATCCGTAACTTGTTCTTGTTCAAGACAATGAAATATGGGTCATATATATGCAGTGAGATTTTTAGTGTAAAAATATTAGGGTTTTTTTATTTAAAAATAGATAAATTAATTATTATATATTAGATGAAAAAATAAATGGATCTTTTAGTCTCTATATGTTTGAATGAGATAATCATATGATTATTTTATCAGTCATATCAATTTTTAACAGTAAGATGAATGAAATTTTTAATAAAAAAGATCAATTTACTTTTTAATCTAAAGTACAAGAACTAATTTACTCATTTTTAAGTAAAAAATAAAAAAATTAAATCTGACTCTCAATACACAAATTTTTATAATTCTTTTATTGATTTTTACTTTTCATCCATGTATTTAAAATACTGAATGCTCAATTTTTACTCAAATTTGAGATTTTAATTTGATAAATTTAAATTTAAATTCAATTGCTTAGATATAAATTCATGTCGTTGAAATCAATTAGACTTGAATGCAAGGGCGAATCTATGTGAGCTAGCAGAGGGCCCAATCTCTCTTAAAATGAAAAAAAAAATTATTTAGGATCTTGAAAACTTTTAAAATTTTAAAATTAATAAAAGTAAAATTGCACTTTGATTTCCCTTAAAAATAATAAAATTTTGATTTATTTCTTTAAAAATTATATTTTTACTATCATAAAAGTTATAATTTAATTTTGATCTTTAAAAAAATTTTCTAACTTCGCTCCTGAGTGAATGGATGGAGAAGGAATAGTATGGAAGTAGAAAAGTTTGAAGAAATTTGACACAGTTTCAAACCAACTTTTATTTGAAGTAAGGAACTTTGACCCTGCAAATTGCTGAAGAAAATATGTAGGATTGTTGGTTCAACAGTCTCCACAAGTTTTCTTTTTGGAAGCAGCAGTACTCAATCACATGTTACCCTTTCTCAAACATGGAATATAATGAAATCTTTTCAAAGAGAAAGAGTCAAAATATGGTAAATTATAGGTTAAAATATGCATATAGTTCTTTTACTTTTTTTAAATTAGCAATTTAATCTCTTTATTTTTCAAATTTAAATTTCAAGTTCAATTGTTAATGCTGTTAATTTTTTTAATTAAATTTAAGTTAATTATAATATTTTTTAATTACATAGTTATCAAGTCATCAGTTTTTTTTATTTTAAAATGTCGCAGCAACAAATTTAACGAAAAAAAATTAATTGTGTTAACAGTTGAATCTAAATTTTAAAATTTGAAAAATAAAAAAAAACTAAATTTCTAGAAAATAAAAATATAAGGACTAAATTTTTGATTTTTGAAAAGTATTACGACTATAGACACGTTATAACCTAAATTATATAGCTGTTTACCCAACTCAACTTTCATGAGTTTTTATTTTGGGCATTAAAAAAATGCATTATGGACACTATCGTTAACAAATGTTTCATTGTGATCAACCATTGTTAATTTGAGGATAGGAAATATTATTGTATACTTATTTTAGTCACTTGACTTTGATAATTTTTCATTTTGATCACTCATTTACATGAAATTGAGTTGCAAGAAAAACTTGAATTTCATCTTCATAACCGAATAGCTCAATTTGTTATAAAATTCAATTTTTTAAAATAAAATTAATTTTTAAAAAGGAAAAAGAAAGTGACCAAAATAAAACTTTACTAAAATTTGGTGACTAAAAGGGGTGTACAATAACATTCATAATCCCAAATTAACGGTGCGTAATCGAAATGAAAGCATTTATTTAATTGTAGTGCTCATATTGCAAACTCTTTTTTCTGTACCCAAAATAAAAATTTATAAGAATTTAATGATCAACTGTGCAATTTACCCCAAAATTAAAATTTTCTTTTCGATTGTGCTTTCAGAATTTGCTTATTATCACCTATCCTTATTGAATTCATAATATCTGTCCCTAGATTTCTTTTTCCTGGAAAAATCAGCAAGGAATTGAAAATGAACTCTGCAACCAAATTCTTTCTATCAACTCCCTAATTTATGTATATTTACAAGGCAATTGATGCTGCAATCCTTAGGGGAAAAAATGGCAGCTTTCAATTAAAATCTAAGAGAACATTTGATCCAACAAAAGAACCAGAGCCATTGCAAATCCAGGATCAAATCCTGCTTTTATAATCAACACAAAAACATCTAATCCAAAACAAATACCTCCATTTGTTGCATCTTTCCTTTTGATCTCCGCCACCACTCGTCTTTTCTCATTCACCACTTTGCACGATCTATGCGAGTACGATCCTTCGATCGTGTACGCATACCGTTTATCCGCCGGTGGACGGTATACGTATGCTAACACATGAAATTTGTTGGTATGCAAAATGTTAATGCACTTCTTCGCATACAAAATTGGCTTCTCTGATGTACAATGATCACCTACTTCCCCTCCATAGATAACCCATGTATCGACTAATCCTAGATTCTGCCATTAAAACCCAGAAAATTTAAGCTCGATTTTTTATATTATTATATGATTCAAAGGTGAAATCTAGAGAAAAACTATAATAGTTTTTACCTTACAACGTCTCATTGTGAGAATGGAATTCCCTTTACCGTCCATAAGAACGAGTTCCTTGGGGCGTCCTCCCATGTAATTATCAACTCGATAGACTAGATTTCCATTAGAATCGATCACCGTGAATCCGTTACAGCTAATCAACAATGATTTTCTCCACACAGTTAGCGATGTGCAAAGATCATCGTCATTGCTGCCGCCGTCGGTTTCGGATAACTCGGGCTGTTCTTGTGGTTCTTCATCATCATGGACTGATCTTGATAAGGATTTCAAGAAAAAGAACATGTTTCTTATATGTTTCTGTGTCTAAAAAACTGTTGTTTTGAAGCTTTTACAAGACTTGTAAGAGAAAGATATTTATAGACTTTTAGCTTATAGTGTTAAGAAACATATGGTACTTAAGCAATGTACATATTTTTTTCTGAAAAATTGTGAAATGACAACTTTTTACCTAATTGTCATGACTCATAGCTTCTTTTTTTCTTAAAGGTAACTTTCTTTTACTAATGTTGGAAAGAGGGTCGCATTTATTTTTAATCATATTTGGTAAGATTTGTATTGAAAAATATGAATTTATTTTTTAATCAATTCAATTAATTTCAACGTTAAAAAAAAAATCTCACCTCAAATATTAAATGGATCTAAAATGAGTTTATTTTTAATCAATTTTTAACGTGACTTAATCAAATAGATTTAAAATAAATTTTACGAGTCTCTATAATACGACCTCACCTCAAAAATTATCCAAAAATAACCTAAAAACTTTATCTCGATTTAAAGATTTGATTCAATTCAATTTCAAATTTAATTAAAGATATAACGTGATTATCAAACACCGAATTTTTAATAAGAAATTGAATATTGTTAACGTTGGAAAACGGGAAAGGTGTGTAAAATTTCAGCAACGATAGTATCCAAGATTCCAAATTGAAGTATTTGTTAGGTTCCTAATTCATTGATTTCAATGAACATAAGGCGACGAAATATTATGAAGTGTATAAAATCTGCGAGGAATTCGAGATAAATTTACACTGTAGTTATTGCCGTCAGAATGTCCCATGTGTTTTTGCTTGCTGTCATCAAACCAATGAAACAAAAACAGACAAAGGGTGAGACCGTAGACCCCATTGGCTTGTCCAAGTACTAGATTTGATGATCTGTATCATTGTTATATAATCGTCTTATTTATTGTATATTCGTATAGAATTTGTTCCATTTATGTGCAAATTGATCGGTCTAAGCACTATTATGGCTGAAAGTCGTGGGTTTTTCATCATTTTGGTCGTCTTTGGTAGGCCACCTTGGTGAAGACGTTGCTCCCAAAGGCCAAGGATGTCGGTCACTTGGCATAACAATGAATTAGAATCCGGACTTTTGCCTTAGCAGCATTAGAGGTGAAACCTTATTTATGATATGTGAGTTGAAAGTAATTTACTCTCATTTATGTGTATGAATCAATAGTAAATGTATAAAAAAAATACATGTTGCGTATACATGATTTGATGGTAAAAAGTGTTCACCATTTCAGATGTGACTTAGATTCGAGTCATATTGATCATGTTTATTATTCGAGCTTTGCCCTATTATTATAATTCACCAAAAAAATTGATAATATTATTAATTCTCGTCATTAAAATAATGAAGTACATTTTATTTTTATTATTAATTCTCTCATAATTAGGGTTTACAAATTCAGTCAATCATATTCAACTATATTTTTTTTTGAAAGACAACCAATAATAAATTTGCATATTAACTATTAGTTGAATGCTTAAGACTATTTTATAGAAAAATTCACATTGTCACTTTAGCAGCGACAACTAATGATATTATCAATTTAATCTAAAATTCCAATGGTATAAATGGTCTAAAACCACAATTAGACATATATATGTGTGTGTGATTAGGTCATTAAATCAATTTGATTCAAGATTTTACTTTTCAAATTGGTTTTATGGGTTAAATTCTGCTATTACTCCATATACTATATACAAGTAATGGATTTAGTTATTATACTTAAATTTGGCTTTTCTTTATTTTTATACTTTTTATATTTTAAAATTTCAATCTTGACTAATCGATAGTTGTTAAATTTCTTAAATTCACTATTTTCAAAATTTGATATGACAAACATATTATCACATATTTAATGCTATATTAATTTATTATTTTCACATATTATAGTAAAAAAAGCCCGTTTATGAATTTAATGTCTATCTTTGATGTCATTATTGAAATTTTAAAATTCAAAAAAATATAAAAATTAAAAATATCTAATTGGAGATCATGAACTTTTTGCATAGCGCACAAATATTAGCATAATTTAATTAAAAAAATTTAATCATTTGAGTTAATACTGAAATATTAAAATTTTAAAAATATATTAAAAAAATTTAAAAGTAAAACGATTAAAATTGATGAATTCAAAAAATAAAAAAACTAAAATAAATCAAATTAAAAATATAAAAAATAAATTTACAACTTATATAAAACACAAAAATTAGTTAGAAAATTGGAGTTAAAAGTTTTACCAATGATTATAGAAAGGTAATCATAGAATATGATTGGTCTTAAATGTATTATAAACTATATATTTTTCCATGTTGTATAGTGGGTATTAAATTTTGGGAAAATTTAATATCATGTGATGGTTTGATAGTCAAAAGTATTTATTATCCCAAATATGATCTAGATTCGAATTATACTAATCGCATTTACTATTCGAATTTTATCCTACTATTGTAATTCACCTAAATTTCGGAAAAATCAACCAAATAATAATAATAACAACAACAATAATAATAAATAAGCATCGCATGGTCCTAACTCCTATCCGATAGTCATACTCAGTTCAAACACGTCTTTGCTGTAAGATAGAGAGATGGAGAAAGACGTATAAATAAAGATCGAAAAGAGTAAATTACATGCAGCCCTAAAAAGGGAAATTCATTATAACACTTTGGTAAAATTATCATGGAGTCCTTATACTAGGAGTTAGACTACATTTTAACTTGTCTACTCAAAAAATAGGCAAATTAGTCCATGTGTGTTAGATAAAAAAGTAAATTGGTCATTCTATTGAAATTTTCATTCATTTCTATTATTAAAAACTAGTCACTTTACGTCAGCATGAGGTACAAATGGCACGAACATGTCATAGTTTGATTATTTCTATTAGTTATACTAGTGTTTAACAGTAGAAATAGATGAAATTTTTAACAAAAAATACTAATATGCTCTTTGATCTAATGCATAAAGATTAATTTGATCATTTTTTTAGTAGAAGAGGTAAAATGTAATTTAACACTTAGTACAGGAGCGTCCATGGTATTTCTACCAAAACACTTAACATTTCTTTTGCATTTTTATGACAAAAAGATCTCATTTTTTTAGGTTGAATTACGCCCCAATCTTTGTACTTTTTGGGTTTTTTAAATTATTTTAATTTGTTAAAAATTTAGACCTACTTATTTGATCTCAAATTTTAAATCTAATTAAAAATTCGAATATGTAACATTTTAATATTCATAATGCTAATTTAAAATTTAAATTCAAATTGACAACATATATTCAAATTCAACAAAACTCTTATCAATTAGACATTAATTTTTAGATCAAACTAGTAAAAGGACTAAATTTGAAAAACTCAAAAAGTACACGAACCGAGAGCAAAATTAAACCTTCCTTTTACTACAACATTGTAATCATTGCATGATAAAGACAAAAATATACGTAGGAGCCACACAACTTGAATTATACACGTAGGATTGATCACCAATGTCTGTAGCTGCAATATTTTGAAATGCAGCATGAAGCCATAACTGTCACTTCAAAGGTGAAAGCATTTTGTTGCTATGGGACAGCCGACCAAGACTTTTAAGTAATCCCATTTCCATCAAATTTTTAATTTCTTTCAAACTTTCTGGTTTCGGCTCTTTTCATAATAACTATTCATATAATGCCTTGACAAAACTTGGGGACATGGCCACCTAAATTGCTCATGTTCTTCACCAGAGAGGGTCACCACCATTTTTGTTCTTTTTCTACCCTCACATGATTTTGAAGATATATTTGCTCCCTTTTGAGACTTCAAGGATACTGTTTTATGAAGTAATTTCATAAGCAAAACAACATTATCTTCTTGCTATACCGGTCAAAGTTCCAAGGCTGTAATTCTTGTTTTAGTCCTTTTATTACGCTAAAATTTGGAACTTAGTCCTTTCAATTATACTTGTTACACCCCTCAGACCTGGACACCTTACGTCATGGAGAGAGAATTGCCATAATACCATCAAGGAAAATCGTCGCATCCAAGGATGAAGCTAGAAAATTGCTTTAAGGGAACTAGAGATGAATCATAAACTTTTTAAGGGATCAAACCATAAATTTACCATTATATTAATAATTTTTAAAATTTTAAAGGGATTACAAAGCAATTTTACCTTTTTTTTTAGGTGCAGGCACCCAAATCACATCATTCCAATCTCATTAATGCTCAACTTCCCAAACTCATCAACCCTATATTGTGTACATCTACGCAATACCCTATCCTTGATCTAAATTAGATTTCAAGCCGCCATTCTCCTATTAATATCCTTATTTTCAAAATCTGAAGGACGCGCGAATGAAATGAGAACAAGATACTCAATACAAGATATTAATCATTGATCATCACTCTATTAAATACTTCATTCTAAATTTTCATCCTTATTATTTGTCCGCGCCATCCATGATGTGAATTGTTTATCATAGCACCTTATTAAAGTACTAACTTAATTACATCAAATTAAAGAGATTAAATGTTAAATTTTAAGATGATAAAGTGACTAAAACTATGATAAAACCACTATTAAGACACCCGAAATCAAAACTATACAACTTTAATTTGTTGAAATAAATGGAGAAGCTTTGTACGGCATTGATTTGTGTGTGTGGCCTAAAGATTTTGAAGTTTATCATAAAAAATGACACGCGGCTTTAGTTACAGTGATATTATATCAGAATGGTGGGTCCCTTTTAGATTTATACCTTACTGGAATTAGAAAGCTATGCAATGCCACGCATGTCCTTCAAGGTTCGTTGTCAACCACGTGCATATCTCCTGCTGGTTCACCATCCGAGTATTTTTCCAATTTTACTGCCAGTTACCCATCTCGTCATTTTCCCAGCTTTAATTTTAGATTTGCAATAAAAAGTAGGGTAAATTATGTTAATGTTATTAAATTATTAATAAGTTAATGTTTTAGTTAATTTTAAAAAGTAATAGAGTGGTCACCGAATTATTTAGAAGTTTTTATTTAAGTTATTGAACTATTTAAAATTTTTTATTTAAATCACTAGGTTGTTAACTTTTATTTTTTTAAGTCCGACTAGCGAGATCTAACAGATGATTCAACAACCGGTAAAGTGTATCAATACCTACCGATGAGCAGAAAAACATATCTTAGATCAAAGTCAATTTGACAGTTAGTGCTGGATATCGAAAAAAAAATTGTTTGCATTTTGATTCGTAGATTTGTGACATTCAAAGCTATTTCATGAAAAAAAAAGTTGAACTATAAAAGATAAGGGGGAAGAGAGCTTTCAATTGGTGCAGATAGTGCAAACAGAGAACCCCATACAATAGTAATTTAAATAAAAACTTTTGAATAATTCAGTGAACATTATGTAACTTTCTGAAGTTGAGTGGCCAAAAAGTAAACTTACTAATAGTTTAATAACGTTGGGTGTAGTTTACCGTGAAAAGTATTGTAAACTAAAAGATAAATTAATTTAAATGATATTTAAATTTATTAATATTACAATATATAAAATATCAAATTTAAATACTCTTAAATAATTAATATAAATTATTTTGTAAAATTTAATTTGAATATATAAATCATATTTTAGATATTAAATCACATACAAACTTTGTTAGTGCCTGATCTGTCGTCAATTCCGCACTTAAGGAACTTGTTTTTTTGGTAATTTAGAATTTCAATTTATATTTTCAGTATTTAGGCTTTAGGATTAGAAGTTAATAAAAATAAGTATTTTTATTACATTTTGTAGGTGTTGTGACCCAATAGGCCGACAAGGACCTTAGGTTGTGCTAATGTGTTTAATTGAGTGTGCAGGATGAAGACATAAAGGCCCAATTGACGTAGAAGAAAGGGACGAGTAATGCACAAGCTTCCCAAGCTGTTAAAACACCAAACGATCGAATGAGACTAGAATTGGGTGTCGTATTGCGCCACACCAAGCGCGACACACGTCAATGTCCTGCCCAAGTAATTTGAGGTTATTTTCATCCGCGCAATCAAAGTTATACGAAGACCTAGGACATGCGAAGACCTAATTGGTGCTGCCAACACCTCTATAAATAAGACATTAAGGGTTGAATGTCATCAAGTCGTTCAGAACGCCATTAAAAACCTTCGTAGTTTTTGATTATTTTCTTTTTGGTTTTTAGATACTTTCTTGTTTTTCTTCTTGAATCTATTTTGATTCAAGGACTTATTGATTTAATTAAAGTATTCAATTTATATTCTTCTTTGCAATTATTTTATTTTGTTATTCCAATAAAGAGATTTGCTACTTCGTTCCCTATTCGATACTCAATCCACAATTATTCAAATATCTTTTCTTCTATGAATCGATTGTGTTTCTTACATGGTTTATCAATCGAAGTTAAGATTATGAATAACATGAGTGGCTAAATCCCTTACGGGAGATTAATGAGTGGATTGGGATGCAACTAACGGAAGATTTTGGATTTCTCGAGATAGATTGGTTGATATAAACTACGTGTTCTTAAATTGTTAAACTTGATAACCCTAATAAGTTAGCATAAGGTAGACGAGATCCGAAGATGAAGTCGAACCGAGTAAATTGTAATTAATCCTGGTTGAGAAAGTGAAATCGAAAGATAAGCGAGTGTCAGCTAATCAATTAAGTTAATTAGAGTCGGGAGGTAATAATTGTCTTAATCAATGAGTAATATACTCTAAAACCTCAATACAAAGTTAGTCACAAATTCTAAAGTGAGTTAATCTTCCTCATTGGTTTATCAATTTAATTTATTCGTTTATCTATCTTTATTTATCTAGTTTTTAGTTATTTATTCTTAATCCTCTTAATCTATTTTATGATCCATTGTAATATAGGAATTAACTATTACTACTTAGACTTAGTATTGTAAAAAATATTTTCATTATTTGTTCCATTCTCCCTTAGATACGATCCTCAGAATACTTCTGGTATTTCGTTGTACAACTATATTATAATTTGACCCGTGCACTTGCAGACACCGTCGTTCATAATTCTTATATTTTTGGTGTTATATTTATTCTATAAATGATAACTTATTTATAGGTGGTCAAGTTTTTAGCGCCGTTGCCAGGAGGTTTCGACAATAAATGTTGAAAATAAAATTTTTACAATTAATAGGATAAGTAGGAACATTAGGACCTATATATACGATTTTAATTTTTGTTTATTTATTTTTATTTGAGATTTGTATTTTTATTTTTCGTTTCAAATCGTGTATAACCTGAAGCTCCAGCACTCCAATTGATCCATACCTAGATTCGAAGCAACTACTCAAACGTAACTATCAATTAACGGACAATGATCCACCTGCAATTATAAACTTATCCCCAGAAAATCCGTTATTTAAAGAGCCACGACAACTACAAGAAAATAATTGGGAAGAAGTCCCAATGACCCAACGGAAGTTGTGTGAGTACGTCTTACCTATCTTAGACATGGTGTGAGGAAACATTACGTGGCCTGTGATCAATGCTAATAATTTTGAGATAAAGATGGCTATGATATAGATGATCCAAAACACACTACAATTTAAAGGGAACATGGTTGAAGACCCAAACCAACACTTAAAGCGATTCCTTCAACTATGCGATACCTTCAACTATAACTGATGATGCTATACGTCTACGTTTATTCTCGTTTCCATTATGCGACAACACAATCGACTGGTTAGACTCATTAGAATTGAGTTCCATTACAACATGGAATGATCTAGCAAAAAAATTCCTTCATAAAATTTTTCCGATTAGTCGAACCATTCAACTTCGACGAGAAATAACTAATTTTAAACAGTACGATGGTGAAACCCTTTATGAGGCGTGAGAGTGTTTCAAGATAATGCTAAGGAAGTGCCCACACCACTAATTGCAAGCATGGATCCAAATTCAAATATTCTATAATGGTGTTGACGGACATATTAGATCTAACCTAGATGGATCATCCGACAGATCTATCATGTTTCACACGTACGAATGAACTTATAAAATCATTGAAGATATGGTTATGAATTCGTACATGTGGCCTAAAAAGAGGTTTATGTACCAATCGAAGCCTTCAATGGTGAAAGCAGTGAACAAAGAGAACGAAGAGGATAGATTCAAACAAATTTTAGAAAAGCTTAACCATTTGGAGATGCCGATCAAGCCAATAAGAGTGGAGCTACACTCAGAAAGCCAACTGGAGGAAGAAAGTTACGTAAATAATACCTTTATTCAAATACTTATAATCCTAGTTGGAGAGATCATCCGAACTTTAAATGGGGAGGTAACCAAGGAGGAGCAAATCAAGCACAAACTCGACAAAACACCCCTTATCAACCTCCATCGTTGCGAAAACATACTGTTGGAAACTACCATACTGCATTGGTCAAAGATTCAACCAATTAGAGGGGGATATGCAAATAATGAAGAAGGATATTCGACAAGTCCAAATGACGTGTAAATTACTCGAATCCCAAATGGATAACCTCTGTGACCAAATGAACCAATTAATGGGAATGTTCTAAAAACAAAATGGTCAGAGCCTCCCTAGTAACACGAAGAACAAACCTCGGAGAGATGGGAAGGAGCATGCAAAGGTGATCGCATTGCTATCAAACAAGACATTAAAATCACCAATCATGCTCATTCATGAAGAGGGGGAGGTTCACGAAGAGCTTAACAAATCAATGGAAGAGGAGAAAATCGATTACCATGAGCCAATTATAGAGGTAGTCGAACCAGTGCTTGATCTGATAATGGAAAATCCGAGCACAACAAAGGTATCATTTTTTACCCGATTAGAGGACAAGCAAAAGAGGAACGAGGTAGATTTTATAAATTTTCTGAATTTGTTTAAATCTCTCAATGTCAATTTGTCGCTATTAGAACTTATTGATAAAAATCCAAAAATATGCCAAATATTTAAAGGAAATCATGAAAAGGCATAGGAAAATGAAAAAGGACGAGCAAATTGACATTAATGCCTCGTGTACTGCGCTAATTGCAGAGAAGATACTCTCGAAGTTAAAAGATTCAGGTAGTTTTACAATCCCAATAGAGATCAGGGGTAGATATTTTAACAAAGCCCTTTGTGACTTAGGGGCCAGCATAAATTTAATGCCCTTATAGATTTATCAGACACTCAAACTCTAGGATCTCAAAAACACCTCAATAATGCTACAACTTGTAGATAAATCCTTTGTACACCTAAAAGGTGTACTCAAGGATGTATTGGTTAAGGTATGGGGATTTATAATACCCGTCAATTTTGTAGTCCTCAATTTTGAGGAAGATCGAGAATCCCCATTCAATTAAGAAGGCCATTTTTGGCCACCTCTAATTTAACAATCGTTCTTGAGCAAAATGAGCTAATCATAAAGATTGATGACGAAATAAAAGTTTTCAAATGTTATTGAGATTCCCAAAATGAGGGATTGCTTTGGGAAGAATATTATGTATTATTCAAATTAACTCCTAACAACCTCGATCAAAGGTATTTTTTCAAGTCGTGCAATTTCAGGTACTTATAAAAAGAGAGAATGGGACAAATGGCAAGACTCCAGTGGAGGACAGAACAATTGGAAGAGTCGAGACAGGCAAGATCGACATTTGAAGTCGACGGTAAAGTTCAAGGAATTTCCATATAAATCAAGTAGCACAAGATAATTTTAAAAACCATCAAATTTAAATAACTTGTAAATATTGTAGGCTAATTTGTTTGTGATTTATTAGGCTAGAAATTAGATTAGTTAATTTATGTAAAATTAAAAGGAAATAGGTTTTCAAAAGCAACAAGGAAGTTAGACGTTAGTATGGTGTACTTATAGGCAACTGAGGGCTCTCTACAAGTCCTAGAGAGGCTAAATTGAAGTTGTGTTGTCACACAATAATTTCATGGCATGACACAACCTTGTGAACCTAAAGAGGCTAAAATTCATTTTCGTGTCGCGCCACATCTTACTTATGGTGTGAAACACCCTTGAAATTAACACAAGCAGGGATAAATCAGTGTGATGTCGCGCCATACAACCCTTGTGGGACGACACATGAGCTATTTTTGGCAACCTTTTTTTCTTGATTCAACATGATCTTAAGAGATTTGAACCAAGATTGGATAACAAGTAAAGCCCTAGATGGCTTCTATATATTGCCCTTAGCAGCTACTAAACCTTTCAAGTTGTTGTAGCCACCATAACAATGTTTGCCAACTCTTTTCTTCGAAATTCCACAAATTCCTCTATTTTTCCACTATATCCAAACCTCAAACCATGCATAACAATCTTTTCGATAGCGAATTTGTAATGGATAGCCACACCCACTTTCGGGAATGAGAGCTCGAAAGCAACCTTGTTGCAGCTCAAAGAAAAATACTGTTACAAGAAGAAGGTTCGGATCCTTAGACGCATTGAAGAACAAAATGCATGAGTTAATCCAATACTATTGATGGGAAAAGTTCTGCATAACCCCGACCAAGCCGATGTACCTTCCGATCATACACGAATTTTACGTTACTTTAAATAAGCTAGATGCAAGTAGACCAACGGAGGTAACATGGAAGCAGTTTTCTGTTCGAGGAAAAGGAGATAACTATCTTGCCACCCGAGATAGCAAGGTATTATGAAGTTTCATTATATCTCTGTGATTTCATTCAAGGAGCTGACCTAATGTATTTCCCGAGAGAGAATATGAATGACATAATTAAACTCCTACCGGATGGGAAGGGTGAGTGGGAACGCCATTTAGGCACGAATTATCATATATCGTTCTCTCAAGCGAATTTAACTCCGACAACGTGAATGTCATTGAAATTCATTAGTGCTCAGATTTGCCCAAAGACAGACATGTCCAACATCGATACGTTCCAAGCAACCTTGTTATACACAATTTTAACAAAAGAATGGATTTGTGTGGGAACGTGGATATATCAATGCATGCTCCAATGTGTGCAGAAAAATGAAGTAGAATTATTGTTCCCACACTTGGTAATGTCCATATGCTGACAATCAAAGGTGTCGATGGGACGATTAGGTTGTGTCTTACAACCGAGCTAGTTTCCAATCTTGGAACCAAGTGTAGAATACTTTATCGAAAATCAAAAACGAAAGAGGGCAACAAAAACCAAACCACATCAAGGCGACAATGTGTTACCTGATTCGGAATGGATCATTCGATGGATGTAAGAAGACGAACCAATCTTTGAAGACTATGCAAGGAAAAACGGGTTGAAGTGCCACAATTCCTAACAACTAAGTACGAGGTAGTGACTGAATCGAGCAAGGTTAAGAAAGAGAGAGAAGAAGATCCCGAAGAAGATTCGGGGGAGGAACCAAAGGAAGAGTCGCAAGGCGAACAATGTAAAGAGAATAAAACATCGGATCCTGTCTCCGACAAATTCAAAAAAAATTCATTTAAGTTTCAATTTGGACTTAATATTCGAAATGTCTTTAAATTTAGTTTTTAAGTACTTAAGACTTCAATATTAAATATATATATATTTAGGGGTGTTCAATCAGTTAACCGACCCAAACTACCATTAATCGAATTAATCGAAATTTATATGTTTTTTTATTTTTGGTTGAAACAAGAATAAAATTAACCGAATTAATCAAACAATTAATTTATACTTCCAAAAAATTAATTGAACTGACCGACCCCCGACCGAATACTTATATATTATAATATTATTTATTAAATTCGGTTAATTTGGTTAATCATTTCGAATTGAATTAACAATTAACCGAACTTTCAAAAAATTATTAACCGACCCTTTACCGAATTAATTCGGTTAACTGACCGATTAACAGAATTCGGTCTATTAATCGAATTAATTTGATTTTACCCGAAATTTGCTCACCCCTATATATATAGTATGTTTAATTTCTCTTAGTAGGAACCCCAAATTTTTTACGGTTCAACATTATAGAGCCAAAACCGAGAAGAGGGAGTAGTCCCACTAATTGTATTGCACGAATGAAGAAAAACGAGTAATCTCTTTCCTTAATATATTTGATTGCACATTAAGGACAATGTGCCGAATAAAGTGTGCGGATGACTTCGGAAAATTTTAAAATTTTTCTGTTATTTTCTTTCTCTCATTTCTAATTTTTAATTTTTAGTTGCATGTTTGTACTTGAGCTTCTAGAAATACAAGTGATTGATTAAGAGCATATACCTAAGTTTTTTGTTTAAATTGTAAAATTCATTTGAAATTAAATAATTTAGGTTGTTTATATTTAGACTACTTAGTTCAGTTTAGCAGACTATAAATAGATAAAAGAGATTAAATATACCAAGGGATAAAGGTAGATACGAATAAGTAAATATATTTGTAGAAATACGAGAAATCTCTTTCCTTAATATATTTGATTGCACATTAAGGACAATGTGCCGAATAAAGTGTGCGGGTGACTTCGAAAAATTTTAAAATTTTTCTGTTATTTTCTTTCTCTCATTTCTAATTTTTAATTTTTAGTTGCATGTTTGTGCTTGAGCTTCTAGAAATACAAGTGATTGATTAAAAGCATATACCTAAGGTTTTTGTTTAAATTGTAAAATTCATTTGAAATTAAATAATTTAGGTTGTTTATATTTAGACTACTTAGTTCAGTTTAGCAGACTATAAATAGGTAAAAGAGATAAATATACCAAGGGATAAAGGTAGATACGAATAAGTAAATATATTTGTAGAAATATAGGATGTTCGAATTAAATAAAAAATATTCGGTAAGATCCATAGTTATTGAAACGATGCGGTATAACTAGTATAAACCTTATAAAAAGTTCCTAAGAAAAATATCGAGTATATTGGCACATATTAAAAAAATCATAAGGGTTAGGGTTAAATATAAAATGGTATCCAAACTTGTCCATTTCTCCCAGATTGGTACTTATAGTTTTTTTTTTGTCATAGATTGGTTCCTAAACTTATTTTTCATCAACTAAATCGGTACTTGAGTCTAACACCGTTAAGTTTAGGACATGTGGCAAAATAAGATTGTGACACGTGGCATAAATGATGTTATAATCTAAAAAAATTAAAAAAATATTTTTATGATGTCATAATCTAAAAAAAATTAAAAACACTTTTTCTCTTCTGAATTTTCTCCCCAATTTTTTTTCCGTTCAATTTTTTCTTTCTTTCTCCTTTCTTCTTCCTCCCTCAACCCAAGTTGTTGCCTCCGTCCTCCTTTTCGGCCTGAAAATGGCATCGAAGTTGAGTTGATTTGGGGTTTTCTTTCAAATTACGGTTCATGAAATGGTATTCGAATTTTGAATATTTTAAAATCTCTGGTTTACTCCATGAAATCGAGCTTAAAAAACTCAATTGCCAAAAAATTGAATCCATTTTCAAATGATTTAAATATCAAAGTTTATTTGTAATGAGATTGTTGTTAATACATTGCAAATCAAAATCGAAACCTTCCAACCATGGGTTATCTCACTAGTACTTGATGATGGAGCAAATCAAAAGTCCAATACAAAATCAAAGCAGAGAGAACCCAAATAATAAGCATGGAATCCTGTTGAAAAGAAAAATCAAATCAAATTCACCCATAGAGGAAAAATGGAATCAAATCCTAGAAAACAAATCCAAACTAAAACTTAGGCTCTGTTTGTTTACCTGTAAAAGCTTTTCTGTAAAAGATTTTCAGTGTTTTCCTATGTTTGTTTGGTTGTAAATGATTTTCCAAAGTAAATTATGTTACAAACACGGGAAAATGGGAGCCTTTTTTGTGGAAAACGTCTTACGCTTTTTATTTTCGTAAGACATTTTCCAAAGTTTTACCTTCTCCTTCTCGTACCAGTTGCTAAATGCTTTCTCTTTCTCCTTCCCCTTCCTCTTCCCCTTCCCCTTCCCCTTTCCTCTTCATTGCGTCCCTGACCCAAGATTCATCTCTGTATCAACAAAAAGAAAAAAGCCCTAGCCATTTTTAATCTTTTCAGAAATGAAACTCTCAACTATTTGGTGATTTGTTCTGTTCAATTTTTTGGTTTATTTCTCTTCAGCGATTTGCCACTTTAAGCGAAATCAGTCGATTCAAGTTCGGTGGTTCTTCTTCTTCAGTCATGACTCTGCCTCCACCATGTCCAAGATCCCCATCGGAGTATCGAATTTGTATGGGAAACGAAGGGAAGCAGCTAAAAATATTATAAAATAGCCTGTATTGCTTGCCCAACTCTCTATGCTTATCTTAAGGTAATTTTATCAAAACCATTTGCCCATTTTACTTTTAGTTTTGACAAGAATGTTCAGAAAAATTTTATATAGTTCTGGAAATTGATTGAAGGTAATGGAGTTTGTTGATTAACTCTATATCATTTTCATCTTCGTTATTGGTCTAAAGGGGTTTTGGCGTTAAGGCCATACTGATCATCAGTAGAATTAGTTAGACTAGAAATGTATGTCTTTGAGTTGAAAGTCTAATTGTATGGTTGGAACTTGGAAGAACTGCAAGAAAAGGGGACATTGAAAATTTTCACAAAACAAAGTTGTAATAGTTTGTGTAATTTGTGTTACACAAGGTTTCGAGATTTGCAATAATTTGTGTGATTGAGTTATGAATGTCATAGTAATTGTTTAATTACAGAGAACATTACAAAAGTTGCAATAATTTATCTATTTAGATAATCTTGTGTGTAACTTGAGCCAATAAAAAGCTTATTTTAGAAGGCTCACCCTAGAACTTCTCAACTCATTAAGACCAGGTTATCATATATTTTTCACATGAGATGGTAAGGATGAAAGTTGTTGTTGGAGGAGTCAAATAAAGGATACACAATCTAGAAGATTGCTGTTTTGAATACTTTAATTAGAGAAAGAACTTGAATCCTTGAATTGAGGTATAGTGCCTCGTTAAGGATGAATGAGAAAATTTAACGACCTGGGTTTAAGTTTACATAATGATTAAATGCATGATGTCGTTATACTTTTCACATCTAGTGTAGGATGGATTACTGAAATGGCTTTAACATAATTTAATCTATGTCCTCTAACTATAGGATATACTTGATGTGGTTAAATGCAAACAATTTGTACTATCATAGCACATTTTTGGATGAAGGAACTAGTTTGGCCTGTTAATGTTATTTTCTGATTTTCTATTAAGGATGGATTGAGATGGATAGACTCAGATTGACATAGGGAAGAGGTTTGATTGATAAATCTTGTTTCATTTGAGATGTGTGGTTCATAACTTTTTTCTTTCGTATGATTTTCAGAAAATTGATCCTAATATCTCTGTGCAACTTTTGGAATATGATAAGCGTTTTGAGCAATATAGAAGTGATTTTACATTTTATGATTACAACCAACTCGAATACCTGCCATTGGAACTAAAGCATACTTACAAAGTTGTAATTGCCGATCCTCCTTATCTAGTAAGATAAAATATTTGTCAATTTCTTAATCTACTTATTGTTTCTTAAGCATCGGTTCAACTGCTATAAGGGGTTCATTCCTTTTGCTGGTACAAGAGAAGCTCTATTATGCTGTTACATTTTCATTGTTACCCTTAATTGTGGGTCTTGTCTCATAAGCAAAACCTTCTGCTTGTAACCAATCTTGCTGTAACCACTAAGGGTAGAACCTATTCTTCTTGTCTATTTAACGCTTTTTAAACTAGTATTTTCAAGTAAATATTTTGACATTCTGTTTCTTTGAATTGATTCCAGGTTTTTGAATATGAGGATGAACTTGCTTGTTTATCTTGATTACAGAGTATAAAACCTACTTGCCTATGCTTGTTTATCTTGTGACCATTAATATGAGATTTTCTTTCTGATGAAAACGAAATCAAAGACTTTGAATTATTAAATACCAGAGATTCAACTGTAGATACAGATCGTAAATGCAGCTCGTGCGACTGCAACCCGTGTAAATACAGCTCGTGCGACTGTAGTTTGTGTAAATGCAACAGTTTATGTGACTGCATTCCATGTAAATGCAACAGTTTATGTGACTGCAGCTCTTTTAAATGCAGCTTGTGTGACTACAAATCATGTTTAAGCCATAGTCTAATCCTTATCTAGTTGATGTAGGATAGTTCCCTCCCTCCTTTATGTAAGAAGCTTGGCAATATCTGAATGAGCTAGATGTGGGTTCTTATTTTGTTGTATGAAGTATTGTTTATGCAATATCTCAATTTTAAAATGTGTATAATAGTTCATACCTCCTCTATGTAAGAAAGCCCTGATCATTCTTATTGTTTCTAACATGGTGTGAATTTTTACTTTCACTAAATTAGCTTATTACAATCCTTGTTATTGTTTCTGCTGAAATACGCACTATTAAATTTCTTCCTGTATATGCCATTAAGGTCTATTTTACTAAACTCATGCTGGATTAAATATAGTGATTATTGATATTCTGTTGTGACATCCAATCCTCCAGTGAATTAACCACATTCTTTATGCATATCTACGGAGCACAATGAAACAACAACAATAATTGGTCAATATCTCCTTCTCTAAGCAAATGGAAATGTTCGAAAATGTTCATGTCGAAAAGTAACTCGTTGCTGCAGTTGTACAAAAATCTGTTGTAATCCTTGCTGCCTCTTAAATCATTGCAATATATGTAAAAAATAATGTAAAATATAAATTTAATAGATATAAAATAAACTTAATTAAACAATAAAAAATTTTAAAATAGTTTTTATCAAATATTTTCAGATAATCTATCAAACAACAGAAAATATTTTACACAGTTTTATCCAAACACCAGAAAATATTAACTTTTCCAGAAAAGTAAGTCATTTTCCAGAAATCATTTTCCGGAAACCATTTTCAGTCAAACAAACGGACCCTTAGTTTTGCTAAACCTAGAAAACAAACCCAGGAAAATCTTAGATTTACAAACATGTTTATCATCCCAAGTTAGACAGTAGAGGAAGCGATAAAAAAGGAAAAGAGACAAGGCTAAGCAGTGGTGCACATTGATAGGAGGCGAGGCCATTGACGGTGGTGGCTCGATTTGACATCGAAGAGCAGACAAAATATAAAAGGACTTATCTGTTTGAGCTCAAGCTTGGAACTCCGGATCTTCGTTTGACAATCCCAATGGTGTTAAGGACAAACACGACATGACGTACCACATACCGGAGACCGATGGCGATTTGACGGTGTAAAAAGGAGATCGGAGAAAGAAAGAGATCAAAGCTTGGTCTCTGTTTCATCAAATTTGGGTCACATTCTTGGAAAACTAACTGACGATTTGAAGAAAGGTGGTGAAGATGAGTGTTTTGATGGTGCCCGATTAGAGGTTAGACTGCGACTACGAAGGCGACGATTCATCTAATGAAGAAGAAAAAATAAAAGAAAAGAGGCCAACTTAGAAGAAGAATTGAAAGTGGAGAGGGAGAGAAAAGTTAAAAGAAAAATAATTTTTTTGTTTTTAAATATTTTTTAGTTTTTTTTAAATTTTCAAATGATGATGTTATTATGACATCATCAAAGCTATGTGTCTTCATTTCAGAGTGCCACGTGTCCTGCATTTAATGTCGTTTGACTCGAGTACCGTTTTAGTTGACGAAAAAAATTCGGGTACCAATTTGGGACAAAAAACCATAGGTACAATCTGAGAGAATTGAACAAATTCAAGTACTAATTTTATATTTAACCTTAAGGGTTATCAAGGAAATATTGTTGCATTAGAGTTCAAAGCGTGGGCAAAAATAAACTGAGTAGGAAAAAAATATTCGAACTCACTATACTCTTGAAAAATTAGTACTATATTCGTATATACATTTTGAGGGAGAAATATATTTAATTTTTGTTGGCTTGTTTGCTTTGTAATTTATTGAACTAATCTGTTTAGGTGCAAATAACTTTGAATTTTTAAATTTCTAGCTATAGTTATCAATTTAGGCAAAATTTCCTAGTGTCGATGCTCTGACTCAATTTCGTGTATTAATCTTGCTCAAGTATAGTTTCTTTTATTTGCATATATATTTTTTATTTTTCAATTTTTATTTATTTTTTGGATAGTTTGTTTAAGAACAAGCAAAGACTTAAGTGTGACGGTATTTAACTTATCGTCAAATATAGTAATCAATTCGGGTCAATTCCACGTTTAAGGAGCTTGTTTACTTGGCAATTTAGAATTTTAATTTATGTTTGAAATTAATAATTGGATTTGAAAGTGTTGATGGATGCTACAGTTGGGTGAGAGGATTGCACACTTTTTGATAGCTTTGCATCTTAAATGAGCATTTCTATCCCAAAATCTTTAATCTTCTACAATTGTTCTACATTACTGATTATATCCACGAATTTGTAGTTCTCACTTGTGGATGATTGTTTACCTCATTGTTTTATGATTGGGTAATGTGTTAGACTGATGAAATATATGTTGTGCTAGTGTTATTTGTTGAGCTTATGCATGTTTCAGATTAATGACCTTAACCATGATTGTAGACTAAAACAACAGAGACTGACCTTAGTCGAAATTAAGGCAAATAACCTTACCGAGTGCCGAGGAGTGAGAGCTGCTGTATATATTAGATGTAGGAGTAAGAACTGTGATTTTGTGATAGGCCTTTAGATTCGACCTAGAAATAAAAGTTGCTCATTTTAGGTTCGTTTATATTATTTTTTATTTTTTAAATATTTATTTTATTTTAATATTTACTAATATTATACATCTTTTATTTATTGAAATTTTTTATATAGTTATCTTAATATTATTTTATTGTTTACATTAGAGTAGTATTATATATTTAGTATATGTTTATTTTTTTAATGTATTCTAAATTATATAATATATAAAAATAATATAATATAAAATATATAAACTTAAAACGGGTAGGGCCTATGATAACATATTAATTTCGCATGATTTTTGTGCTTAAATCGGTTAATTCTTGAATTGATCCCTGCTAAATTGGCAATTTTATGTTTTAATCTTGTCAAGAATGCATTTGGAATGCTATGAGTCAAAAACAAGCTAAAAAGGACCAATTTGCAATATAATCAATAAAGTGGGATCGAATCAAAAACTTGGAAACAGTCAAGGGCTTATTAGATTTTGTTTGACCTTGTAAAAGCTAAAATTAGAAGAAAAATCTGATTTTATTTTTATTTAATTCTAATTTTGTGAGTGGGTAGTTAGGCCAAATTTAGTAAACCATTTGTATATAAATAGGACATTTGTGGTGTAGACACTTGAAACTGATTGAATTTAATGCAATTTTCCCATTTTATTCTGTTTAATTTCTTACGCATGTACCTTCCTTTCATTCTGCCATTTTCGTTCACTTTTCTTTCTATTTAAACAAATTTGTTTAATTGTTTTCCAAGTCCCTTTTCCTTTCACATTTTTCTATTACCATTAAACCCATTTTCCTTAAACCAACAAAAGCATGATTAAATTTACGCTTCGCTAAATTTCCAACTTTGCTTTAGGACGGTATTCTTTCCAATCAAGAATTTTAAGGAACGAATCCGCTTTAGAAATCTTTCGTAACGATATTCACCATCCATCCAGAATATTGGGATAGTACAAATTCGTCCCTTAAAGTTAACTCGATTTCAACTTGAAGTGCACGTTGAGTTGAAGTCATTTTCGCGTACAGTTGGAAAGATGAGTCGGTCGTGTTGTATTTGGATTTTCGCGAACAAATTGACGTGTCCTGGCGAGGTCATACTAGTGGGATTTTCGTCAAGAGAGATAGTGATCGGGTTTAAACGTCCTGCGCGGTTGAGGCCGTTCATTCAAGTTGGGTTCTTCAGAACGTAAGGCTATCGAGGTCTTGAATATCGAGCGCGTGTATCGCATTTAGACAATCGGTAAGGGTTGGTTTGCAGGTCGTATCGGAATCAACTACGAAAGGAAGAATTGGCGTTTAGATTCATTTTTTAAACGGACTTAATTTTTTTATACAAGCTTATTTTTCGGACCTAACATTTTGTCCAAACCTTCCCAAATTTTGGACGGGCCTTTGGACCTAGACGGATAATCCGACCCATTAATAGATCTACTTAAAGGCACTTCAAGACTCATTTAAATAGATAAAATTCCCTAATACTAAACATAAGATGTAAAACTAGTTTCATAAATAATCGCCTTACATATAAACAAGACATGTAATAGTTTGTTAATTTTATTGGTGGAGTTAAAAAAACTCTACTACCAATTTATCAAATAAAATTATGATATTTGAGATTAGGTTAAGGTATATCTTGTGCTCTAATAGAAAATGCTGTTTGAAATCTATTTTTATTTTATAATTACATTTAAAATAAAATATAATTACTAAATTATGTTATTGTAATTAATTAATAATTTATATTTTAAAATATTTACATCTAAATATATATTTTTATATGTAATTGAATTTTTTTTGCATATAATATATATACACTATTATTAGTACTAAAACAAAAAACGATACTATAGGGATAAAATCAAATTTCAAAAAAAGTTCTTTCGTCTATTAGGGTTTTTTAGCACGTCGTTCTCTCTCCATTTTTTTCGTTTTTCATTGATCTAGTTGGCGCAGTTCTAGTCTTCCACAGTTCGTAACAAGTTGAAAATTCAAAGCAAAAGTCTTCGCTTTGATGGAAGCAAATGTAGAAAATCTCAGGTTAGAGGATGAAGAAGAGGGCAACTCGTTTCCATGTGAAGGGAATTGATCGGCTTGTAACGTCACAGCAGTTGTGCAAGCGGACACATGTCGATGCAAGTAAGTTGATAGATTAATTCTATCGGATATTGATCCCACAGGGAATGAGTTCTTGATGTTCAGATGTCGAAGCAGCTAATACTAGAATTAGATGAAATGCGAGTAAAGATGTCAGCACAATTAAATCTAATCTACACACTAAGATAGTTAAAATTGTCAATGTAATTATAAAAGTTAAATGTCAGTGCAATTGAAGGTAAATCAAATAGTTGCTGAAGTGTTGAGAATTTAAATGCATAAAAGTAAAATGTGATCAAGTGCGAAGATCTGGAGTGGATCACTGATTTCGCTAATTTGCAACGTAGGATGTGTCAACAAGGGTTTGAATAGATGAACTGTTGCAGCAATGAAGTTCCAATGAAATCTTACCAATAACAATTTTCTATTTAGACACGACTCAAGTACCCACAATTACTCCACCTCTCGGTGTGAACAACGTTGTGTACCCAAGAAAAAGTGATCAGAATCTCTTCTAATCCCAAGAAACTCTTGTTGTCTTGCTTGTTAACCTAACTTCTCACCGCATCTCTCGATCTCGGTAGACTGCAAATGCACTCACGTGTTTGATGTAGTTAGATCCAAGAATAAACAGATGAAAAGCATTAAATAAGAATCAAAGTAATCTAATACTGAAAGATACTCTCGTATTCATTCAAATATCAATAATAGTTCATCATCATAAAGAGAGGAGTTAACAAATATATCGGAGCATACTATCTCTAGGCTACTTGGATTATCCCCTAGCTGCTCCTCTTGCTTAGCATCAAGCACTCCTCATCAGGGGTTACTGCTCGTCGGCTCAATCAGCTCACCTGTCTCCAGCAATAAACTTCAAAAACACAAAGTAATTGCAAATTTAATTTCTCAACTCTTGATATTTTTCTTCATCTTTTCTCCTCAATTTATTGGCTTCCAGAATGGTAAACCTTCTCTCTCCTTAGATCCAGATCCAATTGCAGCTGTAAAAGTTTGTTACAGTCCAGTTGTGCACTCACGCAGATCTGGTGTGAACTTCATGGATCTGCAGATTGTCATCGTATTTCTGGTCGCGATCTAAAATCTTAAATTGCGGCGACAACTTGTGAAATTCCTACGTTGGTGCTTCCAGGTGTAATTGCAGCTTGAATTCATTCATTCCAAAGTAAAGATTCCTATGCGGCGACATCACTGGTCGTAATTCAAGTTGAATTTATGGTTGCATTCTAGATTCTTTCTAGCCTTGATCTACTGAGATGTGTCCTTGCGCTAATAACTTTAAAACGAAATATATATATGCTGCATGTGGAAACATTAGTGCCCAAAAAAGAGATAGAATAGCAAGAATTTAAACCAAACAACAATGAGTTAGAAAACATAAAAAGTAAGTATGAAATGCCTAATATGTATACTAAATATAGCACAAAAGAGACAATTAATACACAAATTTAAGGAGAAAATAGGTGTCATTTCTAATGCTATCACACCCCCAAACTTGAGTTTTTACTTGTCCTCAAGTAAACAAAAATTAGCTAAATCACAATCAAATATGTCTCCGCAATTATTATTCTCACAACTTAAATTTTCTGGGATCCTAATGTACAAATTGCATTCACATGATAGAATAATGCCGACAATTTAGAGACATGAACAATTAAACTGCAACTTCACTTATGTAACATGCTTTGAATCTTATCCTTTATTAAACCAATACAATATTTATAGCAATATTTCTTTTTCTTTTCTCTTTTTCTCTTCTTTTTCTCATTCACAATTTTTATAAATGACTGAGAGATGTCATTGCGTTACTCTACCTTAGTTCCTCGGCAGTAACGATGGGGTGCAACAAACCCCCAAGAGGTATGTAATTGCGCCGACACACACTCTTACAGTGACAACCTTTGGCTAGATATTTTTCTAACACATGCAACGGAGTGTTCTCCCTTATAAGTCACAATGCACTCACATTAGAGTGTTCTTAATACAATGTCGTTACAATTAGCAAGTTATTTCAAGATTCAAAAACTGCTACTATCCATTCATTATTGAAGCAACTTCAATCATTCATCCAAAAATAGACGATTCAATATTCATTCATATTCACTCATTTCACACATCAACATTCCAAACAATTCAAGATTTACGCATCAAATAAAAAATTGTGGTCACATTTTTGCTGAAATTCTGCATACTTTCATTGACTAAAGAAACAAGTAAAATTCAAATATATGGGTGCAATCACATTTCCATTCCACACAATATTCCCCCCAAACTTAATGTCTGCATTGTCCCCAATGCACTGACAATAATATACAGATAAAAATGGAAATGCAACTAAATTAACAAAAGAAATGCAATGACAAAATAAAATGCGATGACAATAAAAATGTATGCAATTTACCTACAGAAGAGTAAACTAACTCATTCTTGCGCAGTCGATGCAGAGGTTCTTTGGTTTTCTTTTTCTTCTTCCTTGGGCGCTTACCTTCCTCTTTGTGTCTTCTTTTCTTGTCCTTGCGTCGCTTCTTCTTGTCCTTCGAACCAACCGGATCGACAAATTACTCTTTTTCAACCGATTGGGTGACGGCCTTATCGATAGTCACATCAGATGGATGAACTTGAGCAAGGGGGTCACATAGGGCACGATAGCTAACGGATTGAATTCCTCCGCATTGTTGGTGACTAACTCAGCCAGACTCGCATCAGGTGGAGCCTTGTCATCACTAGATGCCCCCACACTTACGAGTGTACCGATAATATCCTAAGTGATAATTGTCAGGGCATCTTCCTTCTTTTCTTCCTGCTCTTTAGTAGGGTCCTTCTTCTTATGCTCTTCTTCTTCTTCTTCTTCTTCATTTTCCTTCTCCTTCTCTTGACCTTCTTCCTGTTCTGGACCTTCATCCTCATGCTTCTCTTGTTTAGTTGTGGCAATGTCAGCATCATCCTTTGCACCTATACCCACAGGGGTATGCAGCTCTTCAATGACAACCCCCTGCCTGCCATGGTCACCCGCAGGGCTATTTGAAAATTCCTCTTTGAATAAGCTTGCAATTATTCTGTAGCAGTCTTCCATAGCATTAGAATGTCCCTCGCTCTTCTCGTCATCGGAGATATAAATTCTTGTTGGGGATGGAACATTCTAAGGCCTACCATCAGGAGCAGGTTGGTCGGAGGATGATGCCACTGGACGAAAAATGAAGGGGAAGATTGGGAAATCAGGCACCGAATTTGGGCTTATGCTGCGCAATGCGACGATAATTGCCTCATCCCATGCTTTTGTATACGCATAAAAGATATGTTATCTGTAGTCCATAGCCTCTAATACGTCGATAGTACGAATAGTGCGCATGTTGATGTGGTCAATATTAGCTTCCATAGCAGCTAGCCTCTTTCCCAACAGAGGATTTGTGGGCGCATCACCCTGTTTTTCCTTCTTTCCCTTTGCCCTTATCATTCTTCTTTGACGCTTCCCTTACCACCAACGTTTCTTGGCCTCAAGCCATCCTTTCAACTAATATATCATTGATAGGGCGTTTGTTCTCCAACACTTCCTCGCCATCCCGGGGTACAATCCTCCTCTGTTTACACAGTAACATTATTAGGGATGGGAAAGGTAGTATACCTGTTTGCTTTGCGACTGCTTTAGCAATTTGGTCGTGGAGGATCTCATCGATGTCAATGTGATGACCTTTTAAAATTGAGTGTAGAATACACATACGTTCCAATATCGCCGTAGTGTTGTGCGTAAAAGGTAGGATGTGACTATTCACGAAATGGAACCAGACTTTGCTGAATGTCATCAAATATCGACGGTGCATAGTGTAGTTGTGTAGACTGTTACCTGTCCAAACCGTACCCTCAAAGCAGAGGTCCTTCATGACTTGGTCAATTACTTCATCGTTCAGCTCATGTACAAATGGTGTATGGGCATCTACCTTTTCAAGAATCCGAAGCAGAACGTTTATATTTGCGGCACTCCATGGAATTAAACCTTCCCTCACAAAGATAATCTTGTTCAGCGTCAACAAGATTGGTGTAGAATTCCCTTACCATTGTAGGGGAGTAACCAGCAGGGTGTTCACAGAAGAACTCCCATCCCAAACGGCTGATGGTCCTGGAAAATTACTTTCCTAATGGTTGTTATAGGGACAATTGCAAATCTTGATTCGGATGGAAATTTCTTTTTAGCATCACGTTCTGATATCGATCTTTGGCAGCTTTTGATTCATTCAAATTCCACTAATCATGGCTGGTCACCCATTGAAGAAGCTTAAAGAGACTAAACCTCTCTATTTTTAGCAAACTACTCTCCTCTCTTCACCTATAAATAAGACCCCATTTCACCATTCCTAATCATCCCTTCATCCAACACCTTCTCTTCTCTCTTAATTCTCTCTAGCATTCCCTAGTCCCCATGCCAAGCATCATCTCTTCATAGAGATTTTAGCAATTAAGCCTCTTAAAGAGCCCTTAGTCGGCTACCTTGGAGAGCCATTAGCAAAGGAGCAAAGCGAAGAAATGAAGGAGCCCTCTTCGATCAAAGTCTTGGGTGACAACCACTTTGATTTGGGTTTAATCTTTCTTTTCTTTAATTTATTTTGAAAATGTTTGCTATGTGTTCTTTGTTCTTGTTTACAACAATGTTAGCTTAATTTTATTTAAGCTAGGATGATTGCTTTAATTAAATAATATTTATTTAAATCATGCTTATGATGTTTGTGCCTCAATCAATCATGTTTTCAATTAAAATCAAGTCTGTATTTCGTTCATACGTGATTGAAATGCACCTGAATTAGCTGAGCGATCCTAACCAGATGACGGTTAGTGGACACATAATTGAAATGTGCATGCTCAATTTAGATCCTAACCCGATTAAATTGCAGGTTGCATAACAACTCTAACCAAGCTCTATTATCTGCATAGTTTTGATATTTGTGTGATTAAGCTGTTTCAAACCTAACACGTCCCTGTTACCTCACACGAATGCTAAGAAACCCTTAGTAAATAAAGATCAATAAAATGCATATTTACTAAGTAAAGGATTCCGAAAGGACCTAATGTGGTTTCCAAACTCATGAAAGATCGAGTTGCCATGCAATATTTTTTCTAATATTATTAAGCATGATGATAATAAATTAAGTTTAATTAAAGTAATTGTCCTAGTTTATTTATGTTATAATTGTTACAAATTGTGTTTAATCTTGCTAAAATCTATTCCATTCATATAGTTTTGCATACTTAGTATAATTTGCATTAGGGATCATTGCATTTAGTTTAATATATTTAATCATCATTTCTCAATCATATTTTGTTTTGAAATTTACCAAGTTGTTAATATAATTTTACAATTAAGTGATTTAACACAAATACAATCCCTGTGGAAATGATAACTCGATACTTACTTATTACTTGATAACGACTGTGTACACTTGCACAAACCTACGCGTTACAAGTTTTTGGTGCCGTTACCGGGATTGTTAATTGTTGTTTTAATCATTTTTTGTGAAATTATTATTTGCCATTTGGATTTATTTTTTTATTTATTTATTTCTAACTTACTAATTTATTCTTTTCATTTTTTTTCAATTTTGGTTTTTATTTTATTTTATTTATTTATATATATTTTTATTCTTTATTTACTAACTAATTTTTTAATTTAATTTATTATCTTTTCATGTGGTTATGGGTATTGATCGAATCATCGATTTACTCCCTATCAACACTAAAATTGAGCGAGCATTTAGATAGAGAAGACGAGAAAGACAAGCCCAAAGGCAAGCAAAGATAGACCTTGAGAATCGAAATGATGTTCAAGAGAATGGAGTCGCTAATGTTCAAAATCCAATCCTTATTACTGATTATAAGGATCGTGCTATAAGGCAGTATGTTGTGTCCCTTTTTAACGAACTAAATTCGGGAATTCGGAGACCAAAGATCGAGGCAACGCACTTTGAATTGAAGCCTGTGATGTTCCAGATGCTTCAAACAATAGGCTAGTTCAGTGGAATGCCCACAGAAGATCCACACCTTCACCTTCGACTATTCATGGAGGTAAGCGATTCCTTTAAGATGGTTGGTGTAACTGAAGACGCATTGAGATTAAAGTTATTTCCGTACTCATTACGAGATCAAGCATGAGCATGGCTTAATTCGTTACCACCTAATTCAATTTCAACTTGGCAAGAATTAGTTGAATGCTTTCTAGTAAAGTATTTCCCACCTAGCAAAAATGCTAAGTTGCGAATCGAGATCACTACTTTCCAATAATTGGATGATGAGTCCTTGTACGAGGCATGGGAGAGATTCAAAGAGTTACTTCGTAAGTGCCCTCACCACGGGATTCCACATTGCATCCAGTTAGAGACATTCTATAATGGTCTCAACGCATACACAAGGTTGGTGGTAGATGCTTCTACGAATGGTGCTCTCTTGTCGAAGTCTTATAATGAGGCTTACGAAATTATCGAGAGGATTGCTACTAACAATTACCAATGGCCAACGAATCAAGCAATTTCAGGAAGATGAGTAGCTGGAGTGCATAAAATGGACGCCCTCGCTTCACTCTCAACTCAGATAACCTCTATCTCTTTAATGCTAAAACAGTTTACTACTAACGGTTTTAATCATGTTGCAGCTCAGCCACCACAAGCTAAACCGTCCAATAATTTGGAGAAGTTGTTGAAGGCATACGTTACTAAAAATGATGCCTTGATTCAAGGACAAGTAACAACATTGAAGAATTTGGAGGATCAAGTGGGACAATTAACTAATGCGCTTAGAATAAAATCCCAAGGTGTTAAACCAAGCAACATAGAAAATTCTCCACCAGTCGAGTCTTCTGGTAATCTTGAGAACTTACTGAAGGCATACATGGAGAGAAATGATGCCACTTTAAGGAATTTGGAGAACCAAATAAGGCAGATAACCAATGAACTTCGAAATAGACCACAACGAGCTTTGCCCAATGACACGGAGATCCCAAGTAAATTGAGCAAGGAGAATTGTGAAGCAGTCACCTTACGAAGTGGAAGAACACTAAAGCCTAATGTTGTTGAGGTCGAAGATAAGTCCACTGATTCTCAAGAAAAAGAAGAGGTTCAATCGAAAGTTGAAACTCTCATGCCATAGGAACGAACTTTTGAAAAGTCCAATGAGGTAAACCTCAAACTTGTCAATTCTAAAAATCTAACATCTATGTCAGATATAGAGACATTACCTGGGAAGAGTTGTCTAGTTCAAGCCAAGGTTCCACAACCTCCATATCCTTAAAGACTCCAACAACATAAGCAAGATATGCAATTAAGGAGAATTTTTTATGTGTTGAGATAGCTACGTATCCACATTCCGTTAATAGAAGCTTTGGAGCAAATGTCAAACTATGCGAAAGCCATGAAGGAATTTCTATCTAAAAAGATAAAGTTGGGGGAATTTGAAACTGTAGCCCTTACTACAGAATGTAGCTTATTTTTTCAGAACAAGTTACCACCTGAGTTCAAAGATCCAGGAAGTTTCACTATACCTTGCAATATTGGAGAATCCTATTATGGTAAGGCTTTGTGTGATTTGGGATTGAGTATCAACTTAATGCCTATGTCTATGTTTAAACGATTAGGTATTAAGACTAGACCGACTATAGTTACACTCCAACTTGCGGATCGATCTTTGGCATACCCAGAAGGAAAGATCGAGGATGTCTTGGTACGTATGGATAAATTCATATTTCCTACAGAGTTTATTATCTTAGATTTTAAAGCAGATAAAAAAGTACCAATCATACTAGGAAGACTTATCTTAGGAACCGACAGGACGATAATCGATGTACAGAAAGGTGAACTTACCATGCGAGTTCAAGATGAATAGGTGACCCTTAGTAAATAAGGATCAATAAAATGCATATTTACTAAGTAAAGGATTCCGAAAGGACCTAATGTGGTTTCCAAACTCATGAAAGATCGAGTTGCCATGGAATATTTTTCCAAATATTATTAAGCATGATGATAATAAATTAAGTTTAATTAAAGTAATTGCCCTAGTTTATTTATGTTATAATTGTTGCAAATTGTGTTTAATCCTGCTAAAATCTATTCCATTCATACAGTTTGCATACTTAGGATAATTTTCATTAGGGATCACTACATTTAGTTTAATATATTTAATCATCACTTCTCAATCATATTGTGTTTTGAAATTTACCAAGTTGTTAATATAATTTCACAATTAAGTGATTTAACACAAATACAATCCATGTGGAGACGATAACTCGATACTTACTTTACTTGATAACGACTGTGTACACTTGCACAAACCTACGTATTACAGTTGTTGTGGTAACTCTCTTGTCTGTAACTCCCTTGATTTGAGGAATTTCCATATTTGAATGTGGAAGTATTCTGATTTCCCAAAGGTTGTTGAGCTCTATTATTATATGAATTATCATAGGAATTTCATCTGATGTTATTAACATAAAATGCATTTTCAGCATGTTATGGGCAATCTCGTAACTGTGGTTATCGTCACTAATCTCACAAGAAAATATCGAGGGCATCCATTTGTTTGGCCACTTGAATAGGAGCAACATCACTTGTTCCCTTTATATTCTTTATAATATTAGCTAGAGAGGATACCTGCACACTCAAAGCAGAAGTAGCATCTAATTCAAGAACACTAGGATTAGTTTTTACCTGAGTAGAACGAGAGATTGGATATTGATAATCATTTTGTACAATTCTCTCGAGAATTTGTACAGCTTCATTGTAGGTGCAATCCATCAAAGGACCGTTAGCAGATGCGTCGACAAGATTTTTTGTTTGAGCATTCAATCCATTATAAAAGATCTCTATCTGGGTCTCTTGCTGAATTCCATGCATTGGGCAACATCTAAGTGGAGTCTTATAATGCTCCCATGTCATATGTAAGTTCTCATCATCCAGCTGATGATACGCAGTAATGTCATTTCACAACCTTGCATTCATTGTCAGCGGATTAAAACGCAAAACAAACTGTGTTGCTAGCGCATTCCATGATGTAGTGGATCCAGCCAGCAATCCCAAGAAAGATGTTGTTGCTTTACCCTGCAACGAAAAAGGAAATAATTACATTTTCAAGGCATCATCAGGGATACCATGTTGACTAAAGAATGCACAAATAAGCAAAAATGATTTTAAATGTTCTCTTGCGTCTTCATGAGGCAAACCAGAATATTCCCCATTTGAATTAAGCATTTGAAACATCACCGGTTTCAACTCAAAATTTTCAGCTTGAATAGTTGGTCTCACAGCCCCTGGTTGTAAATCATCAAGAATAGGAACAATAAAATCTCGGATTGTCCTATTTTGCACTTGTTCAACTTGTGGTGGCAGTGGTGGTAGATTATTAACAATTTGTGGTTGTATTAGAGGAACTACATCTTGTGGCAGCAATGGTGGTAAATTGTTGTTGTTATTGCCAGCCATTTTCTTTTGTTCTTGTTTTCTCCTCGTAAGTGTTCTCTCGAGTTTCGGATCAAAGTTCACAATATCCTTCAGATTTCTCCTTGTGGACATGCAACTCCTAAGGAATACTGAAAGAAGTTAACAACAAGAAAGTAAACAAATTAGTAAAAATTAGAAGTTAAGTAAGAAGAATTAATTGCGTCTACAAACATAAACATCAAACAAACACCAAATTCCTTGGTAATGGTGCCAAAACTTGATCTACCTATAACGTCACAGCAGTTGTGCAAGCAGACACATGTCAATGCAAGAATAGTTGATAGATTAATTCTATTGGATATGTATCCCACAAGGAATGGGTTCTTGATGTTCAGATGTCAAAGCAACTAATACTAGAAATAGATGAAATGCCAGTAAAGATGTCAGCGCAATTAAATCTAATCTGCACACTAAGAAAGTTCAAATTGTCAATGTAATTATAAAAGTTAAATGTCAGTGAAACTGAAAGTAAATCAAATAGTTGTTGAAGTGTTGAGAATTTAAATGCATAAAAGTAAAATGTTATCAAGTGCGAAGATCTAGAGTGGATCACTGATTTCGCTAATTCGCAATGCAGGATATGTCAACAAGGATTTGAATAGATGAATTGTCGCAGTAATGAAGTTGCAATGAAATCTTACCAATAACAATTCCCTGTTTAGACACGACTCAAGTACCCACAATTACTCCACCTCTCAATGTGAACAACGTTGTGTACCCAAGAACAAGTGATCAGAATCTCTTCTAATCCCAAGCAACACTCGCTGTCTTGCTTGTTAACCTAACTTTTCACCGCATGTCTCGATGTCGGTTGATTACAAATGCACTCTCATGTTTGATGCAGTTAGATCCAAGAATAAACAGATGAAAAGCATTAAATAAGAATCAAAGTAATCTAATACTGAAAGATACTCTCGTATTCATTCAAATATCAATAATAGTTCATCATCATAAAGAGAGGAGTTAACAAATATATCGGAGCATACTATCTCTAGGCTACTCGAATTATCCCTTAACTGCTCCTCTCGCTTAGCATCAAGCACTCCTCATCAGGAGTTACTGCTCGTTGGCTCAATCAGCTCACTAGTCTCCAGCAATAAACTTCAAAAACATAAAGTAATTGCAAATTTAATTCCTCAGCTCTTGATATTTTTCTTCATCTTTTCCCCTCAATTTATAGGCTTCAAGAATGGTAAACCTTCTCTCTCCTCAGATCCAAATCCAATTGCAGTTCTAAAAGTTTGTTACAGTCCAATTGTGCACTCATGCAGATCTGGTGTGAACTTCTTGGAGCTGCAGATTGTCACCGCATTTCAGGTGTGGTGAAATTTCTGCGTTGGTGCTTCTAGGTGTAATTGCAACTTAAATTCATTCATTCCAAAGTAAAGTTTCCTATGCGGGGACATCACTGGTCGCAATTCAAGCTGAATTTGTGGCTACATTCTGGATTCTTTCTAGCCTTGATCTACTGAGATGTGTCCTTGTGCTGACAATTTTAAAACGCAATATATATATGCTACATGTGGCGACATTAGTGCACAAAAAGAGATAGAATAGCAAAAATTTAAACCAAACAATAATGAGTTAGAAAACATAAAAACTAAGTATGAAATGCCTAATATGCATACTAAATATAGCACAAAAGAGACAATTAATAAACAAATTTAGAGAGAAAATAGGTGTCATTTCTAATGCTATCAGTGATGCATCTATAGAAGAGGAGGATCGACGGTTTTGCCTAGTGGGAAGAGCGCTTACAGATTGTATTATCCACTTTCCATCTTTAAAAATAATGTTGACAAATTTATGGCATCCATTAGAGGGTTATAATCACAAATCTCAAAGACAAAAGGTACCTGTTTAGGTTTTTTTATGAAGTATGATCACAGATCTTGGAGACAAAAGGTACATGTTTAGGTTTTTTTACGAAGTCGATATAAAAAGGGTTTTGGATGGTATTCCATGGTCATTGAATAGACCGCTTCCTCTCTTTTATCAACTAGGTCACAGAGAATATCCAAAATCTATTCCCCTCAATCATTTTTATTTTTTTATTAAATTCCAAAATCTTCCTTATGGGTTAGTCTCAGAGAGATTAGCTAAGAATCTTGGAGATTTCATTGGTGAATTTATCCAATACGATTCTATCCTAATTTCGAGAGTGGAACGACGCTACATGCGTTTTAGGGTGAAAGTTTATATTAGATTATTGTTAAAAAGGAAAAAGAAATTATTGTTAGAATGAGGACAAGAGGGCATGCACACTTTCAATATGAATGACTTAATTTATTCTATTTCCTTTGCAGTAAGTTAGGACATGGTGAAGGATTCTATCCAATATGCAAAATAATTGGAGTTCAAGAAGTAAAGTTTGGGTGGGATCTATCACTTAGAGCCCCAACTAGGGAAGAATTGCGAGCGAATAGTAAGTGGTAAAAGTGGTTATAGATGGGGTTTATCGACTAGTCGAATGGAGATAGACAGACAAAGAAGAGTTATCGAGCATGGAGAAGACGACGCCATCGATGATTTAACCATACGACATAGGAAGGATGACTTGGAAAGTACCCTAGTAGATGTGGCGAATAAGAATTGCTCAGACATGTGAAGTGATTGACGAAAGGTAGTTTGTTCAATTTCATGAGAGATCGACGATCGCTAATCAGCGTGTCAACAGGACGTAATGAAAATATTAAGTTGGAACGTTCGTGGGTTGGGGCACTCACGAGTGATTAATCCCCTTAGAAATAAAGTAAGGCATGTTCAACCCCAAATTATATTTCTTATTGAAACAAAGTTAAGCGGTGTGAGAATGGAGCAAGTTCGTACAAAATGCGGTTTCATAAATGGCATAAATGTGGAAGCGCAAGGTTTCAAAGGTGGTTTATCCATTGATTGAAAGAAAGAATTTTTTATTCAACTACAAAGTTACTAAGCTAATCACATTGATGTGATTGTATTAGAAAAAGATAGGATGCCAACTTGGAGGTTAACAGGATTTTATGATGCTCCAGAAGATCATAATAGACAAGCATCATGGGACCTTCTGTGGTGGGAGATTTTAACGAAATTATGTACTCCTTTGAAAAGAGATGGGGTCGATTTCATAATGAACAAATCATGGCCAGGTTTAGGGAAGCTTTAGCTGATTGTGATCCATCAAATTTCGGCTTCAAAGGAAAATGGTTTACATAGGAGAGGTTGTACTACGGTAAATAATGTTATGGAAAGATTAGATAGAGGTGTAGCGAACCAGACATAGCGGGGATCCTTTCCGAAACACTCTCTAAAACATCTCTCTCATGCAATCTCTGATCATTGTCCCCTTCTCATAAATCTGGGAATTAGAGCGAAAACCAATCGAACACAAAAAAAGATTCAGGTTTAATGCTAGTTGGGTTTTCGAGGAGACTTGCGAGCAATAGGTACAATATGTTTTGGAAAGGAGCTTTGAGGATGTTATTTCAAAACTTTGATAACTCGAAGATCTTATAGCTAAAGAGATGAGCCAATTATTGAATGTTAAAAAGAAATAAGTTGCCCAACTTTCACGAAGGCCAGATGATGACAAGTTAGCTAAGATGGAAGAAATCAAAATCACACTAAACTGGGAAGCTGATAAGGAAGAAGCTGAATGGGAACAGAAACCCAGAGAAAATTGGATTAAATTCGGGGATTGTAACGCAACTTTCTTTCATAACTTTGCAAACCAACACAAGCAGAAAAACATAGTTAAAAAACTGAAAGCAACGAATGGCGCATGGGTCGAGGACGACGAAGGCAAACTAAAAATTGCAACAGACTACTTTAAAAACCTATTTGAAGCTTCGATAACTCGAAATGAGGAAAGGGCTTTATCGGGATTAATCTTTGTATTAACGACCGTCAAAACCATTTTTTTAAAAGTTTCAACTTATATTTTGAAAAACGAAAAATAGAATCGCCACCAATCCTTTTTAAATAGGTATGATTGGATCATCTCGTAAAATATTAAAAATTATTAAAATGATAATTTTGGTCTTTGAGACCATAAAACGGGTTTAGGAGTCAGTTACGCATAAGGAAGGATTAACACTCTCACACGCCCAAAATTGGTATCTAGTCGATTATTTAATGTCATAGTTGTTGAAAATCAAGAACTCGAAGAAAATTTAAAATGTGGTCCATAAATGTGTGAATGTCATGTTTTGATGTTGTTTAAAAAAATCGACTTTTGCAAAGAAATGCTCTTTTATTTCGAATCAATCGAGCGAAGAAGTCATTTGCAGAACTTTAGGGCATAACATCTCGAATTTTCGAAAATAGAGAACATTTATTAACCAAAAGTTTATATATTTTGATTTTAAATAAGATATTCAATTACATAGGATCAAAGAAAAATCATACCTAGTACGTTAGGGCACAATTTCTCGAATCCCCTTAATAAAAGAACATCACCTCAATTTAGAAAATTACTTATGCGTTACATGAAATTAGAATATCATGCAATTTATTTATTAAAGTATTTTATAAAGAATAAATGAACATGTACATAAATTTACGATTTGGTGATGGCAAAAATAAAAATTTACATACATGAACTAAATGAATAAATAAATACAAGTAAATTCACTCAATAACACAATTTTTAAAAAAAGAGTAATAATAAAATAAAAAACAATTCAATAGAAATAATAATGGCAATAAAAATTAATTGATTATACAAGTAATAACAAATATAAAAAAATCATGAGAAAACTCTAAAATAATTAAATCAAGGACACAATAAAACATATAATTAAATAAAAAGAAAAAAAATGTAAATGACATAAAAATAAATAACAAACAAATAAAATATAAAAAACAATAAATAAATAAAACTAAATAAAGTCAAGAATATAAAATGGCATAAAAATAACAACACATAAGTAAATAAAAATAAAATAACAATAAATAAATAAAAATTAAACACTAAAATAATAAAAATAAAAGGGACTAAATTAAATAAAAATAAAATAGTAAAGTTTAAATTGTAAAAAACAGAAATAAATAGGGAAAAATTAAGTAAAGGACTAAATTGCAAATGCAAACAAAATAAAGGTACGAATTAAAAACAAAAACAAAATTGAATTAAACCAAATTAAAATAAAATAAAAATTACAAGGACCAAAGGGATAAAATATCCCATCCTCTATACACGTGTCATCCCTTAAAAGGGTCCACTGTCGAAGGATTAAATTAAAAAAATAAAATTAAGGGGGAAAAATTAAAATTGATTTAAAACTTAAAAAGAAAAAATCAAAATAAATAAAAATGCGAAAAGGCTAAAGTGGCAAATAGCCCTTCTTCAAAAACACGCGGACCCTAAGGTTTGAATTGAGAAAACGAGTCGAGTCAGGTCAAAATAGCGTCATTTAGGGCTATTAAGATGGAGCTCAAAGCGGCTTCGTTCCTATAGCCTATAAAAGCCAATTTTATTTTATTTTTTTAAAAACTCATTTCCTTCATAGTTTAAAAAAAACATTTATCTCCTCCTTGTTACTCTCAAAGGGAATGGCCGGCCATGGGTTCCGCTTATCGACGGTTGTGACTACCCAAAACACCCCTCCTAGATATTTCGAACCTTTTGAATCCAGATCTAGGGTTCTTTTACCCAAAATCAAAACAAAATGCCCCAAAAGGCTTGAAAACCTCTCGATTTTCATGATTTTTTTAGAAAAATCTAAATTTCAACGGAGTCCCGATGAAATCTAGAGGATTTCAGAAATCCTTAGCCATGCAAACGCTATCTTCCATAAGAGATAGCCACCTCGAAGTGCTTATGACGACGGTGAAAGCCGAAAAGTCAAGCTAAATAAAAAAACTTAAAAGTATTATTTATTTTTAGATTCGAAGTAAAAAAACTACCTTCGCAAAATTTCTTTTTTAATTTACTATTGATGCGTAAAAAATTACAATGATTTGGTTCGTGCTTTTATAGCACAAATTTTACATTTTTTTCATATTTTTGTTCCTAAATTATTTTTGTCTTTTTTTCGGATTTTGCAGGTGCTTTCGGATCTAGAAGACCCTTGGTGTTGTACAGTGTTACTGACGTGGCTAGTACGATGGTCGAATATTGAGGGCAGAGGCAGAACGACGACGGCTGGAGTAGTAGTTAGGGTTTCACTTTAGTTTTTAGAGTTTAGGGCTTTTAGTTTGGGTTTGTGTTTTGATATTTAGGTCTATGTTGGGCATTTGGGCTTTATTTATTTTTGTATTTATTTTTGGACTTTCAAATGAAACTATTTGGGTTTTATTTTGGCTTTTGATTTAATAACAATTTGGTTTTATTTATTTTTTAATTATAAAAGTACAGACCCGAACGAAATTGGGCTTGTACAACTGCCCTTCTTTGCTCTTTGTCGTGCAACAATAAAGGAGCAAAAACTCAAAGGAAGATAAATTTTGTTTGGTCTTGCTGAATCTCAGCTTCTGGTGCCTCTATTTTTAAGTAACCCGCTCTTTCATTTCATTGGTTACTCTATTCCACTGTATTCGTTTCACTACAACTTCAGAAAGGCAGGATTTAGTGTCATAGCTTCATGTTGCTCCATTGCAACTTCAAGGAGATAAGGTTTGCTATTATAGTTTCATTTCTGAACCGTTAAAACTTCAAAGTGATTACAGTTTGATCCACTTCACTACAACTTCAGGAAGATAGGATTTGGGTTTGTAACTTCACTCCATTCCATTACAACTTCAGAGAGATTGAGATCTGCTACGGTTAGTTTTAATCTACCCCTCTGCAACTTTAAGGGTATAAGATTTGATATTGTCTCTTCACTTCATTCCACTGTAACTTTAGGGAGATTGAGATCTGCTACGGTTAGTTTTAATACGCCCCTCTACAACTTTAGGGATATAAGATTTGGTGTTATAACTTCACTCTGTTCCATTGTAACTTCAGGGAGATTAAGATCTGCTACGATTAGTTTTAATTTTCCCCTCTAATCATTTAGAGGTATAGGATTTGGTGTTGTAACTTCATTCCATTCTATTGTAACTTCAGGGAGATTGACATCTGCTACGGTTAGTTTTAATCTGCCCCTCTGTAACTTTAGGGGTATAGGATTTGATATTGTAACTTCACTCCATTCCACTGCATCTTTAGGGAGATTAAGATCTATTACGGTTAGTTTTAATCCACTCCTCTACAACTTTAGAGGTATAAGATTTGGTGTTGTAACTTCACTCCATTCTGCTGCAACTTCAGGGAGATTGAGATCTGTTACTTGTTTTACTCTGCCCTTCTGTAACTTTAAGGGTATAGGAGTTGTTGTTTTCCAGATCAATCATGTCATTCTCTCGAGATATGACCTGTACAATATGTTTTATGGGCCTCTTTCTAGCCCATGCCATTAGGATGTCATGATTTGAATCAAATGCTCCTAACTAGATGCGTATGAATAAAGTTTATATGAATGTAAAGTTGTCATATTTTAGAATGATTTTTTTTAGCCCTTAGGTCAACATTGACTGTCTTTTGCCTAAGTTCCATCACTTATGCGTCACAATGTCCTTTCAAGTCTGGTATCTTCCATATGAGATGCAAAGAGGTAGGCATACTCTAAGCTACTTGTTTTAGGATCCTTCCGACCCTCAGATTTTGTTATTTCCAACTAGTAGTCCTGTTTTAAGTCCTTGTACTATTTTAGAAATGAAACTATTTGTGTTTTATTATGGCTTTTAATTTAATAACAATTGGATTTTATTTATTTTTAATTATAAATAAACCATTAAAATTGGGTTTTATAAAAGTAAAGACCTAGATGAAATTGGGCTTTTATAGCTGCCCCTCTTTACTCTTTGTCGTGCAACAATAAAAGAGCAAACACTCAAAGGATGATAAATTTCGTCTAGTCCTGTTGAATCTCATCTTCTGGTGCCTTTATTTTTCTGTAACCCGCTTTCATTTCATTAGTTACTCTATTCCACTATATCCGCTTCACTATAACTTTAGGAAGAAAGGATTTAGTGTCACAACTTCATCTTGCTCCATTGTAACTTCAAGGAGATAAAGTTTGCTGTTGTAGTTTCATTTTTGATCCACTGAAACTTCAAAGTGATTACTGTTTGATCCACTTCACTGCAACTTCAAGAAGATAGGATTTGGGTTTGTAACTTCAGTTCATTCCACTGCAACTTTAAGGAGATTGAGATCCGTTACGGTTATTTTTAATCTGCCTCTCTACAACTTTATGGGTATACGATTTGATGTTGTGGCTTCACTCCATTCCACTATAACTTTAGGAAGATTGAGATCTACTACGGTTAGTTTTAATACGCCCCTCTGCAAGTTTAGGGGTATAAAATTTGGTGTTATAACTTCACTTCATTCCACTGCAACTTTAGGGAGATTGAGATCTGCTACGATTAGTTTTAATCTGCCCCTTTGTAACTTTATGGGTATAGGATTTGGTATTGTAACTTCACTCCATTCGACTACAACTTCAAGGAGATTGAGATTTGTTACGGTTAATTTTAATCCGCCCCTCTACAACTTTAGGGGTATAGGATTTGGTTTTGTAACTTCACTCCATTCCACTGCAACTTTAAGAAGATTGAGATTTGCTACGGTTAGTTTTAATCCGCCCCGCTGCAACTTTAGGGGTATCGAATTTGGTTTTGTAACTTCACTTCATTCCACTGTAGCTTCATGGTGATTGAGATCTGTTATTTGTTTTACTCTGCCCCTCTGTAACTTTAGGGGTATAAGAGTTGTTATTTTCCAAATCTATCACACCACTCTTTGGGGATATGACCTGTACAATATGTTTCATGAGTCTCAATCTAGGTCATGCCACTAAGATGCCATGATTTGAATGAATCAAATGCTCCTAACTAGATGCGTATGAATGATGTTGATATGAATGTAAAGTTGTGATATTTTAGAATGATTTTGTTTTTTAGTCCTTATGTCAACATTGATTGTCTTTTGCCTAAGTTTCATCACTGATGCATCACCATGCCCTTCTTTTAAGTCGGTGTCTTCCATATGAGATCCAAAGAGGTAGGCATACCTTAAGCTACTTGTTTCAGGATCCTTCTGACCCTCATATTTGGTTATCCAATTAGTAGTCCTGTTTCAGGTCCCTGTATTATTTTAGAAATTTTCTAATGCGATATGCAGAAATCCTTTTGTACCTTATATCATCAAGTCCACTAATCGTTATTTTAATGCAAAGAATGCTTTGAACAGGATTATGAAAATGGATAAGATTGAAGTTATTGAAGACTGCTTGAATGAGAATGAATTTAAAAATATCAAACATTAGTCAAAGATGTCAAACAATGGTAAAAGATGACAAACATTAAACAATGGTAAAAAATTGGAAATATTGATAAAAAATGGCAAATGTTGGTAAAAAATAACAAATATTAATCAAGAATTGCTAATGTGAGAGATAGGAATAAAACCAAATGCCCTAGAAATCAACGTATAAGCTTCTTTGAGCAAAGTTGATGACGACCATTTTGAGTTTGATGTGTACCCATAAAAACTGTAGTACTTCGTTGATACCCAGGATGTAACGTCCCTCCATCCTGTCACTTTTGAGAGAGAAGACTAATTCGTGCCCAATATTTGATCCAAATCTGAGCCGCTCTTTCGGGTTTTCAACTCAAATATCCTTTAGGCTTTGGGATGCCCTTCGCGGGTTTTCATCTTGGTCCCTCCCTTTTTTTTAATTTGAGTCGCCTTTTTAGGTTTTCAACTCAAACTTTTAGGTTCTAAAATGCCCTTTTGGGGTTTTCATTTTGAACCCTTTTTTTCTTAAAACACCTTTTTACAAGTTTTCATTTTGATCTCTTTTTTTAGACGAAATATTTCTTCACTAAATCTGAGTTCACAGGGTTCGACAAATCCTTGTCATCCATCCTGGCTAGAATTAAAGCTCCTCTAAAAAAGAATTTCTTTACCACATATCGACCTTCCCAATTTGGTATCCATTTTCCTCAGAAATACTTTTGTTTAGGAAGAATCTTTTTCAAAACTAGATTTCGAAACATTTTTGTCATAAGCCCGCATCATCCGTTTTTGGTACATCTGCCCTTGTTGGATAGCTTTCAGCCTCTTCTCCTCAATCAGGTTTAGTTGGTCATATCTTGTCCTCATAGTTTTGACATTTGTGACATCTTTTAGTATATCTAATGCAATCTCCTTCCATAGTTGCCCAATAATATCTAAATCTCATAATCTTTCTTATCATTATGAAACCATTAGCATGTTTTCCACAAACACCCTCATGAACCTCTTCTAGAATTTTCTTAGCCTCAATAGTGTCGACACACCTCAACAAAACCTAATCTTTTCTCTTTTTGTACAGAATATCCCCATCAAGGACATAATCAATTGCAAGTCTTCTCAATGTCCTTTTATCATTTTCAGTTGTTACTCCGGGTACTTTTATCCTTTATGTATTGCAATATTTCCTAGTACCAAGGATGATTATTCCCTTCTTCTCCTTTATTGTTGTAGTAATATGTTGGAGCCTCATAAATACTCATATGAATGGGCTTTATATCTTGCTTCTTAACCTTAATCATGGAAGCAAGTGTAGCCAAAGCATCGCCCATCTGATTCTCATATCGCAGGAGATAATAGAAGGTGATGTCCACAAATTCTTTAACTAACTCCAGAACCAGCTTTGGATAATCAATCAGCTAAGAATCTCTCGCTTCCCATTCACCTTTGCGTTGATAAATTACCAATGCAAAATCTTCATACACCTCTAGAACTTTGATCTTGCGCTTTATAACTGCGTGGATACCCATGATACATGCTTCATGCTCCGTTATGTTATTTGTACAATCGAATTCAAGTTTGCTCGTGAGAGGATAATGATCTCTTTCTAGAATACCAGGACTACCCCAACTCCTTTACCAGTAGCATTTGAGACGCTATCAAAATTCATATTCCAATAGTGTCCTTTTGGAATTCCTTCTTTTGTGGCTGCAACATACATCAGATCTTCATTTGGAAAATCAAAATCTAATGGCTCATAGTTCTCAAGAGCTCTACTAGCCAGAAAATCTGCTATTGCACTCCCTTTTATCGCTTATTGATTCACATAAAGTATGTCAAATTCGAGGAGCAGAATTTACCATCTAGCCATTCTTCCATTCAATGCGGTCGACCCCATCATGAACTTAAGAGGATCCAATTTTGAGACTAACCAAGTTGTATGGTATAACAAGTACTACCTCAACCTTCGAGTAGTCCAAACCAAAGCGCAACACAATTTCTCAATTAGCAAATATATTATCTCGCATTTAGTGAACTTCTTGCTGAGATAATAAATTGCTCTTTCTTTCTTTCTTTCCTAATTCATCATTGTCGAAACCACCTCGAAAACGGGGCTTCGAAAAGGAAATTATTTTAGAGTTTGGAAAAATAGGAGTAAAAAGGAGAGTCGCCACCAATCTTTATTTCGGGTGTGATTGGATCATCACAAAACGTTTAAAGCGTTTTAAAAGGTCGATCTTTGAAATTCAGAGAAATAGGCTCGGGAGTCGGTTACGCATGAGGAAGGATTACCACCCTCATACGCCGTGAATTGGTACCACATGATTATTTTCAGGTCTTATTTTATGAAAACAATGAAAACTCAAGTCAAGTTTAAAATGCGATGTTTATTTTAAAAAGGGTTTGGGTAATTTTAAAGGAAATCTTTTTAAGATAAATTCATCCCCGTATTTCAATCCTCTATGAGAACTAGAAGACGTGTCCATCACATTAGGGCACTATAATCTCGGAGCTTCAAAATCGAAAGACGTTTCAGGAAATTTTAAAGAGAGTATTCTATCGCGCGGATTACACGAAATTCATACCCAGCACGTTAGGGTATGGTGTTTCGAGGTTTTCACACGAAAGAACATTGTTTCTTTTTTGGTCTTAAAATTCTTTGTAAATATAAGATTGAAGAATATTTTGAAAAACTTTGAAAAGGATATCCGATTTGTATGAATTACGAAAATCACACTTAACACGTTAAAGCACAATTTTTCGAAGTTTTCACACAAAGGACATTGCCTCGTTTAAAATTATTGGTGACATGCGTATAAATATATTTTGAGAATTTTAAAAAAATCGTATTAAATTTAAAACGCGATCCCTGAACATATGATTTGAAGGATTTAAAAAAGATTACCCATTTACTTTGATTCTCACGAAGAATTAAAGTCGCGACCAACACGTTAGGACACGATATTCTCGGAGCCTTGAAGTGAATGAGCGTAAAAACTCGAAAAGGATATCCAGTTCGCGCGAGTTATACGAAGAAATCACACCCGACACGTTAGGGCGTGATTTTTCGAAGTTTACGCGCGGACGAAATATTGCCTCGATTTTTTAAAATAACATGTAAATGGATGCGTAAGTTTAAAACACGAATGGCGATTAATAAGAGAAGTTAAATACGAAGCAATATAATAAGCAGGTAAATAATATGCGAAAAAGATATAAAATGCGGGTGCAAATAAATGCAAACATTGGTAAGGAAGAAAAAACGACGAAATCAGGGTTGAAAACGAAACTTTTGGATACCCGGGGGCAAAATAGTAATTTTGGATGCGCGAGGGGCAAAATGGTAATTTTTGATTAAATAGAGGTTTAAAATGGAATTTTAGAAAGTTCGAGGGTAAAACGATAATTTTTGATGACACCGGGTTTAAAATGGAATTTTGGAAAGTTTAGGGGTAATATGGTAATTTTTGGTGAAACCGAGGTTAAAAATGAAGTTTTGGAAAGTTCGGGGTAAAATGATAATTTTTGACGAAACTAGGGTTGAAAATGGAGTTTTGAAAGTTTAAGGGTTAAATGGTAATTTTCGGTGAAATCGAGGTTAAAAATGGAGTTTTGGAAAGTTTAAGAGTAAAATGGTAATTTTTGGACCATCCAAGGACCTATAAACAATAAAACCAAAGACTGGGTGACACGTGGCAGCCCCACAAGCATCCAGAAGTCAAAAGACTAATTTGTAAATCTTGAAAAATTCTTGGACCAATTTTGTAATTAAATAAAAGTTGATTTAAGGATTAAATTTAAACAAATTAAAAATGGCAAGGACTAGATATATAAATAAGCCAAAAAGTGACACGTGGCAGCCTCTGGTGCAGTCAAACAGTCAAAGGACTAATTTAAAAATCTCAAAAGATTCCAGGGTCAATTTTGTAATTAAGCAAAAGTTAATTTGAGGATTAAATTAAAACAAATTAAACACAACAAGGACTAAATGCAAAATAAGCCGAAAAAATGACACTTGGCAGCTTCTGGTGCAGTCACACAGTCGGGGGATTAAATTGAAAACCAATTAAAAATACCGGGCAAAATTGCAAATAATTAAAAATGCAAAAAAAGACTAAATTGAAACAAATAAAAAATACGAAAGGACTAAACGCATAAATAGACCATTAAGCGAAAACACGCGGATCCCAGAACGGGTTCGGGTCGGATCGGGTCGGGTCTGTGGGTACTATAAATATCATTTTTAGGTTTTTTTTTTTTTCATTTTTTTCATTTTCTTAAAAAACAACCCTCTCCCTCTCCTTTCTTTTCTCTCTTCTCTCTCATCCCTCTCCCTTGTCCGGCCACACTCCGCCCAAGTGAGAGCCCAACCGTCCGTCATGCGTTGGGTGCCACGCGCGCCCTGCGCGGCCAACTGACGTTGTCACCGTTCAAAATCAGTCGTCGAACCTTCTTGTTCATCGTCCACGTGCCCTTTCGGTACACGCGCCACCGATCTTGAAGGTAACCCGCCCTTTTCTTTCTTCTTTTTTGTTGTTCAGTGTTTCATTTTAAAACTAGATCTGGTTTTTGAACCAGATCTAAGCATTTCAAACCCCGTTCTTTCTTTTTCTTGTTATAAAAAAAGTCTTGGTTGTTATTACAGATGTTCAACGCGGCGTAATTGGCGACGACCAGAGGATTCAAAAGGCGCTCTGGCAACGGCGTATCCAGGGAAGTTTCGGGCCTTTCAAATTCCTTTTTTTTAAAAAAAATCATTAATAATGATATTAATTATAAATATTTATTATTTTTTATTATAATTATTATTAATATTATTAATAATATTCAAAGAGTTGTAACTTACCATATTAATTTCCATTAATGCATTTATTCACTACTTCGGGAGTTTAAAAGACTGATGCATGCTGGCAGTAAAGTAGTTAATGCATGATCATGTGTATTAAAGACCCAAACATTGACAGCTTCAGTTATGAATGCATGTATACCTGGTTATTAATGCTTGAATAGCCTGGTATTGACTTGAACCTTTTCTTTGATGTCTGTTTGGTATTTGGTTGAATATTCTTTGGGGACTGTTCGAATATTTGCTAAAATAGGGGTAGTATGAGAGTGGATCTGTATTGATTTCCAGAAAGTTTTGATTTCAAGAATTGGGTTCGTTTCAGAACAGGGTTTGTAACCTTTTACAATGAAATCAATTCGGCTTTTATAGCCAAATGCACAATGATCTTCTTTTGTTTCTTACAATTAAATGCATTTCTAATCTTTCTTTTCTTTTGCAGGTTCCATGGCAGTGACGGTTAGTGCAGCTGGTGAAGATGATGGCCGTGGTAGCAACTTGCTTGGAGGTGACCATTGGATTGCTGACGTGGCATCACACCATTGGCTGAGGTGCCCGACAGGCAGTGCAAGTGGGAGCTGACTGCCAGATTTCTGTTTGGGCTACTGTAATTTGGGCTTAAAGGGCTAAATGGGTTAAGGGAATTGGGCCGAATTGGGCCTTTATTGTTGGGGTTATTTAAGTTGGGCCCTTTTGAGTATTGTAAATGAACTTTGTAAATGGACTTTATTTATTAAGTTTAATATTATTTTAAAGTTAATTAAATTTAAATTTAAAATAAATTTAAATCAGTAAATTTAAATTTAAGATAAATTTAAAAATAAATTTAAAATTAATTTAAACTTTAAAAAATCAAAAGCCCAGGCCGATCAAAATTGGGCTCCAACAATCATGTTGGACAAGTATTGTTTGACCTTGTTGAAAGTCTTTTGACATTCTTCATCCCATACTCTTGAGTTATACTTCTTGAGAAGATAGAAGATAGGATTACATTTCTCGGTTAGTTGTGAGATAAACCTAGCAATATAATTCAAACTTCCTAAGAAGCATCGAACTTCCTTTCGAGTACGTGGTGGTGGCAACTCCTATATAGCTCTGACTTTATTAAGATCGATCTCAATTCCCCTTCTGCTGACCACAAAGCTTAACAACTTGCCTAACGTAGCCCCGAAAGTGCATTTGTTTGGGTTTAACTTCAGCTGAAATTTTCTCAACTTCAAGAACATATTTTTCAAAACCTTCACAAGTTCTCCTGTTCGAGACTTTGCAATCATATCATCAACATAGACCTCAATCTCCTTTTGCATCATATCATGAAACAGAGTCATCATGACCCTTTGATATGTCGCTCCTAAATTCCTCAGTCCAAATGACGTAACTTTGTAGCAAAAGGTTCCCCACATGGTAATGAAGGTAGTTTTATTCATATCCTCGGGATACATCCTTTTCTGATTTTACCCAGAAAAACCATCCAAGGAGAACAAAGAATGACTTGCTGTATTGTCCACCATCCTCGGGCTAGCTTATTTTAAGTCCCGATAGTCCACACACATTCGTACCTTCCCATCTTTCTTAAGAACTGGCACTATATTCGCTACCCACTCTGAGTACTTAACCACTTGTTAGAAACCAGCGTCGAATTATTTTTTGACCTCTTCTTTTATCTTTAACAGTACATTAGGCCTCATTCTTCGAAGCTTCTGTCAGATCGGTTTACATTCTTCTCTTATAGGGAGCTTATGCACCACAATGTCAGTACTTAGACCAAGCATGTCTTGATATGACCACGCAAATACATTTTTTTAACTCTCAAAGCAATTCAATGAGATCTCGCCTCATTTCTACAGAGATACAAGTCCCAATATTCACCTCTCTTTCATTTTTGTCCCCTAAACTCACAACTTCTATTGATTCTTTGTGAGGTAGGATTTGTTTCTTGTCTTGCTCAATCATCCGTAACAGATTAGGAGATAAATTACAATCTTGAGCATCTTTAAAATCCTGAGGTTCTTCTGAACACACATCCTACTCAAAATGAAGCTCTAGGGCAGCAACAACATTACTCATATCATTGATATCAAGGGAACTGACATATGGACAAAAAGGGATCCAAAAAATAAATGAATGTAAGAATGATTTATTACGGTATGAAACAAATGAAAAGAATAACAAGAATGTTTGTCAATTGGGATAAAAATGCATCATTTTTATTGAAATAAAAGACAATGGTTTTGTGCCCTTTACAAAAAGATCCTTATTGCTCTCGAGCTTAGAGCAACAAGGTTGTTCTAAACATTACTCTGAAAAAGTCCTAAAAACTACAAGGGACTCTTTCACAGTCCAGTTGCCCAAAACACTTTCGAGGTCGTAGGGACAAATTCCTGATAAGTTCCTTTCTTCGTTCACCTCCTCGAAAATAGAATTGATGCTCAGGGTTTCCATTATTTCCACCATGTTATTTTCTATCAGTTTTCATTCAGGGTTGATAATACCCTTCGACACGAATGTTTCCAATATATGGGGAAACATCATTGGTTTCTATTTAATCTCTTCCCTGCTTATTCGCGCTTTCTTTTTCTTGTCTTTTTTGCAATTCTCTTCTTCTTTGTCTCGCATCTAACTTGAATCCCAACCAAAGTGATCGTGTTTTTGTTCCAATATCAGTGTAGTGACCTTTCCTTGGAGATATCTCTCCATTCCTCTTCCAAGTAAAGCTCCTCTTCCAACTGTCATTTTTAGACTCATCTTGGTAGTTGTAAACATCTTTGGCGTGGGGATCTTATTTCCTTCACCCACGAAGGTAGCATTTACGAACTCCAAAGATCTGAACGAGCATTCCATGACCTCTTCATATGTACCAATGTAGGGTGCATCATTGGTTACTGATGCAATGATGTCCTCCTCAGCATTTATTGTAATTAGTCGAACCTTTGTCATCAATTTTAGCTTCTGATGTAATAATGACGTCACTACCCTTGCTGAATGAATCCACGATCTTCCCAATAGACAATTATAAGTGGGCTTGATGTCCATCACCAAAAAGTCTACTTCATACGTGTTTAGACCAATTAGGAGCGATATCTTAATTCTACCTATCACTCTTCTTTCGGTTCCATCAAATGCCCTCACTATGTTGTGGCATGTCTTCATGTGAGAACTGTCGATTGATAACCTATTCAATGTCGTCAATGGTAACGCATTCGATGCAGAGCCATTGTCTATCAACACTCTCGGTTACGTGTATCCTTTGCATCGGGTCGTGATATGTAGAGCTTTTGTTGAGCCCATGCCTCCCGGAGATTGTTAAAGAAGTTGAAATTATCCGCACTCAGATTATTGACCAATCGATCCAGTTTGTTCACAGAGATATCATCGGTAACATACATCTCATTCAACACTTTCATTAACGCGTTACGATGAGTTTCCAAACTTAGCAACAGAGCTAAGAGTGATATGCGAGCTGGTTGTTTATGTAACTGTTCCACCACGCTAGAGTCACTATGCTTTAGGAATTTCAAGAATTTCTTAGCTTCCGTCTCAGTTATCAGCTTATTCACTAACGGCTCAGGTTTATTGGTCTTCCTCTCTTCAAACTCAACCATCAGGGCTTTTCCTTTGTTTGCTTCATTTTTTGCATCTGCCTGGTTTTAGCATCTTCCACTACGTGTAACGAGACTCATATCCTTCTTTGATCCTTCCCCATTCGACACCATCACATTGCAGTCATAACCCCAAGAGACCCTCTTACTATCCCTATAAAGAGATATCATAGGTTTCTGAATGATGACTCGTAGTGTCATTCGTTCTCCAACCTCATTGCCCCTAAGCCTGGATATGATTGCCACCGACAAATTGACCTTGTAAGCTCTTTCTGATGCCATTTCTTCAAAAGCACAAATATTTTTCTCTTATATCCCTCATCTCTTAAAAAACCTCAAACTGATTATCTATCAGTTCTTGTACTAATGCTCTGAATTTGACACTCTTGGATTTTATGCCCTTCAGTGGCATGAAACTCACAATAATTTTTAACTTTTATTACTGCGTCTTCCACATCTTACACAATCAAGCCCATGCTGACCATCTGTTGCTAGACTCATTTTAATGGAGATTTTACCTCCCCAATATCAGTTTTAATCCTCTTGCCCATTTCTTCAACTATTGCATTTACCTCTTGATCAGGATGATTGGGCAAGATTTCCAACTATATTGAGCCCTGCTGGCTCTTCAAATCTTGCAATCCCAATTTCAATGAACCTCTTTATTAATTTCTTGAAAGTGATGCAATTTTCAATCGAGTGTCCCACTACTCCTGCATGGTATTCACATTAAATATTTACATCATACCATTTTAGGAATGAGGGTTGCAATGGCTTCAAGTAGTTTAACGATGCTACGTGAGCATCGAACAAGTTTTGATAAAGCTCCTTATATGACATTGGGATGAGGGTAAACTGGAGCCTTTTAGTGTTTGGTGTTAAGTTTGATTCTTGTCTCAAGGTGCTTCGGTAATTAGCTATCGGGGCTTTAGATTGTGCATCATAACTGTCTTCGAATAATTTGGCATATATAAGCCCACATTATTCACTTCATTGTCCTTCCTCCTAGGTGTAGACCTCTTGGCATTTTCTCCAATGTCAATCTTCCCACTCCTGATTACGTTTTCAATCATTTCTCCAAACAAAACCATGTCGAAAAAGCTCTTGGTAGCATTTCCCAGTAGGTGATTAATGTACGGTGCCTTCAGGGTATTAACAAGAGCATGATTGTCTTTTTTTCAAATAGTGATGGTTGCAAATGTGTTGCCATATCTCTCCACCTTTGGGCATATTGTCGAAGCTTTCACTCAATTTCTTCTCCGTATTTTGTAATATGATCCTTTTAGGGGTCATGTTAGTGACGTGACTGTACTACTTCATGAAAGCTTGTGCCAAATCCCTCCATGTACTGATCTTGGCACGAGTTAATTGGTTCTACCACTTTGCAGTTGATCCCGTCAAATTGTCTTGAAAATAATGGGTTAACAGTTGATCGGTATGGACATATCTCGTCATCTTTCTACAAAACATCATGATATGTGCTTTTGGGTAACTCGTCCCGTTGTATTTTTCAAACTTCGGGGCCTTAAACTTGGGCGATAGCACTAGATTTGGGACCAAACTCAATTCTTTGACGTCAATCCCATAAAAAATCTCAACTCTTTCCATCACCCTGAACCAATCCTCCAACCATTTACAATACTCTTTCAGTTGATTCAAGAGTTCTACCATTGCTTTCTCTATCTCTGTTACCTCATTAAAATCTGGTATGATAAGGTTAATCGGGTTATCTATTGGATTGGAACTAGAGCCCATCGGGTGATTCATTTGCCTTGATGTGTCAGTCAGGTACAGTTGTGGTCTTATGGTGACAGATGCTCCTTGCACATATGCATCCTGCTAACCCTGGTCATGCACTGAGGTAAAACTTAAAGGATATGGAAGATCCTCATTCTCTTCTCTAAGGTTTACTACAGAACCCTTTCCTTTGTCAGCCCCCAACTAGTAATTGGGTCAACTGATTGATTATATCCCTTTAAGACTCGATGATCTGATTTTTCATGTCTTGGTGCACTTTAGACAATTGATCATGTAGTTGGGCTTGAAACTGATCTTGCATGCCCTTTTGAATTTGTTTCAAACTTTCCAATCTCTGATCCATTTCTCTAGACCTAGCACGAGTATCGTAAGGGTGTTGGGTTTGTTGTTTTTCCAAAGTAACTGTCATAATTTTAATTAATTAGAGAAGTTTTCTTAAAATTTTAATGCATGAAATAAAATGCAATGCTATATGAATGCATTGCAAGAAAGTTATTGATTCTTAGTATAATTCTTATAAAATAACTTTACTAGAAAATGAATGCCTCTACATAAGATAAATACAAATTACATATAAGGTCTTGCCCTAATGCTCAGAGTATTAATCTTTCGAAGGAGCCAGACTAACTTTTGGCCGTAATCAAACTCTAATTCATACTTTAAGCTCAAAACATCAACTTGAACAGCTAACGTCTGCAAGTGTTTTGCCACTTCTCTCACTTGAGTCAATGCTTCACCCATGATGTAGTCTCGATCCTTGCCTCTTAGAGTGTTGAAGTTAACTATCACTTGTCTCCATGGTTCTTCTGAGGAACTCGATCCAAATCTCCCCCTTTAAAAGCTTCTAAAGAGGATGGTTTCCTTGTGCTTTTCTATAAAAACTTTTTGGCATATTCTGGGTGATGAAATGTCTAACTTTGCTTAGATATATTAAATAGAAAGGAAACGGTTAGAAGCATCAACAACACTAGCATTATGTTATTGCCCAAGGTAAATCAGCAAGTGGAGATGACTCAATTTAGACCGATCAGTCTCTGTAATGTAATCTACAAAATCATAGCCAAAGCAATAGTGAACAAATTTCAAACATTTCTTGATGATTGCATTGATGAGGCTCAAGTTGTGTTTGTACCGGGTAGGCAAATCACAAACAATGCCTTAATCGCCTATGAAATTTTGTAATATTTGAAATTGAAAAAAGGGGGTCATAAGGCCCACTTCGCCCTAAAGCTCAATATGAGCAAGGCTTATGATCGAGTGGAATGAAGTTTTATTGAGAAAGTAATGTTGAAGTTAGGTTTATGCACGGAATGGGTCGGTTTAGTAATGCATGCGATCTGTAGAATATTCGGTTATGCTGAATAGAGTCAAAAGTGAAAATTTTAGTCCTTCAAAGGGACTAAGGCAAGGCGATCCTCTAAGCCAATATTTTTTTTATTCTGTTCAAAAGATTTCTCATCACTACTAAAACTAGCAAAAATCGAATGAGCCATTAAAGGAGTAAAAGTGGGGAGAAGTAGTATAACACTAACCAATCTGTTTTTTGCAAACAACAGCATTCTTTTTGGTTATGCAAGTTTGGGAGGATCTTTGGGCATTAAAGCAATCGTCAACGCATATGCAGGGGTTTCGGGTCGATTGATCAATTTTAATAAATCCCTAATCTACTTTAGCAATAATATGCCAAACGACACTAGAGTTCATATTGGAGATTCCTTGGGCGTCAGAATTTCGAATAATCTCGAAAAATATCTAAGTTTGTCTATAATGGTTAGGGAAAGCAAAAAGGAAGCTTTAGTAGGTTTTAAAAACAGGCTTGTTAAACGCATTGAAAATTGTAGCACACGTTTTCTCTCAATCATAGGTAAAAAAGTTTTCGTAAGTCAATTTTGCAAGCAATTCCAATTAACACAATGCAATGTTTTCTATTACCCGTTACGTTGTTACGTGAATTGGAAAATATTATTATTAGTTTTTTGTGGAGAAATTTCAAAACCGAGAAAAGGATTCATTGGTGCGATTGGAAGAGTTTATGCTTGCCAAAAGCGCAGGGTGGGATGAGGTTTCGAAACTTAGCCAAGTTTAATATTACCTTGCTGGCTAAACAAGGTTGGAAGTTAATCATGCAACTGAATTGTTTGTTATCAAGAATTAGGCAAGCAAAGTATAGTCCAAATGGTGAATTTTTCAAGGAAGTCTAGGCTCTCACCTTCTTATACCTAGAGGAGTATTTGAAGTGCAAGTAGTATTCTAGATAAAGGTATGGGCTGGAGGGTTGGCAATGGCGGAGATATAAATATATGGAGTGAAGTGTGGCTACCTAGATAAGATCAAGGTAAAGTTACGAGTCAAGATATTAATTTTAATTACACGTTAGTAGCATATTTAATAGATACTGAGCACAATATCGGGTGTATAGAGGCGTTAGAGGAAATTTTCGATAACGCTCATACTAGCAGGATCCTAAATATCCCTATTGCAGGTATTAGCTTAAAAGATGCCAAAATTTTGAGAGGCAACACCTCTGACATGTATTCTGCCAGAAACGATTACAAATGGCTACTAAATGGCGTAATTACACAACAACCACTCCTAATCAATTTTTACAACAAATTATAGAGCTTACAATTGGTGAACAAAATCAAAATTACTCTATGGAGATTGTTCCAAAATTACATTCCCACTTTCACAAACCTACAGAATAGAAAACTGTAATTATCGAATGTCTGTCGACTCTATCGCACATCAGAAGAATCTGTGGTTCATCTTCTTGGTGAATGTTTGGTCTCCAATTAAATTTTAAATGGTGTGGTGATTTTTTTAGATCCCAACAGTAACATGCAAGAATGGAAATCGAGGTTAGCTATCAGTTTTGTCAATTTGGATGAAGATAAAAGACTCTATTTAGCCATAGCTTGTTGGGCTATCTGGTTATCGAGAAATAAGAATCACCATCAAAGTAAAAAATTAAACATCGTGGGGATTATAACTTTTATCAAAGCATACAAATCAGAGAATGCCCATGTTACCACAATCACATTTAGTACAATTAGGGCAATGATCAAACCATGGTTAACACCAGTCCCAAGTGTAATCAAATGTAATTTCGACGCAGCTTACAACCCCAACACCTAAATCTCAGTTTCAGGCATCATATTGAAAAATAATGAAGGAAAAATAATGGCAGCATGTACTCACCAAAATGCGAACATAGCGGATTCGGTGACGGTGGAGGAAAAAGCAGGGTTACAAGCAGTTATGGTAGCGACGGAGTTGCGCTTCAAGAATCTGGCTTTAAAAGGAGACTGTTTGGCTGTAATCAGAAAGATAAATGATAAATTAGACGATCACTCAAACTTATCGGTGATTGTTCAAGAAATCAAACAAAAATCCTAAAGTTTTGAGAGCCTTACCTGCACGTTATACGACGATCGATGAACCAAGTGGCATACACAATATTTGTAGAAGGAAAGCGGTGGTCGAACCAAAGGTGTGGATAGAGGAAGCCTTCAACAGCGTTGAAGTGGTAATAGAAAGAGACAGAAGAATCGTATTTTGTGGTGGAAATGGGTCGGAGGAAAGGAACCTCAAAGTAGATCTGTTGTCAGACTTATCGTCTGAACCGGTGGCCAATAGAAGAAGGTGGTGGATACTGAGACTACGATTGCTGGGATTCTCAGATTTTTAGGTTTATTGTGATGTTTAGCTTCGCATTTCCTTTTCTTTTTCTTAGGGTTTGCTAGTGAAGATTTTTCTTTTTCGGTGTTTCAGATCCCTTTTCTTGTTTGTTTTATTAGCCTTAGCATTTATTTTCATTTGTTTTATTATCTTTTTAGTTTTTTTTGCTTTTTCTGATGTTTTCTATGAGAAAGACATGTATACCCCATGCAGGTTTTGTAATTATTGTTATTGTTTGGAATCCACTCTTCATTTTCCTTTAAAAAACAATATTATAAATACTAATGAAAATCCACATCTAAATGTTTGATTAAAAAAATCCTAACAATTGTATCTCATAACTAAAACTTTTTTTTAGGGTAAAACAAAAAAATAGTCTTATTATTTTTGTTTAAATTTACGTTTTGATCACTAATATTTTAATTCTTATAATTTGATCATAAACATTATTGAGTCATAACAATTTGATCATTAATCTGTTAGTAGTCGTTAAGTGGTGGATGAAAATCATAGGTGGCGGTATGGTAGGCGTTAAATGCCACGTTTTAAAGCATATGTTTTTTTTTTCAATTTTTAATGTGCTTAAAAACATGGCATCTACGTGGCATTTAACACCTACCATAAAGCCACCTATGATTTCTGTCCACCACTTAATGGCTACTAACAAACCAGTGACCAAATTGTTATCAATCAATAACGCCTGTAACCAAAACATGAACTTAAACAAAGATATGAAACCTTTTTTGTTGTTCACCATTTTCTTTATTATGTACTAGTAAGGTTCCTAGCCCACGCTTCGCATTGGATTGATTATTTGTTTGTGTCAAATTATAGACTAAAAATTTTAATAATAAAATATGCTCTTCTATGTCTTTATACACTTTATAACTTTAGAATTTAGTCCCGTCACTTCTATTTTCAGAATTTAGTTACCTAATTTTCTTATAAAAGTTTAGGTCTAGTTGTTACCAAAATTAAAATTCTTTTATTAAATTGTATTATGTAACATTTTAAAATAAAAAAAATATTTAGTTGGTAGTCATGTAACAATAAAAGTAATGTTGAAAATATTCCTTTAAAATCGTTGAAAAACCTAAATATTTTCTTAAAAACACTCATTCACAACTGTCATGATAATTTTTTTGTTAGACTAGTGTCCTTAAGAAAAATTGACGTTAGCATTTTAATTGAAATAGTTAATAATATTAACTTTTTAAACTAACTAATGACATTATAAAAGTAGAGAGGCCAAATTATGTAAATAATTAAAGTATATAGGTTAAATCTCAAGTTTCAACATAGTCTAAGAGTCAAAATTGAAATTTGATCATTACCTCATAATGTGAAAAAAAAAGAAGAAGCAAAGTGAACCTAAAAGAAATAGGAACCCATATCTCAATCTCTAAGACTTTTAGTACATTCAAATTATATTTAATCATGTATTATTTTAATCGAAAAATTAACAATATTAACTATTGAGACTAATTAATAACATTATAAAATATAGGGATCAAATTATATTAGAAATTAAAGTATAAAGGTTAAATATCAACTTTAAACACAATAGAGGAACTAAAACTAAAATTTAACCATTTTCTTAAATGTAAAAAAAAAAAAAAAAAAAGGCCTTCCAAACTTTACTTTTATATATAGGTATATAGATTTTGGCACTACATTCAGAGGCACATTAATTTATTAAACTGTAGGGAGAAAGGAGATGCTAAAGTTTAAGGCCTGAAATGGGATACTTTATGTCTATTGGATTAATCCAAAAATGTAAGGCCTAAACATTATTTGAGCTGCCCTACTTTGAACAAACATTTTTTTGGTTTACTTTTTCCTATACTTTTGGTAGTGATGCAATTCATTGTTTTACCATATTATATTTGAAATAATAAAACTAGGGTAAAAGTATCTCTCTATTATATTTCATATTATATTTTAATTTTTATTAAAAAATAAATAAATTGATTCATATATGTTAGATGAATTAACAAAATAGTTATTTTATAAAAGTTGTGTTGTTAAATACTTAATTTAGTGCTTAGGGCGTTAATGGGACAAGTTTCATGGGGTTTTGCCCCACTTTGCATCCTATTGGGTGAGGATGATGGGTACAGGTTTCGCGGGCGGTGAGTTAGGGATGGAGATAAAAATTGGATCAGTCATGGGTGGTGGGGCAAGCGTAAGTATGATCTTGTACTCGCCTCATCCCCGTCCGTCCCGCATAATATAATAGGCATATTTAAAAATAAACATTTATAAAAATTTAATTTTGGTAACATATGTGGTGGGAGTTTGGATAACAAGTATTTTATATTTTATTCATAAAAAATTTGGTTTATATTTATTTAACTAATACTTATAAATATATTATATGAAGTGGGTCGCGGGATAAGAATAGTGGGGATTAGGTAGGTTTGGGACCCACGTGGATGGAGGGACGGAGATAGTTTTGAGCTTTGTACCCGCAGTAGGTCACGAGGCGGAGATAAAGATGAAAATTCTTTGCAAAGATGAGTGCCAGGGAGCATCCCCGTACCCGCCTCGTCCATTAACATCCTTGATGCTTATATATAAAACATAATAATAAATTTAACTTTTAACCTTTACACGTCGTCTAATATTTTTTGAACAAATTTGAAATAAAAATTATTTTGGTGTTATTAATTATTCTTACAAAACTATTATAATTTTAACAATAACTTAATAAAAATTTTAAAATCATATGTATATTTTATGATTATATGTTATATATGCGAGCAAAATCATTAATGGTATTAACAACTAGACAATACTGATGAAAAACTTAAAAATTGATAATTTTATCTTATCCTATGATGTGTTTGAATTGCGGTTTATTAATTAATATCAATGAACAATTATATTTTAACTAAAGAGGATAATATATAAAATTAATTAATTTTTTATGTTTTGATGTTTGTAGAGATTTATATTTAACTAAATTTTTATAGATTTATATTTTCATCCCACTACTCTTACATTTTTTTGAAATTACAAAGTAATTATATTTTCTTGGAATTACAATTCTCTTTTAATTAAAAAGAATTGTAATTTCATAAATATGTTTAGCTGACAGAGTGTAATTATATAGTAATTTCACGTGTCATGTTTGATAGTACAAATTGTAATTACATAGTTACATAGTTTTTATATTTTTTAAATGTTAATTACTATACAACTTATTAGTGCAATAAATAATTTTATCTAATTGCCTTAGCATTCCATATTTGTTTCAGTTATTTCTTTTTTAACATTTAACATATACTCTTAATCATCATCCGTTGGTCCCTAACCGAGATCTTCACCATCTAAATCTGAATATGTATCATTAAGATTATCAAAATATCCTTCATCCATGCACTCTTCAGTATGGGTCAACTTAATTACACTTATAAATGAAATTATGAAGAATGCAACATATTAATACGATCCAACCTTTTTTTTTATTCTATACTAATGTAATTTTATTAATATGAGCAATCCCTTTTTTTTCAACAACAAATGTTCTGTCAATCACATTTTGAAGCTTTGAATGTATCAAATTAAAGAGTTCGCGAGTCTTCTTTGGTGCTTGTGTCTAGCTCCATTCACTCAAATAGTATCATACCCCATGATGTAATGCAAGAAAACTTTTTATATTTACATAACTAGCATCTAGCACATAATATTAGGGTTCACAGTGTAAACAATATGTAGTTTTGATTATAAAAAATTATATAAACTTAATTTGGAAAAAATTTATGCTAGATTATAACATTTTTTTATAATACTTAAGTTAAAATAATATGAAATTTATAATATATATAAATTTTATAAGAAAAAGTTTTATAAAATGTACAACAATTTTTATATCTTATAAATAATATTTTTTTTACTATAGCTTTAGAAAGTTATTCTTTTATAAATAAGTTATGACAAAAAACTTAGAACAATATATATATATATAAATTCATACTTTTTGATCACATCTTTTTATAAATAAGTATATTTATAATACCTAAACTATTTTTATAAAATACTTTTTGTCCATAATTTAAGAATTGATTTAAGATTTAAATAATATAACTTTTGTTATACATTTATAAAATAATAAAAAAGTTATTTTTATAATATAATCTTTTGTTGTAATAACCTCAAACACTCATACATATTCATATTTATAATATAATTTTAAAACTTAAACTATTATAAAAAGAAAAAAAAAATTTAAGTCAAATCATGTATGAGTATTTGGAAAGTCATAGGATAATCGGATTTAGATGTAATTACTTGCATAAATACTCCAACTCTTACCCTCCTAAGAATTAAAAAATGTAATTGGATGCTCCAATTACAACTAATTTGGTGGAACCTACTAATTACGATAATTACTCAAACATGTCATCATTATATCATTACAAGTAATTATACTCAAATTCAATTATTAAAATACTTTTTAATTACTATTTTAATGTTTTGGATATATAAATTTTGGCAACTATATATATTTATAGGGGAATTTTGCAAGAATTTAATTCACATTCGGTGTTCTAAATTAATTAAATTGAAAGAGTAATGATCCACTTCGGACTTCTCGGGGGTGTGACGGGTGCCTTACTATGGAAAAAGGAATCCCTTGCCTTGATTGGGTCAATATGGTTGGCCCATACCCGGTCCAATTTTTCGATCTGTCTTCTCTTAATTTTAAATAAAACACAAATTTCGAGTAATTAATTAAATGAATAATTAAATAAACTTCCAAATTATTTATTAATTAAAACAAGTAATTAATTCATCAATTCTAATTAAATAATTTACACAACTTAACTCTAATTTCGTTATAATCATGATGCTTTTATTATATTAGAATTTATGTTCAAACGTATTTATTAATTAAACGAAAGAAATTTAACTATGATAACTACGTAATTTAATTCTCACTTTAAAATTAATTATTTTAATTTATTCATCCAATTAAAACATAAGCCAAAGAAATTAAATTAATTTCAAGTCATCTCTTGCCTTCCTTGAGAAAATACAAATAAAATATATAGTAATAGACCTGATTATGGGTTTGAAAAGTGAAATAATTTGAGCTAAAATATAGGTTTAAAAAATGATCTTGGATAAAAAAATATGACCTAAAAATGAGTTTGGACAAAAAATAAGACCAACTTTCTAAATGAGTTTGAGCCTCGGGTAGGAATTTTTTATGAAATTTGAACTAACAAATTGCTTGTTGTAGTATGAGTGAGTTATTTGGCTTATAAAAGCTTTTTTAATGTATTTTTAATTTATTGTGAAAAATTTATTTTAATGTTTTTAGTGTATTTGATGTATTATCTTTTTTAAATTTATTTTTATATTAAAAAATAATCTAAAAAAATTTAATACAGGCAGACCGAGTCGAGCTCAGGTTTAGCCTTTTTAATCTAGGTTAGGTTTTGGACAAAATTTTAGGTTCATTTTTTGGGCCAGACCGAGCCTAGAAAACGGGTTTAAAATTTTGCATCGGCCCGACCCAACCCATGGTCAAGTCTAAATTGTAACACCCCACACCCAGCCTAAAAGTTATGACCCGAGTGTGAAGGTGACATTGATAAATTTAAAACTTTAAATCTTTGTTCCTGTAACACATCTTATTTTAGAAAATGGAGATTCTGAAAATGTACGGTTAGAAAAAAAAATAATTTTTTGTTAAACCTTTCGTGCACTCTTTAGAAAATCTCATATTCGAAAACAGTTATTTTGTTGTACGATCAATTAATCACTTTCTTAGTTTAGCAGCGGAAAATTTTTGGAGTTTTAGTTGAAAATCGAATTTTAATTCGTTAAGTCATATGATTTTGCAGTTTTATGTTAAAAATACCAAAAGCCAACAAACAAAAAAAAACCAAAAACAAAGTCTAAAAACATATTTAGAATTCAAAAGTTCAAAAAAGTTAATAACGTAAACCATCATATCAAAATGATCTAGAAAACAATCTGAGCTCTCGCACGTCGTTGGTCTTAAATTTATTGATTACCTAAAAAGGGTTAAATACATAAGAGTGAACTAGCAAGCTCAGTGTGTAATTAAACCCAAGCAAAAACACAAATAACCTAATAACCAATCAAACATTGCAGAGAATCTCATCAAACTCGTATGACAAAATCGTGCATGCATGTTTATGATAATGCGATGTTTTCAAAAAATGAAATGCAAATTTTCAGAAAAGTTCTTACCCAATTTCGCTATACACCAAATTAGAGTTCCTCAGAACTAATCCATCCAAAAACACACCAACAAATAATTGTAGATAATGCCACCATAGTTGCAGTTAAACTGCCATATTAGATATATATGGTCAAGCCACTATATTGCAATCAAGTTTCCAGAACAAATATGTGTGGTCGAGCCATTATAATTACAACCAAGCTGCCATAACAGATATGTGGTTAAACCACCAGATAGTGCAGATCATTAAACTGTTGGAACTTCCTGCGTACCATATTAACCCAATCCCATGCAATATGACATGACATGCATATACAAAATCAGAATGAAAAGCATGTAAGACGTGCAATTGTACAATAACAAAAATCAGAAGGCATGTAATTTCACACTTTTGCAGAGCAGATGTATCACAATTTTAACATAATCAAATCCGTTTCGCCATATTGTCACATGCATGGTCATATAACAGATTCAGAGATATACAAAGAACATAATCAGACATCACATGTCCATACACAAACATAACAAATTAGAAACAAGTCATCGAAATTATTAGTATACAGTTCATGCATATATATATATCATATACCTTTTTCACATTACCTATAGTATCAAGCTATCAAATATCATGTTTCCAAGTCCTATTTACATAATATGGACCCTACGGAGCGGCTAAATACATATCACAAATAAATACGACCCGAGGTAAAATTTTTACAAAATGAGCCCACACGCTCGTGTGGCCCAACCCTTGTGACACACAATTTGGCACACGGCCAAGTGACGTCAACAGTGAGTTTTTCAACTTTTTGTCATTCGTTGTTTTTAGGAAATCGAGTCACACACCTTACTATTTCTGGAAAACAATGATTCGACACACTTCTAGAGCCTAAAATAATAATTAAAATGACCCAATTAGATTTAAACGCCAAAAATCAATTTATCGATTAGACCACAACAATCAAATAAGTGATTTTAACACTACGACTTAGCCGCTTTTGATAAATGACAAAAATAACATGTTTAATCCTGTTCTTAATGCGTTTTTTTGATGATTATTCAATGTAAAATGGTGAATTTTATGCTCCTAATCCTTTAAATTCATGTTTCTATACTTAAGAGAGCATTTGGGAGCGAAAGGAGAGAAAATCGAAAAAATGGAGCAGATTTAAGAGCCACACAGGCTGGACCCTACCACACGGACTGAACACATGGTCGTGTGAGCCACACGGTTGTGTGAGCCACATGGTCATGTGCCAGACCTTGTGGAAATCGTAATTCGCTTCCAAAACAAGCAGGAAAACATAATATTTAGATTTTTTGGGCATTCTAAGACCTATATATACCAAATATGAGAAGAGAGGAGTAAGTCATCAGAGAATATTGAAGAAAACAACTCGAAAAAAACCATTGAAGTCGTCTCTGAAGTAGATTTCCATAAAGATTGAAGATCTCTTTTTAATTTCTTTGAAGTTTATTATGAGTTTCTTGTTTTCTTGTGGTTATACTATCTTTGAGATGTTTTTATTTGAGATTATGAACTAACTTTCTAAATACCTTGGGGAGATGAACTGTATGATGAATTTTTTCTTTTAATTTCTACTTTACGTAATAAATACTTAAATCTTGTTCTGAATTGTGTGTGTTTAATTTTTGGTTTAGTATTTTGGAGATATTAATCCAATTTTGATGTGCTTAAATAAAGGAAGAAATAGATCTTGTTTAAGAGTAGATCTAGCATAATTAAATGGAGTTGCATGCAATCCTAGAAATAGGATGACATAAATTTATAGGATTAGAGTCAAATCTAATACAAGAATCCAAAGATTGAGTTAATGCGACAATAGGGGTTTTAATTAGAAAGAAATTTCAAATAATCAACCTAGAGTCAGTTGCTTTTATGCTTGAATAGAGGTATTAACATAATTTAGGGATTTCTACAGATCAAGATACTAAGTGAATAAATTGTTTAATTCAGATTGATAATGACAGATGAAGTCTAGGTGGATTCTTTCCTGAGTTTTGTTTTGCTTCTTGGTTGTTAATCGTTTGTTTTCCTGATTTGTTCTTTGTCGTGTTCTTTAGTTAATTAATTTAGTTAATTTTAGTTTTAATCAATCACCTCTTATATATCGGTTAAATAATAGAAAGACAATAACTACTAGTACTTTTAGTCATCATTGGTATGATATTTTTGGTCATCGTAGCTATACTATTAATTGATAGGTGCACTTGTCTTAGTCAAATTTTTAGTTGGTTTCGACTGTATCACAATTCCAGGCACTCAATTACTCACCCAAATAGAACAATCGCTTCGAAAATCCCCTAACTCGCCGAAAAACGTTGAACGCCTCACGAACTTCTCCAATCATAACATCAAAGCTATCAATGCTCACATTAATCACCATAACAAAAAAAATATACCCAACCAAGAGAAACAAGGAATTAATTACACTACTAAAACAAATTTACCACTACTACTTACCAACAAAAGAACAAAAAATAGAGGAAGAATCGGTAACATGAGAGATAAACAATTGTAGCACCTTAACAAAATGCGTCTTCAAAGAGAATGGAGATGGAAGTAGCCAAAAACAAAGTGAAAAGAAAAATGAAATAATGGGAGGAAGGAAACAAAGGAATGACAAATAAGGGAGAGGGAGAGGGAGAGGGAGAGAGTGTGAGAGATGTGTGAGGAAAATGGAGAGGAAATCTCAAAAATAAAATATAAAAACAAAATCCTAACCTATCAAATTTCTACTAACTTATCTGTTTGACCCAAGTTTGACTTGACCCAAACACTAGCCACATGGGTAACAAACTAAAGAAGAAGAAAAAGTATTCATGTTTGCCCACGCAAGGATTCAAATACAAGACCTCTAGATAAGCTAAAGCCTAACCACTAAACCAATATGCTCATTCTTGCTAACAATTGAACAAAAATAATATATATGACAGATGTTCAAATATAAGGGTTTAGGTAAAAATAGGAAAAATACAAGAGAAAGGATTTGAACCTAAAACCTCTCACACACCACTCATAACACTTAACCACTGAACCAAATCAATTCACTTGATAAAATTTTCACAATCTTAACTCAAAATCAAGACGTGATCACTCTTGGTTTCACTAACCCAATTTCTACTAACTCAATTTTTGGGATGTGACATAGATAGTGATCAATGCAATCTATTTCTCATTCATTGTTTTGGACTTTCATTAAAAGTTCTTTCATGTAATTCGTTTAGACTATAGTGAGCTAGCGGAATAATCAATTTGACACAATTAGCATTAAAATAAGTTTTGATTCTTCGTCTATTAATTACAAAGTTATTTAGTTATAAAGTCAATCTAGTAAAAGTACCATAATTGAAATTCTCATTATATACCATTACAAAAGCTATTTATTTCAAGGTCTAGTCAAATGATCTTGTTATACGTGTGCTATCCTCATTTGATATTTGAGACCCCTTAATGTTAAACTCATTCACCTAGTTTGATCACTTTTATCTCATGGTCATCATTGTATCTTAAGTAATGAAATGATTGCAACTTATATCAATAATGATAAAATCACCTGTCATATACAAATGACTTATGACTATGTTCCATTTTCATAATTCATACAATGTCAATGAGATGACATCATTTACTAATCTTAACGAGATATGATTCCACTTTTGTGAGTGGAGTCATATCATGCATAAGTTATGTATTAAACATACTGACTTTCGACCCATCATATGGTCATTCAATTAGAATTTAGGTAAGTCACACTATGAACACCACAAGAAAATTAATCCATAAATGGAAAAATGACTAATTTATCTTGGGTCCTATTCGATGTAAATGTAAAATCCAAACAATCACATTTATTTCTTTATTTTTCAGAGTCAATCTAGCTCTAATAACCAAGATAAATTATATCCTCAATTGGACTTATAAATAACATTATAGTCCTAGCATGAGTCATTTGTTAAATTTAATCTCATGGACTACGAATTATTTATATTATCTACTAGTTCAAATTGTCTTCTCATATTATAATTGTAACAACCCGATTTTAGCGATGATGGAAATAGTGGTTTCGTGACCACGATTTCGAAGAATGAATTAATATTTACTTTCAATATTAATGTTTGGAGTGATTATTAATGAAGTAATAAAATTTGTAATGGAAAAATTGATGGTATAGTTAGTAAATTAGGGAGAATGGGCTAAATTGGAGTAGATGTAAAAGTTAGTGTTTCTTGTCAAAAGAACCAAATAGTATATAATAGTGAAATGATGGGTTTGCATGTCAAATTTAGAAGTATTATAAAATTTAATGTTTAAAGGCTAAAATGATAAATAATTAATTAAAATCATAAGTGAAAATAGAACCAAAAACAAAAGTTTTTCTTCCTCACTTCCTCCACCGAAATTTAAGAAGAAGAAACACCATTTTAATAGAACTTGAAATTCGACTAGGAGAAGGCTTGCATGTAAGTATTTTTCAAGCTTATTTTTTTATGATTATTGTGTTTTTAAGGTTGTCATAGTCTAATCTACTTATATTGAGTGTTAGATTTTAAAATGGTGAAAGTTTGGGGAGTTTTCATGAATGAAATTTTTATATTTTTAAGAGTTTGTGAGTTAGATAATTTCGTAAAAGTTTCAATTTAATCCAGAATTAAATCTGGTTAGCAGAACGCATTAATATCAATATATAAGTATATTATAGAACACAGAAAATTTACATCGAAAGGCTGCTAAAAGGTTGAACGTAAACTCCTTCTAGGACACATTCTTATGGCTCACTACATGTGGTTTATAGCTCTAAAGAATGGGTACCCAAACCAACAGATTCCTCGATCCTCACCCATTATAGGCTCATACGGATGAGTTCGGTTTAGGGGGACGCATTTCCCACATGTTTGCACGGAAGTGAAGACTTCACGAAAACAAGGGTACTTTGTAATCCCGAAAGCGATCCACTATCCTGCACGGAGGTGAAGACCTCACAAAGGAGTAGTTTCCCGCTTCCACTTAAAAGGGTGATGTCACAATGCACATGAATGCAAAATTACACTAACAATATAACAGAGTAAAATGTCACACAAAAATACCAAGGATCGTATGTTAAATAAAATCGAAGTTTAAAAGTTCTCAAAAAAAAGACCCGAAAATTATCAATTTTGGCTTGACTCTCGTTTATTTTGAAAGGGTCCCAGTGGAGTCGCCAAGCTGTCGAAACCACTTCGAAAACGAAGGTTTCGAAAAATTATTTTAAAATTTGAAAATAGGGGAGTCGCCACCAATCTTTATTTGGGTGTGATTGGATCACCATAAAACGTTTAAAACGTTAAAAATGTCGGTCTACGAAATCCAAAAAAATAGGTTCGGGAGTCGATTACGCATGAGGAAGGATTAGCACCCTCATACGCCCAAAATTGGTACCATTTTGATTATTTTCGGGTTTTAATTTGTAAACCTTAAAAACTCGAATAAAGTTTAAAATACGATCCTCGAATGCATGAGTTATTTTTAAAAGAAATTATTTTTTCGTTTAGAAGTCTCGCTATTTTAAAGTGATCGAGGAAGAAAAAATTACATCCAGTAAGTTAGGACATAATATTTCGAGATTCAAAAATAACGAGCTTTCCTTTGCAAAACCTTTTTATTTTTAAAAAGGATATTTGATTATTTCGATTTAACGAAGGAATGCACCTAGTGAGTTAAGGAGCAAATTTTCGGAATCGAAGGTAAGAAATATCGCCTTGATTAAGGGTATTCGATTATTTCGGTTTGAAGAAAAATTACACCTAGTAAGTTAAGGCGTAAAATTTCGAAACGCGAAATTAAAGAATATTGCCTTAATTTTAAAATTTTGTGAAAACGATTTTTTAAACAAATACACAATGAATGAGCAATTTTATAATGAGTATCGAATTACACGAAGTGAAAATAGAACGAACACAAAGAACGGGGTATAACAATTAAGATTAAATGTAAATATTATTAAAGAAATGAAGCAATCGGGATTAAAACAAGACTTTTTGGATACCCGGGGGCAAAATGGTAGATTTTGGTGAAATCGGAGTTAAAAATGGAATTTAGGGAAGTTTGAGGGTAAAATGGTAATTTTAGTGAAATCGGGGTTTAAAATGGGATTTAGGGAAGTTTGGGGGTAAAATGGTAATTTTTGAAAGTTTTGGGGTAAAAATGTAATTTTTTGGAAATTTTAGGGTCAAAATATGATTTTGGAAAAGTGTTAGGGTCAAAATGTAATTTTGGAAAAATTTTAGGGTCAAAATGTAATTTCTAAAAAGTTTTGGGGTCAAAATATAATTTTGAAAAAGTTTTGGGGTCAAAATATAATTTTGGAAAAGTTTTGGGGTCAACATTTAATTTCTGGACAATTTAGGGACTTACAAAGCAATAAAACCAAAAACAGGACACGTGGCAGCCCCACAGGCATCCAGAAGTCAAAGGATTAGTTTGAAAATCTTGAAAAATTTTTGGACCAATTTTGTAATTAAATAAAAGTTAATTTAAGGACTAAATTAAAATAAACAAAGAAGAGTCAGGGACTATATGCATAAATAAGCCAGAAAGTGACACGTGGCAGCCCTTGGTGCAGTCAAACAGTCAAAGGACTAATTTATAAACCTTGAAAAATTATTGGGCCAATTTTATAATTAAATAAAAGTTGATTTAGGGATTAAATTAAAACAAATTAAAAATGTCAGGGACTAAATGTAGAAATAAGCAAAAAAAAGTACACGTGGCAGCCTCTGGTCCAGTCAAACAGTCAAAGGATTAAATTGAAAACTAATTAAAATTACAGGGCAAAATTGCAAATAATTAAAGAATGCAAAAAGGACTAAATTGAAGCAAATAAAAATGCGGAAGGACAAATTACGCAAATAGACCAATATTCGAAAACACGCGGATCATGAGGCGGGTTCGGGTCGGGTTGGATCGGCCCATGGGTTTGTATAAATATCAATTTTCAGATTTTTTTTACTTCATTTTTTCATTTTTTCTCAAAAATTACCCCTCTCTCTCTCCCCTTTTCTCTCAACCCTCTCCTTCTGGCCACCCTCCAAGCCTTGCTCCGGCCGAACTCCGGTGGGGTTCCGTCTAGCGCGTGAACGCGCGTCGCTGCCTTCCTCGGCCTCGCGCATCCGTCCGCCCGCGTCCTTGTCTTCTCCTCTTCTCTCTCGTCCAACCACCGGCCGAGTCTCGCCCTGCCGTCTGGCACGCGTTGCCGGCTACTCGCTCGTGCGCACCGCTGCCCATCCGACGCCAAGCCCGGTCACGCATGCGACTATCCCCGTCCACGCGCCCCCACGCACGGTCGCCGGCGATGGTGAAACGTTCTCTTCATTTTCTTTTTTATTTTGTTCTTTATTAATCCCTTTTTTAAAAAAAAGAAACTAAGCCCCTTTTTTGTTTTCAATCGTCTAACACCATTCTTTTTCGAGGATATTCGAGCGACGGTGGCGAAGAAGCTCCGACAACGGTGGCCACGACGGCGCACGGTGGTCCGATGACAGATGATAAGTTTCTCACCTTTGATTTTCTTCTTTTTTTTTTTTTATTTATTATTTAATAATAGGTATTTTATTTAAACCATTATTATTATTAATAAAATATTATTAATATTTACTGAAACATTTAATACCCTTAGTAATATTATATTATTTACATTATTATTGTTGCTCATTAATGCCGATTATTAATGTTTATTAATGCATTTAAAACGGTGCAATGAATGCTAAAAAGCTATTAAAGCATGCATTAATACATATCCTCGGAATCTGATAAGTTTAGAAATTTCATCATAAATGAAAGTAAGTGTGCATTGATGATACCTGATTTTTCTGATGCTTGGGTATTCACTATTGTTGAATGCCCTGTTCTGGTTTGCAATGTGCCTAGATACTCTGCTTCTGTGTTGGTAATGTTTGAGGATTGTTTTCTTGATTTTCAAAACAGGATCTATTGAGTATTGATTTTCAAAATTGGGACCCTTTCTTCGATTTTTAGGATAGAATTTGTAACCCCTTACCATGAACTTTTAATAGGCTTTTATAGCCAATTACACTATAATTCTATTTTGTTTGTTACAATTAAATGCCTTTCTAATCTCCTTTGCTTGTTGCAGGTTCTTCTAGGCAGTGGTGGCAGGGCATGGTGGAGCTTGGTGGTGGCAGATGGAGCTGGTGGTCAGCAGCAGCATAGGCACGTAGGGGGGGCTTAGTCTTTGACTTTTGGTACTGCTGAGTTGGGCTGAAATGGGTTTTTTTTTGTAATTGGGTTAGGAGTTAGGGGTATTTGGGCCAATTGGGCCTTGTAAATAATGGACTTTTTAAGTTTAATATTATTTTAAACTTATTCAAATTTAAATTTAAAATAAACTTAAATAAGTAATTTTAAATTTTAAATTTTAAATAAATTTAAAGTTAATTTAAACTCAAAGCTAAGGCCCGGTCAAAATTGGGCTCCAACAAATTCGAATTTTTTATTTCCTGCTATTTAATTTTTAAGGAAGTAAAATAGGTCATCATATTTTCATTTTTCAAAAGAAAATGTCAATTTTTAAAATAGAATTTTATAAAGCAATTGTTTAGACACAACTATAAATTATAAACTTTTTTTCATAGAAAAAGTTTAATGTTGAATTTTTAAAACTTTTCTATTGTGCTGTTTAAAATAATCTCGGTAAACTTCATGTGATAGTCTGATGGTCAAATGTATTCACCACCTCAAGTGTAGTTTAGGTTCGAGTTGCGCTAGTTGCGTTTGTTGTTCAAGCTTTACCCTGTTATTATAATTCACCAAAGAGAATAATAATTTCTATAATTATATAAAATTTTTATTTTTTTAATTTAATTTAATTTACTATATCTATTTTAATTTTACTAAAAATTATGTCACATATTATTTAATCTTATAAGAAATTAAAGTTAATTTAATAATTATTTTTAATTTTAAATGGTTTTAAAAAATTAAAAATTTTAGAAACGAAGCTTTTATAATAAAATTGTTGGAGCCCAATTTATCCGGGCCCAACTCAAACCCCAAAATAAACCAAAAAAATATAAATTTAAAATTTAAAATGTCCAATATATTTTTGAATTTAAATTTATTTAAATTTAAAAGGGTCCAATTACATGCCCAATTTACAAAACCCAAATACAACCCAATTTGACTCAAAATTTAAACCTAAAGTCAAACTTGAGTCCAATTTTACAAAGCTTTTTTCAAAACCCTAATGCCTGAACCACTTGCTGCTGCTGCCCCTACCTTGCCCACTCAGCTTCTGCCACATCAGCACCGCCACAATCAACTTGCCACCATCGCTACTGTCGAATTTGCACCTGCAAAGAAGAAGAGACAGCAATTTTAGTTGTAAGAAACAAAATATAATCATTGTAATGAAGGCTATAAAAATCGAATTAAAAACATTTGTAATGGTTACACAGTGCATTGGAAGCAATACAAAAAAAAAAGGATACCAGCATTCGAAGCAATAGGAAACAGATTTTCAGGCATTCCAGTCTTCGTTCTTGAGGTATATTTATTGTTTTTTTATTATTCAAATTTCGAAACGTTTTATTTTCAATACACATTAATATATTTATTACATTTCCATTATTGTTATTTATTATCATCATTTATTTCGAAACTAAAAAATAAATTATAAGAAATATTAAAAAGAGAATTGAAGAGCCATACCTGGATCGAAACGGTCATGGGCGTGTCATCGGACAGAGTCCCTCTGAACCCGTGTTCGTGAGGGACTCCGATGAAAGAGTCTCCATTATTCGTACACCTGCGAAAAAAAAAACATAAAAAAAATAATGAAATAGCAGATTAAAATGGGAAAATGAAAATAACAAAATCGAAAGACTTTTCTTTTTTAAAGATTTGTAATAATCTAGTTTAGGATCTAGATTTTATGTTGAATAATAACAAAGAAATAAAAAAAAACATTTTTAAAAATATATATTTATAAATCATCAAAATGTTTTTCAGATATAGAAGATCTATTTTCTTTAAACTTCGTTTTGTTTTTAAAAAGGGAAAAAAGGAACAAAAAGGAAAAGAAAGAAGACGAACATATTAAAAAATCAAACGGGTCTTAAACTTTTTTAACAAATCTAGGTTCGATCTAGTTAGATCTGAACCCAGATCTGTGTTTTTCAAAAATAAACCGAAAAAGAGAAAAATTACTTACCTGGGCTACTATGGACGGCGGCGCGTGGCGACGGAGGCGATGGAAGCCGTGGTGGACCGAGGACTGACAATGGTCGGACGGAGAAGGGCTCCAAAGAGAAAAAGGAGAGAAAAGGTGTTTTTTTTAAATGAAACAGAAAAATGAAATTTTTTAAAAGTATTTTGGCTTAAATACTCTAGTGCAAACGGCGTCGGTTTGCTATAGGTGTTCAGCTCACCAAACGGCGTCGTTCCATGCTGGAGGCTCTAGACCCGACCCGATCCGACCCGATGGACCCTGAGGATCCACGTGTTTTCATTTAATGGCTATTTATGCCTTTGGTCATTTCGTATTTTTCAATCATTTCAATTTAGTCCTTATTACAATTTTCAATTTATTTTAAAATTTTCCCAATAGTTTTAAATGATTTTCAGTTTAGTCCCTCGGTTTTAGGATGCACAAGAAGCTGCCACGTGTCCAAATTTTTGGGTTTATTACCCAAGAGATCCCTAAAATTTCTAAAAATCATATTTTGACCCCTCAAACTTTTCAAAATTACATATTCACCCTAAATTTTTCCAAAATTACATTTTCACCCCTCAAACTTTTTTGAAATCACATTTTGACCCCTAACTTCCAAAAATCACATTTTGATCCTAAAACTTTCCCAAAATCATATTTACACCCTAAACTTTTCAAAAATCACATTTTGACCCCCAAACTTTCCTAAAATCACATTTTGAGCCCAAACTTTTCCAAAATCATATTTTGATCCCAAAACTTTCCCAAAATTACATTTTTTTCCTAAATTCTCCAAAACTTCATTTTTCAACCCCATTTTTTTATTTTCTTTTCTTTGATTCTTTGTATATAAAATCAACTTATTCTCTTTGTATTTTAAATTAATTCTATTATTTTCTCATTGATTTTTGATTCGCGATTCTTTTGTATTTTATTTAATTTTTGCATTTACTCATCTGCTAAATTGTTCTATTTAATTTTGCTAATAAATTGTCATCCTTAAATTAAAATTGTTTTTTTATCTCAAAAATATATATACAAATAATTTTAAAATCGAGGCAATAATGTTTTATTTCAGATTTTGAAAAATTGTGCCTTAACTTATTAGGCACGATTTTTCTTCAAACCGGAATAATCGAATACCCTTTTAAAGGTTTGAAATTGGCAACGAAGGAATACTCGTTATTTTCGGATCTCGAAATGTTATGTCCTAACTCACTGGACGTGGCTTCCTTCATTGATCATTTTGAAATAACGAAACTTCCTAACGAAATTTGATTTCCTTCTTAAACGCATACATCGAATAAATCATGCATTTAAGGATCGTATTTTAAATTTTTACTCGAGTTTTCAAATTTTTAACAAATCAAGATCGGATAATAATTGACGTGGTACCAATTTTGAGCGTGTAAAGGTGCTAATCCTTCCTCATACGTAACCGACTCCCGAACCCATTTTCTGGATTTCGAAGACCAAAATATTTTTTCAAAACGGATTTTAAACGTTTTGTAGTGATCTAATAACACCAAATAAAAGGATTGGTGGCGACTCCCATTTTTCAATTTAAGAATATTTTTAAGACTTTTTTTTTTTTTCGAAAATAAAAACGTTTCCACAAAAATATTTGAATGCAAGGTAAATATGTGTTAATATATAGAACGTTAACAAATGTCATACACTAATATAATGTTATAACATTAATATGACAAATAAAAATTAATGAATTTATTGTTTTTAAAATAGTAGAAATGTTTGATTTAATTGATATAAAAAATATAATATTTTTACTAAAATAAATACAATAAATCTATGAATCACACCAACAAGTGTATATAACTAAAAATCACTTTTTTTAATAAACTAAAAATCACTTTTAAATTATCAAAATTGTTTCATATACTTTATAATGGAGTTATATGCATCAATCTCACAACAATGTCAACTATTGATACGTTTTAAATGTGAAGCTTTTTATAATAAAAGAAAATGAAATTCGATTGTGTCATAATTCGATTAGTATGAATATTATTATCAATATAAAAGGATGTGGGTTCGAGTGTGTTGAAGCGCATTATCCTCTTATTTATGGATTGAGAAAGAACTATAGATAAAACAGATATAATAAGAACCGATAATAAATTTGTTAAAAGAAATGAAATCCAATGTAATCACAACATGTGATGGAAATTTGATTTATTTACTATTTGTTTTCTTTCCCATTTTCAAACTTGGATTTTCTTTCATATATACAATTTTTTTTTTCTTTGAAACCATGATTTAGCTTATAAAGCAAAGTAGGGCATGCAAACAAGTGTTATCAACGAAACAAGTGACTCTAGTCTTCTCCAATTGATTATACCTACGTTGAATTATACTCTCCTTTTCACACATCAAGACTTAAAAAGCTAAGCAGAATCACAAATAAGTTTGGGGTGAGGGATGAAGCCAGAAATTTGTCGGCCCCTTTACTTTCGTTTATGTATTAAGTGTAATAATAAGTTACATTGTATTCTGTTAGAGTTGTGCGATCTAAATTTTTATTAAAGAAATAAAATACAAGTGGCAAGATAAAGGGATCTGTGGGGCGAAGGCCGCAGCTCGCCGTAGATCCCCATTAAAAATAAAATTGGACTGGGGTCGCAATCTAGGGTGCGGGGGGCCACGATACGGTACAGACTGCACAAGTGGAATCTATACAGAAGTATATTTTTACTATTTGATTTTGTTTAGAATAAGGTGTTTCGATTTTACTACATTATTTTTATTAGAGATTGATTAGAATAATATTTTTTCAACCTAATAGATGTAGTCGTCTCCTCTTGTATTATTCGATTTTCGACATTAGTAAATTTTCTTCTCCTCTGTCCATGGTTTTTTTTTGAAAAAGTTTCCACATAAAATCTGTATGTTCTTTCTCTTTTTAGTTTTCTTTGCAATATTTCTTCATTATCGACGATCAATTTTAACACATCCTTAAAGAGATATAAATTCGAATCTTGAAAACGATATTATTAAAAAAATTAATTACAAATCATAAACATGAACGGTAAAATAAACAAAGAAACAATCATCATTTGTATATTCTTCTTAGTGAATTCTACAGTTCAATTTTCCTTTTGTTTTCTATCTTTTTTTTTTCCTTTTCTCAATTCAATGTTCTTAGGCTGTCTACCATGGCATTCATGAGGTCAATTCATGATACACATGTCTGTATTTCCAACTCCAACGCTTCACCATTTTTTCTCCACACATAATCTACTTCCTATTCCCATTTATGAACCAGTTTAATTAAAAGTTTCTACATAAAAAAAAAAGTTAATGAACAAGTGCTTATTTTGTTGTTGCTAGTTGCTACCATTAGGCATCACAGTTTTATATATAAAACCCTAGTGGGATTTCATTTTTTCCTCTTATTTCACTTTCAATGCCTGAAAACTAGTAAGCAATCTTTCAGGTTTGATCATTATATATTAATTTACATTTGTTAAACTAATGAAGATATTGGGTTTTATAATTAGCACAAGAAGACCCCTCTGGACACCTGAGAAACAATAAAAATTAATATATGTTAATGTAATGTGAAGAAAGTTGGCAAATGATGGCCAATAATATTATTAGATTATAATAGTTCCGAAAATGTTGCAGGGGAGTCAACTCCTATGCATTTCACAAAACTTGGGGGCCTAGGGGATAACTTATTTATGAAGAAAACCTTAAAAATATGGAATTAAAATTTCATGTACCTCTACAGGAAACTCCATTATAGTATTTGCAGTAGAAAGCAACAAGCTTTAATTTTGTTGATACGAATTAAAGCAATTAATATAGTTTCTTTATTGATGGAAAAAGACTTTAAGAAAAATGATTTGTTTGAACTATTAAATTTCATAAAGTAAGCTGACTAATGTATGAATTCCATATGTCTTTTATCATTCTTTCGAAATGTTAAAGGATTTTGTTTAAAAATTATTGCATTAGTTTATAATGAAATAATAATTTGAGGATTGTAATTGAATTTCGAAAGGAAGAATGCATGTTTAAACCTTAAAAATGATATTGTTGAAAGAAATAATCACAAATTCGGAATATAAATCGTAAAATGGACGTGAAGAATAAACAAGAAAAACACGAAGGGTATATATATTGAAGTAAAAAGGGAAAATAAAAATGGTTGGTAAAAGTTCACCATAGATATGAGGTCTTGCTTCTGCAACTTAAATTCAATTTGCTATGATTATTACTTATATTAACAACAGTTTCTTTATCTGTTTTTTTACCACGTTAAGACAAATGAAATTATATCAAATTTCCTTTTCTGAAAGATTTATGAAAAATTTGAGCTGGTCATAAAGAAAATTTACAGATTAATGTGAAAGCTTTGGTGGGAGATTGTTCCACATTGTTTGAAAGAGGGGTTGTAGTTTAATGGGTAAGTTGAACTTAAATCATTTTCTTTACGATCATATTTATAGCAAATTACTCTTTGATTAAGGCTTCACAAACATGGGAAATTTCTAAACTATATTATTATTATAATATTGTTAGTTACAAAACTCGTTGTAATTGAACATGCATCTAGCTAGAAGGAAAAATCAAAGAATTTTCCGATGGCATTAAAGGTAAACACTTGACACACTAAGTGTAGATCCTCTCATTGATTTGCTAGAGAGATGAAGACACATCAATCTCGAGACCTCCGATACTGGATGGCATGAATTATGCCTATCGGAAGACACATCAAACTCTGTTATATTTTTCTAGTTTAACTCTGATTATTTGAGGGAAGACACAACAAAATTAAGAGAGTTTGTGGGAATTTCAGGGAATATTTGTATTTCGGGTTCAAAGTTTATTTGTTTCTTCATATTGAACTCCCATTTTTGGGTTTTTCCATTTTAATGAAGTTTTTTTAACCCATGGTTTTTTATCTTCTTCGAAGAGATTTTTTCATGTAAATACTTGTGTCCAATTTTCTCGATTCTCGTTCGTGTCCGTTGCATAATTCAAGTTTGATCCAATAGATTTGCTATAAAGATGAAGACACATCAATCTCGAGACCACCGATGCTGGATGGCATGAATTATGTCTACTGGAAGGCAAGTATGAGGGCATTCATTAAGTTGATGAATGAGAAAGCTAGACATCCAATCTTGACTGGTTGGGAACCTCCAACAACAGATGTTGATAGTGTGAAGACACTAAAACTAGAAGTTACATAGACAAGTGATGAAGGCAAACTAGCAAATGCAAACTCCAAAATCTTAAAGAGTTTAGGCACATTTCAAAGCGCACTACTATTAAAAAAAAAAAAAGCTTGAATTATCTATTCATGAAGGAACCAGCAAGTAGTCCAAGCTTTAGATGCTGACAACAAAAATTAAGACCTTCAAGGATACAAAAAACTAAACCCTTCACGAAAAAAAAGAGAAAACAAGTAAAGATATCGATCGTGTTTCTCCTTCAAATTCCTTTGAAATTTCTTAAATAATTCACAAGTTCAAACTTGAAAAATCATAAAAATTTCTACCATCAATATAAAAATGTTAACTTCATGTGATGCATGGTTCCAAGCACATACATTAATTACATCATAAAGTAAGATAATTAGCAAAAGTCCATGTATACCTACTTTAAGATGTTTCCTTACAATGAAATTGTTTGTATTGAATAAGAAATAGATTGATGGAGTTGGTGCGGTCCTTTTACGTAAACAATTTGACGAGAGAAACAAAGTCATACACACTTCCTTCCAATGATTTTGTTGAAATATATGAACTCCATTAAATACAACAGTAGTCAACCTCCACAATTTCATTTCAATTACAATTATCTCCTCTACCAAATCCCCCCCCCCCCCTTTTTTCTTGGTGAGATTAGGACCCTTAATTTCACTCCAACCACTAGATTTCTATTCTATCACCCTACAACCATGCAATTCTAAGGTAAAACAAATAATTCGGGTTCAAATGTTGAAGACACAAAATTAGGAAAAACAATCATGATCCTTAAAAAGACGATAAAATGGATATGGGATAGACCAAATAAATTTAGATAGTACCCTCACGCAATAGAATTTAAACTAGAATAAAATCTTGATTGAGAACCCACGTATGATTTACATAAGGTAAAACTCAAGTATAAAATTTCAAAATTCTTAAGATCTTATTGCCTAGCACAATTAAATTTAAATCAAAATAAAATCGAGAGTAATAGAATGAAGATACTTGAATTTTAACTAATACATTTATTTTATAGTGACAAGTATGAGTTT